>CM076584.1:230518007-231190822 GCA_034641835.2 Pinus albicaulis | reverse complement strand
ATTATTATAATAAAATGATATATTTTAGTGTTTGCATATTGCAGTCAGTATAAACTAAAGATAGTGAAAACCATTACAACTTAACCATCCTAAGAGCCTTTTGGAGGGGTTGAATTCCCCTCCAAAACAAAATAAAGAGCCTACTCCTTTTATTAATGATAGTTTGTGTTCATGTACATTTTTTGATGGGCCCATCTAAACAAAAAATATATATAAATTTTTCTAATTACAACATTACAAAAATAATAATAATAATAATGTCTTCGCCGAGCAACTTCAGTATTGATAAATTTTCTGCAACATACAATATGAAATGATATTGTTAATATATAATATAATATACAAACACTTCCTAACAACTTGTAACATAATTAAATACAAATTTCATAAAGAAAATGCATATTATATAAACCCATAATGTATAACAAATATTATATAAACCCAAAATGCATGAAAAATATTAAGAAAAAAATATAAATATAATATAATATAATTTGCTAATTTTATATAATAACACCTAAATTTAACAATTGCATATTAAAAACACATATAACTAATGAATAACTAATCATAACAAAATATAAGGTAACAAAATGCATAATAAAATATAAGGTAACAAAAGGCATGTTTATTTTAGAAATTCTAAATAGATTAAAGTGATTCCTGGTAAATATATTTCTGTGAGTAAAACTAAATGTTACATTGTAAACTTAAAAGAAAATAAACAGTGAAAACTAAGACACTTTGTGATCTAATTAATAAAATCACCTTGTGATATAATTAATAAAACTACCTGATTAGTAATAGTGAGCAAAAAGGAATCTTTGTGTTACATTGGAAACTTCAACAAAATAAATAAACGCTGAAAGCTAAAGCACCTTGTCATATAATTAGAAAATAAAACTACGTAATTAATAATGGAGAGGAAAATGAATCTTTGATTATATAAGAGTTTCCACGTGAAACTGGTTGTAGGAGATGGCTTATGATTGTTTTATCTCATCATCATGACATTCTGATTGCCCGTGTTGTGTTTTGGGACTGCGCATGCATGCGCAAGAGTGAAGGGTTCATCTCATAACCAGCTATGAATTCTTGTTGACAACTAACCAATGTTCACTTCACATTAATGAACAGGGGATTTTTTTCATCGATGAACAGGGGATGAGTATTGATAAACAGGTGTTGCACCACGCAATGATTGCTAGAATTGATTAAACAGAATATATATACCAGGTTATAATTGGTAGAATTGTATATATATATATATATATATATAAAAGAGGCTAGGCATGAAAGTGTAAGGATAACAACAAAGAGGCCTGATGTGAAAGTGTATGGATAATAACAAAGATGCGTGACATGAAAGTGTAAGGAACGTGAAAGTGGAAGGATGACAACAAGGCATGCGAAAGATGGACATTGGAGCAGAATTTGGTTTAATAAAGAAACAAGTAACACAGATACATTTGAAATCCTCAACTCTTACAAGTACACTACTGGTCAAGATACATATGAAGTCCACGGCAAACTCTATTTCCGTCGAGGCATTGGTTTCGAGTATATTTGGGTATTCTAGGTTTTCGATGTGGCTTCGTATTGTATTGTGCACAGAGCCATGTTCTTTATGGGGCGGGAAACTATGATGATTTTTTCAAAATCTAATTAAATTAAATAATATTCCAATTAAATCTAATGTTCTTTGAATGGAGTACAATTCCAGCTATGCAGCTATCTAGCTAGCTTCTTTCCTCCTAAGCCCAACCACTGGAATCTCTACATCTCAAGTTTCTTCCAGATATCTCTTTTTTGAATTGCACAATCAACAAAAAGGGTCGGGCCTTTCTCACCGTTGTTTAAGTCTAGCTCTGTAGGGTGTCTCTATATATGCAGGTTTTTGGCGGTGCTTATCAAGTGACTCAACCACCTTCTCATAGGATCATAAGCATAAGATCTCGGTCCCGAGCATCTAACTATCTGGGGATAGTCAGATCTCGCAGCTGTAGAGCATGTGACTATTTGGGGATAGTGAGATCGGATCTCGCTCTCCAGCATCTGACTCTTTGGAGGCTTCACGAACAGGCCGGGTTTAGGGCTACTCTATGTGTGAAGAACAGGCCGGTTTTAGGGCTACATAACATGTTGTTTCTCTGTCGTAAGGTTAATTACTAAGAAAGAGAGCAGCCATGAAATGAGAAAAGGTTAATGACAAATAAACAGAAAAGCCATGAAATGACAAGAGAAGGAGCTCAATTTGGAGTTTGAAGAGGCCAATGTTCTAACAAATAGCGCAACAATGAAATGAGAAAAGGAAGAGCGCAATTGGGCGTTTCGAGAGAATTCTGTAATAAAGAGCGCATCCATGAAATGAGAAAAGGAGGAGTTCAATTGGGCATTTGGAGGGACCAATGTTGTCAATAGCCTGCGACATGACTTGTTACATGACAAAATACCTAATGCCTCAACATTTATGTGAACACACATGAACACGAAGTACTAAAACAGACTTAGAGGGACTAAACATATAAGACACATATCATTACACTGCAACAAGAAATAGAGGAGAACAAGGCCATCAAAAATGAATACTAACATTTCTTCCTCGGAATCTTTCACTTGCTGTCGAAACTCTAAAAACTCGTGGTTGCAAAAGAGCTGGAAAATCCACATTTTCTGTTGCAAAAGCACTGAAAATGCTGCTGGAGCTCTTGTATTTAAAATTCCAACTTATCAGAAAAGGAAACGTAAGAAAGGACCAGGAATGAATTTAAAAATAACCAAAGTAAATATCTCCATAAATACCAACTCACTTTGAAATCACTATTTGTTCATCAAGATAGCCCTTTTACTATCTGTGCATATTCTCCTCTCCTCACCCAAGTCTTTCTCTCTCAATTAACACAAATCCAAACGCACAAAACAAACATTTACACACAACACTTACAACAACACGGCACACATTACAAACATACCACAACACAGCACATGACATTGATGCATACAAGACTACACAAAACATTTATGGGGCGCTCCATAAGACAGACAAATTTACATCAGAGTGCTCGAGAGAGAAAGAACACCCATGCTTAAACCTGTAGACAGAGAAAATAAATTTTCAGGCTACACAAATGTCTGTGTAAAATGAATTGAACACACAAATTAAGGGAACATAAAATTGCTCAAACTCTTACCGACTCCTACTCCCTTTCTGTTGTTTTCAGAGTGCAAAACTTTCGATTACCTCCTCTTCATTTCTGAATTTTCTCCTCTCATCTTCAGTTCTGAATTTTCTCCTCTCATTCTTCATTCATCGCATTCACGGATCCCTCTGATTCTCCATTCATCAGTATACAATGACTTGGGAACTAGTGAGTTTTATGCTTTCTTTTTTAAACCGTTGCGGCCAAAATTAACCAGTGAGTTTTATGCTTGCTTTGGACCGTTGCATTAAAATTAACTTTAACCAATCTTTTAATTACCATTAGTTAAAACAGTCTTTTAATTACCATTTATTAAACCATGACTGGGGAATTTTTGAGTTTTATGATTGTCTTTTTTGGACCGTTGCGTTCAAAATTAGGGTTAACAAATCTTTTAAAGACCATTCGTTAAACCAACCTTTTAATTACCATTCATTAAACTATCTTTTAACTCACTACTACTATTATATAATTTATGATATTTTTTAAAACTGTGCTTTTTAAAACTTGTGCAAATACAGTTCAATCCTAATGATCCTCGTCCATAACTTTCCATTTTTATCAATAAAAGCAAGGCTGTAGTTTTTTTTTACCTGCGTTTTAAAGCTTTTTCCTTGTCCATAACAGTATTGGTTGAAAGTTACAGTTTTGTCCATGTGCAGAACATTATTAGGTTAAAGTTGTTGATTGCAATGTATTTAATATTTAACGTTAATGGTGCAAAGCCTCAATGGAATATATGTATATATAGATAGATATAATAATGTTAATGGTGTAAAGACTAGTGGCGTTATTGAGTGGAATATAAATAATTTAAATAGTGTTAATTGTAAAATTTAAATTTATTTAAAATTTATGTAATATTATCATATATTAATTTTAGAAATAGTTATTTTGTTTTTTATATATGAAATAATGAGAACCAAATATTATTATTAGTAGCAAAAAGATATTTTTAATATTATTTTTATTAGATATTTCAAATTTAGTAGTAAAGGGAGACTTTCTCTTGAGGCATGACTAGGGAATCAAAACTCTTCTTCTCCCTATGTATTTTCAAGTGGATAACAATTGTTTATACATACCATTAGAAACTTAGTAAAATTGTCTAACTAAAATAGATACTTGTAAGAGTTAGTACCAAGCTAACAAATATTTTCATTGATATATTTTTAGATCCTTTCTTTGTAATCTATTATTGATGTAATTTTTATATTAAAAGTTATGTTTTTAATTAATTTCTGAATAATGTCACTTTGAAGGTAAATAATAATTTTTTCTTCTTCTCTTCCAAGATTACATTGAGCAAGAGTTGAATATCTCTCAAAGAAAAACATGATGATGTCTTGACCGAATACATTGAGAGTCTTATATCACTCTATTTCAAACAATGTAAGCTTTCGAGGAATGTCTTGCACTAATAACATGAGAATGGATATCTAACTTACACTGAGATAATATAGATTTTAGTTAATTTAACAAACTATATTTTTAAATTTTTTTTTTTTCAACATACATATTTATACCACTATATTAATAACATAAGAAATTCAACTTAACTATAATTTTTCTGATGGATTTAGAAGAGTGTGTATGTTTATGACGTTCAGTGCCTTATAGGACAAATATAGCAATCTTGTTCTTTATGTTGTTCTCCTTCATTTTACAATTGCACCATAATCGAACATAGATATTCTCCAAATCATTATTTCCTATATTCAAAGTTGAAATGATATTCATTTCATCAAGTAATTACAACCAACCCTTTCATGTGTTTCTTGCTAGCTTGCTTGATTACATTGTAAACCATTCAATGTACTTCTTCATGTGAGTTGTCACAATCAATTCAACTAATTTCTAGTGGATGACTCCCACTTCATAATTGGTCACCCATCCATTCTTGGTAGCTATATGATCTTGCTTCATGAATTTGTTTGTGATAGTTTACAACTACATATCCATTTTCACTAGTTTTCATCTTGGCCCATGCATTAGCTTACAATTGTTTTTGAGCTATTCAAACTTATAAATGCCACTTTGAAACTAGATTTATTTGAAGAAAAACAATTTGTTTCCAATCAAATAAGTTCATTCACTTGAAAAAAAATGCAAGGGAAAATCAACTACCCTTATATTGCTGGAGAAATGGCAATCCCCGTCACACATAGAGTTTAACGCACAAAATTAGAAGTCCATTCACAACCACTTAATATAGAGATTTTTTAGAAACCAACACAAAAGAAGGATTCACTATACATACTTAAGTGGGTGTTTCTTATATTCGATCAAAAACCTACATTTCCATATTATATATTCTTGCAATGGATCTCTTGAGAGACAATTGGTTATGTGTTGTGGCACATTATGGATGCATGTGCATTGCAGAAATGACATGATGACAAGTATAGTGCAATCATGCATCACTAGAAGTATGTTGGATAATTATTTGCAACTAAGTATGTTTCTCCATTTTTGTACCACATTTACTTTATAGAATTTGTGTGGCTCAAATGAATTCTATGAAATAGAGATATCCAAGTTAAAATTTCTCTCTTAACCCAAATGGTGGAATTTGAATCCATTGAAAATAACAATAAATACATAGTGGAACTCAAGTTCAATCATTGTTTTACATTAAAGGAATTGTGGGTCATTTTGTAGAAAAGTGAACAATTTAAGAATACAAGATCCTAGTTTCAAGTGGCATGGGAAAGAAAAATAGTTACAAGCTTAAGCAATATATGTAAGAATAGTGGTTCACACCAGTCATTCTAATTAGTAAACATTTTCTTAAATAATTAGGGTTGAATTGAAATTGGTAATGGAGCATATGTCTTATTGATTAAATAATAAAACAATGATATGGGAAATAAGCATGCTAAACATGTTTCTTGAACATTTCTTAGCGATAGGTAACCTATGTGATGGAGGGTCATGAGCATCTCAAACATTGGAAGATGTAAATTTAACTCGCCAAAATTATGAGGGTGTAGGGGCCTAGGTAGATGCACCTGATTCTCAAAACAAACAAACCAAAAAAATTTACACACTTTACATAACATAAGAAAAATTATATTTGGAGTGAAAAAATAATGTGCTAATGGTAGAGTGGGGCTTCTTTATTGTATTGGATAGGGTTCGGCCTTTGTCGACCAATTCTCATCCCTCTCTCTGATATATTTTCATATGGTGGACATCACTTATACTATATTATCATCTCACTGCTCTTTATCCATCGAAGAACCTGGTATACTCATAGATTTTCTAGCTTCCATGGAAACCAAAAAATTTAAATCCTTAGGGAATTCATCCTTTATTTTGATCATTACCTCATTCATTCATTCCGTGGTGGATGGGTTTAAGATCACGACACTAGCTAAGGGGATGAGCTCACCCTTCTCCATGGAGACAAGTCCATTTTTTTTATATACTATAGGAATTTTTGTTGTAAAGTGTGCTTCTATATCCTCTGCATTGATGGAAATTTTCTTGAATACACCCTTTGGTTTAGAACATGCTAAAAATATTTTTATTCCTTCCTCACTCCCTAGAGGGCTCATGTAAATTTATGTTTCACCCATATTTTCATAATGTTGTGAAAGTTACAAATGAGATTTATTTCTCAACTACATCAGTTTGTGAAGTCCCTTCATTTTGCGGTTCCTTTGATGGCTCAAGATTTCAAGGATGCAAATTTCTTCTCATATTGTGGCTTGATATGCATATTTAATTATTTAATGCCATCTTTAGTAGATCTTCACTCCTAGATTTTTTAGCACTAGAAATTGTTAATTTCAGATGAGCCAAATATTTATCCATTGACTAGGTGGTTTTTTTTATCAATCATTGATAAAGCTAAAGATTAGGAGTTGATCTCTAGTTATGGTATGTGGTTCTAGATAAATGCAAGGTTGTCTATGTAACCCTGGTTCGCCTCTTTCGACCCCTTTTCACATTCTCTATACAAAATGCTTTAGCTATATTTTTGTTAGTGTAGTGATTAGAAAAATAGTACTTGAAACTTGTATATGCTTACATTTGTGTGCAAATATACTTCACTAAAGATTTATTCGCTAAATCAAACTGACAAGCCTAAATTATCTATGGGTGCAAAATATTGACTATGAAAATATTTCTTCTCCCTGTAGAGATAATTACAAAACAAGCCATTCTTTCAAAAATTGTCCCAAACCTCAAAAGATCAAAGCTAGGTAAAATAGTTTCAAACCAAGATAGTGGGAAGTTTCCAAGTCATAACATTAAATGATATTTAAATATGAACTCCCCCCAAATCACAAAAACTATTAAAATCAACAAGAGACTTTATGATCCAATAAAGACTCCCACCAAGTTAATGGAAACTCAACAACAAGCCATGTTGCAGTGGAATGTATAAATGATGCCTATCAAAATCTAGAGAAGTTTGGTTACCCAAATGATTACAAGGGGAAAATAATTCTAAAAACCTTGTGATAATATTCTCAAAAGTGTCCAAGGACAAGTTAAATTTTCTTGGTGATTCTCTTCTCTTTAGAAAATAAGATTGGAAAATAAAACTTCTTAGGAAGATGAGGAGAAAGAGGAAGAATTGTATAAGACTCTTAAAGGTGAAAACAATATTCTAGATAATAACTAAAAGAATGATCCTCTAGATATAGTAGATAACACACGTTAGATCCAAGTGAGGAAAAAGGACATATATGTTGGGTATGTGTTATATTCTTTCCACGACTAGTCACGTGCGGGGGGGTCACAGGGGGGGCAATAGCCCCACCTGTATGTTGTGTCGGGCGCAGCGGGGGGGTCACAGGTGGATAAATACCATTGGATAAAGACCATTGGATTGCAGTAGATCCAGGTACTAAACCAATGGTAATGTCAGATGAAAACTAGAAGAAGTTGGATCGGAAGGCGAAGAGCACAATACGGTTGTGTGTCTCAGATTCGGTATTGTTGAATGTATTTGGGGGAGCTACGGCAAAGAATTTGTGGGACAAACATGGGACTTTGTACCATTCTAAGTCTCTAGTGAATAAATTGTTCCTGCGGAAAAAGTTGTACAATCTAAGGATGAAGGATTGAGACTCGGTGACTGAGCATCTGAACGCCTTTGATATTGTGGTATATCAGCTGTCATCTGTTGATATTAAAATCTCAAATGAAGATAAGTGCATCAGTTTGTTGTGTTTTGTACCAGACTCGTGGGATAGTCTGGTTATTACAATAGGTAGCAATACAACTACCTTGAATTTTGATGACATTGTCTCAGCCTTACTGTCGGATGAAATGAGATAGAGAAATATGAAGGTTCTGAATGGAGATGCCTTATCTGTACAAGGAAGGTTCCAAAACAGAAACAAGAATAATGTTTCAAGTGGGAGATTTATATCTAGAGGGAGATCTAAATCTCCTGGAAAGTTTGTAAAGGTGTCTTGGAAATGCGAAAAGGAAGGGCACTACAAAAAGCACTACAAATCTAAAGCTCCTGAGAAAGGAAAGGGATCTTATGATGCTCCTTCTGTAGAGGCAAAAACCACCTCAGATGAAGGTGGGGATGTGTATTTGGCTTCTTCTTCAAATACACATGTAGATCATGAGTCATGGTTCATTGACTCGAGTGCATCCTTTCACTTCACTCCCCATAGGGAGTGGTTCTGTGAGTATGAGAAATATGATGGCGGTGATGTCTTCTTAGGTGATGATAGGAAGGCTAGAGTCATCTAATGTGAAAAATTCAAGCTAAAGCTACAAGGTGGAAGGATTAGAACACTTCCTGGTATTCTGCACATTACTACATTGGCCAGAAATCCGATTTTTATAAGTAAGATGGATGATGCAGGTGTAAAAACAGTGTTCAAGAAATATGCCTAGAAGATGGTTGAGGGAGCACTGGTATTAATGCAGGGAGTTCAGATTGGAACTCTGTACAAGCTTCAGGGCAGCACTATTATTTATTGGTGCAACAGTTCTGTGGTTCACGAAAGTGGAGCAGAAAGCCTAGCGATCTTTGGAGAAAATACCATGTTATGGCATCAAAGGCTTGGACATATTGGAGAGAAGGGCCTTCAGATACTGCATGGAAATGGTATGGTAGAAGGTATGTCTAATAGCTCTCTGGATTTCTATTTCTATGAAAATTGTGTATATGGGAAGCAGAATCGGGTGAGTTTTCCTTTTGGTGCTAAGAGGTCAAACAAGATATTAGATCTTGTGCACAATGATGTGTTTCGACCTGTGTTAGTTCCATCACTGGGTAAGTCTATGTACTATGTTTCATTCATAGATGACTTCTCAAGGAATACATGGATATATTTGTCACACCTCCCATTTACTCAAATTTTTTTTTTCTTCTCCAAGCATTTCATGCTTTTAAGCATAGGTTTACCATGAAATCCTAATTCTCTAAACATGATTCATTTCATCATAACACCATAACCCCAAGAAACTCTCTATTAACTTCCTCTTTAACTTGTTTTATGTTATTCTAACTCCAAGTATGGAGTGAATTTATATCATTTTATTTTCTATGAAGGTCGCATATAGTACCTATAGTTAACCTTTACTTGGATTTTTATTAACTCTTGGCCATCCTGTCCTTTCTCATGCATTATATACGATGGGTTTGAGTTGGTTATGCCTACGAGCATTCTGGACCCCTTTCCAATCTACATATCCTCGATTTTCCCATTACGTATATGTATATACCTTTGGTAGTGATTATAATTGAATTCAATGTACATACTATTATATGACTGGCTCTTCTATGCGTTTGGCGGTCAGATGAGGTGGCATTCATAATTGTTTTCACATCTGTGTGATATGATAGCATATCATTGTACATAATATTTCAAATCAAATTTTAATGTGAACTTGAATACGTTTATCGATTTACACGTAGAGCGTGCAGTTCAAATCGGTTTGAGGTCTGTGTTCATTGCGACGGGGTAAGTCTTCTCCACGTCAGATTTGATGATATTTATGGTTGCATTGTATGGTTTATACTGGGTTCCACCCCATTCTCCCATTTATGGCACTCTTCTTTATACGAACAGGAAGCATGAAATTTAATTCGTATATTGGCACCATTAATGTTATACGACTGGTTTAATTGCACCCGCCAACCCTTCGATCCATGGATTTCCTCTTGTGATGTTGCCAAGTGGACGATGGCGATCCTTTCGTATTAGGTTTTCTGGGGTCATTTGAATAATTATATAAACCTTTGATATTGTGTAGAGACAGTTTTCCGCGTACATCATTTGTTTGTTTATCTCTTCACCTGCAAGGTCTTTGCTCTTCAGGGGGTTTACTTACCTCAGTTCACGAAGGAGATTTGTGGCTTGCCTACTCCACTGCGACGCTACTAGGTAATCAGTTTATACCTTCGCTTTTTCATTTAATGATTATAGATCAGGTTCGTCACTTAAAACTTGCCATACTTCGTTTCTGAGGAAGTCTTCGAACGTTAATGAGATGAATTCGTTTCGTTCTGGAGATTTTGGTTATATCCCCTGTGCCAATTTTTCGTTGTATTCCCTCTCCGATTTATTTTCGGCATTGCTCCTCTATCGTTTTCATTGACTGATAACTAATTTATTTTGTTAATACTGTGTAGAGTTAAAATTTACTTGCTTCGCCTCGCTTCAGGAGAACGATAGTCATTCACTCGGACTTCGTGAGGTTTGATTTTTCCTCCTACATGTACATATATTTTTGTTTCCTTCTATTATTATCCTATAGGGTTTCAATTTAATCGATACTCTGCTTCCAATTGTTGATTTCAGAGAGCTCGTAAGAACCGAGAATCTTAGTTCATAGGTAACACCTTGTTTTTATGAGAAATTTCTCCATTCGAACGTTTTTCTAGCCACAGCGTTATAAACTAATTTCTATCTTGACTTTGTTTTTCCATAGGTAACGCAGATTCATTCGTGTGCCTTTGAAAGCAGTTATGAGACCTTTCATTTCTATGGGTGTTAACCTCGTCTCCCTTGGCGTTTCAGGTCGGTATATGCCTGTGGGGATACTATCACCCTCTCGTTGCGTTGTTCCGTCTCATTGATGTAGAATCATTTCTCTCTTAGGCTTTTACACAGTGTTCGTTGAAGAATGAGACTCTGTCAGAGTCAGATTGTTAATATGTTCCATTCGTATGTTGGCACTCTTTTAAAATTTTAATTGGGATTAGGGTTTCGGTTCTCAGACCCTAGCCCTATAGGCTGAGACTATTATAGCGTGTATTGTGACTTTTGTATATATATAGTCACTTATTTTCTTATGTTGCCATAATTCCAACGAAGCTACAGCTCAATTTTGTATGGACTTTCTCCTGCTTCCTCGCATGGAGTGATTCATGAATACGATTTAACACAATGGAATTATTCCTCGTTTACTTTGCTTATCATAGCAGTGACTATATCTGATATAATTCTCTGTAGAACTAATGTTGTTCAATTGTACAAGACTTCTCAGTTATTTATGTTCTGCATGACTCTTATAAAAGACTCTTAGGATTTCTGGAGAGTTATATTTCATTTTAATTTTTCTTTTGATGTACCTGTACATTGGTTTTCGTAATTGCATGCATAGATTTGTGTGTCCATTCTCATTTATACATAAAATTAATATGTATGAAATACCAAGACTATATTATCGTAGGTTTCTATATTCTTCTTGTTTTCCATGTCATATATTTCTAGTTGGATCTTCTTTTCATTTTCTTATAGCTATTCACATCTCTTGCATACATAGATATCTGGTTCTAGGTATTTCTGTAGAACTGGTCATGTTTTGGGATTCATTCCCTTGCTACTTCATTACTTGTTACAGCATTAAGGTTTTCTACTCTTCCATTTAACCTTGGTTAAGGGAAATAGTAGTTATATTAACTGTTAATGTGTATAATTGTTGAAAGTATTATACCTCTCTGCTCTTTGCTTAATAATTACTAAATAATTAATTCTGCACTCTATGCATTTACTTTCTCATTGCTGCATTTTTCACAGAAACAAATTAAAGTTACAAATTTGTGCTTCATGAGATATTAGAACTCTCCAGCTTTTACCTTAAGGATTTGTTTAGAGATTTTGGAGAAATTCTCTTTAAGCTACCTACTCATGTTCACAATTATGTGCTAATAGATCAGAAGAATTTTACAGTAAATTATCTATAGAGGATATGTATCCTCAGATTTAAACCAACCTTGGTTTAGACTTTCTGTTGGATTCTACTCTACAGAATTTTTCTCTACAACCATACAGAATTATAAGGGTGAATGCCTTATGATTAATTTTGTTAAATGTAGTTCTAATAAATCTAATACCCTATATATCAACTGTTATATTTAGCCAATTCATACCACAGTAAGTAAAAACCCAATTCAACTTAGAGACATACCACTCATGCAGTCGACCAACCTCCCAACCTTAGAGTCCTTCTGTCTCCCAGAACTCACCCCCGAGCTAAGATCACCTCCTAGAACAGACCAGCCTCTAATCTGTTTAGGAGCAGCGTATTTAAGCTATTTTTCCCCAAAGCATGTTTCTAATTCTGCGTCCAGAATATCAGGATACTTTTCTTCCTGTTTGCCTAGGCTTCCCATTTTTGGGATTCTTTAAATCTGTTTTTATGCTTTCCTCAGCTTTTCCAGCTTTTTACCTCTTCCCAACTACTTTCCTCATCATTGGGGAAATTTATATTCTTCCTCAAAAATCTAAATTAGAATAATTTCTTTCAAGGATTTTTGAAAGATTATGGGGAATAGTTGCCTTATCCATCCTCATGGATTTAGCAAGTGATCTCATAAATCTCATTTTGGTCAATCTGCACACAATCATTTTATTCATTTCCTCAAATTAAATATGTAATTACATTCACAAAATACTTATCCTTTGGGGTCCACTCCCCTTAGGACTAAAGTTCAAATGTCCAGCTTTGAAATTTAAACACATAAATTGGGGGTGTTACAATCCTCAAACAATTTCTACAATATCAATATTTTTCTTCTTGTGATATCTTGGGTAGAAAAAAGAACATATCTACAAAAGAAAAATGCATATATTACTTATATTCAAAGTTTATATATGGTGTATTCTTAAGCATCTTTTTCAGATGTTCCTCTGCCTTTACCAAAATGAACTGTAGCTTGGTTAAACTATGTATCTTTTCATTCAACATCAATTTCTACAAGATAAATGTCACACATTATTCTTTCTCATTTATCAACATGCTACATATGATAAATTTAAAGTCACATAAAACCAAGAGCAAACATTTTCTAACCAAAACAAACAAACAAATAGTGCCTCTAATAAAACTTTATTATAATATTAGCAAATGAAAAAAGAGTGGACCATTTTTGTTGTTTGAATTTGCTTATTTTTGTTATGAAAGTTCTCCAGGAACCAAAAAATGTGAGGGAAGTTGAAAATATGAAAAAAATTATGTTGACCTAATTTGTAGACTTCTTCAAAATGATGTGAATGATGTCATTTTCAGATGTGGTAAATCTCATAATAAGAAATGGCCACATTTGATGCAAATATTAAATATAAAAAATTGTGGACATGGCATGCATTCTAATAAATTACAATGTGATGATTATCATGGGCCTCCACAGGTTATAGGTCCTTAGTATGTTAGTATTTATGATAAAAGAGAGACAGAAACGATAAGTATGGGTGGTCTTAATGTGCATGGTGGATATCTTCAAGCAAAGGTCATCATCTCAATGAACCTAGGTTCTAACATGGTAAACTTGGATCTAGTCTTGATCACCCAATTTAATTCCATCATAATTTTTCAAGACTCAAGAGGACATAATGTTCTTTCAGCTTATAATAGGGTTTCTTTTGAGGTTATAGATAAAGGGTATCCAAAGCAAATGGAATTTTGGGCTCCAAGAGATATGGATAATTTAAATGATAACAATTATATATTTGTTTCCCAAGATTGAAATGTAGGGATACATTTTGTGGATTTTACTAATAGATAGAATGAGATAAATAATCCATGAGGAGAATCTACTGGTCATTGTGATTAGGAAAATCCTCGAAGAAAATAAGACTTTAGGTTCAAATCAAAGATGGTGTTGATTCTTGTAGCTCCTCGGTTGCTGGTAGCTTTTAAGGTAGGAAATTTGGTTATTCAAGGGTAGGGTCCTTCAACTTAATTGCATCTGCCTTGATCCTATTACCCAAAAAGTAAAACATAATCATCAAAGAGTAAATATGTCAAGTTTAGGGAAATTCCTATTTGTATAGTTGTCAAGCTTATAGTTCTTTTTTACTCTGTTATAACTTTGTTGAGACTACCTACTCTACAATAAAAAATAGCTGAACTTTGAACTATCCCCGTCAAAGTTGCACCTCCACCATCATTCCTATTATCTGTAGTCTCCAAGGTTACGCCCATATTTTCTTGAGATGAATTTGTGGTTGAGCTATATAGTGTAGACTGTACACTTACTCCATCCTTAACAAGAAGCTTGCTAGAGGTATTGAAATCAACTTCTGGATTTCCCTTCCCTTCAACATTCTTATTAGTATCCAGTGCACAACTATTTGCATATTTGTTTTCAACTTTCATGCCTAGAATCCCCCTAGTAGAAGATGCAACTTTCTCATCTCCACCAGAAGTCTGAGAAGATTCAGCTTCTCGTGCACTTGCTTCTCTATATTGTGGAAGAAATGATGCACTATATACATATGGACAAGACACAATATTTTTTCTTAACTGCATTTCTAACTGCAATAGCACATGTATCGGTCGTAGCTAATTTTCTCTCAACACCTAAGGATGCATCAGACTCTGAATTTGGAGAATCTTTTCTATCCAAATGGACTGAGCCTCCATCAAGTGTACAACTTTTCCCTATATAGTTTACAAATATTGTTCTTTGAGAAAGAGAACACACAACATTTTCTTTTTGTACAGAACTCATGTCTTCGAAATCAACATTTACATTGGTATTTTCAAACTTGGCACAAGGATATGCCATTGCAATAGAAACATGGTGTCCCCTTGCATGTGTACAATAATCTTGCATTAAAATTGCAGCAATAGTTACAGGTATATATGTTTGGCCTTTAAAATAGACGGTGCCTGCCATTTGTCTTTCCTCAACTGACCGTGACCTTAAATCATTCTCTGTAGAAATGCATTCTTTGTTCTCATTTCCTTATGATAAAGGCAACACATCTGCAGTTGATCCATTAGCAGTTTCTCTATATCTTCCCTGGTTATCTCCATTTGCAGGTATATGTCGTTCTTTGCACTTCATAATTATCTTCACTTGTTGTAAACAAAATACCACTATAAGAAAAGCCTCACCTTATGAGCCACCAAGTTGTTGAACAACATTTATAAAACGTCGATTTAGATTAGGTGACCGACACCTTATACCCTTCATATGTGTTTGAGCTTGAGATGTGTGATGAGTCTTCTTGAAACAACATGCAATTGATGCAAGGTGCTCGTCGAGTTTGTAAAATTTTTGTATCTAATCTATTTCAAGCTAGACTTTTGCAATGCAAACAAAATCATTTTGTGTTTTTATGGTGATTTACCAGACAGACTACCAAGAAAATGTTCATGTTGTTTAGTTTCCCCCTTTTTAGTGTCCTTTTCTTCCTAAACCAAGCTACCATTCTATTGAAATGGACCTTCACTACTACGCTTCCTTTGAAATGTAAACCTAGTAAGTCTGTCGTGTGCCTGTAGCTCAAGATCCTTCACATTGGTTTCTAGACGCTAGCCCACATTGACATCTATCATCTCACCATGAATGTTTTTTGAGCCCTTTGTCGCAAAAGGCAGGTTGGCTAAAGTATGGATTGTTGTGAATCTATATGGTTGAGGAAGCTCTTTAGTGAGTTGTTTGGGCATGTGTTGGATAGCACCATGATCTATTGTGACAACCAAGTGGGATTCGAATTTCAGATAATCTCTTGTTCCACTACTGCTCCAAGCATATTGATATCAGGTACCACTTTATCCGGGGTATGGTAAAATAGGGCATCGTAAGGCTCCATCACATTGGCACTGATGAACAAGTCATAGATATTATCACTAAGCCCCCAAGGAAGGTCAAATTTTTAACCTTTTGTTAGAGACATGGAGTCGTGGACAAACCCTCCTATGAGGGTCTCGCTTGAGTTGGACATTGAGTTATGGGAGCTCTAGGGTGCTTGGGGTACCTTCTTAGAGCTATGAGCGACCATAGGGTGAGGTTCACCTTCCCCTAGTGGTGCACTATGTACAGGGTGAATGGTTCACCTTCCCCTGTGATACCCCTATTGTTGGTTGATATATGAGCAGGTTCACCCTCTCTTGTTGATGCCCCAACATGTATCCTACCCATGTAGTCCAAGACTCATGAGAAGTACCTGTCATCTGGAAAATGAGTTTGCAAATCAGGATAGAGACCATAGCACTACCGATGGACACATCGTGTACTGTCGTACTCTCTATGTTAGGATGCATGGTGTCCAACAACTTGATCTGGGATCAAGCTTGGTTGAGGTTTTTACCTTTAGACTGAATTTGGGTCAGTGGAGAGTAGCAAGGTCTTGTGACTCACTCTCGATCAAATCATTCTTCATTATTTCTTCATAGTTCAGCAAAGCAGAGCAGAGCAGGGATGACAGGTTGGTACAAGTTGACAGATGGATTTGCAGGTGGATTTATCCCTAGTTGAGAGGGAGTGTTAAAATTGTCAACTAGGACCAAACTCTGCCTTGGTCAGATCATATGATGGAGATGATATTTTGTTTGGATTCCTCTTTCCGAGAGGTGCAAGATTGATCTAAAGATCATCTTGTTTGGATGAAAAAAAGTGAGATATTGAATTTAATCTCTCACACACATGTAAATTGTCAAAGTCAGTTAGAGGTCTAACCTAGGCTCATAAGCCCCAATGGATGTGTCTCCACTCTCACCGAAGTGTATAAATATGAGATACCTCTTCCTCATTTTGGAAATCATCACTCAACACATTTCTCTCTCCTCTCTTCACACGTGTGGCAAGTGACTGGGAAATTCTCAAATTTTCAGATCTATTTTTGGGCTGAATTATAGAGCTCGTTTTGCTGTGTTTTTCAGGGAGATAGTTCAATCTCTCTGGGCCGCATCCTCTGGTATATAAATCGGGAAATTCTGGGCACGTTGACCAACGTTGACCGCAACAACTTTGACCAACTTGTTGACTTTCTGTTGACTGAGTTTGACTGAGATTTTTGGATCAGTTTTGGGTTGATTTAGACTACCTTTGGAGGCCGCATTCACTGAGTCTGACTGAGCTGATTTGAAGGAGTTTTCTTGCTGGTTTGACCAGCGTTGACTTTCTAGTTAGGGCATCCTGTTGACTGCAGTTTGACTGTACTAGTTTGACAGTGATTGGGCAAATGTATTTTGTATATTGTAGTCTCTCTGCTGAACTTTTGAAGAATAATAAGAATATTTGATCAAAGGGTTTTCCCCGCATTTGGGTTTTTCCTAGGCTCCGCAAAATATTGTGTCCTCTTGTCTTGGCTTATCTTCTACTTATTTTTTATGTTCTATCAACATTTACTATCAATGTTAATGTGATTGCTAATCTAGAAATTGATATTGGGCTAATAAGAAAAGATTGAAGTAAATTGCTCTAAATCATAAAACATACCATTGTTATCTAAAATTATCAAATACAAACACAGCAGGAAGAGCACAAAACAAACTACTAGGTAATCTCTTGGAATCCTTCTCCTTCATGATCACGCTAAGAAGGGCCTTTTTGGAAAAATATTGTCAAAGGATTTTCTAGTAAAGGAACAATTTGGAAAGGGAAATGACTCTCTCGCTGGCAAACTACATCTGTCAAAGTCTATTCTACAATTGGCTAATTCTGAAAACATCAGCAAATGTGTAGTCCATTAAGCAACACAACAGACCAAAAAATATTATCTTGTTGGCCTGGAAGAATGTGTATAAGGCTTGCAGAACCTTGGGTCTATGTTATGGGGGATTGGATTAATAAGGCTTTAATGGAAAAGATGGTGCAACATATTTGCAAGGAAGAAAACAAGCTTTAAGGCAAACTACATAGGCACCATATCCCCAGAATGCCTGCTCAATCATCTGCACTTCATTTGATACAACCTGGACATAAATAAGGATTATATTTTTTGGGATAGCAAGGATGGATCCAAGGCTAATTTTGTGAGAACTAGTGGAATTTGAAGATAACGCTCTCTAGCATGGAAGATTTAGCAAGTCCAAAGGGGCCCTTACAACAGCTCTTGGGCTCTATTATTTGGAAATTTAGGTATGAAGCTGAAGATGGACACCTTTAATGAGAGACACGGGAAAATATTGGAGGAATTTAGAACCCAGATCAATAGAGATGCAACAAAACACTCAAGAAAGATCCTAGAAAATTTTAGAATTCTAACGAGGCGGGACAGAATGACTGAAAATGGAGAGCTTCCAAGACTGGATTTTACATAGTAAAGAGAGGTCATGAAAGAAGGAGAAACTTCAACAAAACCTGGAATAAGGTATGGGTGAAGGAGGACTTGACTAAAGCAAAGACTTTCTTACAGCTATCCACTGAAAAACAACCTAACACTGGATTATATCCTGAGGAAAATGCTTCCTTGGCCCTTCTTAATGCCCGCTTTCCCTCAGCTCCTTATGTGTGAGTACCCATGTCATATTTGAAGTCATTTTATAGAGAAACATGACCTCAGCTGGAGCTTTCCTACCTTGTTACCAGACCTTTTTCAAAACTGGTATATGATATCATAATCCCCAAAGCTTAAAGCAATTTGTAACCATGTTTCCAGCTATGGAAGTTTGGTTAGAAAGAAACAAAAGTATTTTCAGATATCAGTCTATCAGGCAGCCTTTGAGAAAGACTTGTAGCATGCATGGAGACATTTATAATTGAAATAGTAAAAGTTGCCCTGTCTAGAGAGAGCAAATCCCCCAGCAGATCACTGTTGACTTTAAAAACCAAGGCAACTTGAATCTTCCATCCCTGGCAAAGGAAGTGGGACCCGTCATACACAGTCAAACTAAGAGAGAAGGAAGAAAATTAAGACACAATAGACCTATGGGAAACTGTAACAATCTAGCCAAGATAGAGTCATGATCAAGCGATTAAAACTGGATTTTAAAATAGGATTTGCTCATCTGAATTGGAAGAGGAATTTTCCATAATTGTCAGAGCCTGGAGGAGCAGTCAAGGGGCTTATTTTTCACCTTAGCCATCCTTTGTTTCTCAACAGTCTGGTTCAGTAGCTGACGAGTACCTTGTGATTGAAGATTATGAGCACCAAGACATCATGGTGAAGAAAATGCTAGATAGAAAGCAAAGAGGCCATGGAGATGGGGATGGAGATTTGAACCCTTATTTGTGATCCCTCAAAACCTCTAAGGCAATAGACCCCCTCATTATCAGAAAGTTGTGTCTGACAGCAATGGCAGTTCAAAATGATGTGGAAGGGCAGTTGCATGAAAGGAGGATACAGAACACAGTAATTATGTAAAGGGTGTTTGCTAGAAGAGAAATTGTAGGAAGAGACACAACAAGGGGGAGCATGGATGATCTAATGCTGGATTTAGGATCAAGGAGAAGCCCCACACAAATGTACCATATCCAGACCATGATCTTGTGCCTGAACACAATATTGAGTAGCTTCTAGGCGAATATCTGCTGCAGGCCAAAGTAGCAAAGAAAGATCAATATTTTCAAGCTTCTCATTACTGTCTATAACCTCTTTATCCATCTCTAGCATATCTGCATGACTGACCATATCCTTTACAGTTCTGAAATCCATATGAGACAAAGTTCACAATCCTTTCTGTTAAATCTTCAAATAAGATAAATCTCTTATGGCAACTTATAATTTGCAGTATGCACTGTTTGTAGCCTAGAAGAAGTCATTATCATGCTCAACATTTAAGAAACTAAGTTTGAACACACAATTTTGTGTTATATGGGCTAGGGGTATATTAAAGGTGCCTTATTCTGAGATCAGGTGTGGCACCAGCCTTATAGGCTAGGTTGTTGGATTTATTATGTTGTTGGTTTACCTTAAGAGGGACTTGAAACCCTAAATTGCTTCAAACTCTATGAAACTTGTGTATTGATTTGCTTTAAGGACACTTTAAACAATGTCACAAGATGTAATCCTCATCACCAATGTTAAGAGATGAGACATTAAGTGTTATATGACTCAGTTTCAGAGCATATAGATCATCAAATAATGGTGCAATAAACTTCAGTACTTTGACCACATAAAATACATAGAGAAACAGTGAGAACCAGAGCCAATTTTTTATGTCAGTGACAAATCTGAGTATGTTGTTGAATTATAAAATTTGTTGTTGAGCTAATTGTTGCATTTTATAGCATTAGAAGGTGTTTAAGACTTCATTGTGGAAAAAAAACATTGAAATAATCAAGGTGTAACATGGCACATTTCAGACCTTGCTGCAGAGTGAGTAAAATGACATACAAGAAATAAATCACATGCGTTGAGGTGTTAAATGAATAACAAGGAAGTTGGTCATACCATGGATCATGCAATATCCACCAAAAACAAAATTAGATCTGAAGGCTTGAATTTAACCCTAGAAATCAATCTCAAATGGCATGAATTGTTCCCCTTATTATTAAGTAAGTTGTTCACCCTATTTTTACATTGACTAGTCTTCTTTGAGTGACTGTAGATCATAAAGATATCTCAATGTTGGCACAAGTCATTGTAAATTGACCTCAAATGAGAAATACATATTCAATTTTTTGAAGCACGAAAACTCAATTAAGTGCTTGTGTTAGATCCAAAATGGGTGAAATAAAAATATAGCAAATGAAATAACCTTGGATCTAGTGACCTAGATTTAGAAATACAGCAAGAAAAACCCTCCAAAGAATTCAGAGAAATATTCCTCTATCTAATGAATCATCAATAGGGTAGTGCAACCATGAACCCATTACATCTTCATGAATGGAACTAGAATTATTTAATGACTCTAAAGTATTATCCTATCCACAAGAGAATGCTTCCCAGGTAGCACAACATAATCATTTCATAGTGTTTTGACAGTTGAGTTTGCAAATGACACTTGACCACTTTGTTCAAAACCGGATCATTTTCCACAAGTTCTTCGACAACATGCTCTAAATCCTGGATCTCTTATGTAGTTGTACTATATGCAGTAAAAATCAAGTGAGTAGTTCTCTGGTCCAAATAACTCCTTTACAACTGAAGTCCACGACATTGTAAGGCTGAAATTTTCCTAATATCCTGGAAAAATACATAAAATCTTACAAAAATCCATCCACAAATGATGTTTACTTCAACAGAGGATGAGGTTGGTACCCTCATCAAGAAATGTGGAAGGAATTCGAGAAATCAGTCAGAAACAGAGTCCACTTAGTAGATAAGGGGATTTTTGTCTTTAGTTGTCTGTAAAGCCCAACAATGGTACATCCATAGCTCATGCATGCCAAGCAATGACAGTAAACGATTACAACACAATGTCCCCTCACAGAAGGAAACTCTTTCCTGCCCAGTGCCAACATAAATTCTAAGTTTTGACATTGTTAAGGGAAGGGCACCTTTTAATTGAAATGGCCTCTTTTAGTTGGATTCAAGTGCTCATTAATTAAACTAAGCACCACAGATGATTTTTTTTTATAGACAGAAGCTTTTTGTATTATACTGGGCCATTGCTACAAGATTGTGCATAAGATTTACAAATCTCATATGAACATGTCTAGCTTTTCTGTTTACAGAAATAACTTTTCTATTTAGCTCATTTCACAACAAAATTTTCTTTTGATTAATATTTCAAAGTTCTGTGATGGGGATACTACCAGGAGCTTCCCTTTTAAGCCTGTCATACAAAGTAAACATAGTTCCATTACATGCTTTGCTAATGTTATAAATTATTACTGTTTTGATTTCTTAGGGATATCTGGACAAAATTTCCCCCGTCAAATCCTAGAGTTTGTCAAGTTAAGTGACTTGACAGAAAAAACAAGAATAACTAATATATACAAGTCAAGATTTACTAAGCTTCACCAGATGGTTCTATTAATATAACTCATATTAATATTGATTTTTTCCTTCTTTGTAAGAGAAACATGGATCATTTTTGTTTGTATGCATGACCAAAATCTAAATTGCAATGAACAGGGGAAGATATCTAGGTTTGTTTATGCTGTTTGGACTTGAAATGGTTTTTGTCAATTTTCTGCTCATGCTTATAGAAGCTTTGTAGAAAATGCTAATGTGCTTTAATAAATCATGCAGGGGATGTGGGAAGCGTCTACTTTGGCCCAAATCATCCTATGAAGTCACATCGACTATGCATGACACACCATTTGGTCCTTTCTTATGAACTTCACAAGAAGATGGAGATCTATGTGTGTCCTAGACCTTCAAATATGTCATTTATCTTTGTCCAATATTTTGTTTTCTATACTTAATTTTAGCCCATATTCATGTTATTATTTTTTGGGTTTTTATGTAGTGACCACACAAGGCATATCCAATGGAACTTGCTCAATTTCATTCAGCAGACTGGAATTCTTGCATCAAATAACGCCTAATACACAACACTTGTTCATTAAGAAGCTAGTAAAATGTAAGGCCTGCGCCCTTTATATGACTATAGGGATGATAAAATCTAGACCAAGATTTCTCAATGTATTGATATTGTTATTGTTTGGAATTCCAAGAAGTTTAATGTAGTTGTACCCATTGCATTGTCTGGTCTCTATGAAATGATTGTAATGTTTTGTATTTTTTTTATGTATATCTCATTTTTTCAATTCCGTCAATATATATTTCTTTTTTCTGGTTTTACTGCAATACATTAATATTCCTACCATTGTGGTTTTTGTTTTGGTAGATAATAAGGGAGAAGATTGTCCTGTATTTGACAACCTCTTTGAGTTTTGTCAAATTTATGCTGGTGGCACTATAGGTAGCTGGAACCTTTCTTGGCAGATATGCTTTATCTATTATCAATATATGTTATGAGGCCTAATAAGGATGATATCCTTTGATTCATAAGAAGATGCTGCTCATCGACTGAACAACCATATTTTTGATATTGCAATCAATTGGTCTGTTGGTCTTCACCATGCTAACAAGTGTCGGCCATCAGGTTTCTGTTATATTAATGACTTCGTGCTGGGAATTTTGGAGTTGCTTAAACATCATGCCAGAGTTCTCTATGTTAATATTGATGTCCACCATGGTGATGGAGTTGAAGAAGCTTTTTATTTTACTGGCAGGTATTCAATGGTTACATCAGAACATTTCAATGCAGATGCTTGTGTCTTATTTTCTCATTAATGGTACGTCTGGTGTACGTAGATTTTAAGTTTTCATATGATACATGATGGTTATTGTTCTTTATGCTATGAAGCTATAATTTATTAAGCTAAAAAAAGGATGACAAAGTTATTGGTTATTCCCTCCCACTGTTAAGAAAAAGTTTACAAAGGTATAAAATACTTGATATATTGTTAGAATTTGCATTGCAAAACTAGTAAGGGACAATAGGTGGTCTGGACTCTGCAGAAATTAGCAAGAGTGACTATGATCATGCACCACATGCTGCACACAGTTTCTCCTCCCTTTTGGCTATAGGAACTAAATGTTTAACTTCTTAAATCTTAAATGTCAACACTCAATAGTTGATAATGGCATCACTTCAGACAAACATAAATATCTACCTGTTCCTTAAGAGGAATGCTTCCATCGTTGACTATATGTTCAGTATATATAAGCTGGATTTTCCTATGTTAGTATGTTCTTGTTGTACAATTTTTCTGGATACATACATATAGACATGTACATGGGCACAATTGACGTAAAAATAGTAAAATACCAGTGCAAACAGACACATGCATTCACATAAAAAATGCTAGTTACTTGAAGTACATAATCCCTATTCACCCTTGTCACATCTTAACATGCTATCCATTATAAGTTAATGTTGAGGAAGAATCAATTGTTTAGGCAAGAGAAAACTCTACAAATGGATGCATAGGAAGTGAATATTCCATTATTTGGGAAGGTAGAATATTATACAGGAAGCAGTAGCAAGTGAACAAAACCTGTGAACCATCATATTTTGGAATAATGGAGATGAAAAATGAAGTTTTGACAATGACTCTCTAATTGTACTTTAAACCCGTTATTTAATGCAACCACATTCACGAGTAGGCGGTGGAACTATAATATTTTGAATATTTTATTGAGTACAAAATGCATTTATGTCCAACAAACTTGCAAGATTAAGCCATGGAAAACCAACCAACAACTAACAATGAAAGAGGTTGATCCCAACAATTCTAGAATGTAGTTTGAATACCTTATTTTTAAGTGGGAAATTACACAGCATTGAGTTCTGTGCTTCTTCATTTTCATGATTTCCTCATCTCACGCCAATTATCTGCCCTAACTTTTGCTTTTGAATTTATTCCCAAACTAGTGTTTTCTACTGCACATGTGGAAATAAAGAAAACAATTTTTCAATGTCCACAAATGAAAAAAATAGTTCAATGGGACTGCTATCTCAAATCCTTCACATGGTGATAAGGCCAGTGGAACAGGGAAGTGTCACCACTATCGCCGAGGCAACAACTTTCCTCATTTTAGTGAAACTCTGCCTATGCCCTTTCTCCTAGACCTGTGCATCTGCACAATATCCATATCCATCTCCCTTGCTTCCATTCACATCAATACATCCTCCCTGCCCATCACTCTGTGTCTCCTACTGTCATTCTTGTTCCCCATCACTCTCCCCCAACACATATCCTTGCAAAAAAAATTCAAATATATGGACAATTTACTCGTTGCATTCATTGATTTTAATTTATTTATCACACATATTTAGTTGTTATTCTCGCAGATCAGTCAAAATTTAATCAACATGTTGGTAGATTTAGTGCATTTTTTGAAGGATTTAAGACTAGATACATGCTTCTGATTCACTAATTTGGAAGGTTAAGTGACAGATTTTGGAGTCTGGATCAACCAATTATCCTATACATGCCCTAGAACTAGCATGATTTGAAGTGAGAATTATTTTCCGCAACATTTGTAGCATTCCTAAATTGTCCAATCAAACCCCTTGGGATTTATTCAATGGGCAAAAGTGATTGACAACCTTGCTTGCCAGATTTTGGATTAGGAGCAGAGAAAACTTCACTTTGAGAGACCATGGATTCTACAAATCAACAAAGAAGAATGCCCACTGAAGATAATGAAGCCCACAACTCATAAAAAGTAGTGTTCTAAGTATTGACATTTACATTAAGGAAAATCCTAGTTTTTATATTTTATAGCTATAAATTGCTAATATCTTTCCATTGAGAAATTATACTTTCAATTATTGCTCTATTTGAATGTAGATCTAGCTAAAAGTTGCAAAACCATTTAAATCATTTATCCAATATTATAATTTCCTACGATTTACCAACATCACAATGGATCCATAATGACACAATTTATATATTTAAGATTCTAGATGATTGCAGTTTCGAAAAAAACCTGTGACGCCCATGGGGAAAATTGTTGATGCACTTCACTCACTAGATCTCCCTTTATAACTGACTGTATAACCTGTCCATTCATAAAAGTTGCTAAAAGTCACCACTTGTTAGCAACAATAAAATTAAGATGGGAAGAACCATGCCTTAAAATTACCAATTTCAAGAGGTAAAGTATAGTTCATTTAGTTTCGGAAGCATTTTCAAAGTTAAAAGTTAAAACTACAAATGCATACATAAAATACACTTCTAGTTGGAACTTAGTTTAGATCATATATGGTTGTGAATATTCTATTGTATAAGAAAGAACACAGAAAACTCATCCTCCCAGTGGATGTTATGCTAGATGATGCAACATTTCTTCTACTTAAATGTTGTTGATGTACCAATGCAAGGGTCAATTCTCACAGTTGTGCTAGATGGAAATCCCAACAGAGAATTGATTGATTCTCCAAAATTGTTCACTGCATACAAGGCAGCCAACCAACATAATCAAGTGGAGATGGGAGGTGGAGGACTCAGGCTCATATTGACTCAAAGGGAGAAATATTTAAAAGTGACACATTCAATTCCATGAAGCAAATAGAATGGAATGGTAGGGAGGATACACACAGCACTCAGGATTTCCAGTAACAATAGGTCTAGACACAAATGGAGCAAGCAACAACCACTGCAATCAAACTAGGCAGAGTCAAAGGTGGCTATTCATTTCTATTTTTGGCATCCTTCCCAGAAGCCATGGACTCGTTTTAACTATTTAAAGGATTAGGGCACCAGAAGGAATAAAACCTCTATGTTTCTAAGCCAACCCCACTGATTTAAGATACAGTAATGAGTTTAATAAAATTGAAACCTGTCTAAAGAAATTAGTAGGACCTGTAGCTTCAACAAATTAAAGATTTTGAACGTGTTTCTTGTTGGAATGCAACCACTATAGAATTAATTGTTGTAAAACTTGATGAAGCAAACTATAGTTGGTAGAACCAAATTTTATGAAAGCTCATATGGAAAGAAAAAGTTTGTTTTAAATTTGCAATAAAAAAATGCATGCTAAAATCCAATTTAATTATGTCCTGATGGTGTTTGAAATGGATCCAAGAAAATTGTGGCATCGTATTTCATGCAAGATCTTGGGCCTTATGTTTATTTTATTACAAATTTATTTTCTTAGACACGTCAATTAGCAACTTTTCAAAAGGAAAGGAAACTAAAACACTCTATGCAGCATCTAGCCAGGCTTAAACTCACAAATGAGGTGAAGGCACCCGCTTTTTCCACAACAATCATCTTAATGCAGACCAGTGAGAATCTTACATATCTAAAGGTAAATATCAGAATCTAGTACATGTGGTTTCAACAGAGCCTAGTGGTAATGTTACCCACATTTTTGTTTTAGACAAAAATGGGATAACCAGGGGAGCTATCCCAATTCAATATATGTTGGTAATAAATTATGAAACATATCAACTATACTGGCATGGGACCATACTTCCTGAAGAGTGAGGAAATGTATTATTAGAATGGCTCTAAATTGATAGGTGAATTTGAATGCATGAGAAAGGTAACAAAAGATGATATCATAGGCTCTGATCTCCTGGAAGAGTCCTCTGCAGAATCCATATAGTGCACAGGCAAGGCGGGTGATAGCACAGTAATACAAGGACCAGAGGAGGGATAGTGGATGGGTCAAACCTGTCTAATAGAAAAACTGATCACATGTCAGTAGTACTCCTGTAGAGAGCAGTGAAACAAGGATAAGAGACCTTTCTGAGGTTTGTATTTTTATGGAAACGAGTATTCGCAATGTTAGAATTAAGGATTCATCTTGACAAAGACAAGAGGAGTGTAAATTTGTAAGCCTATGACGGGAGTTCTGTCTCAAATGCAGTCATTACAGTCCCATCCTATTTCAATGACACTCAGCATCAAGCAACTCAAGCTCCCAAACACATGATCACTGGAGTTCAAAGAATTTGGGCAGAGAGCTAACATGATGGCTATAGGTGCATCTTTTGGAACCCTGTCAGCTACAGAAGTAGAGGCTCAGAAGAGACCTTAAGCTGGGCATGAAAATGTAAATAGGACACCACAGAAATTCTGCCTTCAATCATAAAACAAGTCTTGAACTAACTTTAACCTGAAGGGAGGAAAAGAATACAGAGAACAGAGACTAATTTCAAAGCAGAAGTTTCCCAAGACAATTAATTGGTGTAAGGTATCTCTCCTGTGTATAATATATATAAGTATGCACACTGGAATTAAAAAGAAAATTAAAGAAGGGGGGGCGGGGGGAACGGAACCTAAATTTGGGCCAAAATCAGCTTTTGTTGTTGGAACCAACCTTTATTTAAGGTGATTTGTACACATGTGAAATGAAATTTATGATGGGCTGACCAGTGCGTGTAAATTCTTGTGACCATTGCTAAGAGAAATGTTCTCATCCTATGGGGGATTGCCTACCGAAGAGCCCATTTATTTGCACAACAGACATATGGCAGAAATGGGGTGCTCAACCCAGCTTATGAGGACACAGAGGATGAGTTTTCCCACCTTTAAAGGAGCCAGATGAGTTCACTTTGAAGCACTCTACACTTGGAGGAATATTGGAGGTGTAGTTTTCCCTTTGGTCATTCCTTTGCCTTGCTTTGTGAGCCATTTGCCCACTTCATAACGGTTTTGTGACCCTTATAATAAATAGTTTGAAGGTCTGTACACCCTTTGAAGGGTCATTTATTAGAGGTACACAAGCCTATATCAGAGAAAAAGGGTTTAGTGCCCACTTTGAAAGACATTTGGAGGAGGAACTCCCTTTTTTAGTGGAGGATTTGTTACATCTGTGGGGGAATTTGAAGGTCCCCCTCTCCCACTTGGTCAATGGCATTGGGAGCCCTCGTACCCACATTGGAGGAGAATGTTTGGGTTGTCTGTCCACTTTAGAGGCTTTTGGTGGGCAGATTTAAAGACTTCTTAGATAAGCTATGATGTTGATGGGCCTTGGGAGGCTGGATGCCATGCAAACAAGCCCTTCATCCCCTTCATTTATGGAGATGGGCACTTTGTGATGGCTCATCCCCCCTGATCATTGTAAATGTGGCATGAATTCCCCTAAATTCATGTAATTTTTGTTAATTAATTGTACAAGAGGTCCTTTGCACCTCCTTAAGCTCAAATTAGGGATTTTAGATTAGAAAAATAATGTTTCACTGAGAGGGAAATTGAGAACCTCCTCTATAAATATAGGTTCTTTCCTTTCATTTTCTCACAGTTGGATTTGGGGGAGAAATATCTTAGAAGGTCTAAAATTTCTGTGATTTCTCTCTCTTACAATTTGGCTATGGATGGAAGAGTTGAGTGAATTTTCTTGGGTGCAAATGGAATGTGTGTGATCTCTTTTCATGGATACTTATGGTAGAGATATTGGATGATGCTTGGTGAAATAATTTGGTTTATTTACTTTGTCTTGGTATATTGGAATATGTGTGTGATTAGGAAAGGCAACTAAAACACTTTATGCAACATCTGGCCAGGCTTAAACTCACGAATGAGGTGAAGGCACCCAATTTTTCCACAAAAATCATCTTAATGTAGACCAGTGAGATAATCATTCATCTTACATATCTAAAGGTAAATATCAAAATCTAGTATAAGTGGTTTCAATAGAGCCTAGAGATATTATTACCCACATTTTTGTTCAAGACAAAAATTGGATAACCAGGGGAGCCATCCCAATTCAATATATGTTGGTAATACATTCTGAAACATACATGGGACCATACTTCCTGAAGTGTAAGGAAATGTATTATTAGAATGACTCTAGTTTGATAGGTGAATTTGAATGCATGAGAAAGGTAACAACAGATGATATCATAGTTTCTAATCTCCTGGAAGAGTCCTCTGTAGAATCCATATAGTGCACATGCAAGGAGGGTGATAGCACAGTAATACAAGGACCAAAGGAGGGATAGTGGATGGGTCAAACATGAACTATTCACATGTCAGTAGTACTCCTGTAGAGAGAAGTGAAACAAGGATAAGAGACATTTCTGATGTTTGTATTGTTATGGAAACCAATATTTACAATGTCAGAATTAAGGATTCATCTTGACAAAGATAAGAGGAGTGTAAATTTGTAAGCCTATCTAGGGAGGTTTGTCTCGAATGCATTCATTATAGTCCCATCCTATTTCAATGACATTCAGCATCAAGCAACTCAAGATCCCAAACACATGATCACTAGAGTTCAAAGAATTTGGGCAGATAGCTAACATGATGGCTATAGGTGCATCTTTTGGAACCCTGTCAGCAGCAGAAGTAGAGGCTCAGAAGAGACATTGAGTTGGGCATGCAAATGTAAATAGGACACCACAAAAATTATGTCTACAATCATAAACCAAGTCCTGAACTAACTTGGAACCTGAAGGGAGGAAAAGAATACAGAAAACAATGCCTAATTTCATAGCAGAAGTTGCCCAAGAGAATTAATTGGTGTAAGGTCTCTCTCTTGTGTATAATATATATAGGTATGCATGCTGGAATTAAAAAGAAAATTAAAGAAGGGGCGGGGGGGGAGGGGGAGGGGGCACAGGGGGAAACCTAAATGTGGGCCAAAATCATCTTTTTTGTTGGATCCAACCTTTATTTAAGGTGATTTGTACACATATGAAATGAAATTTATGATAGGCTGACCTGTGCGTGTAAAGTCTTGTGACCATTGCTAGGAGAAATGTTCTCATCCTATGTCAAATGCATCATTACACCATTTTTTGGTCATCTAACCTATTATCATTAGATGGAGCCAAGTACACCATGTAAGACTAGTTTTACCCTAAGTAAAACTGCTTTCACTATGTTAAAACAGGAAACCCCAAAAGGAAATATTAAACAAACCCATATTTGTTTGATTTTCCTTATGGAATAATTAATTAAAACCATAATTTAATTATTATTCCCAGTCATGTTTAACCCAAAATTAAAGAAATTAATTAGATAAACCTTTATTTATCTTATTATTTTCTAGGAATAATCATTTAAACCTTATTTAGATGATATTCCTTGTTAAATATGACCAAATCACCCACAAATAATTAAATAAATCATTATTTATTTGATTATCTTCCAACCGCTTCCTTAAAAAGATAAATAAATCATTTATTTATTTATTTTTAACAAATTAAGGGATTTGACCCAAGTCAAATACCTTTTCCCTCCAACAAATATAATAAAATATTCCATAAAAAGTGGATCTAGATCTGGTTAACCCATGCACCAAGATCTAGAATGACCCAATATTTTGTTATAAATAGGAGGGTTTTTCCTACCATTCTTCACCTTTTGTTGCCTATTATATCACTCTGGATCTATACACTTGGTCACCATTTTCTGCCATTTGCTGTGTGAGCTCCCTTTGAGTTCCATTCTTTGTGTGGGTCTTCTACACCAACAAGAGAGAGAAATCTTAGATCTGAAGTGCTGAGGACTTCCAAGAACCCATCCCACTAAGGGGAATTGGATACACCTTCTTGTTTTCCTCCCAGGTGCCCCATTAATATAAAAATTCTTTCAAAAATTGTTCTTGTCTTGTCTATTGGTATATGGAGCAAAACCTTACTTTTTCTGCTTAATGTCTTTCCATGCATAGATCTGGTTTTTTGCAGCTCTTTTATGTCTAACTAACCGCAGATCTGAAGATATTGGCAGCCACTTTTTTTGTTAGGGCTATTAGTTATGCGTAGCTAAAGTGGTCCTTTTTCGTACACTTCGACAAAGGATTCATACTAAAAAATGGCGACTCCACACGGGTTTTAAATTACGACCGCTGTCGTTTTTCATATTCCTGCATATCCAGCTACTTCAGACCCTAGGGTTTCTTTTCAGTTGTTTATTTTCCCTATTTTTATGTTGTTTTTTTTCACATAAAACCCTAAAACATTAAAATTTCTAACTTCCGTGTGTTTCTGGCCCTATTGCGCAGGTAAGCGACACCAGCCGCAACTGAGACGGCAACTTTTCTGAAAATCTGCCGCCGAGACAACCGGAACGGGGGGTCGCACTTTTTGGCCCATAAACTACGACCTGGACCTCCAGGTCGCACTTTTCTGCCCCTTTTCTGCGACCTACACTGAAAACAGGTCAGAAACTGCGACCTGCCAGTTTTTTAGTGATTTTTCTGCAATTTTTCTGGGTTCTGCTGCAGCTTCTGTCAGGGTCTTCCAGCCTCTGTCTCAGCCCGCCTTGACCAAGTTCTGATCTGTTTTTACTCATCTAAGTGGGAACCTAGCCCCCTAGGGCTTTAGTACCCTCCACTTTTTGTGGAAGAGTTTTAGCTGTTTCAGCCGTCTGTTTTTCAGAGCTTCAACCTCCCTTTTTCCAGATCTGTTACCTCCCTTTCAGATCCATTGAAATCAGCTCTTCTACCTCTCAAATCACCTCCTGAAGATTTGTTTGGATCTACTTTTAGGGCCTCCACCTTGCCCCCTCCGTATTTTGCTGATTTCCTTCCTTTTTCCAGCCACCTTGCCTCTGTCTTTTGGCTGTGATCTGCACCTCTTTTTAGCAGCTTTATCCTTTAGATCCCTGTCCCTTTTGACCTTAGATCTATTGGCCTCTTTTCCGTGTGTTTTGCCTAGATTTTTCCCTTTCTTTTCAGATTAGTTTTGAGAGACCCGCCTTCTTGGGTTAGATAGATGCACAAGTAGTTGTTATTTTTCTGTTATTTCAGCATTATATACTGTTCTCTGTAGGTTTATTTTCAGTTACGCAACACATTTTTTTCTTGCTCTCAAAACGGAAAAGGTTTAAAAATTAAAATTAACGCACGCCACACACTGACCCTAAGTGAAGAAGCGCCTGGTTAACACCGCCTGGCAAAGACTCTAAAATCAATTGTCACTACACCTTTTCTGCCCTTGACCTTAATTGATTCTGTCCCTTTCTGCCCCTGTCGGTTTCCTTCTTCCTGTCATCATTGCGCCCCCAAGGCGCCTTTCCCGAAGACTTCTTGGCCTTCACCCTTAGTTTCCATTCGATCGACCTACTCCGACCCGCCGTCGCCGAGCCAGTCCTCCTCCGAGTTCGCACTCCGACTCCTCTCCTAATTCATCGGGTTCCCCTTCTCCTCCTGGTTCTCCCCCTACCACCATGTCTGGTCCAAGGCCTAACGCTAGCGATTCTCCCGGACCTAATGCCGGCCCGACTACTAGCGGAACCGCCACAGGAACGACTCCGGCCACCCCATTGCTGTCGTACATTGCAGGCCTTAGCCTCCCCGATTTCAATCAGTTGATCAACGACCCCATCCACCACGATGTTGGTTGGCCTGCCATGCCAACCAAGCTCCCTTCCGACATCCCTAAATTCGAAGGCCAAGCTGGTGAAGATCCAACCAATCATGTCTGATCTTTCCACATGTGGTGTTCCTCCAATTCCATTACCGATGACTCCATCCGTCTTCGTTTGTTCCAACGCACGCTTACCGGCGAAGCTTCTAAATGGTATGTTGAACAAGCCACCTCTTCCCATACCACCTTCGCGACCCTTGCTCAGGCCTTTTTGTCTTATTTCCAGCTCCCTCTCCGATACGACACTGGCACGGAGCTCTTGACTTCCTTCAAGCAATCCTCTTCAACCCGCCTTTCCGCCCATGTTCAGGAATGGCGAAGAAGACAGAGCTTATGTCGAGCCCCTCCCTTCGAAGATCGAGTTTATATGGACTGGTTCCTTCGCACCCTTCCGGCTCCCATCGGCAAGGATGTCGCCTCCCATTTTCCTCAAACCGAAGAAGCCGCCCTCCAAATAGCCTTGAAATATGACCTGATCTACGCTCAATCTGGTTATGTTTATACCGTTCTTCCTGACCTCCCAAGGCTCGGTGGCGCTAACGCCCCGGGGGCATCTCATTCCCCCGACGGTATCGTTGGAGCCCTTTCCCATCCGTACGCCCAACCTCCTATGGGCTATGGTCTCCCTCAGGGAGGGGCCAGCTCCTCCAACACTCTTCCCCCTCCCGGTAGCATGTACCCAGGATACGGCATGCCTCCTCCTTTTGCCCAACCTCCTGCTTACCTCAATGTTACCCAACCTACCCATTACCCTTATCCATAGCCTGGTGCGCCAGCTCCTCCAGCATATGCGCTTCCTCCTCCCTTGCCTCCTCAAACCCAGCACCAGCACCTACAGCCCCCTCTAGGGCAAGTATTTGCACAGCAGGGCGCAACTAATCCCCCTTCTTCTCAAAGAAGGCGGAGAGGCAATCCAAACCAATCTGCCCCTGGTACCCGTGGACCCAATCCTGGTGTGGACCCTAACACTGCCAACCAGCAACAGGGCACTCAGCCCAAGCCGGACAGGCCGCTTCGTACAAGTAAGCCTTGTTCGTGTTGCGGTGTTTATGGTCATTACACCCACGATTGTCCCCTATTACCCCAGATGTGGCAGATGTGGGAGTCTCAAGCCACATTGCATGGACAGCACGCCTCCCCTCATGCTCCTCCTAATGTGGCCACTACCCAGCCAGCTGTGTTTACTGATCCTTTCCCTCAGCAAGGATTCGTGACTACCCAACCGCCCGACAGCCAGGTAGCCACCCCCCCTTCCCTTTCTGGTTCCTCTGATTACCAGATCCTTATGATGCACTCCGATCCTAACCCATCCGTCGATCTTCACCTTCAAACTCGGTCTCGCCAGTACCCCAAGCCTCCTGCTCAGTCTGCCCCCAAGCCTCCTTCTTCAGGTTCTACAGAGCCTCTTTCGACACCCAGTGGCCCCTTACATATCCCTCAACCCAAAGTTGAGGTTCATACCAAGATTCCTAAGGGACCATTACATCGAAACGCTGCTTTTGGTCGAGCTGCTCATTCGTATAGCATAGTAGATGATTTGGTGCAATCTCCTACTGCCATTTCCACATTGGAACTCCTCCAGTCGTGTCCTTCCCAAAAGAAGGCTCTACTATCTGCCGTGGGCGCTGTAGATCCTGCTAATGACCAAATGATTGTTTTCGACGCCACTCAATCGAACCATCCTCCTCTTCCTCCTTCCGTCACCTTCCAAATCCCAGTCAAAATCTGGAACGCCAACGTGTCCCGGTGTATCATTGATGAGGGGGCATCCACCTGCGTGATGTCTGCTTCGGTTTGGAAGCAACTCGGATCCCCTGAACTGGCCCCTTCCACGATCACCCTTCGAGCATGGGACGGTCATGCCTCCCAGCCCATTGGCCTGTTTCGTAATTGTCCTATCACCCTCGCCGGTAAGACTGTTTGCGTTGACGTCGAAGTCATCGACGCCCCGCTAGATTACAAAATTCTATTGGGGCGAAGCTACACCTATGCTATGTCTGTTGTCCCATCCGCGGTCTTTCGCAAGATGTCTTTCCCCCATAATGGAAAGATAGTCACCATTGACTAGTTGACATATCATGAGCCAAAATCTCAGACCTCCCCTGAGACGACCATCTCTTCCCTAGCCAACAAGCAAACCGTTGATTCCTTGACCAGTGTCTCCCCCAGCATTTAAAAAGATTCCTCCCTACTTGGAACTTTCCCTAACCTCCCCCCCCCTCTTGTCACCGATCCCAGCTTATCGAATGTTTGCATGATGCAATCGTCTCAGGCTACCCTTACGCGGCCTGCCTCGGCTAGTCAGCAACCTCCCCCTCGCCCTCTGCACCCCGCTCCTAGCCATTCATCTCAGCCAGCCAGACCTCCTCCTTCTGGCCCTCCCCCTACATCTGGTATCCCTGATCCCCTTTATCCTCCTAGCTCGGTTCCCCCAGGCCTTAACTATCTCGGAGTCATCCCTCCCTGTTATTACCCTGCTGGACAGATACCCTTCCTGGCTCCCCGTCCCGGAGTATTTTCTGTTCCCGTCATGGCCACCCTCTCTCTCCCTAACCTGACCCTCGATATACCCGTCTGGTACATTGACCCTCCAGCCGCTACCCCACCCGGTCACCCCAAACCTTACCTTGCTTTGACACCGGTTCAACCGGTCCCCCTCACTTCCTCCGGGCCCACCGCACCTCCCCAGGACCCTACCCCTGTGGTGCCAGCCCCGGGAAAGAAAGGCAAAGCTCGTAAGGGGGCAACCCATCAGGACCAGGCCGCCCCGACAACCCCTACCCCTCCGCGACCGCCAAAGCCCGCTATCCAATGCGCTTTGTGCGATATGGTCGGTCACGCCACCCATATGTGTCCTGAATTTCCGCACCTCAAGATCCTGGTCAACGAGACGTTTCCCGACTCTGACATCCCCGAAGTCTACGTCACTATCCCGGACTCTATCCTGAAACTCAAAACCTTGCGCACAAACCACCCTTGTGCTTTGTGCGATTTCCACGGCCATTACACCCACCTCTGTCCCCGCCTTGACGAGTATCGTTCCTCCTTGGACATGTACCGCCAATTCAAGGCCACTTCGATAGGACCAGAGGATTTTCCTACTCCCATTCACATTCCTCCTCCCACTATCAAGCCAACAGAGTCGTCAATCACCATTCTGTACCTGTCATCATCCTTGCGAGATAGTTCACCTACCCTTCAACCTGTAGATACTCTCGGCTCCTCAGCCGACCTTGGATCTGTTGATATTGCACATCTGAGCCCTTCTCCTCCTGATGACCCATCACACATCACTATCTCCTTGGGTGACCCCTCTTCCTCCAGTCTTCCCATCTTCCAATCCGATGAAGACATTATGGAAGCCATGACCAACCCGGACTTTCCATGGGACGATATGCACCATCGCGCATACTTCCTCCCACAGTAGTCCCATGACCAATTTGCTGTGGAAACCAAAGACTTCATCCCCAATGCAGTCGATTGGTTCAAAAACCCCATCCCTGCACCTGATGCTTTCGAAGAAGGAAACATGGCCAATATCTCTCCTACCATCAAAATTGACATTTCAGTCAAACCAGGAATCGAAGAATATATCACCTTGGGCGCCCAATGCACCCCGGAAGAAATCGAAGCTTACACCAAGCTTTTCAAAGAATTCCGTGATATTTTCGCCTGGTCCTATTCTGAAATGCCTGGACTCGATCCCGCCATTGTCGAACACCATATCGACACATGGCCTGATGCCAAACCAGTCCGTCAAAAGTTGAGACCCATTCATCCTTCCAGACGTGACGCTATCAAAGCCGAAATTGACAAGCTCAAGCAGGCTGGTTTTATTTACCCCATTGAATACACCACTTGGGTGTCCAACCCAGTTCCCGTTCTCAAGAAACAAGGCACCATCCGTGTCTGCACGGACTTTCGCGACTTGAACCAAGCTTGTCCCAAAGACAACTTCCCCACACCATTCATTGACCAAATCATTGACGAGTGTGCGGGGCATGAGGTTCTATCCTTTATGGATGGTTTCTCTGGATACAACCAAATTGCTATCCGTCCTGCCGATCAACTCAAAACTACGTTCATTAGTCCGTGGGGAACTTTTGCTTACCAGGTCATGCCTTTCGGCCTCAAAAACGCCGGCGCCACTTTTCAACGGGCCATGTCTTATTGTTTCCATGAATTAGCTCACATTATCCTTGCTTATTTGGACGACCTCACCGCGCGTTCTAAGCATCGGGCGCAGCACCTCCACGATCTGCGTACCATTTTCCTCCGATGTCGCAAGTATAATATCCACCTTAACCCGTTGAAATGCGTCTTTTGCGTTCCTGCCGGCCGTCTCTTAGGCTTCATCGTGTCTAAGGATGGTATCACTCTTGACCCTTTGAAAGTTCAAGCCATTCTTGAACTTCCCATTCCACGTACCCTCCGCCAGCTCCAAAGTCTCCAAGGCAAAGCTAATTTTCTTCGACGGTTCGTCCCTGACTACGCCACCACTGCACATGGATTCCTTAGACTCCTCTAATCTTCTATCCCTTTCATTTGGGATTCCTATGGTCACGAGTCTTTCGATGCCCTCAAGCAGGCTCTCACATCCGCTCCCTTGATCTGTCCTCCCGACTTTGATCGAGACTTCATCTTGTATATCTCGCTTCCACCTATTCGGTCGCTGGAGTCCTTATCCAGGAAGATGACAATGGTATCGAGCATGTGATCTATTACGTCAGTAAGAACCTTGTAGGACCCCCTGTTTCCTACTCACTCGAAGAAAAATTAGCACTGGCTGTAGTGTTCTCAGTCCAAAAACTTCGTCATTATATCCTCATGCGCTCCACCAAGGTTGTGACTAATTCCAACCCCTTGGCTTTCCTATTGATTCGTCGTATCCTCACTGGGAAATACGCCCGTTGGGTCGTTATTCTCCAAGAATTTGACCTCGAATCCATCACACCAAAGAGTAAGAAAGGCTTAGCCCTCGCTGAGCTCATTTCTGAATTACCTACCGGAGCGCCAGATACCCCAGTTAATGATGACTTTCCTGATGAACACTTATTTTCCATTACTGCCGACGACCCATGGTATGGCGACATTCTTACTTACTTGCGAACCCAAAAGTTCGCCCTCCACCTTGATCGTGAGGCTCGCCGACGCATCCGACACCAAGCCCCCCGATACCTCCTTATCGGTGACGACCTATATCGTCGCGGGGTTGACACCGTCCTTCGTCGTTGCCTCACACACGCTGAAGCTGAACAGGTCCTTAATGCCTGCCATAGCGGCGCTTGCGGTGGCCACCTCTCCGGTCTCGCTACTGCCCAGAAAGTCATGCGCGCTGGGTATTTTTGGCCTTCTCTCTTTAGTGATTGCATTGAGGTAGTCAAACACTGTCCCAATTGCCAACATTTCGCCCCTAAGGCACGAGCTCCACCAGCTCCCCTCCATCCGGTCATCTCAACCGGCCCCTTCTGTAAATGGTCCATTGACTTTATGGAGTGTCGCCCGCCATCCGCCGGTAACCATAAGTATATCATCGTGGCGGTCGACTATTTCACCAAATGGGCCGAGGCCATGCCAACTTTCAACAACACGGCAGCTACCGCGGCCCTCTTTTTCTTTAACCATGTTATAGCTTGATTCGGGGTTCCCAAACAACTGGTCTCTGACCATGGAAAACATTTTGAAGATGAGATATGGCGTGAGCTATCCTCACTGTTAGGTTTTGAGCACCAATATTCCTCCTCCTATTACCCCCAAGATAATGGCCAAGTTGAAGCAGTCAACAAAATCCTCAAAACTATGCTTCAACGAACGGTGAATAAGCACAAAACCAACTGGCATCTCATGCTCTTCCCTGCTTTATGGGCCTATCGAACTTCTGTTAAAACCGCCACCGGGTTTACTCCTTTCCACCTGGTTTTTGGAGAGGAGGCAGTCTTACCGATCGAGTGTGAAATTCCTTCCCTACATCTGGCTGTTGAACTTCTCCCTGACACCCAACCTCTAGAACAATGACTTATCATGCTCGAGCGCACTTCCAAAGACCGCCGTGTTGCCTTGCAAACCATGGAAGTGGCCAAAAAGCGCACCAAAGCTCAGTATGACCGAAAAGTCCAGCCTCACACTTTTCACGAAGGCGACCTTGTTCTAGTATATGACCAGGCCCATGATGTCCTTGGTCATGGGAAGTTTGACTCATTATGGCTAGGCCCTTACATCATTAGTAAGGATCTCGGGAAGGGGGCATACCTCTTAGAGGATTTCGAAGGCCATCCCCTTCCTAATCCTCGCAATGCACTCTATCTTAAGAAATATTACCCTTAGCATTTCCCTTCTGAAATGCACGTTTTATTTTCTTTTAGATAGCCAGCATCTATTTTTTTTTCATTTGCTGCTTCACCCGGACCCATTTTTTCCAAGAAGGGCCCCTCCACATCCGCTTTAAATCGAATTTTCTCATTGACAACACTTGTATTTGGGGCATCACTTCGTCCCCATACTTGTCCATGTTCGTGTCGATTTTCGTCATGAGTTCCCACCTTGAACTCATGTTTTCATGGTCCCCCATTGGGCCTTTACGTGTGGCAGCACTATTGCGTCGCCTTTGTTTAGAGCATCCAAGTTGAGTCATCATTACATCCATGGAGTCTATACCGCGTCCCTTTGTACCCCGCTATAGCCCTCCATCCTTCATTTCTTGGTCTCTCTCTTGTGTCGCATATTATGACCTTCAGTTCCGTTGTCCCCCATCCCATATGATATTGTGTCAGTCCCTTCCATGTCATTCATGCCCTTTATGCTCTAACAAGGAAATTCGTCCATTCGCTACTCAGTCCTTTCCATTTCACTCTCATCATTAGTGTCAGTCTGTCCATCACTCTACTGTTTTCTCTCGTGCCTTAGTTAGGGACATCTCACTCCCTCAACTATGGCAGACCTCCTTCTGTCGACATCAGCACTTTCATTCCAGAAGCCAGGTCTAGAGGGCGGTGTACCTTGGTTCCAGCTTCCACTCTTGTTCGGTGCCTCGGATCAGGCAAAGAGATCTCTCATTCCCTTTGACTTGATTGTTTCTCCAGCTCCTTTCAGCATGATCGAGATTCGTATACTTGATGGTCCAGTGATCCAGCAACAGCTTTTGATGATTCCTGGGTGTGTGTGAGATGTCTCAACCCTCATGAGGGGGTGGCCCTGCAGGTAGCCCCCCACATGCCCAGATGACCTCTTCTTTGCAGACTCCGATGCCGCTCCAGATATTTGATGATGTTGGCCGTAGCCACTTGCAGCGCCTCTTCGACTTGCATGTATCAGTCAGATTTTGTGAGCCCTTCCCCATTTACAGGGGGCATTTGGGTTGTATTTGTATCTCATGTACTCAGATATTATTGTACAAGTCCTGGCTGTTATCCCAAGCACAACATGTATGTGGGATTCCTCATTGTATTTTTATCTGGCTCATGATTATGCCAGCTGTACTTTATGGTTCGGTCCCTTGTTTACTGGACACACTATTCTTTTGTACTTTGTCTCGGCGGGCATAGGTATGCCTCCCCCGCCGCCTTCAGCACAGGTACCCTCTCATAAAAAGAGACTTGTTGCACCTACGAGTCTCGTCTCCTCAGGGTCTAGTCCTTCAGCACACTATCTACCTCACATTTCTCTCTCTGACATCCCTTTTTTTGTCTAGTGATTGTGTTCTTACAACGTACTTCGGTCATACGATTTTCTCCTGACACTCGCACGCTGGGGGGCAATCTGTTGCACCATTTTTTGGTCATCTAACCTATTATCATTAGATGGACCCAAGTACACCATGTAAGACCAGTTTTACCCTAAGTAAAACTGCTTTCACTATGTTAAAGCAGGAAACCCCAAAAGGAAATATTAAACAAACCTATATTTGTTTGATTTTCCTCATGGAATAATTAATTAAACCATATTTTAATTATTATTATTATTATTTGATTATCTTCAAATGCTTCAAAGATAAATAAATCATTTGTTATTTATTTATTATTCACAAATAAAGGGATTTGACCCAAGTCAAATACTTTTCCCTCCAACAAATATAATAAAATATTCCATAAAAGGTGGATCTAGATTTGGTTAATGTTATTTTAATCATGCACCAAGATCTAGAATGACCCAATATTTTGTTATAAATAGGAGGTTTTTTCCTACCATTCTTCACCTTTTGTTGCCTATTAGATCACTCTGGATCTATACACTTGGTCACATTTTTCCATCATTTGCTGTGTGAGCTCCCATTGAGCTCTATTCTTTGCATTGGGTTTTCTACACCAACAAGAGAGAGAAATCTTAGATCTGAAGTGCGAGGACTTCCAAGAACCCATCCCACTGAGGAGAATTGGATACGCCTTCTTGTTTTCCTCCCAGGTGCCCAATTAATACAAAAATTCTTTCAAAAATTGTTCTTGTCTTGTCTATTGGTATATGGAGCAAACCCTTGTTTTTACTGCTTAATTTCTTTCCATGCATAGATCTGGTTTTTTGCAGCTCTTTTCTTGTTCAACTAACTGCAGATCTGAAGATATTGGCAGCCACTTTTGTTGTTAGGGCTATTAGTTATGCGTAGCTAAAGTGGTCCTTTTTCGTACACTTAACAGTTGCACTAACACGGACACATGGCTGAATTGGGGTGTAATCCGACATGAGGACCCGAGGAAGGATGAGTTTTCCCACCTTTAAAGGAGCCGAGATGAGTTCACTTTGAGCTTGCACAAACATGAGAATCTTGGTATTTTTCCACACTGTCGTTCCTTTGCCTTGCTTTGTGAGCCATGGGCCCACTTCATAATGGTTTTGTGACCCTTATAATAAATAGTTGAAGGTCTATACACCATTTGAAGGTCCATTTATTGGAGGTACATGAGCCTATATCAAAGAAAAAGGGTTTAGTGACCACTTTGTAATATATTTGGAGGTGGAACTCCCTTGTTTAGTGGAGGTTTTGTTACAACTGTGGAGGAACTTGAAGGTCCCCCTCTCCCACTTCGTCAATGGCATTGGGAGCCCTTGTACCCACCTTGGAGGAGAATTTTTGGGTTGTCTACCCACTTTAGAGGCTTTTGGTGGGTCTTAGATAAGCTATGCTATTGATGGCCCTTGGGAGGCTGGATGCCATGCGAACAAGCCCTTCATCCCATTCATTTGTGGAGATGGGAACTTTGTGAGGGATCATTCCCCCTCATCATTGTACATGTGGCATGAATTCCCATAAATTCATGTAATTTTCATTAATTAATTGTACAAGAGGGCCTTTGCACCTCCTTAAGCTAGAATTGGGGATTTTAGCTTAGAAAAATAATATTTCACTGCAACGGAAATTGAGCACCTCCTCTATAAATATAGGTGCTTTCATTTCATTTTCTCATGGTTGGATTTGGGGGAGAAATATCTTAGAAGGTATAAATTTTTTTTTATTTTTCTCTCTTACAATTTGGCTATGGATGGAAGAGTTGAGTGACTTTTATTGGGCGCAATTGGAATGTATGTGATCTCTTTTCATGGATGCTTATGGTAGATCTTGGATGATGCTTGGTGAAGTAAGTTGATTTATTTACTTTGTCCTCGTATATTGGAATGTGTGTGATTAGGAAAGGCAACTAAAACACTCTATGCAGCATCTGGCCAAGCTTAAACTCAGAATTTCTCAACAAAGACACAGTCACAGAGATAAATAACAGTCACACAAAATACACTTATCTTTTTTTAGGAAATCCAACCGGGAAAACATGCCTGCTTGATGTGGCTATTTTATTTATTATTATTGAGCACTTGGATCTATTACAAAGCAATCTGTCTCTCTTGAGAAAGTGTTTTTCTTCTCAAAAAAATCTCAGCTAGTACAATTGATCTTGGCCTTCCTTGATCACAACTTGATCTCGGTTCCTGCACACAATTGATCCTATGTTGCCGCCTTGACTTGCTCTACAAACCTTGCTCTCTTCTCCTTAATCTTACACACTTGTGACTTACTACAACTTATAACACAGGCTCTACATGCAATAAACCTCCTATTCCCTAGCGCTCTTGTTCCTCCTATTTCTTAGGACACAATTCCTGCACTCTCCACAATCAAGGCTCCTCTCACAAAATCGTGAGGTTGTCTTTTCACAAAAACCTTTGTGCATAAAACAATTGTCCTTTCCTCGTGTCTTCGTCCTCTCTTTATAGATTCGATCCATGCTAAATAGTAAATTAGGTTAGTTCATATTTAGAGCTCGAGTTGTTAATTGACGAGTTAACTAAGAGTCACACTCTTTCTCCCTCTAATCAACACTAGAGTTCTTAACTCGTTCGTCCTTCAATCAAGACTGAAGCCCGAACACGTTCTAACTGAACTAATAACTGTCACCCAATCCTGTAGTTAAATTGATGAAAACTCCTATTATAACTGAAGCTCCAACTCTACACATGCTAACTTGATGATTATTCCATTAAAATGGAAATAACTCATCTTAACTGGAGTCTAACTCATGAGGACAATTTGAGGTCTTCACTAGCTAAGGCACAAGCCAAAAGACCTTGCTCGCTACATTTTCGACAATAGATCATTTATTTAAGTTGTTTACTTGAAAAAATACACGGAGCAACTTACCTATAACACTCTCTTCTTGAGTTCTTGTGCTTGGATGGTGATCTTCTCTCTCATGTTGGATTTCTTTCTCAATCTCATGCTATGGGTTCATTTGTAGTGTGATCATTATTAAAGTGTTAATTTTTTTTTGGCTGCATTAGGCTTTGTTGAAGTGTTTACTATAAATCTTAAAAATCCTTATGATCTTCTTAAGAAGTTGTGTTTGGACATTGAACTTTTCAATCTTGGGTTGAATTTTTTTTTAAGTTTTTCAAGCTCATGGGATAGGTTCATCTCCAGTGTGATCATTATTAGATTTTTGTTAAGTTTTTTGTTTGGATGGATTAGGGTTTGCTGAAGTGTTCACCATAGATCTAAAAACTCTTTGAGATCTCAACAGCCAGAGTTATTTATTAATCAGTTAAATATTATTAAATTGGCCCTATTTCCACACAGAAAATGATAAATAAGCCTTAATTCCACGAGTAACCATAGAAGTAGAGCCAAAACATCCCGAAACTGGGAAAGAAATTATTAAAATTTAAAAACAATTAAACTGCACAATCTTAAAAAAGAAAAGAACATAATAAAGAGCAAAATATATAAAAAAGCATATGTCCTACCAATATAAAGATAGATTTTCCAACAATGTAATTAAATTTCAGAATGTGCTACGTCATTCTTATGGTAACCAACCAGCATAAATGTAAAATAATCCAACAATAAACCAACGAAGGGAACATCAACATGCATCCAAAAATCAATTTATGAAATGAATTTTTCAACAACCGACTAAATTTCATAACCCTACACAAACACAAACAATAGAGGATACTAACAACATAGTGGATTACCTGTATCTAATATGTAAATGTCGTTGTAATATATCTCTTCAGATTCATCTTGAGCTTTTCCACAACCTCCAAATATAAATAGATGGTGATCAATGAGTGCAGCACCGTCCCCTCGCGAGCTGCTGGTCCTTCGCCGCTTACGTTAGGTTGCACCCATGTATTTTCCGTGGTGCCCAGTTCTCTGGATGAGTACTCTGCCTCTTTCTTGCTGTAAATTTTCCTTTGCACGTGATTAGTCTCTTGGTCTTTCTTTTGTTAGGGTTTTCATCACTCTTGACCCTAGATGATTGAAGATGTCGAATGGCGAACAACAATGTATTTTGTGAAAGGATATTCACTATGGCTCCCTTTTTATTTTCAGATAGTTACACAAGTGAATATTTATTATTAGTTAAATATATTTTAAATTGTGGCGCCCTTTTTATTTTCATTTTCACATAGTTACACAATTGAATGTTTATTATTAGTTAAATACATTTTAAATTAACAATATTCAATTAGGAAAATAGAATCCTATATTTATTGGAGTGTTAATTTTATTTTCATATTTACAAAATTGAATATTTATGATTATTTACATATATTTTATTTTAAATTAACAATACTTAATTGGAAAATAGAATTCTATATAGATTGTTGTTTTAATTTTATTTTTCATATAGTTACAAAATTGGATAGTTATCCGGGATGCGGGTGCAGAGGACCGTGTTTGAGTTGATGGGATGGGGGTCTAGCCTGACGGGAGGCCACCTGCCCACCCGCAAGGAAGACGTCAATCAAACCTTAAATATGACTGCTCTACGTTTAATAGCCTTTACTCTGGGCGCTCCTCACAACCAGGTTTCCGCTTGTCGATACATCTTCACATGCTGCGAAATGGATCGTCCTCCGGATCATATTTATGATGGTTCAATGCAGCTGGTTTACAGTTGCACGATCGAATGGTTCAAAATCATGGAACCCTCCTCTGAATCGAATTCATTTCCTTCGCCGGTGAATTGGTGGTGCAGCTCGGATGCTGGGCTCTCAAATGCACGCACAGTCATTGGTAAGAGGAGCAGTCTAAATTGCTGCCTGGATCTTGGTGAAAACCTCCATTTCTCGCTTACTGGTTCCTGTAAGCTGGCCTCTGTCTCCCTGAACTCTCATTCGTCTCTAGCTACTATCAATCCTCCGTTTCCCTGGCTTTCTTGTCCCGTCTCCACTGCAATTATGCCTCGCCTCAGGCAAAGAATGCACTGTAGGAGAGGCTCCACCAGGCATCAAGTGCGGTGCTCTCCCTCCACCTCCAGCTCGCCATCTGCGTCTTCCTCCCCCTCGGACAACCTTGCTAGAATTCACCGGGGTCGTCTTCTTCGCTCAGGTCGATGACTTGACTCTCACTCTCCTTCTCCGCCTCATTCCCACACCGCTCACTTTTCTTTCAATAGTTCCCTCAACCGACTTCAGGTCACTGCCGCTATCACAGTCGTTTTTCATGAGGAGCCTCAGGCCGACCCCCCCTGTTCTTGCCCGGAGGCGCGCAACATCCCTGAGGAGCTGAAGGCTGGGATGATGCACCCGGTTTCTTTGGACCTTCAGGGCATGGGTGACAAAGCTATGCAGGATCAGGCGCTGAAAGACTTTGAGAGCGACCTAGGATAGACAAAAATTGACACGGTGTCATGGGGCTAGATGGGGAGGACATTAGGCAAGCAAAGCGCAGTCGGGCTGGTCCCTCCTCCCTCAAGGAAGGTGGTCCACTCTGATCGATGACACGGCCTGTGTGCGGCAATCCAAATGAATAATGGTGCGGGGTTGTCCAAGTTTCTACGATGAGTGAGTTTCACCTCCTGGTTCCAGTTCCTTTCCTACCTTCGGCCCTCACAAAGGCTTGTTTTTATTACTGCTGTTATTGAGATCATGCTTATGTTTTTGCTGAATTACGGTCTCAGCCTGCAGTATCTCTCTCTCCTACACTGATTTTCCTCGGTTGTTTCTTGGGTGGTTTCCCTCTGAAGAGCCGATCTCAAACTCGGCTTTGTTTGCACCAAATGCCTGTCTGGTGTAGTAAGGCCTTGGCTCGATGTAAATTATTTCATACATTTAATAGATTACTTTCAGTTAGAAATTTTTGGATAGTTAGGAAATTGAATATTTATGATTATTTATATATATTTTAAATTAATAACACTTAATAGTAAAATATAATTTTATATAAATATGCTTACAATTTTATATAGATTTGTTTTGGCAATTAAAAATAATTTGAGAAGTGAACTTGACAAATTCGACAAATTACTTGCTTGGTGGGTAGTAATCATCCATAAAACTACACATTTATAGTTTTATTTTTATAGAAGTGTTACTGAACACATAAATAATAATGAAACTAACTCTAGTTAGGTATTCATATCCATTTTTTAAGCAAAGATTTACTCAAATTATAGTGGAAATTAAATTATGATAAATATGTTATTAACTAGAGTATGAGTTATTTTCAAGGATTTTATTTTTGGATAATTTTCCTACAAAGCTTAAGAATAAAAGATCGGTGAAAATATATTTTGAACTCATGTATGAATATTGCAACTATGTCCACTAATTATATATATATATAGAGAGAGAGCGAGAGAGAGAGAGAGAGAGAGAGAGAGAGAGAGAATATTAATAATAAAAAGTTTCTTATAGTTAAAATATGTGGATTTGTGAACATGACTAAGTGAACATGTGCTGTGAACATGACTAGGAGTTGGGGTTGGTCCACGCTCCTTTGCTCCGTCCACCTCCGCGACAGGTCCTGTGGGTGCGATACGACTAGGGGTTAGGGCTCACTGCTCGACCCCTCCTCCCAATGTGCCCATACATGTCGTTCAATAATATAAGTGGCAATCATTATGGTTGAGAACCACTCGTATGTGAGATGGTAAGGCTTTGGAGTTTGTTACGACAGGTCATTGGTTTGATTCCCACCAAGGCATTTCAACCTTTAACAATTTTTTAGCCAATGTGGAGGTGCCACGTGGTGGCCTCTAGTTGGGCCACATGGCAGCTTCCCATTGGGCCACCAAAATACACTGCAACCAATAAAATTTGGCCAACTCACACTTTAGTATCAAAATTGCAAATTTTCATTTCTAGAGTGACACAATTAAAAATCACTGACATAATGACAAATTCATATACTTGTTGTACTTAATAATTGTTCATATATTTTAGTCCTAGACTAAATTAGTCATTTTAGTTAGTCTCTTTTAGTTTGGTCACTTATTATCTAGTCATATATTTTAGTCTTGGACTAAATTAGTCATTTAGTTAGTCGCTTTTAGTTTGGTCACTTATTATGTAGTCATATATTTTATCTCTAAACCAAATTAGTCGTTTAAGTTAGTCATTTTTAGTTTAGCCACTTAAAATTTCTCAAATTTAGTAGTAATTCACTTGAAATAATCGTGGTGACTAACTTTTTCAGTCGCCTAGTCACTAATTTCATCATTTTCTACTAGTGATGGAAGTAGTGGCATTTTGGTCTCCTCAAAATTCACCGTAATTTGGCCTTTATACCAAAGCCTCCTTGAGATGGTAATTTTTTTTTGGAAAGAGAAGAGGAACAGGTGTCAGTAAATGGAGGGGGGGAATTGTCTGCTGAGCTGCAAAGACTGAAACATAAAACAAAGTGTTGGGAGCGCCGAAAAAAAAAGGACTTGAAGGTCGAGTTATGGTCCATATCCGAAAGGATATAGAAGATTTATGATTCTATGAAGGAAAGCCCTCTAAATTCTCTCTCCTATAACCTTCTGGACTAGCTGGAATATAGGAAAATGGAAATCCTGAAAGTCCAATAGGTCACGTGGAAACTGAAAAGTCTAGCATAGTGGTTAAAGGAAGGTGACCTTAACACTAAATACTTTCATAAGGTGGCTAACGGGAGGAAGAACAGGAACTCAATCTGGAAAATAGAATCAGCTGGAGGTGGAATGGTCTATTCTACACAAGACATTCAAAAGTAGGCTTATCTATATTTCTCTAAATTTTACAAGGCTGAGCAAAGGATTGATCTATCAAGTCAGAAGTGGGTCTTGTAACACATCAACCAAATGGTTGACTCAAGAGAAAGTGAGGAATTAGGCAGAGTCATCTCAAAAGAAAAGGTATTCAGTATCCTGAAATCTTTTTCTTCGGACAAAAGTCCGGGTCCGGCCGGATGATCAGTCGAATTCTTCATTCCCTTTTATGACCTACCGGGTGATGAACTTCAAACAGTCGTGGAACGTTCCAGAGTGAAGGGGTATATTCCTGGGGGCATGAACTCTACTTTCTTGGCGCTGATCCCCAAGTCATCATGTCCTCGGACTTTCGGTGATTTTCACCCTATTGCATTGTGCAATGTAATATTCAAGATATCCTCGACTAAAATTATTGCACAGAGAATAAAAGGAGTCCTATCAAAGAACATTTCAGCAGAACAATATGGTTTTCTACATGGTCGACCTATTCATGATGCAATAGCGACTACCCAAGAATTCCTTCACTCAGTTCACTCTCGGAAGATGGAGTCCCACATTATGAAAGTTGACATATTCAAAGCATATGATTCGGTTGATTGGTCTTTATTAGACTCATTCTCCTAAATATTGGCATCTCATTGCCCAACATTCGATGGATTATGGCATGCATAAAATCGATCAGATATGCTATTATTATCAATGGAAATCCCTTGGATTTTTTGCCGCAGGGAGAGGATTGAGCCAAGGATGTGCTCTCTCTCCTTTGATTTTCATTCTTGTAATGGAAAGCTTCAGCCTCATTCTTAAAAAGGCCAACAAAAGTGGCTTTTTCGAGGGCATCTCTTTCTCCTCTTCTATTTTTATTTCGCACTCTTCATTTGTAGATGACTTACTTGTCTTTGGCATGCTACTTAGAATTCAATGGATTTACTTTCACTGCATTCTCCTACATTTTGGGGCGGCTACGGGTCTGAAAATCAATGCAGGGAAATATTTTTTATTATATGAAAATGGTGACAAGGTGGAGATATCTTTCATAGAAGACTTATTTGGTGTGAATTCAAGGAGTATAATGGAAGGTTTATTATACATGGGTTTTCAGTTGAAACCCTGTAGTTACAAATCCGCTGACTGGTTATGGCTTGTAGAAAAATTCAAGTGTAGGATACAAATATGGTCACACAGGTGGTTGTCTTTAGGAGGACACTACATATTGGTCCAAGTCGTTCTTCAACAGCTAGCGGTATATTGGGCTCACTTGTTTTATTTACCATCCAGCACAATAAATCACATAAATGCGGTTGTCTCTCACTTTATATGGTCTAGGGCTACAAAGGCAAATAAGTATCACTTATGCAAGCTTGAAGATATCACAATGCCGAAACAATTTGGAGGTTGGGGAATGCTTGAGTTAAGATCTTTCTCACAGGCTCTCCTCATTAAATCTCTTTAGAGAGTGATTACAGGAGCATCATCTGGTCGGAGCTAATAAAGATCAAGTATCTTGATGGTCCCCCTCTGACATAGATTTTTAGGAGTTTTTATGTTCTACAAAAGAGAGGATTTTTTATATGGCTGGCTTTTCAGAAGGTGATGGCTCTGTTAGCTAAGAGGTTGTCTTGGCAATTTGGAAATGGTCAAGGCATTATTCTGGGATGTGACAGGATCTTAGGCATATGCCCTGGGCTTGTATTGGATGATCAACTTCCGCATAATTTAACGCAAAAAGGTATACTCTTCTTATCACAAGTGATTAAAAATTTGCAACAGGGATTCCCGAATTGGAAGACAATGGCCTCCTTGGGGCTAGTCGGGGGAGATACTACCTCCTGGCAGGGATATGTGGAAAAAATACACAAAGTAGGTTTATGTTTTTAGCAAGGGGGTGACCATATTGTATGGGATGGCTCAAAGAGGGGGGAGGCCATAGAGATGGCATAAATTTATCATGGCATCATTCTTAATAAGGTGGAGGACAAGGAGCATTCTCCCTTCAAGCAGTGTTGGAAGCAAAATGTCCCTCTCAAAATTTTTATTTTTGGATGGCTTGTATGGAAAAACTGCATTCTGACGTGGGACAATCTGGAAAAGAGAGGCTTCCATGGCCCAGGGAGGTGCATTTTCTGTCTTGCCCAAATTGAGACTGCTCACCATATCTTCCTATCTTGTCCTATTCTTCTCATATTGTGGAATCTATTTTCTACTTTTTTCTTAGGTCTGGATTGGAGGCCAAATTCTTTCTCATCCTCCTTTAAGGACCAGGGAGCCACTCCTGCTAGATTCGGGGATCTTCCTTTTTTCTTCTTATGGGAAGTATGGCTTGCCCGTAACAGATTTCTCTTTGAGGGATGCTCGGTGGATCTGGTGTGCATACATGGGGAAATATTGGCTTGGACTATCAGATTTCATCGTCCTTTTGTGCCCATCAAGGACCTGTCCATTTGCATCCACCCACATTCCATTTCTTTTCCAGCGACATTCTTTGACGGGGCCCAACAAGGAGGGCTATGCGAGTGCGATGCATGGATCCAGATAGATAATGGTGAAAGATACTTGCTACATTGGAATGGGGGTAAAGGGTCAAATATCAAGGCTGAGCTTTTGACCCTCTAGAGTGTCCTTTGTTTGGCTTTTAATTTGTAGCTGGTGGATGTCAATATATATGGAGACGCGAAGACGGTGATTGATGGAATCATTGGGTCTTCCATTTTTTTTCCAACAAGAATGAAAGGGTGGCTCCTTCGCATCAACTCTCTTATGTACAGTCTCAAAGGGTCATCTTTGTGTCACATATATCACGAGAACAACACTAGGGACAGTCATCTTTCTAAAATGGGCCTGAACGACCCTTTTGGGCTTATTTCTATCTCCCACTTCATACGCTCTGTGCAGGTGGAAAACTTTAAGGTCTCGATTCCATGACGAAGGGCACATGGATTAGATGCCTCTCAGTTTTTTTGCATTAATATCTGTGGTATTGGTCAAGAGGGTATTTTATGGTTTATTATGTTTCTGTATGCTTTAGATATAGTGGATAGAAGGTAGGTTTCCATGGTATTTTTGATGTTGTGTTTTGTTTTCTGAATGGTTTTGAGACATGCTAGGATCTTGGTATATATTGCCAATGGGAATTATCTTTGATGATAGTTTTTGTTTCCGCCTTAGTGGTAATTTTATTTCAAGATCAAGGGAGATCTCTCCATTTGCATGACATTGGCTTATGGCATGGACGTATGTCAATAGATGAATCATTCTCAGTCTGATGTACCTATATTATCCCTTAATATAAGGTGTTTTTTTGCGCTTAAAAAAAAAGGAGTGTTGCTCAGGGAAAATGGTGACACCTACGAACCCAGAAAGTTGACACCATAGATAATCATCATTCCATCACTGTAATTTTTTAATATAATTATCTAACATTGTAAGACATTAAATTTATATGTTCTCATTTCTTATTTGTTTTATCCATGACCTATACGATAAACTTAGAAAGTGATCCAAAAAACTAGGATATTTAAGTGAAATTTTATATCTAAGAATTATGTGTGTGTGTGTGTGTGTGTGTGTGTGTGTGTGTGTGTGTGTGTGTGTGTGTGTGTGTGTGTGTGTGTGTGTGTGTGTGTGTGTGTGTGTGTGTATTTGGTTTTGATGATATAGGAATACTTTTCAATTTTAATGAGTCATTTATTTTTTCTTCCAAGGTTATTTGTTGTCTTATTTATATTTTTGTGACATATTTATAAATTTGTTCTTGATAATTCAGGAAGACTTTTTTATTTTGGATAAGTCATTTATTGTCTTATTTATATCTTTGTAGACATGTGTAAAAGAGATATAAGTGAAATTTTATTTAAAAGACAAAATATTAAGAAACAAACCTTGTTGTCTTATTTATATTTTTGTGACATATTTATAAATTTGTTCTTGATAATTCAGGAAGAATTTTTTATTTTGGATAAGTAATTTATTTTCTTATTTATATCTTTGTAGACATGTATAAAAGAGATATAAGTGAAGGTTGATTTTTAAAACAAAACATTGAGAAACAAAGGCTGGAAGATAAACTTTCTCAAAACTAGCTCATGTTTCATCTACTAAAATTATGAGTGAATTTCTAAATATTTGTATATGAGTTACATCGTATTCTCAAACTAGCATCAATACCAATTTCATCAATTCACAAAAGTAAATATTTGTATGTGAGTTACATCATGTTCTCAAACTAGCAATAATACCAATTTGAGGGCCATCAATTCACAAAATTTATTTGGTTCTTGGCCAACTCCTCCTTTCAAAGATATACTATGAGGTATAAAAATATGAAGTATGCCCCCTATCCCACCCTTCGGACTGGCCCTTGAGAAACACCACTGAAGTGTGCCCATAGAAAATATTTATTAATTATTTCTTCAGCTAATTGTCTTATATATTGTTTTTCCAAAAAATGAGAAAATGCAGATATTATTATAGACCTTGGACAACATATATCAGAGGTAATGTATTATGTTCCAACCAAACCCCCCTGCAAGAGTTAAAGGAAGAGATATTTGTCTTTTGGTTTCCCATTAGTCCACTAAAGAGGATTCTCTTTACTATCCCATTCCAATAATTTTTCAAACCAATCATTTCTTCCAACTCATTCCAAACATTCTTTCTATATTGGAAAAGAAAAATAATATTTGAGTTTGTTTCATTCTCTTGTTTGCAAATATAGCTCCATCTAGGTACCTTCAATGAAATATCCTAGGTTAAAGTTTCATTACTCAAAATAATCCACGTGAATATTTTGGAGTTTAATGGGTACTTGGATTTCCAAACCTTTTTCCATCACCGGGCCTGTAGATTCTCTCTTCCCTCAATAGTTAAACCTTTAGATTTAATGATTGGCATATAGTCCCCAATTCGATTCAATGACCAAATAATATGATTCTCAATGTCTCTTAATCTAATATAATAGGGTTTTAATTTTTATGTGTACCATTGCCACATAATTACATCCCCCTTTCTTAAGCCTATCTTGCTGAAGGATAGTCAGTGATGCTACCAAGTAATTTCCCTATCCCATCTAGCAATTATATGCTTGAGTATATGAAAACCATGTCCCTTAGTCACAAATCATTATAGAGGTAACCTATGAATACCTACATTAAATATAGGTACCTAACCCAATTTGGACTTTATCTCCCATTCCTACATGCTACACTTATCAATTCTAAGCCAATGGAAATGTTGTAATGATTGTTTTTCCATATAATTGAGGCATTTCGGATTCTCTTAGTACAATTTCTTATCCATTCCCTCATAGTATAAATATATTTACTCGTCCTTGATGACTTGAGCTCACATCCCAAAACATTAAACTACTCACCATACATTCTTTGTAGCTAACTCCTTATAAAAGAAAAAAATATTTTATTTGACTCCCATCCCCCTTGAGCTTTTGGTATTGCTAGTTTTTCTAAGAAGCCAACACAATTCCTTTTTTTCCTATTTGTCGTAACTAAATGAATTTGTAGCATAATCATTTGATCCTTTTCAATACTCCCTTGGGTATCAATGCAAGCAGCATTGACAAAGTTAGAATAGATTTAAGGTTTGCTTTAACCAAAATTAGGCACCCTACTATTGATAGCCACCAATTAGACCAAGTATTTATATTTTTCTCCACCTTTGCTATTAACCATTTCCAATCACCATTTTTATACATACTATATTTTAAATGAAATCCTAAGTACTTCAAAACTACATCTAATTCAATTACATAGTAGGGAAACAATTGGGTGATACCCTCTCAAAAATACCCCAAAATTATATTATAAATTTAGGTATCATCTTCATACTTGTAACCATGCTAAAAAGATCAAATATTTCTTTGATATTTTCAACCACTCTTCTAGAGCCTTCACAAAAAAATAGGGATATCATCAACAAATAGCAAGTGGTTGACATAATAGGAGTTAGCAACACCTATCCCTTTGAAATAATTGTTTCCAATGGCCTCCTTTAGTGATCTACTTAGAACTTTTGCACCTAGAAGCAATAGGAAGACCATGATAATGGGCATCCATTTCTAAGTCATATTTATTGCTTGAAGAAGGGAAATGTTGCACCATTTATAAGGATAGAAAAAGAAACAAAATTGATACAATTCATTGTCCAAGAAACTAAAAGTGGAAAAAAACTCAAATGTATAAGTACTAGATTTATATAGAGTCAACTCACCCATTCATATGCTTTGAATAATTCCATTTTTAATACCATAGATCTTAAGTCCCTTTTCTTGATTGAATGTAATTATTCTTGTGCAACCCCACTATGTCATGGATTTTCCTCCCCTCCAAAAATCCAAATTGTTTAGCAAATATTTATTGAGACAAGATCCCTTTCAACCTTCTAATAATAATATTTGATATTATTTTATAGTGATATTGTTGATAATTTTCAAAGCAAGTCAAATTATCAGTCTTGGTGATTAGGGCTATGAATGTTGTGTTGAAGGATGCTAGATATTTTCCAATGGTTCTTGATGACTCAACCAATCTCCTTAAATCCTCTACACTAAAATCATAACACCCCAGGAAGAATTCCACAGAAAACCCATTTGGACTTAGGATTTTATCATTTTGAAAGCTTTGAAATATCATATGTAGCTCTCCTTACTATTTCCTTCATAAATTCCTGATTGCCTTCCAGATTGATGAATCTTGGGAAGGAATTTGATAATATAACAACCTTAGTAATTGTAGCCCAATTGTCATCCTTAAATAATTATTGGAAGTAATTAACAACATCTTCTACCATATCATTAAAATTGGTCACCTATGATCCATCCTTCTTCTCAATCTTCCATACAAATTTTATGTTCTTCTTGTAATTGGCGTATTTATGGAAAAACTTAGCATTCCTATCACTCACCTAGAGCCAAGTAGCCCTACTTGTAATTCTCCATTCTTTCTTTTTGTCTACAAGAATTAGTTTGTTTTTATCTTCAAGATTTTATAATCATCTTTTTCTAATCTTTAAATTATAACCAAATCCCTCACTATCATAGCAAGATATTAACGTTTCCTTAATTTGCTTCATAATTATATCATTCCTCTATTTTTTTTTATCTTTTAACCATATCACTATTGCTTACTTTACCCTTTGTAGGTTATGTTGAAATTGAATTGGGTTTAGTTATCTCATAGAAGAATCAAATGGTTCCCTAATATATCTTATTATGTTTAAAAATTATTCTTCTTTTAAAAATTTTGGATTTGTCTTAAAATTACTTGCTAGTTTTCGTTCAATTGAAGCCACTTCCAACAAAATTGGACAATGACTTGAGTCCGACATAGAGGAAACATTGTAGATTCTTATGACTTCTTCAAGGAAATATTTTGAGATAAAAAAAATGATCCAACATTTTTGTAATGAGGACCTCTCCTTTTCTCTTATTTATCCAAAGTAAAATTTAATTTTGTAGGTTCAATGTTCAAAATTTTCACATCCTCCAATTTGTTTATAAACCAACTAGATAGGCAATTAACTTGGGAAACTGGTCCCCATAGCTTTTATGCCCCCGTAGTGAAATATAGGTCCCCCCCAATCACAACCAAAACTTTTTGAATCCATTACCTACTAAAACTTTTATCCCATTATTCCAATATTTTCCCATATGGGATTCATAAATATTCAAAAGAGTGGTTTTTTTCCCAAGGCATACAAAAAATAATGATGTCCCCAACCCTTATGAGAAAGCGCATGAATTACTATAGGAAGAGGATCCATTTTTTTCCCATCGTATAATGTTCCTCCTTGAAGTCCCAAATGCATCAATAAAACTAAATTCCCAGCTCCTTAAAATATTTGAAAGATCATGTACAAATTTCTCCTTGTTTCTCATAATTCTAGCAAAATCAAAAGATCAGTTGATTGTTAACCTTTATTAATTTTTTTTAGGGCTATTTTTTTTTAGGAACTGGTCAATATTGAATAACTGAAAGTCAAGAAAATATTTTTGAAACATCCTTGGGGATTTTTATCTAAGAGCCTCGAACAACAACAATTGTTGTCCACTTTTAGCTTCAATATTTTTTTGTTGTCAGCCAAAAACATATAGATTCTCGTCATCTCTAATATGATTTTGAATATTTTTCTTCTAAATATCCCAAACCCCACTCTGCCCCACTTGGAAAATTTTAATAACCTCTAGCTCTTAGCTTAAGATTATATGTAGCGATCTCTAAATATTGAGCTACACATTGGGCTCCTAGGTCCCCATGTTCCTTAATTGTATTCATATATTTTCTAAAAGAGGAGACCTCACTAGCTTGAGACCCTCCTAAAATTTTCAAATGTATAAGAGGGGGGGCTTAGGTATTTTTATCCCAAATATAATGGGGAGAAATTTATTTATGTATTCATCATCCCTTTTATGTAAGCTTACCTCCCAAGACCCCCCTCCCCCACCTTCCACCAAAAAAAAAAATTATAGTTATTTGTAATATCAATGGAATGGTATATTTGTAACATACTTAATACTTCCTAGCCCTCTTTTTTTATCTTTCAGCTTCCAAAATTTTGGACACATGTAGGGTCACATCTATCAAGGTTTTTTTTCTACCAGAGAGGTTTTCTTTAGACTAGATATGTTCTTCTAATTGTCCTCACTTTCCACTATAACCTTAGGAGGCTATACACCACTTGTAATATCTTCATTACTAGAACCTTGTTTCTTATTTTGCACCTAGAGTTTCCTTTTATTTGGAAATGAATATTCAAATGTTATATGGCCATGTTTATGACATCTAACACACTTGAATTGAATTCCTTCATAATCAATAGGTTAACAGAATTTCTTACGTTCCTTTCTAACGGTAACATAGTCTTCCAAACCCCTTTCCAAATCCATTAATACAAGGATTTTAACCATCCCTATATACCCAAATTTACAATAGGATGTATCTACCTCATAAAATAATACTAATGCATTTCCAAATTTCATAAAAACATCATTTGACCATAGATCTAGGGGAAGCCCTAAAATTCTTAAATTAGGAGATGCTCCATGTCAACTAATTAAGAATTGACATCTAAGTGCCATTTTTTTAGAAACAAGGGTTAGGATCCCCACTTTCGTTAATTCTGGAGAATTTTGTTAGCCCCATTCATTGACCTAAATATCCATAACATTCACCCTATTACCAGAACCATAAATGAAGGTGTTTATTTTTCAAGTGAAATAAAGAATAACACAATTTTTGAAATTGATAATTACTTCTAATGATATGTATTTCACTTTAGCACATTCCATTTTATCATTAAGAAATTATACTTCAGAAATTTCAACCATAAATTCAATAGGATAGTAGATGTCACAATGGAAGAATGATGCACAAATACACAAGAACTTTTACCCTGGGAAAACCCTTAACTAGGGAAAAACTTGGGAACCTTTTTCTTGTGAGAAATTGTTTAATTCAAAAAGAGATACAATTTTGTATTATAGTCAAAATCAAATTCAAACTGACCATAATTTATCCCTAACCAACCTTCGAGAGATAGACCGAATTTTTGCCTCCTCCTACTGGCCAAAAATTTGGCCTCCTACCCAGAAACTAGCCCTGTTTCCCAGAAGTTTGGTTTGTTGCCCAAAGATTTGGTATTTTTCCCTGAGATCCAGCCTCCTACCAAGAAATGTGAAGTCAAAGTAGGTCAACAGTTAGATCTGTCATAGAAAAATTCTCCTTTAGGAACTCAGCCTCTTTTGCCTCAGATATCTCTCTCTTTCTCCCTCGTGTGAACAAAAGATATAATTTTTTTGTGATATGAATTTGATACCAAATGGAGGAGAATAATTGCCAACATATAGTGAATGAGTGGTTCAAATTAAGGTGTCTTTAGAAGGGCCAACTTGACCTATATAAGGAGAAAAAATTTTGAAATTTAAACTTTTATTTTCCCTCTTTAATTTTGGATCCAACTTGAAATCAAAAGTATATTCTATTATTTTAAAATTTTGAGGGAAAATACGATGAATGAATATTTATTGCAACTAATAAAATTCAACACTCCATCTTCTCTAGGGGGATATTCATTTGACTTCTTCAGATGTATCTATTTGTTGAAAAATATTCTCATAAGGTTAAATGAGCTAAGATATGTTGATGAATCCATCCACCTCAGGTTCTATAATATAACTATGTGGAAAGAATCTCACGTCAACATCATGTAAAGGGATCTATTCACATACTAGACACATCCCCTTTACAAATGGATCTATTCACCCACTGGTCAAAGGCCTTATGGGGTCTCGCTGGCCAAATACCTTTCGCCTTTCTAGGGTTAAGACTAATCTTGGGTCACCAATTATCCAAGTTGTCTCCTGGAACCTAGTCAACATTTGTGACCTATGGTGAAAGCTTGGTCCATTACCATTCTTGCATGAAAATTGAATGGTGATACACTTCCTGATGCTAAAGGCACTTGCTTAACCCACCTGGGGAGCACGTTGGGCCTTGATTCTCTCTATACCATTTATGGCACTCACTCCAACCAATAGCCAAGCAACTCTTGGAAATATGGAGCACTTTGGGCCTTGGTAATATCGGGACCATTTTCCCTAATCTCATTATATGGAAACCTGGTCAGTACCTTGACCAAGGGAGAATGTTTATCCTTGATGGTACAACATCAACACTCCCTTTAACCAATGGAGGCATTCTCAACATTTCCAATATTTTCCTTGAATTATACAAACTTCATCTAGGGACAGAGGCTTTGTGAGAATGTTAGCAATCCTGTTAGATTGTAGAAATGCATTAGAGCCTCACTACTCCTGTCTATACCATGTCCCAATACTTGATCTCAATGTTATTTGACCTATCATCATGGTCGTCTCCAGCATATGATCACACAATTCTATGAATAGATTTTGAAGCCATACTTCTTCACAACTCACAAAACTAGCCGCAATATACTCGAGCACTGCAATCCTGAGTGTGACAAATGTTTACTTCCTACCCAAGGAAAATCCAAACTAAATCATCATCCTGATGTACCCTTCCTATCATTAGCACTTTATTCCCAATATTAATTTGTATATCCCTATTGTTGTACTCTATCATCTTAATCCATATCCAACTATACCATGCTTGTACCTCAACACATGTTATGTCATAGCTACTTATAGTCACCCTGCCTGGGTGCTCCCTTTGACACTGAAATAGATCCTATTGTGGAAATTTTGGCTTCTCCATATACCACTTATCTTCTTCATATTGGTAACCATGGGAGTGGAAATGGACTAGTTGTACATTATCCCAAATCTCTGAAGGATCGTAATAATATGTTTCCTTTGACCAATGGAGATCTCACTTGACTTCTTCCACACTTCTAGTCCCAAGAAGTAATGTACTAGATCAAAATCCTTCATATTGAACTTAGAGGCCAAATCCCTCTGATATTGAAGTAGGGATTGACTACTCCCACTATCATGGAAGAAAATCCTCCTACCATTGTTGTTCCCTTTGTCAAGTGAGTCCTTCTACTTCAATCAGAAACGAGTCATATCAACCAAGACTCATGTATCAATCAGATAATATCAAGCTCGAGGTTTGCACAAATCCTTCTTTAATCTACAAACATGATATTCCCTCTCATGTACCTTAAATCCCTGAGGTAGCTCTAACTGGAGCAAACGTCTTCACATAGTCCTCTCCCTCTTTCTAGGAGAATCTTCATGATTATTTATTTTTATTTATTTTTGTTTCCATATACTACATACTTCATCTTGTAAATCCATTTTGAATTCACCATTGACTTCTCTTTGACACAATTTTCTCATCATGGCGTCCTTCAAAATTGTTGGATTGTCTACTTCCTCTAACTTAGGAGATTTTTTTATCACTAGACATGATGTTAATACAATTTCTCCCTTTGAAACACAAATCATTGGTCTTGGAAGAATCCTCTTTCCATAAGCATTTTTTTTTATTCCAATGCTTCCATATACTTCTATAACCTTGGTTTCTTTCACGATGTACTCACAACCCTCACTGGGAGGTCATGGAAGAAAAGATTATAACCATTAAAAGAAACAAAGACAATAGGTTGAATTAAAATTACATTAATAATAATCAAGGAAGACAGATATAGAGTACTTAACTTTTGATAATTGTAGGTAATTTCCAACTCCCTTTTGCTCCGTGCTTACTTGCAAATTTTTTGAATTATATTTGCAATCTTATCAACTTAGTAAAACATATCCTCATCCTTATCATCAGCTACTAATGCTTTTGTATTGTCATTCTCATATTTCTTCTTATGTGGATTCTCATCATCATCATTTTTTGTTGTTGAAGCATATTGCTTTCCCTTCCTCTTGTTATCATTCTTCCCTTTATGGAACTAAATTTATAGTGTCCAAACTTGTGGCAATAGAAACATTGAATCTTTGACATATCCTTCTTCTCTTGAGGAACGAGTATTCTAACTGAATTTCTTTTCTGAAACTTAAAATTTCTATTACTATTCTTCGTATGAGTTACAAATTCTTGGGACTCTCCATATTAAGGTCTTTGAATCTTTCCTTTTGATATTATTCTAGATTCCTCTTGAGTGCATGAGGTCCAGATATAGTCAAAACTTGGTACTTTTTTTCCTCCACAAATAATATATGTAAATGAATCCCATGAATCTAGTAGACCATTAAGTGTTGTAGTTGCAAGTCTTATATTAGAAATCACTTCTCCATTAGCATGAATTTTATCTCGCAAGTAAGAGATATTAATAAAATAGGAAGAAGTAGTATCTTCCTTATAAATTTGAACATCATCAAGTTGATTCTCCGAACTCAATTTCTGATGAATGTTTTTGATGGTATATAATACTACCACGACATCATGCATCTATTTTGAATGTTGCAGTCTTGAAACATATGGAATAAAATGGTATCTGATGGATTCAACAGGAATCCTCTTGGCCTTGATTTCATTCTTCTTATATTGTGCCTTCCCTTCAAAAATTGCAAGTTCAATAGCTTTTCCTTTTAATAGCCTTTCCTTCCACATAATCCAAGACATCATTTTCTGCAAGAATAAGGTCTATCCTTGGCTTCCAAGCCCTAAATTTTTTTAGCACCTTCTAACTTATTCTTTGTCTTATAAGATGAACCCATGGTCAAAGATATGGTCACAAACTAAATTTTAGAAGTAGGTGTCTTCAAGAGTGATATCAATGCCCTTTTCTTCACCAAATCCCTTATATCGTTTTAATTTTTCAAGTGCAATAAATACTAACACAATTTCTAAAATTGATAATTACTTCTAATTATATTTATTTCACTTTAGCACATTCCAGTTTATCATTAAGCAATTATACTTCACAATTTTCTACCATAAATGAAATAGGATAATAGATATAAAAATAGAAGAATGATATATTTTCAGCACCATCTATGTATGTTTTTTTATCAATAGAACAATGCAATTGCTATATTTATCATCTTCCCACACAGCAAAAAAATTTGGGACAGTTTGGGATTGTGATAATAATCACATTGTTAGATCTAAGAATTTTGTGATCCATAATGTAGATAAATTTCTTTCGGATTAATCACATCATTAGGATTAGGATTAATCTAAAAGACATTTATCTAAAATAATCACATTTTGATGCATATGCTACACAACATATACAACATGTAATTTTCTTAAAATTAATGAAAACTATGATTTTTTCTTGGGGAAAAAAATCAAAATAGAAGAATAATGCACAAAGACACAAGAGCTTATACCCTAGGAAAACCTTAATTAGGGAAAAACCCAACATCCTTTTTCTTTTGAGAAATTTTTCAATTCAAAAAGAGATACAATCTGATATTCTAGTCAAATTCAAAGTAAAACTGACCAAAATTCAACCCTATTCAACCTATTAAAGATAGGTCGAAATTCAGTCTCCTATCATTGCCTAGACATTCAACCTCCCTCCTAGAAACTTGACCTACTACCCAGAAGTTAGATCTACTTCCCATAGATTCAACCTTCTACCTAGAGATTCGTTCTGATGCCCAGAGATTCGGTATCCTTCCCAAAAATACAAATTCAAAGTAGTTCAACAACTATATCAATCATGGAAAATTTCGTCTTGAGGAACTCAACCTCTTTTTCCTTAGATATATCTCTCTCTTTCTCCCATGTGTGAAGAAAATATAAAAGCCTTTGTGTGATATGATACCAAATGGAGGAGAAATAATTCCAATATATAGTGAATGAATGGACTGAATTAGGGTTGTCTCTAGCAGGACCGACTTAACTTATTTGGAAAGAAACTTTTGAAATTAAAAATTTTATTTTCCCTCTTTAATTCTGGAGATGACTTCAAATCAAAAGTATATTTTATTCTTTTACAATTTTGAGGGAAAATAAAATGAATGAATATCGATCACAACTATCAAAATTCAACATGAGTGTATTCTACCAATGTTTCAAAGTGTTCCTTTGTTTAAGCCTTTTGAAGTACCATCTCCCATTCTTTTTCCTAAGAAGCAACCAACTAGAGCTAAGCCCTCCATTTCTAGAATCTCAATTAATTTTATGTTTTCACCTAACTAAAGCAGGAAATGGTAAACCTAACTCAAAATACAACCACCATCCCCATCCTCACCATGTCAAAAGAAACTGGATGTTCCCAATATTATGTTCAATGGTATTTTGGCAGAGGAATTAACTAGATGAATGGTTTTACCATGTGCTAATGGCATCTCCTCATCTGGTCCCATGAAGATAACATAAGTCTTAGGATTTGAAAAACATTTTTAGGTGTACTTCATTTTTAAATCCCCTTCCTTACTTTTACTCCTTACCAATTGTATTATGTCCTAGGTTAACAACCCTTCATGAGATAAATCATCAACATTTTGTGGCCGCCAAAATGTGATTTCTCCAATTTTCTAACAATAGCCATAGTCTACTCCCGTAATAGGCTTGCTCTGATCTCACTACTACATTTGGCGGAAATTCTGACACTTGGTTCCGACTCTTTTGACCAAATGTCGGAAATTTCCCAAAAAAATTTCCATCCCACCCAAAACCGTCGCTATACCGACGTTTATAGAAAATTTTCGCAATACCAACACTTAGAAAAGTGTCGCAATTGCGATGTTTGGAGGAAGACGTCGCAATTGCGACACTATGGCCAAAAGCATCGCTATTGCGACGACTGCCTCCAAACGTCGCAAGTGCGACACAATGTCTAAGTGTCGCAATTTCGACGTTTGGAGGCCTTTGTCGCAATAGCGACACCTATTCTTTCATCGGTATAATGACACTTATATGCGCTCTAAATAAAAATACGAAACTTATATGTGTGCTACATAAAATTGATTTTATTGTTTTGTATCCATCGCAATAGCTACATTAACGTCTGATATCACGCGCGCATTCACCCTCCACTCTTGCAGAACGAAATTCGCCCTCAACATTCGCCCTTAGCTCTTGCAGAACAGCATTTTCCCTCAGCATTCGCCCTCAGCGTTTTCCCTCAGCTCTTGCAGAATAGCATTCACCCTCAGCTCTTGCAAAATGGTAAGTTCTTACTACAAGCCCTTCCTCCTATAGTAGGGTTGACTCTATTTGGGTTTTTTTGGTCAATTCCATTGGATTGTGTTAGGCTTTAGGGTTCTCTCTAGATGGAAAGAATCAAGATTCAATACCCTCTATTATCTTCATCACCCAATACAAGATTTAAATTTTTCCGAAAGAAACGCTTATTAATTTGGTAGTCATTATTTCTCCCTGCTTTAAAAACCCTACATTTAAATGAAAACAAGCATTGCATTTCAACTACAAAAATCTATTAGTGTTCAAATGTACATGTGTGCTACATTAACGTCTGATATCACGCACACATTCGCCCTCCGCTCTTGGCAAACGGCAGACTCACCTCGGCTCTTCCCGAACGACGTCGCCCTCGGGGTCTCACCTGAGCTCTTGGAAACGGTAACCCTCGGCATTGCCTTTGAGCTCTTGTAGAACCATATTAAAGCACGCCTTCCACCTCCAGCTATTGCAAGTACAGTTAAGCATTTTCCCTCGACTCTTGCAAAATGGTAAGTTCTTACTGCAGGCCCTTCCTCCTATAGTAGGGTTGACTCTATTTGTGTTTTTTTGGTCAATTCCATTGGATTGTGTTAGGCTGTAGGGTTTTCTCTAGATGTCAAGAATCAAGATTCAATACCCTCTATTATCTTCATCACCAATACAAGATTTAAATTTTTCCCAAAGAAACGCTTATTAATTTGGCAGCCATTATTTCTCCCTGCTTTAAAAACCCTACATTTAAATGAAAACAAGCATTGCATTTCAACTACAAAAATCTATTAGTGTTCAAATGCACATGTGTGCATCACTTGTGTAGGGTATTCCTTTTCCACTTTCACATTATCCAAGAATGTGTGCAGTATAGTTCATATTTTTTGTGATTTAGATTATCTTGAAAAAGGAAAGGTAAATTATTTCCTATGGAAAAAGAAGGCTTTCCCTTTTTACTACTGGAAATGGTACAACAAAGTTCCATTTCTACCCGAAACTCTTATGAAACACGAAACAAATAAATGCCATGTCCTCAATGGACATCATTTGGCTTTGAAAATGGCCATTGCACCGTGTTGTTTCTTATATAACATCACGATAGTTTCTTAGGTCATTTCTTGTTTCTTGAGATGAAAAACAACCAAAGAATTTGTGAAGATCCTTTCAAGAAATAAATGACCATTTCTCAATCATATCTCAACTATTTTTTATTTTATTCAATGGTTGCTTACTTTGAGAGAAATTTGACACTTTTATAAGGAATATAACATAAAAACACAAAATGGGAAGGAATTGATGAGGTAGATGACCTTTAGTTGTTGTCAATTAAGAATTGATAATACACGATGTATGTTCTGTACTACAAACTAGATTCCTTCCTGGAGTTAGGACACAAAGTATTGAATCAAAGTTGTAGTTTCTAACTTCTTGTATTGGTTCATCAATCTTGAAATTTGGACATTGCATGTCTTCATTGCTTCATGTTTGAATAATTTGCATCATATCGTACAATAGGAAATTAGGAATTATGATTATTATTACTTTATGGATCCGTTAAGTTACTTTTAAGTTTGCATGGTTTAGTGTGAAATTATTCTAGTGTGCCCCTAGGCCCAGGTGAAGGAATGCCAAGGACTGAGAACCCTAGTTTTTAAATGGTATTGTTTCTTATACCCAAAAAACCCCTCAACATCACTTCTTATTAGTTCTTAACAATAGTGTTGTAAACAATTTGAGAATTGATATAGCAAAATCTCGCACTTCTCAAGATAAAGTCCTAAAGCTAAAGTGTGAAACCATGTGTAATTCAATAGCCCCATTGTCACCTCACCAACCTCTTTTCACTTCGGGCTAGCTCTCCTCCAACTCAAGGGGGGTTCTCCCTAGTAGATGCTAGGGATCTAATGGCCCAACCAAACCAAGTCAAGAGCCCCCTAACTCTCTACGTTTACTATTATCAATCAAAATATTGAACAATAGGGTCAGACATGCATCCTGAAGATAAAATTGCCAGGGTATTTTTGGGTAATTTCAAAGGGAAAGTCCCCAAACACATATAATCAAGGAATTATAACATGATTTCAAACATTAAATATCAACAAAATCATTTAAATGATATTGAAAGGAAAAAGGTGATGGAAGATAGAAAGTGCCTTACTTAAATGCTCTAAGGATTTTTCAATAGTTGCTCCAAAATCTTCACTTCAAGGCCCTTCAGGATCGTCTCCAACAATGCTATACCATCAACTTCAACAATGTTGCTCCAAAAATATCCTCAAGGTCTTCACAACAAGTTTACTAGAAGTTGCTCCAACAATATATTCAATAAGGTCTTCATTGTCAACTCGTCTTTTGTTTGGGTGCCTTAATGTGCAATGACATGTTTCCAGGACTGAATTCAATGCAAGGCATATTTGAAACTCTAACTCTGTCTTCCGGTGTCTTATTAGAAATTATTTCAGTTTTCATTTTGTGCTTTCAAGTTAGATATTGTTTTCAAGTTTTTACATTTATAATTTTATTGCATGTAAGGCATCGATCGTACAGAACAACCTCTGAAGATTTCCGGATGATCGTGGCAGAAAAGAGGCCAAACGAAGAACATGTAAAGTGCGCATTGCTCTATCTTCGGTATTTTTGTTTACATAATTGAAATAATATTAATTTTGTTCAACATAGACACCCAGCTATGGTATGTCTTCGATGATTCTCTTCGAGGAAGAGCTTTCTTCATCCCTATCTCCGGTTCTTGCTATAAAAGGTACTAGATGTACAATTTGACTTAACACTTGATAGAAGCACCTAAACACCTCGAAACAAGAAGAGAGGATAAAACAACTTATGAACCAATGAAACATATCGTAATAAAAACTAAAAGGATATTTTGTTCGGTATGAGATGAATTGTGATAGTTTGATTTTAATTTTTACATCACCAGCCATCAAAAGTTCTTTTTGTATGTAGCGTCAGCACCTTCTTCGAATCCGGTGTTGGTGGTAATACATAAGAGATTGCCCAACAACCCTCTCATACACCTTCTACTCCTTTAGGTGCTAGCCAAGAAACACACCCTACCCAAGCAGACACCCAGCCAACCGCTGAACGTGTTGGCAATGATGAGGCCGATATGGCCAACTACATTATTGCGTTTCCTGGAGCTACACGTGTCAGCTCCACAGGGACCATTAATGGCACGTTGTTGGTGAACGATGAGGGTGTCCCTATAAAGCATGTACAACTCCCAGGTAAATTTTAATATTTTAACTATTTCATGTAATTTATCTAAAACATATTTATCATGATTTTTATTTTTAAATTAATGATAATATCTTCTTTTTCTTTTGGTTTTATTCTGTGTAGGAAACAATGAGTTCTACAGGATTCTGGAGAGCCATGCGTTGGTAATTTTTGGCCCAACCATATGTATAGGGTGGAATTCCCAGAATTCCAACCTGAAAAAAGAACTTTTAGATTATCTAGAAGCCCTTTTTGGGGTCGGCACATTTGACAGAAAAGCGGTGGCTCAGGTAGCCGGCAAATATTTGAAATATACCAGGGACACCTATAGGACGCAATTTCAATTTAACCCTAGATATGAGCATCCTCTTGCAGTTTCAGAGAGTGAGTGGAGAGCACTCATCCATGACGGAAAAGAGAAAAGGGCAAAGAAAGAAGGAAAAATGCCAACTGGACCCGCAAGGTAAATTACAACTTTAATTCAATAGCTTTAATTTTCTCTATGTCTAAAATAAAAGTGTGCTACGTCATATCTTACTTTAATCTTTTGATGCTAGGTTTCATGACACCTCAAAGGCAACCAAATCTAGGATTGAAAAAAAGGGCCATCACAAGCTAGGCCAGGGCGGCTACTTGCAATTGCCCGCAAGAAATGTAATTAAGTAGCTAAACATATTATAATTAATTGTATCGCCTTCCAACGTTTTTGTAATCCTATCAAATATGATTAAAAATACACAATCATATGTAATTTAGGGTGATGACTTCGGAACAGAAACTACAGAGGAAGATAAAAATATCACTTTCCATTTCGGCTATCAAGCCATAGTTGAACGTTGCATAAGCTTGGGGCGGGTCCCAAGATCCAGAATGCTTGATAAGGTAAAACATTAACCTTTCAATATGTTTGTTTTCATCCATAAATTTAATGTCTAACAACTTTGTTTAAAGCAGGGGAGAAACACTACCAATGACGCAAATAAGCCATTTTTATAGCCAAATGTAGATGATCCTCACGTGCAACCTGATCATTGTAGTAGGGACCAAGCCGACAATGCTATTATCAGTGAGGGCCGTGACGGTAATTAATTTCCACTTATAATTTTTTCTAATTATTCCTTGATGGTTGTCCTTATAACATTTTTTGTTTAAATGACAGAGAATGTTTCCCTTGAGGATCTTACCACCAGAGAGGAAGACAAGGCAACAGTCCCAACGGCGGCAACTGGTGCACCAAGTAAATAATCTCATTGCAATTTTTTTTATTAATATTACCGAACTAGTTCAATGATATTTAAAAATTGACAATTAAAATTTAATATTATCTTTTTTTGTAGGCGATGCCCCATCACTGGATGAGACCAGACATCGTGACTATGCAACTAGGTCAGTGGCGACAACTAGTGCACCAGGTAAATAATCTCATTGCAATTTTTTTTTATTAATATTACCGAACTAGTTCAATGATATTTAAAAACTGACAATTAAAATTTAATATTGTCTATTTTTGTAGGTGATGCCTCGTCACTGGATGAGACCAGACATCGTGACTACGCAACTAGGTCAGCGGCGACAACTGGTGCACCAGGTAAATAATCTCATTGCAATTTTTTTTATTAATATTACCGAACTAGTTCAATGATATTTAAAAACTGACAATTTAAATTTAATATTATCTGTTTTTGTAGGCGATGCCCCGTCACTGGATGAGACTAGACATCGTGACTACGCAACTAGGTCAGCGGCGACAACTGGTGCACCAGGTAAATAATCTCATTGCAATTTTTTTTATTAATATTACCGAACTAGTTCAATGATATTTAAAAACCGACAATTAAAATTTAATATTATCTGTTTTTGTAGGCGATGCCCCGTCACTGGATGAGACCAGACATCGTGACTACGCAACTAGGTCAGCGGCGACAACTGGTGCACCAGGTAAATAATCTCATTGCAATTTTTTTTATTAATATTAACGAACTAGTTCAATGATATTTAAAAACTGACAATTAAAATTTAATATTCTTTTTTAGAAGTGATGTTTCATTACCCACGAGACCGTATATCATGACTACGCAACTAGGTCAACAAGTACAATCAAAAGTAATTGTAAATAATCTCATTGCAATTTTTTTTATTAATATTACCGAACTAGTTCAATGATATTTAAAAATTGACAATTAAAATTTAATATTATCTTTTTTTGTAGGCGATGCCCCATCACTGGATGAGACCAGACATCGTGACTATGCAACTAGGTCAGTGGCGACAACTAGTGCACCAGGTAAATAATCTCATTGCAATTTTTTTTTATTAATATTACCGAACTAGTTCAATGATATTTAAAAACTGACAATTAAAATTTAATATTGTCTATTTTTGTAGGTGATGCCTCGTCACTGGATGAGACCAGACATCGTGACTACGCAACTAGGTCAGCGGCGACAACTGGTGCACCAGGTAAATAATCTCATTGCAATTTTTTTTATTAATATTACCGAACTAGTTCAATGATATTTAAAAACTGACAATTTAAATTTAATATTATCTGTTTTTGTAGGCGATGCCCCGTCACTGGATGAGACTAGACATCGTGACTACGCAACTATACCAGGTTTACCATTTACAATCGGTGCAATTGCAACAATCTCATTAAAATTTTTTTATTAATATTATTTAACTAGTTCGTCGATATTTAAAAACCTACAATTAAAATTTAATATTATCTGTTGTAGGCTATGCCTCACATCGATGAGACCAGACATCGTGACTACGCAACTAGGTCAACAAGCATAACCAGAAAAAAAGTAATTGCAAATAATTCATTGCAATTTTTTTATTAATAATACTTAAATACTTCAATGATATTTAAATCCATAATTAAAAATTAATATTCCTGCTTTGTAGTATGGCGCTCTATCAATCGATGAGTACCGTATATCGTGATCATTTAACTAGGGTTGTGTTGTTGCAAGGTCGGCAACAAATGTGTGCCTGCTTGAATATTGTCACATAATACTTATGGTTTGGATTGATGAGCATGTTCTAAATGGTTGGTTGATTCATAAGAACCACCCATATAGTCATCTTGAGATATTTCAGAAGATTTCTCGGGTTTCCTTTTTCACCGTTTCTAGTGGGTGGGATGGTGTGGGGTGATCCATCAATACCGGTGCTCTTGTAGTGGGGAATTTGTTTTTGGGGATATAAAGGAGCATTTGATGTAGATATCCCATTGGATGCATTCATAGATGGGCACGAGAGGTCAAGAATTTAAATTAAAAATATGCAACCTCTAGCATGGCAAATTGAAGGCTGCGAGAGACACTGGTTAAAGATTGTTTTGTGTTGGCCTTAATATAGTCGTGATTTCTTTCTATTATCTTAATGAAAATATATAGTCTGGTCTCATTAAAATGAGGATTGTGGTTGTATTTCTCTTTGGTTTTTTCTCTCTTAATGCTCCAGAAGTTGCCAAAAGTTGCGATAGTTGTTTAGTTTGCCTGTTACAACTTAAAAGTGGTTTTTAGCAATGGGAGTCATGTTTTTAAGGTTCATACTAATATGAAGATCTTGTAATTCTATATTCAGGATAAGAGAAGATGGCCTCTGCTTTGGGCAGTATGACAACAATTGCCACATCTACCTCATTGGGTAACAATGGAAAGGGGAAGAAGTTGGGTACAATGTTTGATAATTATGGCAGACAATTGTCTTCTCTTTCAGTTTTTTCACCCATTTCCTTTAATCGCTCAAGCAGAAGAGGGACTCTGAGATTACGCGACAGAGAGAAGGTAGTTAATACAAGAGCTATGGAAAAGGAGTTGTACTTCCACAAGGATGGCTCAGTGACAAAAAAATTGCAGGTCAGAGAAAAAATTATGTTTAAAGGAAGGTCACCTGCACGTGAAACTTCACTGCGGTGGATATTTCCTTGTCCACTTATATTCGATTTTAATGTGTTATTTTAATTTTTCATGGAGGGTTTTTTTGGCATATGGTCTGGCATTCAATTGCACACTTATCGAAAGCATTGTCAATTTGTCTTGCAGGCGGTGTGAACAAACTTGTTGATCTCGTTGGAGTCACCCTTGGGGTGAAGGGCAAAATGTTGTCTTGGAGAGCAAGCATGGTTCTCTGAAAATAGTTAATGATGGTATGACAGTAGCTAAGGAGGTAATTTGTAGATGTGTGCTCTGGTTTTCTTTTTAACGTTGTATTAGTTCCCCCTCTTAAATGTCTTAGATTTGGTAGGCATAATTTGAAAACTCAAAGGTGAAAGGAAACATATTTGTTACCCAATGGTCTACTTGGCCTATGGACTAGCCACATTAGAGTAATGCATAAAGCTTTTCACAACAATAAAAGGAAAGGGTTATGGCCGAGTCAAATTTTATTGTTATTGACAGTGTAATGAAATGTATCTCAATGCTATGGTTTTGGCCTTTTTATTGGTTGAATTAGAGGACCCAATTGAAAATATTGGGGCCAAGTTGGTAAGGCAAGCTGCGGAAAAGACAAATGATTTAGCTGGGGATGGAACCACAACATCTGTTGTTCTTGCACATGTTGGAATATTGAAAAATTCCAAAACAATGAATGGAGAATAAATCTCCCTTCCTCTAACACAGAGAAAATAAAAATTTCTTTGACAGGAGACAGAGTTTCAATACTTTGAAAACAAACTTCTATTCCCTTCAATAACTCAAAAAAACTATTACACTTCTTCCTCACTAAGAGGGATTACAAAATTATGACTGCTACAAAACGCAGTGCATAAAACCAACTCACTGTCTGTTCAAAACAAACATACTCTGTCTCTAAAACACTCTGCTGTGTTTTTCACTTTCGCATTGTTGTGCATACACACTTAAAAAGTTACACTCAGTCTTTCACTTTTTACACACTGCTGTGTAATAAAAAATTTACGTACTGTCTATAAAAAAAACTACCAAGATTTTTTGTCCTTTTTATTTTTATATGTCGTAACATATAAAACATATTATAATAAACCCTCTTTTTTAAAAAATAAAATTAAAACTAAATTCTATGGCCCACCTTTCATTTCGCATATGATATATATATAACATATGTTTAAAACATATGTATATATTAAAGCATACATAAAATTAAATTATCAAAACATTAAAGAACCCTTTCAGTCGGACTTCAAAAGTCTGAATAGATTGAATTTCAAACCAAATTCGCGTTCCAAAATGGGATGCTGACGTCTGCCTAATTTGTAACGTGAATTCTCAATCCAATGTGCCTTATAAAAAATTCGGGTCCGGTTTTCAGATTCCCTTCAATTTCATGTGATCCAATATTAATGCTCCACGTGTCCTCCTTTTGAATTTACAAAACTGGGGGGTAAATTTCTGTTTGTTTAATTTCTGGTTGGTGAATTGCGTTAATGTTGGTTGTTGTGTTTAAATACAATCCTGTACAGAAATATGGTTGCGGTCGTCTACAAAAAAAACTTGCAGGAATTTTAAATGCCGAATTAAATTTCTGGATTATGTGGAAGTTCAAAGAGTGACATAATCCCTTCCCCGCAACTAATTTATAAGATAGTGGAAAGTATGGTGAGAGGAAAATGGTGGGATTTACAATCAACCATATTCACTTTGAAAACAATGGGGAATTAAGAGACCATTATACCTAACAAGTCCTTATAAATATTGAAGCCGAGGCACAAATACATGACAACAACCTTTATACTAGAATTATTTTATTTGAGTAAGGGAATAGTAGTTGTAACTTAAGGTTGCAACAATGGTTCCATAAAACAATTACTTGTATCCGACTGCAGTAACTATGGATTAAAGTTGCAACAAATGTGGCTTGAGGTTGCAGAAGTTGTGACTTGGGGATGCAACATTTGCGACTTAGAATAAAACACATTATATATATATATATATATATATATATATATATATATATATATATTAAGAGATTATTATACCTGAAAAATACTTGTCAATATTGAAGTTGAGGCATCGATACACGGTAACAATTTTTATACGGGAATTATTTTATTTGAATAAGGGAACAATAGTTGTAACTTAAGGTTGTAACAACGGTTCCATAGAACATTTGCTTGTATCTATTTGCAGTAACTATGCGTTAAAGTTGCGCCAAATATGGCTTGAGGTTGTAGGAGTTGTGGCTTGGGGATACGATATCCGTGACTTATAATAAAAAATATTATATATGAAAGAAATTATATATATTAAGAGATCATTATACGTAACAAGTCCTTGTAAATATTGAAGTTTATGCATAGAGACACGACAATAACCTTTATACGAGAATTATTTTATTTGAGTAATGGAACAACAACAGTAACTTAAGGTTGCAACAATGGTTACATAAAACTATTGCTTGTATCTAGTTGTAGTAATTGGGTGTTAAAGTTACAGTAGCTATGCCTATGAATTAGAATAAAACAAATTATATATAAAATAATATATATATATATATATATAGAGAGAGAGAGAGAGAGAGAGATTAGAAAATATATTACAACAATATTTATTTAACTAGTATGTTAAAAAAATAAAATTTACCCGGTCGCAGGTGTGGGGGCATCTGGAAAGGTATGGATACCAATCCATTTAGAGTATACATGGCATCAACACCCAAATCCATGATTAGTTTTTGAATACGGAAGATGAAAAACAAGAGATACATGCCTAAACAAATTAAGAAATGCTACTATTTTGATCACTCACACATTTACATATGCTATTGTCTACGCACCTTCTATTGGTGGACGATGTTATCCTATTTCTTGCAGGATATAGTAGATATGACTAGTATGTGAAGACTCATTAGAGCTCTAAAATCATTTTGGGTTTCATTTGGAATATAAGTAAACCTACTCAAGTCTACCATCACTTTCAATGATTTGGAAGATATGTTAGAAAAACAATCAACCAAGTGCACCCATTTCAAATACTTGGGATTTATGTTAAGATTTAATGACTATAGGTATGGAGATTGGTTCTTTCCATATCAAAAAGTGGGAAAAATAATCATAATATGGTTATCCTTGGGTGGCACATTAACCTTAGTAGTGTCCATACTAGGATATTGGCATTCCCTAGCTTATATTCTTGTTGGTATCTTGGGAAATATTAGAAAAAAATGCTTTCATTTTATCTAGAAGGAAAGGAAAAGCAAAGGAGGCATCCCTATAGTAAAATGGAAATGGATTTCCAAGACAAAAATCACATGATTCGTTGGATACTAAAGAATATTCATCATTTTTGGAAAGCATTATTTTCCAAGAGTCTTTGGAGAATCATAAAACATTTAGGCTTGTGGCAGGATGTAATAAAATCAAAGTAAATAGGCAAAATTTCATATAAGGATAAATTTACAAAAGTTCCAACAGTTCTTCCCACCATTTATCTTCTGGTATTCTGGTCCGTTGAAGTTTTCTCAATGTTTCATCAGCCTTAGTATATCTGAAAAAGGTAGGCTGAATTGGAAACAAATGCTTTACTTCATGCTCAAGATAAAATAAATTTTCCAATCTGTCATGAAGATTTTTTCCTGTTGGCAATGCTACTTCTGATGTACTGGTTGAAGAATTGGCCTGATTTTCAGGATACTTGTCCAATTTTTCAACATAGCTTTCAAGGTCCATTAGTTTATCCTCTGAAACTATAGGACTGAGCAATCCTTTTTTCAACAAAATATCAAATCTTTCTCTGAAGGCAATGATTTATTCTTGCATATCTGAGCACCTTCATTCTAGATTCTGCATAAGGGTTCTCTTAGTAAAAACTCTTTTTATTTCCAAAATTGTTCCGGTCCTGTCCTGAATACCAAGTTCTGCAAGTTGGTGTCTGGTTTGAGTGTTTAGAAACTGTATGAGTTGATTGGCTTCCTCAGGCCTATTTCCCAATTCTTTTCTTGTACTTTGAACTTCTTCTATAGCCAATTTGACTAAATCATTATATTCATACATAATCTGAATTGAAGACCAGGCATCCTTTATTGATTGGATAATGTTGTCCCAAAGAATTTCATTTATTTCCTTTAAAGGTTTCTCCAATGTGAGATCCTTTTCCAATGCTTTAACCAATTTTTCTAATCTTTTGACCTCTCTTATTTTATCAGCAACACTCATTTTTGAGAGATCATATCTTTGTTCTAAATTAGTAAGCTGTAACTTTGTGTGCTGGAGTTATGTTACTTGAAGTTTCAATTCATTCATTGACTTTATTAATTCTTCAGAACTCAAATTGGAAGTATTCACCTGTGATAGCTATGTTGGCTGACTTGTTGTGGATGTAACTGTACCTGTAATTGCCTCTGTTGTTGATGCTGGAATAGTAGACTGCTTGTTCTTTAATACCTGTTCAAGCTCTTTTTCTGTTTCATTTAGTTGCTCATTCAGTTTCAAAAGCAAGTCCATCATTTCTTCTTCATACTTTTTCTTTATCATCTCTTCAGTTTATGGATGTCTTGAAGCTGGCAATTTCAACTGCTTTCTCAAAGCTGCAATATCATCATCTTTTTTCTTGATTAGGGCCTCTATACCTTTGACATCTTTAGGATTGTGACCCAATCCAATGATTATTTCCTCCAATATCTTTATCCTGTTGTCTTTGGCCTGAGAAGAGGCTTTTTCAAGCTGCAATTGTGCATTAGTGTTCTCCAAAGAATCCTGCAACTTCTGAGTTGCCATTGCTTTATCGGTCATAGTAGAATAGATCATTTCACCAGTCTGCTTATGTAACTCAATCTGATCTAAAGGATGAATATCCTTTGCGAAGACTTCAAAATTTGTTCTAATATAATCTGCAGCTATTTGAGGCTGCTGCACTTTTGGTTTGAAGTGACTCATTATCATTTTGCCTTGCTGAATGTCATAAGCTGACATCAATCTTTCTTGATTCTTAGGAGCCATCTTCAAATACTGATTGTAAACCTGGAGTCTTAGTGGATCATTCCTGGCTTTTATATTGATAAAGGTTTTCTTTATATCTCCTACATCTTTAACTGGTGGTTTGAAAGAAGATATTTCAACACTCGGTTGCTTTTGCAGCTCTTTTCTCTGTAAAGTAGTGGATGCCCCACTGACTGTACCTGTTTGTTGACTATCCAAATCTTCTCTCTGGCTATCAGGAATTTCCTGAACAAAATCTACTTCTGGAAGAGGATTCAATTTTCGTCTTTTAGCATGAGGCTGTTCTGAAGATCCACCAACAGGGGTAGCAACTTCAGCATCTCACTTCTTTCCTTTTTCTATATTGATAGGAGTTTGTAAAATTGAAATTTCTGGCTCATTGATCTGAATAGGAGAAATTTGTACTTGACCCTGTTCTTTAGAAGTCCCAGGTTGCTCTGTCATTGTGAATTTTTCAAATACTTGTATGTCAGGCTCCTTTTCTTTTCCTTTAGATTGTATTGTGGCCAATGCACTGATCTCCTGTAAATTTTGCTAAGAAGTCCCTGCAGAAGAAGGACCAATACCTGGTATCTGCACCTGTCCAAAAGATTCTAGGTCAAGTATTTTCTCAAGGTCTTTCATTACATTTTCAACATTGACCTGCTCACTATCCTGTTCTACCAATGTTCCTTCCATCCATTCATCCATATTGGCATATTGTTCAATTTCTCGAATTTTGTGATGAATGTATGGTGATAGTTTATTTTTCATTCTTCTATCACAGATAAAGCTATTTGGGTCATAAGGCACCCAGTAAAAACTTTTTTGTAATCTGAGATATTCTTCTAAGATTCTTTCTGCTTCCTTTCCAGCATCTCTAGAGTTACAAACAAAGGGACCTAATTGACTTTTGATCCTAAGTTGAGCCTTTTTCTTTGCATTGCAGAAATGAACTATATCTGAGTTAATCATCTGCCTGAAATACTCTAGTGCAAAGAGTCTCATGGGGACATATTTAGGCAACTTGAATGGGCACAATTCACATCCATATATTCTGATCTTAGTGTGATTTTGATACAAGTACCAGTCACCTACCCTATATTGTTTTGAGAGCTGTAGAATTTTCTTGATTTCATTATTGACTCTAGGAGGGGAAACTCCTGTTAACAAAGTGGTTGCAAGGTGTACAAATAGGTCAATAAACTCATTATAGGAGTAAGGAGAATCAGAGGAATTATGGGTGATGGCAGACCAAAATATCACAGACCTAGGATTTCCTTTGGCATCAAGTTTCTGAACATGGAAAGGGAAAATTTCTGATTGGTAATAAATCATGAGATGATATATAACAAAAGAATATTTGAACACTTTTTCATTCTCAAATATCATGAACTGATCATGGATTTTATCAGCAATGTAGGATGCAAAATCATACTTGACAGCAGGGGACTGTCCAGGGGTAAATATAGACAACAATACTAGGGTTAATTGATCAACATATTCACTAGTATTGAAACCCATGATAAAGGATATCATATTCAGAATAAGCCTGCCCACATCAGTGAAAAAAGTATAACCATAGGGGGGAGGGCCTTTGGGCTGATGCTCTAGTAACATGAAGGTTTGACAGATGTGATTTAACTCTTCATGGGACAAATTGGCAGACTTTTCAAGTAATTCTCCCATGGACAGGGGAGTGAGGGCTTGACCAGGTTGAAATTGCAACATTTCATTTATCGACTGAGTAGTGATTGGGAAAAGGATGTTCTGACTCAGGGACAAAACTGCTCTTTGATTGGGGTCATAGTTTGCATGGCAGTAATGAATTAACTCAGGAAAAATATGGACTGAGGGGAGAAGATACATGGGGAGATTGGATTCCCATAATCCAATAATATCAGAACCGTTTATAAAGTTATCTCTGCAACGGCAAAAGGTTCGAAGAGGATTATCACTAAGAACGAGGTCTTTAATTTGAAAATCTCTATATGCTAGGGGCAGATAGTCTAAATCTCTGTGAGGGGCATTCAAAGGTGCGACGTTCAGAGCCACTGGAACCTCCATTTCTGGTTCTTGTGGATTCAGAAATGAATTTCGGGTTTTTGTGAAGAACAAACACAATTACAAGTTTTTGGAATGCAATTTACAATTCTGGTGATTGAACAAGACCAAATTGAACTTTGTTTCTGTCTTTCGTGCGGAATTTAAAACAAAAGCTAGGATTTCACAGAGTTTTAACGGGAATTGGGGTAAATACCTGATTTTTGGGAGATGAACAGTGATTAAACAGGTACAGGCTATGGCGTACGAACTCTGGATTACTGGTATGCAATTGTCTTCAGCAAAATACAGTTGATGGTGCTTGACAGTTTGTTTTTGAAATTCTCTGCATGAGACTTTGGTCGTTCACAGAATAATGAAAATGACGTAGGAAAAATTGTTTATTCACAAAGTCCAAATGGTGACGGGGTTTTTTTTATTTATTTAATGGATGACGTCAACAGGTACGAAGGATGAGTCACGGGAGGCAAGCGATAAGCGGTTTCCATCGCACCGCTTTTGGGGAAAAGTGGTTTTGGGCGGAGGGTGAGCGATTCCATAGAACGACTGACGCGTGGCATGGCACTGTTTGAAAACCGTCGGGCCATCGCGCGTTATTGTTCGGACGCGGATGGCTAGCGATATCATTAATAACCGTTGATCTCAGATGGGTTGATCGAACGGGGATGGGGACGTGGAAGTGACGGGGATTTAATATGGAGGGCCCGACGCAATTAAACGTTAATTAATCTCATCGGGGGGAATCTGATTGGTGGAGTTAATTAATTGTGAGGATTAATCAATTTGTTTATAAAAATGCAGGAAAGTGTTCGGGAAATGATTTAACCAAGGTTAGCAGTTAAGGAAGGTATTGGGGATTTTACAAAGGGTTTATAGTTTTAACCTTGGGAAAGGGAGTCGGGGGATTAAAATACATAGGGGAAGAATTATTTTTGTATTAAAACACGTAATAAAACATGTTTTAATTATTTTTTCAATATACTTTTATTATATGATAATTAAATCAGATTAATCTAATTACCATAGGGGGCTGAATTTAATATTACGATATATTTAGCCAAAGGGGGCATAAAGTGGGTTTTTTATTTAAACATGTGGGAATAAATAACTTTGGCTAAAATTTATTAATGGTTTTTTGGGGATATTATATAAAAAGGAGTTATATATAATAGGAGAAGGTTATTTTTGTAAGGATTTAATACATAAAATCAATGTTAATATGACAAGGGGACAATGTAAACTCAAAATACATTAATATAACTAAGAAAGTGAAGATTTAAAAGCAAATTGCATTATAATCACTTCATCACTTAGAATTAGAATAAAATGTGATTTTGAGGGTTTTTTATGAAATAATGCATAATTTTCCTAAGTAAAATGGGATTTTACTTAGGAAAATATGTTTAGAAATGAGTGAATGTTATGAAGAATGACTTCAAGTACTTAGGCTTTTCCAATACAAAAATCTTATTGAATCAGGTAATACAAAAATACCAATGAAGCCAATCAAGTAGCTGTAACAATAAATGGATAACTTGATTGCTTGTGATCAAAATTGGAAGTATATTATGATCATGTGCCTTTATAATAAATGATATGATGTGTAAAGGCCACTTTTGATGTATTTTATCCTTATAGAGAAAACATGTTTGCAGATTTGGGCTAAAATATTCTCCATATAATCTGATATAGGATCAATAAAAGTATGATGTATGTTATTTACTTCTAGGCCTTCAATGATTGGTTGCTCAGTTGTATTCTGAATATTAAGCCTTGAAACTATTTCTTTTGTCTTGTTTTTGAAAGAATAATCATCCTCAATATGCAAGTCAAAAGATAGTACAATTTCCTCTTGCTTAGGAGAAGGAAGATTTTCAAAGAATTCTTTAGGATTTCGGAAATTGTATGACTCAATTTGAGAATGCAAAAGTTTAATTTCATTTTCATAATTTTCAGAAATTATCTCAAGAACACATATTTTCAGTTTGGGAGAATATTTTCTTGATTTCAAAAGAAGAAATAAAGCTCTTAAAAAATCCTCATCAAGCTGAAGTTCTAATATTTCATCCCTCAAAATAGCTAGTGATTGTTTTGTGAAATTATCATAATTATCATCATACTGATCATGTAAGTCTAAAAAATATTCTAAGAACCTTGATTTTCTTAGGAATAAGTCATTTTGTAATAGCTTGCATCTTTGGAGGCTCCAACTTCACTCCTTCCTTTAAAACAATATGAACCAAATACTCGAATTCTTATTTCCCAAAAGCACATTTGGATATTTTTACATAAAAATGATTGTTCTCAATAATTTATATAAATTTTCCACATGTTTAGTGTGGTATTCCCATGATTTATTATAAATATGTGTATTATGAAAGAAAACCAACACAAATTTATAAGATGGGATCAAACAAAATTGTTCTTAAGTCGAGCCCGTCGGACTTCAAACGGCGATAAACCATAATTCAAAACAAATTCGCATTACAAAATAGCCTGCTGACGTCGGCCAATTTTGTGACGCGAAAACCAAATGAATTCCGCCCTAATATTTTTCGGGTCCGAAGTTGGGCTGGTGTGCGGAGGGAGATTTGTGACGCGAATTTCTTATCAAATTCGCCCTAATCTTTTTCGGGTCCGGATTTCCACTGCGCGAGCGGCCCAAACAAAGATCCGCTCCAATAAATTTCTTCCACGTGTCCTCAATTAAAACTTGCCCTACTCCCGGCTGCAGGTGCATTCGATGGCGTTTAAGGCGATGGGACATGGATGTGGCGATTTCATATCAATCGCATTAAGATTTAACACTGTTCAATTAAGTTCCAAGGTTTTCACATCAAATCGCATTAAATTTTAACACTGTTCAAGATCGGACCTCCACTCCCGTTAGCGATTCTGCATGCTCCAATATGATCCGGCCTTCGACTCTCATTAATGATCAGAGATTAATTATGACGAGCGTCCTTCGATTGCATTGCATTGATAAAATGGAATTTCTCTATGGTTTTTCAGACGAGACGGTTGCTGGGTTACACTACCTGCTCACTGTGACGAGAAGGAGAAGTGGCCAACTGAACTGCTTCTTAGACCTTGCTACATATCTGCATTTCTCTCGGTCTGGTCCTTGTCTGTCTTCCTCTATTTCTTGGAATTCTGCTTCTTCGTCTCCTCTTGTGTCCACTACTGAGACTGCACCCATGCCTCACCTGCGTCATAGGATGCGTTGCCGCAGGGGGAGCACTAGAGGTCAACCCCTGCGCGCTCCCTCCAGCCCCTCAACTGAGTCGTCTTCCCAGTCCAGTGATTATCACACAGGTCTCTATCCCGATACTAGAAGTGGGCAGGGTCGGGTTGTAGGATCTGGCTGTTGAAAATGGCAACAAGAAACAGTGAAGGAGGCCTCCTGAAACATCTTTCCTGATCCTAGTTGGAAAGTGATCACCTAAACTAGGTGGGGACCACACATGTGATTTTTGTCTAAAAGTCTATTTTTAGACTATGTCTATTTTTAGACATATGGATCATGGACCGGGAGCTGCAGTATGCTATTCTTGGAGGATTGGTCATGTTGGTAAAAATAGATGGATCTCTATTTTTAGGTCACAGGCTATTTTTAGACTGCCTCTCCTAAAAATATGGAAGTCAAATATTATTTACCCTTAATAATATTTAGACTATAAATAGCAGTTTACTCTCTTGGAGCACTTCAGTTCGAGCTACAGATGTGGCTCATGCATCTGACAGAGGAATCACGTGGTTCCTAGGGTTTGATGGCATCTTGCATGTTAGACTTCAGTTAGACTCATGTGGCAGAGTTTTGGTGGAGTTGATTGAGGAGTTAATGGAGGTGGTGTTCTGGTTAACTAGTTGAACTAGTTGTATTTAGTTTAATTGGCTAATACACTAGAGATGAGTTGTGTGAATTAAATATTATTTAATTCACTAATTATTAACTCATTATTCAACTAAAGAACACATCATTTTAACTCAGTGCATGGACAGTTCAGTGGCGACAAGTGAAAGAGGTAGATGAAAGGGTGAGTATAGCTATCAGTTGGAGGATCAGTTTTGCATGGGATTTGCATCACACTTGGAGGAAATTACCAATGACAATTGTGCAGTTGAATCCAGTGAGATTCGAACCTGGATCTCTATTTAGACCATCCTTGATTGCGCAATAGAGGCAGAGAAGTAGTGGGTGTGTTTTGAACCTGTGACTTGTTCAAAACCAAGCTAGTTTTTGTGCAGCTTTGGGAGATAGTACTGAGTACTTGTGAGGAGTTTGTACTATGTATTTGCTGCATGTTCTCTCCATTTTTAATATACTATAGCTGCGGGGTTTTCAGCTATAATTTTTCCCCATACATACTGTGTTAATGTGTGTGATGATTTGATGTGCGATCGCTTCTATTCTTTCCGCATGTGACAATTAATTGTAGAAGAAGGTTATGTGTTATGCATGCAATTCGAAATTGATGTATGATCGGGTTAATATTCATTGAATAAGTGATTTATTCAGCTAATTTCTACACTGGCCACCGTATGGGCTCCCCTACTCCACATTTCCCCAGCGCTTCACTTTCTCCCACGACGCGCACTGCGCATTTTTCCTTTAATTTCTCTCTGAACCGCCCACGCATCACAGCGACAATTACTGTGGTTTTCCGGGAGGAGGCCCAGATGGAAGAACAATGCACCCATCCGGCGGGAATGAGCTCAGAAAAAGCTGGCCAGCATTCAGGCCTTCAGGAGGGGAGCAATGGCATGACTATGGAGGTAGCACCTAGCGATCCTGGACCTTTCGAAGGATGGTGCCGAATCGTCGAGGAGCCGGAGGAGTAGTTTGGTTAATTTGTTTTTCTTGCTTCGCGGCCCACTTAATTGGGCTGCTTTTAGATTATATTACTGTGCTGGACCTCTGTAATATTTATGAATTCTGTAAACGTTCAAGACTGGTTTCCCCGTATGAGGGCAGTCTTCTTAATTTCTTGATTTTTTGATGACAAATTTGCCATGAGTCTGGGCAATGTTTTTGACTTCGGTGTAATTTTATTCCCACTGTTAATAGATTAACTTTACTTAGAAAAACAAATGTTGCCCTGTTTCTATTTTAATCCTGTTTTTTGAAATACATAGCCATGTTTATATGATTTTTTATAGTCGAAGCGCTGCGGGGTGGTTTATTATATTAATATTTCATGGTCGAATTATGTTCATAACAATTGGAAAAAAAAATGTTGCCCTGTTTCTATTTTAAACCTGTTTTTTGAAATACAGAGCCATGTTTATATGGTCTACGTATTATACTCTTTCTCTGTATATCTACAGGAACCTTTTTGCTATGAACAGGGTGGATGCTGTAGCGAGCTACTAATGGAAACAAGTGAGCCTGAACCTTACATCTCGGATGCAACAGATGGTTACCAATACTCCTCACATGATTAGCGTTTTTCTCTGTTCAAGGATTTTGGGTACTTTAATTTGTATTTGGAACAATGGACGTCGGTACTCTATCTGTTGCTTTAATATTCTACATACTTCTATTTCACTTTCTTATAGATGCCTCGGGCATATTTGGATGCTTTCTCAGATTGTCGATAATCTCCATGTGGACCGTTACTGGGTTTTATATCATGTCCCTGTATGTGACATGGGGTATTTTTCTATCATTGTCTGGGGTGGGACTTCCACTTTTCTGGATGGATATTTGGGTTCCAATCTTCAGATGTGAAAATGTAATGACTTCATGGACTGTTTTACTTCATATAATATATTCAAAACAACGTTTTTCTCTTGTGAAAAAAAAAATGATTAATGTTTATCACTCTGCCTTCAAAACTAGCGATGTTGGTTTATTGATATGGTCTAATGGTCTTTTTATATTTTGGACATATCACACTCCTCACATGATTAGCGTTTTTCTCTGTTCAAGGATTTTGGGTACTTTAATTTGTATTTGGAACAATGGACGTCGGTACTCTATCTGTTGCTTTACTATTCTACATACTGCTATTTCACTTTCTTATAGATGCCTCTGGCATATTTGGATGCTTTCTCAGATTTGTCGATAATCTCCATGTGGACCGTTACTGGGTTTTATATCAAGTCCCTGTATGTGACATGGGGTATTTTTCTATCACTGTCTGGGGTGGGACTTCCACTTTTCTGGATGGACATTTGGGTTCCAATCTTCAGATGTGAAAATGTAATAACTTCATGGACTGTTTTACTTCATATAATATATTCAAAACAACGTTTTTTCTCTTGTGAAAAAAAAATGATTAATGTTTATCACTCTGCCTTCAAAACTAGCGATGCTGGTCTATGTTGATGGTTTATTGATATGGTCTGATGGTATTTTTATATTTTGGACATATCACACTCCTCACATGATTAGCGTTTTTCTCTATTCAAGGATTTTGGGTACTTTAATTTGTATTTGGAACAATGGACGTCGGTACTCTATTTGTTGCTTTACTATTCTACATACTGCTATTTCATTTTCTTATAGATGCCTCAGGCATATTTGGATGCTTTCTCAGATTGTCGATAATCTCCATGTGGACCGTTACTGGGTTTTATATCAAGTCCCTGTATGTGACATGGGGTATTTTTCTATCATTGTCTGGGGTGGGACTTCACTTTTCTGGATGGATATTTGGGTTCCAATCTTCAGATGTGAAAATGTAATGACTTCATGGACTATTTTACTTCATATAATATATTCAAAACAGCGTTTTTTTCTCTTGTGAAAAAAAAAATGATTGTTTATAGTCGAAGCGCTGCGGGGTGGTTTATGATATTAATATTTCACGGTCATTGGAACGCCCACAATTCATAACAAATATTGGAGATTTACTGTCCTATTTTAAAGTTTCATTTTTATTTTTTTAAATTGAACCCGTCGTCGATATACCGACGCCTTGTAAGCGTCGGAATTGCGACAGCTTAAAAACCTCAGACCACATTTCATCGGAATTGCGACAGTTTACAAACGTCGGAAGAGATACGTTCAAAACGCGGACCACATTTCGTCGGAATTGCGACAGTTTACAGACGTCGGAAGAGCAATGTTCAAAACGTTGGACCACATTTCGTCGGAATTGCGACAATGTACGAACGTCGGAAGAGCGACGTTAAAAACGTCGGACCACATTCCGTCGGAAGTGCGACAGTTTACAAACGTCAGAAGCGCGACGGTTTGGGAAATGTCGGAAGAGAGACGCCTCTTTGGAAGCGACGGAAAAAGTGTCGGTAGTGCGACACTTTGTAAATGCGTCGGAATTGCGACGGCATGGTAAACCACGCTTTGCCCGTCCTCAAACCATCGCTCTCGCGACGACTATGTGTCGGAATAGCGACGATTTGGCCATCAGAAATTGCGCCAAATTTTCTAGTGAAACGCCGCGGTAGCCAAAGCAGATAGTGGAAGTGATGACGATGTTGCGATGAGTGCTCATGTACCTCGAGAGAAGAGGTGGGGTGACATTGATCTGTAGTTCTCTTGAACTGTAGATGAGGGGCAGGATCCTTTATGTGCTCAAACTCTTAGATCACATACGAGCTATGGGAGCCCTTAAAGAGAGTATCAGGATGACTGGAGTCAGTTGGTGCAGAGGATTATGGAGGCACGGTGGCAGTGAGGATGTTGAATACTAGAGCAGCGTGGTACACATGCAGCAACATCGTGGAAGCAGCAGTGCCTATGAAGTGTAGAGCAGTAGACAAGGTAGAGCTTCAAAGGGTCAGCGCAAAGCAGCAACATAGGGTGCTTTAGTATCGATATGCAGCCATACTGACTTGTCTGTCAGTATTTTGGGTGATGTCCTTCAATTTCTTACTTCTCAACAACTAAGTTGCAGTGCAACAGTTAGCAGTGGAAATTCTATGGGTAGCATGATGCAGCATTTGAGAGGGAGTTGCAGTACATATGAGGCAGTTGCAGTGGCAGTGTCATGGGCAGTAGTATAGAGAGTAGCAGCGCAGTGGATGAGGGGCAACAACCGAGCATCAATAGCACAGAGGACTGATGTCATTGATCAGAGTAAGGCTTCTGGAGTGAAGTGTTGCTAGAGCACATTCCTCGCTAAGAGGGAGTGTTGAGATTTTGGGTAGCATCGAATTTGATATGGATCCGAAAATTTGTGGAGGCGCTAGAACACATGAGATCTCCAAGACCCAGAAATTGTTTGGAGAATTTCCAACCAGAACCTAATTTATTCAAAATATGAATTATTTTAATGGATACCCTAAGTCTAACTTAGGGAAATTAAATCATTAAAGAGAATAAATTTAGACCTGTAGGTGAGAATTTTCTAAGTGAAGTGGATCAAGTATTTTCTAATATTAGCCGTCGATTAGAGATTATATCATGACCATTGAATATTCAACGAGAAAAATATTAAAGGAAGGCTTGGGGTCAGTTGGAGAAGACACATAGAGCAGTAGCACTTGAGCCAAGTCGAAATTCAAGGGTGTGGTTTGCTGAGAATTTTTTAGTGAGCTTGCAGTGCTTTTGAGGGGAAGATCAACAATAGATATTCATATATGAGGCCAAGAATACATAGGCAGAGAGACAGATATGTACCAGGCATCGCAGAGACCCAGCAGGAGAGACGCAACCCAGCTAGGCTCATGAAGAGGCTGACACAGGCCCTTAAGGGTGACACAGAGGCAACACTGAGCCTAGAGGCATGACGCAGGAGCAGCCTATGATGAACAATGGCTCTAGCAACTACACAGATCTGATGCAGTTCTGGGAGAGGCAGCGTTGGGATTTTCAGTGGGCTAGAAAGGGCTCGTATTTAGCGATTCAAAAGGTGTGAAGCCTCAAATGAATCAGCCATATTTTCTGTCTCTGAGTGATAGAGGTGCATTTTCTGTGATTTCTCTATTGGGAAAACCACTACTTGTGCCCTTTATTGTATTCATATATTCTACTTAATAAACAAACCCTCTAAGAGTTGTTGCACCGGTTTTCCCGCTTAGATTTTTCTGAGGATATTGGCCAAAAAATAATGTGTCCTTTCAATCATATGTATGTTATGCTTAAGTAAATGATATGTATGTATGTGTAGGCTGCAATAGTATTTAATTTTATGTTTTTGTTGAATAATTCAGCAGAATAACTTGTTAATTAAACTGAACAAGTAGGAGAAGTAAATCAGAAAATTGCAGTAGGGTTTCTGTAACTTAGGTTCAGAAATTTTCACTGAATTAAGTCTGTGATTAATTATCCTTGAACCACGAGGTGGTAACCTCCACCACTGGAATGAACTTAACCTCTCGTTTCTTCTTCAACCTTGATATCGCATCCGTTGAAGTATCTGGAATCCCACTAACTCACATATGTTTTTTTCATAGCCGTTGTTGTAGTCAGAATATGCATTCTGCCATCAATGATTGATATCATCTCTTCATTTCTCATTTTAGGTATCTCATTCTGAAATTTTTATATCATTCCATTAGGTCATCCTAAAAATTCTTTCACTGATGGTAGCTTTCTTCAATAAAATTTCACTCTCCTTCAAAGAACCATATTTGCTGACTCATTCCCATCTCACCTTGAGCATAAAAACACCTATGAAAATGTTCCTTTCACCATGATTTGTCTCGGTCAAATTCAGTCATGAAGATCAGGTCTAAAAAAGTCTCATTAGGTCATTAGGTTTTTTGTTTTTCAAGTTCATTACTCTATCCAAATAAAGTCAGCAAGTATATGAGAGGTACTCAAAGAAAATTCTATCTTCCTTTATAGAAGATCATTATTTTGTAATTATTTTTTTTGTTATTCAAGTTGTAATTAGTTTAATGATTTTTATATCAAAATGCTATTTTGATATAAAATCAAATATGTAATTTATTTTTTATTTTTCAAATGTAATTTTATGTTTTTATATGTAATAAACTATTCCCTAGCTGTCAATTCAATCATTCCGGCCAAACTGAAGCAAAGAAGGTTAAGTTTCATTAGTTGATCAACCTGCAAAGAAAAAAGACAGAAAGGTTAAAGAGTATCAGTGTCAAAGTTTGAAAAAGATAAAGATGAACATAAGGAAAGTGGGTAATTTAAATCAAAAAATCAAATCCACTAAGTTATAAATCCATTCAAAAACCTCAAGGAAAAGTCTTTTGTTTCATTCACCCTTCAGCAATATTCAGCAAAGGAGAAATCTCGCATTTTCAGTGAGCAAATGAGTAAATTTCTAGGGACGTCGCGTGTTTGAGGTGGACACTGCGCATTTGAGCTCAATAATTGTGCACTTTCCCGAATTCTTCAGACCATTTTGCCTGGACACTGCACGTTTGGAGGTGGTTGCTGCGTGTTTGCTCCAGGACGATGCGCGTTTGCTCAGAAAAGGCACAAAACCACTTGATAGCCTCCTACTTCATCAGCAAGTTCCAGATCTTTGCATGGATTTTCTTCAAGGCTCTCTTGGTCAGTGAGTAAACCCTGAGACATCTCTTCAGTGATATATCTTGTGTTTTATAAGAAATTTGAAGTTTTTTTCAAAAAGAAGCCCTAGTTCTCATTTCAAAACTAAATTCCCTTCCCATTTCCATGTATATTTCCCATACCCATATTCCCTAAAACACATACCATTCCTAATACCACTAGATCCTAGGGTTTACACAAACCTAGTTTCCCATTGACATTCTCATTCCCTCCATTTCCCAAAGCATTTCCTTCCACTTCACATTCCCTCCATTTCATTCCATCACCCTAGGGTTTCAAATTTCAAATTCAAATATGATTGAAGAGGAGAACATAACTATTAGTGAGGAGCAGAGACCAAATAAAAATTCATATAAAAAGGGAGGGAAAGTCATTAGACATGAACCAAAAACCACTAAATAGCTTATGGCTTCTCCCCTCACTGTGTCATGTTTTAAACATGTGGGTTGTTTTGAATTTTGTGAGAAAGTGCAGAAGATCCAGTGTCATCCTATGTTGACAATATTGTTCATTTCCAATGTTCATGATAGACAGGTCACTCTTGCTGGGGTCAATTTCACTATGTCCACTAATATCATTGCAGCTGCTACAGGGATCCCAAATGTAGGAGAAAAATGGCTTAAACAAGGAAACCTCAATCATTGCTACTATGAGCCATATCTTAAACTGAGATACAAGGATGACAAAAAGACAATTTTTCCTTTCTCTCATCTCCTTGATAGATATATCCCCATCATGAAAGTCATCATGAAATACTTCACCTATGAGGGGAGGTTTTCTAGACTCTATTCCTATCATATCTGGCTCCTCATGCACTTCACTAGAGTCAGAATGCCTCACATACCTTATTATCTCTCTCGCGGCATTGACAAAATGACATATATTGCACAAAAGAGAGATTATGGTCATCAAATGCAGAGTATTTTCCACTACTCCCTCATCAAAATCATAGTCATTTATCAACTTGATCAAATGAACATTCCATGGGACACCTTCATATCAAATGAGATTTTTACTACCCCACCTATTCAGCATGACTAGAATGCCCCTTCATCATCTCATCCTCCCACATCTATTCCTCCATCTCAGTCTACTGCACATATATCATCACCAATTCAGTTTCATTCACCTCATATTGATCCTTCTTCTTCACCTTTATATAACCCAACATCATCATCACATCATGATTTAGATTCATCACGCAGTGAGGAAGATATTGAGGCATCATGGGCTAGTTTGACCGAAGTTGACACTTTTCCCAAAACTTATCAGAGAGTCTATAGGCATGTGTTTGCTTCACTTGGAGTGAAAGGGACCATGCGTTCTTCATCAACATAGCATGTAGACAGAGGCAAGGAAAAGGCAAAAGAACCAAACATTAATGATGACGAGGGAAAACATGAGATAGAGCATGAATTTCAGTTGATTGACGTAGATGAGGAAGATGAAGACAAAATTACCAATGAAGCAATCAAAGGCAAAGAGGCAAAGATTAGTGTACTTGAAACTAATATTGAGAGGGAAAAATATGTGATTAACTTCCTTGAGCAAGAAAATTAGTAGCTGAAAACCAAGCAAGTAATCAATGAGGTGAAGTGTATCAAAGCACAAAGAGAGGCAGAAAAGGCTAAATTATTTCTTGAGGATACATTGGAAAGGTCTGGTGAACCTGATGATGAGAAGGATCAACCTCCAAGATAGATACCAAAGACTAGAGGGCTGAAAAGAGCTCTAGCCCTTGAGAGACAGAGGGAAGTTGAGCTAGCAGACCAGCTCACACCAAATGAGCTGTTTGTCCTAGAAATCAGCAAGTATAGGGAACCATGGTTTGATAGAGCCAATCTACATCTCGATAACTTGCTAGAGAAGGCCAACAAGGAAAATGACTTGTTGAGGACAAGGGTCAAAATTCATGCACAGAAAGAAAGAATTACATTGGCCAAGCTCAAAAGAGCCAATGCTAAAATTGAAATTTTGACCAAGAAAGGAGAGAAAGAGAAGTTAGATATACTTGCTGAGGTGTCACTCCATGCCTCAAACACTTGATGAGAAAGTACCCTCACCATTTTGACAAAATTTTGGTACACTTTGCACTTTTTTTCATTTCTGTGTTTTTTAGTACTTTTGGGGCCTCCAAATGACAAATATCCACCACCATCATGTTCATATTGATGAGGACATCAATGCTAGCAAGTTTCAGAATTTTTGGAGGAGAACTAGTCCATCAAAAATGCCAAAAACCATCAAATTTTCATGGTTCTGCCTCAAATTCTGCCTAGTCGCTACGTGTTTACCAGTCTTAGGAGAATAGGTTTTTGACAGAGCCAATGAACACCATTTTGAAAACTGGAGGTAGTTTTGGAAACTAGACTCAGAGAGTTTTCTGATGAGCTATCATGGATTTCATTTGGACACCAGGAAGGCACACAAAACCAACCTTGAAAATAGGTCATTTGTTATGCTTGGGCGTTGTGCGTTTGACAGGGAAATTCCATTTTTCACAGTCGTCAGCAATTTTTTTTTACTTTCACTCCAGTTTGACTTTTTACCTTGGGAAATGAGGAAATTAATTATGTAAATGGTCAATATGAATTTAAATATCATGTTTTTACTTTTATCTAGGGTAAGTACATTAGGTAATTCAATCAGTTGAGTTGTAATGAATCAATTCATTATAGATAGGAATGAGTCACTTTTCTCATCCTATACTCTAGCTATCAGTTCAGCTTTTTGTGTAATATCTCCCTCACCTCATGGATTCGACCCCTATGGATGAGTGGAGGTGGTTTTGAGGTCTATTTAGCTCAGGTCTTCAGAGGAGTCAAAGGTCGGCATCAGTTTGAAAGTTAGTGTATTGATCAAGAACCAGTTTGGCCTGGATATTAATGAAAAATTGCAGCTATTTCTTTGGGATTCATGTGGTATGAATGTTGGCATAGGTTTTTCTCTGTGATCATTTGTATGAATGTTTTGTAAGCTCATAAACCTTTTCATATCTATTATATGTTAAATTTCAAGTTGAAAAGCAGAATACATGTTTTTCATGTTGTGTTTTGGGGAATTTTTCATAATCTATCCATTTTCTTCAATTTAGGAAGAACTCATCCCCTATGCTCTTCCTAGCTCCTCAACAGTCTTAAATCATCTCATAAAATCACTTTCAAGTGTTGAGCCTTCTACCTAACTTGCCCCATCGAATGGACTGCAATTCCATCTTATTGGCCCTAACCTAGTCCCCTTGAACTAATCCTAATTCAGTGAGCCCAACCCCAATCAAAACAAAACAAACCCATGTATTTCTTAGCTAGCCTAAAACCTTTTCATTCAGCCCTCTTGGTTGTGATTTTTGTGGAGAGAGCCCTCTCCCACTTGGTATGGCTATATACCAAGTCAAAAGAGTGGTTTATGGTTACCTCTGTTGGGATTCCTTCATCAGCCTTGGGAATCTGGTGGAGTGATAACATATTGGCGCCCTTACCAAGGAATGAAGAGACAAAATTTTCACTGGGTGTACTAAAATTATCAGATCTGATTGTTGATGGTGAACAACGATCATGCACAAGAAGGATGTGCATCATTCACCTGGCGACTCCAAATTCAAAAAATCCCAAGATTCAAAATTCTCATTGTGACTCCACTCTTCAAGAACTGGTAGCCTAAATAAATTCTTGGTGACTCACTGTTGTCAAAATGGATTTGATTGCTTGAAGGTATGCTCCTATGAATTGAGCTCATATTCCTGGTTTTCCGAACCATATTCCTCGTATAGATTGGAAATCGGGATTGTCAAAATTGAAGGGTCAGGACGGTGAATATGCTAGTTTGCATTTGGTAAAATTTAATTTGCATATTCATAGACTAAAGATTGAGTTTCCTGAAGATTTTCTGATGAAGATGTTTATGGATACATTGGAGGAAAAATTGAAATCATGGTATGAGGATCTACCATCTACTAGTTTATATTCTCTAAAGGACTTTCATTCAGTTTTATTTCAAAATTATCAAAGATTTAATTCTTCCATGTCAATGATTGATAGTTGCTGTGAGATCTCTGATAATTTCATTGAGTTTCTTAAAAATTTGTATGGGAATGAAGAGTGTCTAGATGATGAGCTCATAGAATCCCTTAATGATTTTTCCTCCCAACGAGAAATATCAGTTTCCTCCTTGGATGAAGAGATCCTTGAGCCTTTGCATGATAACCCTTTTCATCACCAACAAGAATCAATAGCTCCCTCCTTAGATGAGATAGACTGGGACCAAGAAATAGAAGTGCCAATTCCCGATCCTAAAAATGAAAATCACCAAATTAATGTAAATTTCTTTAAAACTCAGTTTTTTCCTCTATCTAAAGATGACATAGATCAGCTCCTGAACAATCATATTACAACCCAAGCGAATGTAGATTTGCAGCTCTTACAGTGTGCACATAGTCAAGAATGTGTGATTGAAGCATCTTCCATTATTGAAAATCAAAGTCTGGGTTTGAATGATGATATTCATAAGAATGATGAAGCCATACAAGAAGTTTTTGTGAGTAAACCGATTTGTGATGATGATTTTATGCAAGGAGATCAGATAACAGATATTTTTTTCTCTCATGAAGAAGATAGGGCTGTCATGTTTAACAAAATTGAAGAATGTTTTCTGTTCAAAGATGACTTAGAATATGAATTTGAGGATTATGAGCCTAAGAGAGGCAGTATGCCAGAGAAAGAATCAGAGTTGCTCATGCTTCAGGAATTTTTAGCCAACACTTAGACAACAGAAAGTCATACTTCCCTATGCTATCCTATGGATCAACAATCAAGTGTTCTTTCATATCATAATGAAGAGTGTGCTTGTGTTTTTGCTAAGTCTCAAGACAAGGTAACATTTCATATTTTTTAAGATCCTTTTACTGATTTGCTACAGTTCTCATGGAAGATGTATTTTCTTGTTTTCATGGAACAGAAGCACGTGTTCAATAGATACTTGGAGTGGCCTAGTTTTTGTTTTTTCTGCCTGCTCGAGGAAAGTGAGATCAAAATTCAAGCAAGTAACCATCTGCTAGATTGGTTACACTAGAAGGATCACTTCACATGATTGTACATATGTCTTCAGTAGGCAGGTGGTTGTCATCAGGATTTGAAGCCCCCATGTCTCAGTGATGTACTTCCATCAATAAGTAGGATAAGTTTAGTTTTTGAGTCATGTTTCAGTCAATTCAAGTCAAATTGAGTCAGTTTCATTTAGTTTGTGTCATTGAATTATCAGAAAATTAGTCCTACCTTTCAGTTTCAGTTATTTTTTACTGTATTGGCCCAATGGAATAAAGCACTGATATGCTCAACTCAAATATATGTGGTTCTTGACACCTCTATCAGAGCTGCCATCCCCAATAAGGCCAATGTTGTAGTCAGAATATGCATTCTTCCATCAGTGATTGATATCGTCTCTTCATTTCTCATTTTAGGTGTCTCATTCTGAAATTTTTATATCATTCCATTAGTTCATGCTAAAAATTCTTTCACTGATGGTAGCTTTCTTCAATAAAATTTCACTCTCCTTCAAAGAACCATATTTGTTGACGCATTCCCATGTCTCCTTGAGCACAAAAACACCTATGAAAATGCTATTTTCACCATGATTTGTCTCAGTCAAAGTCAGTCATGAAGATCAAGTCTAAAAAATCTCATTAGGTCATTAGGTTTTTTGTTTTTCAAGGTCATTACTCTATCTAAATAAAGTTAACAAGTATATGAGAGGGACTCGAAGAAAATTCTATCTTCCTTTACAGAAGATCATTATTTTGTAATTATTTTTTTTGTTATTCAAGTTGTAATTATTTTAATGATTTTTATATCAAAATGATATTTTGATATAAAATCAAATAAGAAATTTATTTTTTATTTTTCAAATGTAATTTTATGTTTTTATATGTAATAAACTATTCCCTAGTTGTCAATTCAATCATTCCAGCCAAACTGAAGCAAAGAAGGTTAAGCTTCATTAGTTGATCAACCTACAAAGAAAAAAGACAAAAGGTTAAAGAGTATCAGTGTCTGTTGGCTTAAGGGGTCCTACCCAGGTTCAGATTTAAGGTTTGCCAACAAACCCCTATACTACTATCCCTTTCGGCAATGACCTACTTTCGCAGGCCAAAGTCTCACCCGAAGTAGTATGGGTGGGTGCTGGAACCAGGTTTCCACACCTTGGGAGAGAGTGGGTAATTAGGGCAGATCGTGTTGAGTTCTACAGAAACAAGCCTATTGTCTTGCCCTTAATATTATAATCAGCATGTAAACATAAATAAAGCTACTATTATTAAGCAGATTTTATCAACACCTTCGCATCCACGTGCGCATTGGCAATTATCATCACAGAATAACCTAATCGCAGCTAATCCATATATCATAGACACAATCGCAGCTAATTCAAATAACACAGAGGTACTTCAGTAGTGAATACAACTAGTTCAGATAGCATAACAGATTCCATGTTCATTAGCATCCAAAACCAAGTTACAAACCCAAGTCACAACCTGCGCACATAGCCAGTGGGGTTCGCACACAGTAGGACAGAGGATCTCCACACACACAGCTAGCAGGAGTCCTTACCCAAAACTACCCAAAACAGATCTCAACAGTTCATACGTAGCATCAATCTTACTTACTTTCTTACTCTTAGACTCAAACTATCCATCTATTTATATTATCATAGCTTGCGCTATTATGTGGTTCGCAAACCATGGTTTGCGGACTCTAGGTTTACCCTTTGACCCATTACAATACATTGGGGGCTTTGACCCACCCCAAATCCCATGCGCAAGACCAATTACTACAAAAATATATCAAAAACGCAGTGTTAGAACATATCAAAACACAGCTAGGGGACCCTGTTCCAACAGGCCCCCAACACAATCTTGTGACTTGTCCCGAGTCACAGCGGCCGTGGGGTTTGCATCTTTGCCTAGAGCTACTTAATGGCATTGATCAGAGGGGGAAACACTCCTTCACTTTATGTGGCAGTGTTGTGTGCAATGTCCACCAACTTCTGCGAAGTTGGGCCTTCAGTGGCAGCAGTGACACTTTCGAGGGTCCGATTCAGTTTTTTGACTGCAACATCCAAGTCTTGAGAGATCCTAAGGGATTCGTCGGCCCATGGATTGAGGTGGTCACTTAGAACCTTCTTCTTGTGGCGAAGCTCTTCCAAGTCATCTCTGAGCACATGGCTGGCTTGCATACATGTCAGGAATTGAGCGGGGATCAGAGTGGGCATTGTAACCTCCATTTTCTCGAATTCTTCTTCCTTTTGGCGCAATTCTTGGGTAAATTCACATAGGAGAGGGTCGTGCTACAACTTAGACCACAACTGCATAGTTTTCTCAAGAAATTCAGTTCCCTGAGCGATCTAAGTTGTAATGGTGTTCGTGGCTTCTGTGACCAGCGCAGCTCTCTGGGCACGTACCTCAGGAGGAGTTTGCGGCTGCAACTTAGCCTGCAACATAGCAATCTGCTACTCCATCTCGGTCTTGACATTCTAGATCTTGGTCCGAGAAGCCTTCAAGGCTGAGACGAGTCCCTCAATCTTAGCCTTGGGGGTGGCATAGGTCAGAATGTCTTCAGTCACATCCGCGCATAGTCTGCTGATCAGACACTCCAACTCGGTCTGCTACGTGGCGGCAAGGATGCATGCAGCCTGTGCTTGGGATGCCTCAGTAGTCTTTTCTACGATTGTCTGCTTGGTTGTTCTTAGCTGCTGCTGCACCCAGTGGTCTCTGTATTGGATTTCCTCGAAAAGGGATGTGTGGAGAACCTACAGTGGCTCGTGCGGAATCTAGGCTAAGTCCATATGTACTTCGATGCAAGCCTGGACTTGCGCACCTAATGCAGGTGGACTCAGAGTGAATGTTGCACCTGGCAGGGGGCAGAGGCAGCTCTCAGTTGTGGATATCAACTCCATGGTGGTCACTGGAGGCAATCTCGCTTGAACCACGCTCGTCTGCAGGGTGTCGGCCTTGAGCTGTAGAGCTTGGAGCTCAGACTGTAACGTGGAAAATACGGCCCTTTGCTGCTCTTCCAAGGCAAGCCATATGTCTTCTAAAGCGAGGGTGAGCGCATCTACGATTTGCTCCAAATATTCCTCGGTTAAGGTACTCTTAATTTCCCTATCTGGCCTCGTAGCCTGTCATTTCGGTCATTGGCCCTTGAGAGGTTTGGCCGTTCGTTTTGTGCCACGCGGGGAACCCATACCCTAGGTATCCACACCCTTGGTTTCCATGTCCTGCTATGATCCTTTCTCCTCGTCCTATGCTGCATCAGGGGGAACCTTCGGTCTGGTGGAGCCTTCCAAGCCACGGCCTTCTAAATTCTTGGCGGTATTAGGTGGGTTGGGGGTCTTCGGGACTGTGCTTGTACCAGCAGCGTCAGCCGCGACCAATTTGAATCCCAATCTCCAGTGCAGTGGCCAAGTGGCAATGAGCCGGTCGATTTCCTCATTGGAAACCATGTAAGGTAGCGACATCCAAGCTGGATCCTTACGGCCCTGAATCTGCACGTTGTGCATTGTCACCTGGAATACTGTGATGCTCTTATATTTTTCATAGACCGTTGATGACAACCGTGGCCGGGAGTGAATTTCCGCTATGAGCGCGCTTTGACATAGTACCCAAAATACTTTTTTTTTCTTAATATGTAGTTTATCTTTTAAGTCCCATAAGTTCGCGTATTGCACCCCTTCACACATGTCCAGCTCAAGATCAAGGAGGATCGATCCTTAAGGGGCTTCATATGCGACCAATTCAATGAGGAGCAGCAGCCAAGAGTAACAGAACGCCCTCGCATGATCCTGGGCCTCGCGCATGTTTTCCAAAAACTCGTTGCAGAGGAACTGTGACCAGTTAACGTAAACCCCATTTTCGTAACGGCCAGCAAGTTGAATCACATAGGTGGGGACAGTCATGGCCTGGCACTTGTGCATCATTTTACAATCCAGCAACAAGGTACCCATGCACACTCCAAGGTCATTAATAGTGTTGATTATGAACCCTCTAGTGTTTCGCTCAACATGGTAGTCTTCTCGTACCTTATTAGAAATCTGTTGCTCATACTTCTTTCCGACACGTTCCATGGGATTTGACCCCTCCATGGGCAGACCAGTAATGCGGTGAATTAGGGTGGCATCGATGGGAATGTGGTCCTGGATCCACAAGCTACCATCATGGATCAGGGCTAGCAGCTGTCGCACAACTTGATCGGTTACATTGTGGCAGCCAAAGTGGGGTATTCGCAACAAGTTGAGTAATCTAGATCCTTCTAACCTGCGTGCCCACGGCATTGGTACGACCCTTAGCATATAATCCTCCAATAATATTTTGAGGTACAACTCAGGTGCCAATTCTGGGAAGGCCTCCAGGTTCGCAAGGTCGTGATCGTCGAACTTAATTGAGGATATCTTGTCATATGCTTCTCCAATTATGGGGACTTCACCCGTAATTAGCGGCATTTGCATATAGGAGCGCAGACCCTCGATATTCTTAAGCGTGCGAACCAAGGGCCTTCAAGGCCGAACATAGGGCGGTAGCCAAGTGATTGGAGCAACAAGCCAAACTTCGGCCTGATCAGACAGAGGTCGCTTCGCGGGTTTAGGTGAGTGTGCCTTAGGCACCGTTCGGGGAGATCACACGTTTTGAGGGGAGGTGATCGACTTCCCCCCAACCCATTTTGTAGCCCTCCCCTGCCCTTGCTCCTGGCCTTTCCCCTTACTTTTCTTTTTCTCCACCTGCTTCCCCTTGATTGGTGTGGACACAACTTCTTCGACTTCAGGGGTGACCTCCAATAGTTCATCAGATGCTCTCTCAGTAGAGGCCATGGTCTTCGATGATTCAACAGTATTGGTCACAGTCATTCTCGCTCGGAAGACAAACTCGGGGTTACTACTATCAGAGGGGGTAGCACACCCAGAAATGAACAAAGAACAATAGTTTCGAAAATTTGCAAGGCACAAGAGTTTCAGGATATGCGGAACCCAATTCGAAGCTGCCCTCCTCCATTTATAGCTTTGACTAGTGAGCAACGGTCGGATTACACTTAGCTAAAACTTACCATCAAGGAAACGGTAAAAAATCTTCGGAAATCACCACATTAATTGCCTATTGCCCACTCCTTCCAACGGTAACGTTGGATTTTTACCCAGCGGCACTGTTCCAACGGCTAGTTTTCGTAGCTATGTATTACCCCTGCGCTCCCAGCACACCTTACCAGGCTCCCTGACCTACAGTCGACCCCTACACTCCTAGCCCACCTCCATGGTCTTCCTAACATACGATCGACCCCTGCACGTATAACGGGCCTGCTTGCGTTTCTCCTCTTGCCTGCACGTATCCATCCCAAGACAGCTACTCCGGCCATATATTCATTTGGTCCGATATGGTTTGAGACAGCTACCATTAACATATCCAGGCAGGAGATCCCCACGTAGCGTATCCAATCCCACCACACCGCCATTCATAATTTCTATTACGATATAATGTCCCAACCAATGTTAGTAGAATTTCCTAGGGTGGCGCACAAACTGTCTGTCATATAATAATACTAGCTCACCTTCTTTGAACGACTTCTGCCAGATATGCCTATCGTGTGAGGCTTTTTCCCAGGCCTTCTAAACTTGCTGATGAAAGTTAGTAATGAATCGGTCTTCGTCCAAGGGGACTAGATGCACTAAGCATTCCTCCATGATATTGAGCTCCGCCATGTTCGTAAAGGCTACGATGTGCAAGCTAGGAATGATATACTCCATGGGCATAATGACCTCCTTTCCATAAACCATCCGAAATGATGTTTTCCCAGTCAATTTCTTGCACGTGGTCCGATAGGCCCAAAGGACCGATGGGATGCGCACGTCCCAATTTCTTCGATCGAAATTACAGACCTTGGTAAGTGCCTGTTCTAGAATTTTATTAAAATCTTCTACCGTTCCATTTTCCTGTGGGTGATATGGGGTACTTTTTGCATGGTGGATTCGAAACTCCTCAGTCAAAGCTATTATTGTATCATTAATGAAATGCATACCTCTATCGCTCATCAAGATCTTTGGGCAGCCAAAACTGGTTAGAATATGCTCAAAAATGAAGTGCACAACGGTATCCGCAGTACAATCCTTCACCGCTTGCGCTTCCACCCATCGGGTTACACAGTCTATCGTAGCGATGATATAGCGGGTTGTAAGGGGACATATGTGGTTGTAAGGGCATTTCATCTCTATGCGACGGTCTTCCTGTCCTTTGGCATGTTTCACAGGCTGTGCAATAGTCGTGAGAGTCACTATGTAGTGTGGGCCACCATAGCCCAGCTCTTAAGATCTTCTACGTCGTCGCTTTCCCTGCGTAGTGACCTCTTGCAACGCCTTCGTGGGCTTGTGCTAAAATGGCTTGTCTTTCATGCTCCAGAACATATCTTTGCAGTACCTCATCATATCCCAGCTTATACAAGTGGCCCACGATGATGGTAGATTCCGCTGCGCGGGTTACCAGCTCTTTTTTCTGTTGTACCGAATATTCTACAGGTGCCATCCCCATAGTTAAGAATTGAATAATATTGGAAAATTGCGCATCAACCACCTTAATAGAAAATAGCTGCGCATCAGGTAATCCTTCCTCTAGGTTGGTTAGCTCTTCGCCATTCTTGATTCGGGACAAGTTTTTGGTCCAGGATTTAGTTTCCCCGGCTTCACAATTATCTCAAAGTCATATACTTAAAATAGCAGTAGCCATCGGCAAATCCTACCCCCTAACACAGGCTTATTGACTAGGTACTTCAAATTTGAGTGATCCGTGAACATCTTGAAGTGCCCCCCCAGCAGATAATGTCAGTATTTCTGCAGAGCATATACCATTACCAGCCCCTCGCATTCAGTAGTGGAGTAGTTACGCTCTGCACTAGAGAGTTTTCTACGAGAAAACGCAACCAGGTGGTCAATGTCCCCCTCCTCGAGCTGCGTAAGGACAGCTCCCAAGACGATCCCTGAAGCATCTACATGGTCATGGAAAACCTTCGCCCAATCAGGAAATACAAGGATAGGTGCAGAGACCATATTTTCCTTGAGTAGCTCAAAGCTCTTCTGGCATTCCGCGTCCTAGAAAAATGAAACGTCCTTCTTTAGCAACTTTTCCATGGGTGCTCTAATCAGTGCGTACCCTTGAATAAACTTCCTATAGTAGCCCGTGTGCCCGAGGATGGAGTGCAGTTGTTTCTCATTTATAGGGACTGCTAAGTTGATGATAATTGCCACCTTGGCGGGGTCAACCATCAGCCCCTGCCGACAGACTATGTGACCCAACATGTTCTCGAAAGGTACACAGAATATGCACTTCTTAATATTGAGGGAAATTTTTTGCTTTCTACATGTGTCCAATGTCATGTGCAGGTTCTAAACGTGCTTCTTTACCAATCCAAACACTATCCAATCGTCAAAGTATACCTCCAAGAACTTGTGAATGAACTCCTTGAATACTGCGACCACTACCCGCGAAAATATGGTAGGGGCATTCTTGAGCCCAAACGGCATGACGGTGTACTGAAAGGATCCCCATTCAGTGGAAAAATTAGTTTTACTGCGATCTTCAGGTGCGATCCTGATCTGATGGTAGCCCAAAACCCCGTCAGTGAACGAATATGCTTCCTGCCCTCCCACATTATCAAGGATTTAATTAGAAAATGGCGTAGGGAATGGATCATGTACGCAGGCATCATTCAGCTTACGTAGGTCGACGCAAATTCTTATTTCCCCTTTAGTCTTCTTCTCTTGGAACACCATAGGGCTTACCCAATATGATTATTCTCCTGGTTCGATGATACCAGAGGCTAGCGTTTTGTCAATTTCTTCCCTGACCTTCTGCTTATACTTGGGGTTCAATCGGTAAGGGCGCTGCTTGACACGGCGTGCATCCATTTTTAAAGTGATTCGCATGAACCCTAGGTCCCCTGTAATACCCTTGAGTTTTGAGAATTTCGTAGGAAACAGATCCTGGTACTCCGTGAGAAGTTTCGCAACTTTCCCAATGGTATCGTCGTCCTAGTAGTCCCAAATTCTAGCTAGCTTAGGTTGTTCTTATGTTCCAATGTTTACTTCCCTTAGCTTAAGAGGCTTGGTCACATCAACAGTCTGAAGTGGGGGTCCAGCAACTGCGCATTCACCCTCCGATTCTGGGATAGTGATATTTCGCGGGTCTTCGACACAATCCTTCATTGATAGATTGTGAAAGTTAGAAATATCTTGCATCTGTGTATCCCAAGTTGGTTCCTCATACTCCACACGAGGGCGTTTTGAAAATTTGAGGGTTTTTATTCTAGATCAAGAATGAAAACCAGGCAACTAGGTCAAAGTATCAAAGGGTCACAGCTACAAGAGATATGGAGGAGAAAGATAGTTATGCTTTTGTGATGGGCTTAATATTTTGTCGGTGTAGTGTAGGGTTTGAAAGAGAAATAATATCTTAATGAGCATGTGCCATGAATTCATTAAACAAGAAGGAAACTTACATAAAATGATATTCCCAAACAAAATAGAGCTTTCATGAAATAATTATGCTTATAAAAGTTTTATGAAAATCACTAAAGAAAGAAGATATGGAAAGGAGACATGTATATCATCTATATAAAACTATAACAGAGAAAATACAACATCACAAACTCACAACACAGAAATTCCTGAATAACAGTAGCAACCAGTCCTTTGATTTCCTGAATAAAACATGAATTACAAGCTACAAGAGTTCCACCCTCTGATGTCCCACCATCAAAATGACTAAGAAATCCATACATATAGACAAGAAAACATTTCCCCTCTCTTAGGGGTCGAATCCTAGAGTGGAGGAACAGTTCACAAGATTCTCTCACCAAAAGCCTAATGACTAGGGAGGTTAACAAAACTCTCCTCACAATAGAAAAACTTATACATTTTACCATGAAAGGAATTTACAAGCATGAATCTATCTAAATTTCACTTTAAACAACATAATTATACCTCAATTCATAATTACAACATCATAATTGACAAATTAAATCAGCAAAATTTGAACTAGACTGAGTAGACTGAGAAAATAGGCTTCTAGGCAAAAGCGCAACGAATTGAAAGGAAAGTGTAGCATGCTAGGTGTAAGAGGCTTTTGGAGGCCTTTCAGAGATCCAAATCAAGATATAAAAGATGTTGGAGAAAGATATTATTGTAAACTAAATCATATATACTTCAAGCACTAAAAAATATTGCTTCTAGCCCTCCAAAAATAATTTCTCCCACAACTACTCCAAAAACGCACCATGCCTCTAAAAAGGCAGGCATAAAGGTGATTTTTTGGTAGTTTTTTTACCTTTTCACACACTAGATTGTGCTGACATGGACCTCCAATTAGCTGAAGTTGATGTACATGTCAAAATCAATCCAGGGATGCAAAAATTTTGTCAAATGGGTACCCCCAGCAAAAGCACAACGTGAGGCTCGCTACCCTTTTGGACCAAAAACTGTGCAAAATTGCCAAAAGGCCCAAAAAAATTTAAAATTTTATGCAAACATAGGGCTCAAAGGTAGGTCCATATATCTCTCACCATAACATGTTTTTAAAAACTGAGAAAGGGTTTTGTTCTTTGGCATGTTATGAATAAAAACCTCCTCCATTTTTCAAAAATACTTTCCCATTTGGTCAGAATCCAAGTTTACAATTGATCACTCAAACATTGGAAAAGCACAAAGCCATCTTGAAAGGAACATTTGGCTACCTTACTGAGCTCCAAATCAATATCTGAAGGTACCATTGGAAATCTTAGGATTGCGGCTACACAATAGAGTCATAAAGCACTGAAAACACTTTCTCCAAATCCCTGAAAAACTGACTTGAAGTCAAGTTGTCTAGAAGTGCATAAAACCTCCAGTAGTAATTGTATTTTGGGCCTTCCTCTCAAATCCTAACACCTGTGCATAAACGGAAAAAAACCTCTTTCACGTTTGTAAAATTCATCTCTATTGGGTCATAAACATATTTTGAAGCAAAATTGTCCATGTGTGCAATGTAAACCCTAGGCAAACCATATCTTGGAAAGGTGAAGCTATGTTTTCTTAGACTTTGGTGGAGTCATACTGTCTGATCTAACCTCCCTTATGCCTCCTACGCTCAGTGGTTTCAGAATCCATGGTAAACCCTAGCTCAATGGGAGGGGAAATTAGGGTTTAGTGTAGGGAAAAACAGGGGATTTTAGTAGTTTTTGGGAATGAAGGGAGATTAAGGGGTTAAGGCTTCCTAAATTCTTGGGAAAATTTATGGGGGTAGGGAGAGATGTTAGGGAGTAGGGGAAAGTGAAATTTTAGGGAATGAGTGAGGGGAAGGGGTCCAAAAAGGGAAAAAACAGTGCTAACCTAGAAATGTCTAGTCTAGGGTAGGGTTTGTAGGAAAATAGGGTAAATGAGGGATAGGAATCATGGGAAATGATTAGGAGATTGTATAACAGGTGGGGGAAGGTGATTGAGCTTCAATCTCAGGGTTTTACTCAACAATTTTTCAATGAGAACATGAAACCAAGCTAATGCACTCAAAATCTTAGAAAATGGGATTGATATTTCTAATCACAAAATGAAGACAAAAGAGGTATTGTAAGGGCCCAATTACTTGTAAGAGATGTGTTTAAACCTGATTTTTGATGCTGAAATCCTCTAAGATGATAATTTGTGTCAAAATGAAGAATGCGTAGTGCATGCGCATTGAGCGCAGAGGAGAGATGGCACTCTTGGGCACACAAATTGTTGTTTTGAGGGTGCAAGTGGTCTTTCAAGGTGGAGATAAGTCTCTTCAATATGAAATGAGAAAAATGAAAACTCTTTTTGGTCTTTTGTAGCTTGAAATTTTATTTTCTCCTTCGGTGGTTAAGTGGCCCCCACCAAGTCTTTTTTACCTTTTGATTTGAAACTGTAGATTTAGAACCTTCTGAAATATATTACATGATGAAAGGAATGAAAATTCACTTTTGAAACATTTATTGAACATTTTTCAATATTACTACTCCTTCAATGCTGAATTTGATGGAAAAATGACTGATTTTATGATTTTGACCCTAAGACCTAATGGTGACACTACATGAAATGATCTAAATGATGACCATGGTGATGTGACTGAGATGGTGATGGAGACATTTCAGTGGTGACTCATCATAATGAATGATGGAAAGAAAAAAACATGGACTGAAAGGAGTAGTAACACATCTAAACACACTAGCGAGTGACCAAATTTTTATTTTAAGACCTGCAGAAATCATAAAAATTTGTCTAAGACCCTAACAAAAACCTTTTAAGAGCATATTTGATCACTGGTGACTGGAAGAACTTGTAGGCACTAACAGAATCAACACACCAACCTGGAATATTCATAACTAGTATAGAAATAAGACCTACACATCAATTTCTCATTTACGACCATATGCATATTTGATTCTCGTTCACATACACAAAGAATAATAAAAGCATGTAAATCCAAACATTCATTATCAGATTTACTTATATGTTCTCCTTAGATTTTAAAGGCTTACGTTGGGCTGGTCCTCCAAGCCATGAGAGAGGAGTTTATGTCCTCTTCTCCCCTTGAGCCTCAGTTATTGAACAGCTTAAGCAGTTATAGTCACAATTTAAACCATGATGGCATCAGGACTCCTATTTACCTATACATCTATCTGGTGCTCGGGTTCTCCACTGGCCCACAACCAGCTCGGGAGTTTACCACAGACATCATCCTACATGAACTTGGATAGCTTTTTATTCTTGATCCCTTTCAAACCTTCCTTAGGAATCATAAAATCCAACCCCTACCTCTCTCTAGATTTCTTATAAATCCCCAGGAGAGTGGTTGTAATTGCACAACTTTCATTAACTTTTCAAGAACTCAGTTTGTTACCAGCCAGCTACCTTTTTAGTTTTAAAGAGCTGTTATAAAATTAAAACAAAACACCTTAAAAAAAATTATCCACATTCTAATGTTCTTTTAACTTATTATAAGTTTCCAAATTACTTTGCAATAAAATCATAATTACTACAGTAAGGTAAGTAATTCCAGACATCATGAGGGTTACATATTTCTCCTCTCAGTGCAAAACCGTCCTCGGTGTTCATTCCAACCCATGGAAAAAATTTGGATACGTCTATTTCATTAGCCCCTCATCTTCCCATGTGATCTCTTCGGGGCTAAAGTGCATCCACTGCACTTTAACTTGGGTGACCACTCACCTCTGCAATGTGGATTCTCTCCGGTCAAGGATACGCAGGGGTTCTACCTTGAATTATCCATATGGTTCGACCTTCCATTCATTACAGTGTTCATTATTCATAATTCATAAATCAGTATACATATATTTTGAAATCAAGGCATTACCTACCTGAACATCTTGCTAACTAATTACATGTCGAGAATCATACAAGTATTTCTTTAATAATGAAACATGAAAGACATTGTGAACTTTTGCATAACTAGGAAGGGCGAGTTGGTAGGCCACCGACCCTACTCTTTCCAAAATCTAAAAGGGCCTACAGTAGCGAGGTGCCAATTTAGCACACCCACCCCACTATAGAGTACATGATCTCCCACCTGGAATTCCTTATGAGTTACTTTCCTATCTGCATATGTTTTTTTTTATCTTGAGTGGCTCGCAAAGTCTGTCGAACTCTCGTAACTTCCTTCTCCATTTCCTTAAGCATATCTGGTTCCAGTATCATTTTGTCTTCAGGACCGTTCCAATTGGTAGGTGTCCTGCACTTTTAGCCATAAAACACTTCATAGGGACTCATTTTTACCGACTCGTGGTATCTGTTGTTATATGAAAACTCAACCAGATGGAGATAATCCTCCCATTTAATTGGTTTATTCATTACATACATTCGCAACATGTCTTCAAAAACTTGGTTCACTCGCTCTGTTTTCCCATCTGTCTGTGGATGGCAAGTTGTACTAAAATGTATTTGGGTACTCAGTCCGATAAAGAGAGCTTTCCAAAAAGCAGACGTGAACTTCATGTCTCTATTGGAAATTACCACCTTAGGTATGTCGTGTAACCAGAATATCTCTTTTATGAAAATGTCTGCAATATCCACTGTCTTGTAGGTGGATTTTACTGGAATGAAGTGATTAGTTTTTCTCAACTTATCCACTACTACCAGAATATAATCGTGTTGTCTTTTCGTTCTAGGTATTCCTATTATAAAATACAATGTAATTGTTTCCCCTATCCACTCTGGAATAGGAAGGGGGTTCAATAAACCTGCGGGATGTTGATGTTCAACCTTTACCTGTTGGAATTCCAAACACTTAGATAGGTATTATGAAATGTCTTTCCACATTCCTGGCCAGAAATATTCCTTATTTAGCGCAAAAAATAACTTTTGATATCCGGGATGAGCTGCGTATAGACTACGATGATGCTCATCCAATAAAAATTGCTTAATAGACATTTTATTTGGTACATAAACTCTCCCATGGAAATTTAATTAATTCTAAATATTTATGATATACTATGAAGTCTTACCCAAATTTTGCAATTATTTTGTGTGCTGCCATATATATTTATACTCTAGGTCTTTAAGGGAAGCTTCAGCTAGTGGTTCTAACACATCAAATTCAGTTTGGCGGTATTGGACTTCATAGACACATTGAAATTTTCTACTTAAAGCGTCTGCTACAAAATTTTCCTTCCCCTTAAAATGCCTTATGTCAAAGTCAAACTCATTTAAGAATGCGGTCCATCTGGCCTGTTAGGCATTCAAAATGGCCTAATTAAAGAAACTGGTTAGGCTACTTTGATCTATCAACAATAAGAACTTATTTCCCAATATGTAATGGTGCCGCATCTTTAGGGCATGAACTATTGATGTGAGTTCCATGTCATAAGATGAATATTTTTGTTCATGCTTCTTCAGTTTGTGGGACTCATATGCTACTACCTTATCCTCCTACATCAACACTCCTCCCACACCTTCTTGACAAGCATCAATATTACACACAACAAACACCTTATCCAGGTCTACTACTTTTAAAACTGGGGCTGAAGTCAATAGTTGCTTTAATCGTTTAAATCCCTGCTGGCAGTTTGTTTTCCATCTAAATATTCTCCCTTTCTTCTATAGGGAAGTTATGGGGTAAGAGATTTTTTAGAAATATTTGATAAATCGACAATAGTAACCTGCCAATCCCATGAACTGTCGTATATCTGCAACAATTTTCGGAACAACCCACTCCATAATTGTCTGGATTTTCTCTGGGTCAACAGGTATCCCCTCTGCAGATATCATGTGTCCCAAATATTGAATGTGATCCTTGGTCCTTGCACTGGTTTTATTTTTAATTAATGCGCCTAGAGACCCTCTGCATCCAGCATGAGGGAGATGATGTCATGTAACATTACCTTTAAAAATAATAAAATAATACTTACAATAACAAATTTAAAAAAAAAATAGTAATAAAAAAACATTTTTAAATAATATAAAGAATATAGCTTTAAAGTTGATAACATGTACAATGTTAATAAATAGAATGTCTTATCAAATTGAATGAAATAAATACTAAATAAAAAAATTAATATAAATTAATTTCTAATAAAAATACATATTTTATTATCTAATTTCATCTCACGAGGTATAAATGCTATAAAAAAAATTTTAATATAAATTACTCTCTAATAAAAATACATATTTTAACATCTAATTTCATATCAAGAGGTATAAATTCTAAGGACAATATCTCTTGGGAATTTAAAATAGATTTCTCCTCATCAATGTAGTTTTCATTATTATTCTTTTTTCTAGTCAATTCTCAAAATTAGCTCAATCAAATTTATATAGAGCATACATTGAAAGTAGTGTAAATGGTGACTTTTTAAATATACCTTCATCATAATATATTTAACTCATAATTTTTCAATTCTCATTTAAGTAATTTCATTATTTGGAGTGTACATAGAAAATAGTGTAAAAGATAACTTGTCAAATATACCTTCCTCATGAAACCCCTAAGTGAAGATTTTTTATTATATCTTTTAGGATATCCTTTAGGAGACCTATTTTTTAAGTAACTGAATATTTTTAATTATATCTTTTAGGAGACCCATTTTTTATGTTAAAATCTCTTTAATGTTGATGCAAGAGAGAAAAATCACCTTGCCTTATTAAAACTTACATGAGAAGAGCAAGAAAAAAACCATGAAGACTTACACTACTTATAGGACCAAGAATCTATCTAAGCTTCTTTTTGCTCAAGCACATGCAAAAACAAAGATTTGACCAAAAAGACCCAAAACAAGCCTGAAAATCCTAGAAGTTTCTAAAACTTCACCTACACTTCCTACATACCGTGCTAGAATCCACAAAGAGAGGAAACATTCATATCAGAGCACTATAACCAGTTGGCCTCCATCACTACCCACTTTCATCTTTTCTCAAGTAGTCTGTGTTGTGTGGAGCATGGTTTGAGACACCTTATCACTATCCCCTTATCATTATCCAATTTCATGGTTTCTCGAATACTTTCTGATGTGTGGAGCATGCTTTGGGATACCTTATTGAGGTTGACATCTCTCTATATATAAAAATATTCTTATTTTAGTTTTCTTAAAACTCCGATAATACATATAAATACATATATATGTTGCATTTTTCTTTGATGTATTTTTTAATTTTTAAATTTAATTTTTTAATGTACTATAGATAAATAAATAAAATATTATCAATATTAAATTTTTATAAGCTTATTAATTAAATTTAAATATGACTTTATGAAATATAATAGTTACTAATATAAATCATTATTTTAATTTATATGATCAAAACATTTTAATTTATAACTATATATTATATTTCACATATATATTTTATGTTTATATAGTTAAGAATAATTATGTAGATAAGCATGTTTATCTCAGAATAGTCCTTTTAGAATTTTAAGTTGATTATTAATCATTATTAGGTGGATGGTAGATATCTATCTTCCATGGAATTAACTGGAATATGCATAGTAGTATTCATAAATCAAAGGGTTAAGAGTTATCTCTAAGTTAGTTATGCTCTTTTAATTCAATATTTATTTGAAAATAATTAATTAAATAAAATTTCATATCAAGACATGTCATATTAGTATTTTGTATTGATAAGCCATGGTATTGTACCAACACTTATTTACAAGTTGAGAGGTACCATGGTAAAGTGGAGGTGAATCTCTATGATTCAGAATATTGTTTAATTGCACTGAGAGGTGCTCTCGAGCCCAATATGGAAGAGATGTTGTAATGTTTTGTTATGTTATTGTTATGTTATTTTATCTAAGCATTTTGACTCGATAAAATTACATAATAACCAGCGTAGATCCATCTTAATTCCAGATTTATCAAGGGTTGAAAGGGATCAAATCTCTCAAGGTGCAAAGCTCTTATTTAAATAATATATTAATTCATTTTATTATTCATAATAATAATAATTTAAAATAAACTAATAATTTAGTTAATTTTATGAACCTTTTTAAATTGGGCAATCATATGTATCATAGAGTAAGTGTTTTGGTGCTTATCATAGATTGATGCTTGTAAGCATTTACCAACTATTTAATTTATATGGTTGCACTGGTTTTATTTTTAATTAATAAGCCTTGAGACTCTCTGATATAAGGGAGATGATGTCATGTAACATTACCTTTAAGGGATCTCTTCTTTGTTTTTGTGATTGTAAAATATATTTTTTCTTCTTCATTAACATTTTAACATCCATTACTTGATTCAGCTTTTCTCTCAGGATTCCACGCTCTGCAACAGGTTCTCTGAGCTTGTGGCGGCGGTCTCAGCCCTCTGGGCGCCTTGGAGGGCTTTGTTGCCCACATTCAGTGGACAGGTTTCTTTTGTTCCTGTGTTGAGCTGCGCGGCGCTTTGTTTGGGTCTCGCGGCGCATTGGGGTGGCGCGACGCACAGAGTCAGACCCCCCTGTGTTCTCTTGGCTGGGCGCGATACACTAAACTTGCGCGGCGCTCTGGTCATCAGCGCGGCACTTTGGCCCTCTGTATTTTGGATTTGTAGGGTACTGTCTTGTGGGGTATGGATTGAGTTCTTCATTAGCTGCGAACCACAACGGCCGCCATGGGTGATCCCGGGGGTGGGGAGCCCTCTCCCACCCCTCCGCTATCGTCTGAAGAAGCTTTTCGCCACTTATTATCACAGAAAGGGAAGAAGCGACCGGCCCCTGAGGTTCCAAAGTTCATTAAAAAACTTGAGGAAATCCCTGAGATCGCTCTGCAAGAAGAAAAACCGATTAAAATAGCCCTTGCCCTTGCTGACAGAGGGCTGGTTGGGAAATTTATGGGTCGATGGCCTTCTACAAAAACCACTGATGACTGGATTCAACGCAACTGGAGGCCACAGCTGAAAAACAATGTGATCTGCTACGCGGTTGGCAGAGGCTTTTTCATTTTTGAATTCACCTCCAAAGAAGACCGAGATATGGTATTCAGAAATGGTTCGTATTTCATGGGAAATCAGGGTCTGTATCTCAATAAATGGACCCCTGACTTCGATCCTTCAGTTGATGTCCCGAAGGAGGTCCCAGTCTGGGTTCGGCCCCCCAACCTCCCGATCCACTGCTGGAGCTTTCAATATTTGCAAATGATTGGGAATGGTCTGGGTAGATTCATTGACAAAGCAGATAACAAGGGTCAATACACCTGTGCAAGAATCTGTGTGGAAGTCGACTTAGAAGCTGGTTTGCCTGAGGCGGTTAAACTTACAGTGGGAGAATGGCAACACTATCAAAAACTGGACTACGAGCAACTGCCTTTCAAATGCAGAACCTGTCATGAACATGGACACTTCCAACAGAATTGTCCTAAAGCCCCAGCAGGGACTAAGGAGGACGAAGAAGGATGGAAAGAAATCAAAAGAGGTAAGGTTATTCCAAGGCCAACTGAGAAGAAAAATTCTGGGCCAGTAGGGAAGCCTCAGACCAAGCCAAAGGCCAATGAAGCACCTAATTTTGGCTCCTCCTCAGGTGGGAACGCAGAAATCATCGGGGCTCAAGAAGAACCGGAAGACTTGTCGAAGAACGCAAAAGAAACTGGTACTGAAACAATCACCCCCCCAGCAGATGGCGGCAATGAAGGAAATGCAGATAAAGAAGAGAATATCAGCCTGGCCTCCGAATCTGATGAAGAATCAGAAGAAAGAGTCTATGAATCAGACAGCTCGCAAGTCACCCCTATCAAATCGACCAAGGGTCGAAAATCCAAGAAGAAACAGAGAGAGGAGAAAACTTATCTGGATGTTCTCCAAGGCTCCCAGAAAACACTCAAGGGAATGATGAATACAAGATCCGGGTGCAAGCATGGCACGGCTCCAAAAGGAGCCACAACCTCCCAATCCAATAAATAATGAAATATGTCTCCTGGAATTGCAGAGGATTAGGCAGCAGGCTGAAAGAAGATGCCCTGAAAGATATAGTGAGAATGTATTCGCCTGAAATCCTTCTCATCTAGGAGACAAAGTTGGAGGAATTTCACCTCCTCCATGCTAGAAAAACCTTCTGGCGTAAAGGACATGGGAGTGTTGTCAGTGCGAGAGGCGCCTCCGGTGGAATCGCTTCCTTCTGGGATAGCTCTATCTATGACCTGATTCAGAAAGATTGCTCTCCCCACTGGCTTTTCACGAAGCTCCTCCACAAAGACTCTGGCCAACAAGTAAGTATGTTCAATATATATGCTCCAGTCCTTCCATCTGAGAAAAAATATTGTTGGGATTCGATTTTGTCCTACCTTTCGTTGCACAATCCAGAAAACATTATTATTGCAGGTGATATGAATGTCACTCTTGCTGTAAATGAGAAAAAGGGTGGCTCCCCGGTCAGGGATCCAGCTAGAGAGTGGGTTGAAGACCTTATGTTGGGTTGGGAGCTGGAGGATATCAAGCCCACATCTAGGAAGTTCACCTGGTCCAACAAAAGGGTTGGCCCCAGCCATATTTCTGCTCGTTTGGACAGATTTCTCGTCCAATCCTATTTCCTGACCTGCGGTCTAATGGCCTCTTCCAAAATACTGCCAATCAGCACCTCTGATCACAAACCCATTCTCCTTGAGCTTTCCATGGATGAAATTCTTGGCCCTATTCCCTTTAGATTCAGCCCATTGTGGCTTCAGCATGAGGGTTTCCAAGAGGTGGTCTCAGAGGCTTGGAACAGGCATGTTCAAGGTTCCCCTTTATATGTGTGGGAAGAAAAAATGAGGGGACTAAAAAGAAGGCTCAAGGAGTGGGCTAGAAAGTTGAAATCTCCCTCCACCAAAAGAAAGGAGGCCCTGGACAGTCTTGCTGCCCATCAATTAACTTTGGAAAATACTTTTGTTTCCCAAGACCTCCTTCAAAAAGAAGCTGACCTGCAAAAAGATCTCCACAAAGCAAGTAGGGAAGAAGAAGAGTTCTGGAGACAGAAATCCAGAACTCTCTGGTTACAGGCTGGGGACAAAAATACTAGCTTCTTCCACAAACAAGCTGAAGCACGCAAGCACTTCAAAACTGTTAAAGAAATTCACCATCAAAATGCAGTGGTTAAGGATTTCAAAGGCATAAAGCGGGCAGCCCACTCTTTCTTCAAAGATCTCTACTCTGCCCCCGAAGATCCCCCCATTGATCCTCATGCCTATCCGATGGATTTAATTCCTCATTGTGTCCAAGAGTCTGACAATTCTATGCTAACTGCTCCAATCAGCATGAATGAACTTAAAAAAGCCCTGGATAGTATGGAACCGGATAAAGCTCCTGGCCCGGATGGGTTCCCTGTTAGATTCTATCTATCCTATTGGGCCACAATAAAAAATGACCTGTTGAGAATGGTCAGGAATTCTCAATCTTGTGCCAAGATCGGAGGCGGCATCAACTCAGCATTTCTTGCCTTGATTCCGAAAGAGAAAGGCGCATCCGATTTCAGAAGATTCAGGCCAATCTCTTTGTGTAAATTCTGCCGGTCATTATCCCTGAAAACCAAGGAGGATTCATCAAAGCGAGAAAGATTCTGGACAATATTGTGCTGGTGCAAGAAGCAGTTCATTCAAGTTATCACTGAAAGGAGAAAGGTATGGTGATTAAGCTGGATTTGGAAAATGCCTTTGATAGGGTGAGACATGATTTTATGTTTATTGTGATGAAGAAAATGGGCTTCTCTTCAGCCATCATTAATTGGGTAAAAGCCTGCATTGCCTCTCCTTGGATAGCGTCGTTGGTTAGTGGTCGACCCTTAGATTTTTTCCAAGCCTCTAGGGGCCTTAGACAAGGTTGCCCCTTGTCCCCGCTTCTTTATGTTATTCAAGCCACAGTGCTCAGTTTTCAGCTCGACCATGGTCAACAGACTCAAACCCTCCCTGGCCTTCGTATGGCTTGCAATGTCAAAGACATAAACCATGCCCAATTTGCTGATGACACATTATTGCTTGGTGGGGCAAGCATAAACTCTGCAAGATCCTTCAAGAAGGAGCTGGACATTTATAGACAGGTCTCGGGCAGCAAGATCAACTACCTAAAAAGCACAATCTATGGCTGGAACTGCTCGGTCAAGGAATTATCAGAAATTGCAAGGTTTCTAGAAATGGAAGGGTCCTAGGCCTGGGACTCTTTTAAATATCTAGGGATTCCAATCTTCAAGACCATTCCTAAAGTAGCCCACTGGATACCCCTGCTGGACAAGCTTAAACTCAGAATCCAAGCTTGGGGAGCATCATGGCTGAATAACGCTGGAAAGTTCATTCTGATGAAAGATGTTCTCTCAAGTCTGCCGTTATATCAGCATTCCATCCTCCTTGCCCCTAAAACCTTCATAAGCAAAATGGAAGCTCTTCTGAGGCGTTTTCTGTGGGAAGGGGGAAAAAATAATGAAAGAAGGCTTCACCTAGTAAAATGGGATACTATTAAAAAGCCATTTATGGAAGGAGGTCTCCAAATGCGCGATCTGGCTGCCCAAAATATAGCTTTGGGATCCAAGCTGCTATGGAACATTGTCTCTGGAAATTTAAGTTGGAGCAAGAAGGTCCTGTGGAAAAAATATTTTCATGGGCAGCGCCTAAGATGCTTGGACCAGCTTCCTAGAACTTCCAAAGGTTCTCCTGTTTTTAAACTCTGTCTCAAAGCCTTGGAGCACTTCAACCATAATCTGTTCTGGATCCCAGGCAATGGGCAAAAAATAAGAATCTGGGACGATCCAATTCTTGGTGATCAACCTTTGAATCAGATGGAAGATCTCGCCAATATCAAAGCCTGGCTTCAGGCCCGCAATTTAAATACCCTCTGGGACATCTCCATTTGGACGGAGGATGCAACTTGTCTATGGAACAGCTGGCACCTCGGGGAGATTCCACAATGGATGGAGGGTGAAGCCTCGGTTCTTCTGGATAGACTCCAAGGGAAATCCCCTTTAAGAGCCTCTGCTAAGGACAAACGAGGGTGGGGATCACTCTCAGGTTCATATTCAGCTTCTGAAGGTTACAAAAGTTTGATGGCCATTCCGAATGTCCCTCCGGATCCTGCTCAATGGAAATTTATTTGGGCATTCCCCTCTCTCCCCAAATTTGATTTCTTCTGCTGGACGTTAGCACACAATAGCATCCTCACTAGAGATAATCTCCGTAGGCGTGGTATGGAAGGACCTTCCAGGTGCACCCTTTGTTTTTCGGATGAAGAAACCGCTGATCATCTGTTATTAACTTTCCCTTTTGCTCAAGAAGTCTAGAAGGGTGTCCTGATGCTAGATTCTGACAAAATAGAGCTCCCAGGGAACATACCAAATCTTACTCAAAACTGGGTCAATTTATCTCCGTTCGGTCTCTCCAAAAAACACCCTCTCAAGACTTGTTGGATGTGGATTCCCAAATTTGTTTGCTGGAAGCTGTGGCTGGAGAGGAACAACAGATTATTCAGGAATGAAAGCTGTAATCCGACCAGAGTCATCATTAAAGTCAAATATTTTTGGGGGGAAGCTCTAGAAGCCAATACTGCCATAAAGAATGGAAAAGTGCTGGACAGTGAGGAGGATCTCTGGTTGAAAGGGCTGATCCCAAATCATAAGGATTGTTTCATTCCTCCTGCTATTGCCCACTCCAACTGGGAAATTCGACTGGACGAGCAGGAGTTCATTAAGTGGAGGTCGGCTCTGAATGAACATTGTCTATTCTTTGACGGGGCCTCTAAAGGCAACCCTGGTATCGCAGGAGGCGGTGGGGTTCTCTTGGGTCCTGATGGTTCATATGTGCTTCGTTTTGCCTGGGGTCTGGGCAAGGAAACTAATAACAGAGCGGACGCTCTTGCTCTGTGGCAGGGTCTAAATCAAGCGATTAAAGGTAACTTCCTCTCCATATCTGTCTTCGGGGACTCCAGGCTCATTATCCAGGCGTTGAACACCCAAAAGAATCCTTCTCAGCTCCAATTATCCACCATCCTCAGGAAAATCAGGCTTATATTGCCAAAATTCCACAAAATCTCATTCTTTCATATCCCCAGGAAGTTAAATTCCCAGGCGGACAAGGAAGCCAATCTAGGCTCTCTTCGGAGTAAAAGATCTCTTTCAGTTAATCATGCTGACTCAATCTGCAATATCCCATAAGACCTGTGATTTTTGGGCCTCTTCCCCGCTGGGTTCTCCTCTGTTTCCAAGCCCCGTCCATCTTACTCCCTGTCTGATCCGATTCATATTCATTTTGAACGACCAGTTGCTAATGAACTTGGTTCCTTCTTTTAAGACGCAACCTGACCATTATCCCCAAATTCTCGATTTGTGTCCTCTCCCTGCTTTCCCTGCTGTTACTATTTGCAAACTGATGAGAGGGTGTTGGGCGATCATCTCCAGCTTCAGTGGTAGAAGCAATCATGCTCTGTCATCTTTTCATAGTGGATCTACAGGAAAACGAAGGGAGGGAACTCCTCACGGCCTCCTGAACTGCCATATTACGGGCCTGCCTGCTGACACGGAGGGAAATCAAGTTGCCTACTCTACACAAACTCCAGCGTTCAACCGTGGTCCTTCCGGCATTCTCAGGGTTCTATATCCGATGCCTTTTCCAGCGTTCCATCCGTCCAAGGAAACATTGTTAACAGAAACCTCCTATTGGGCGACCTCAGTCCCTGCTTCAAGTATTTCTGTCTCAATAGAAGAACTCCGCTCTGCGCTCTCAGCCAGAGAAGTAATGTAATTGCTCATGGCTGCTGTTTTGGCGCCTCTTAATAATACTTATCCGTTTCTGTCTAAAAAAAAACATTACCTTTAAAATAATTAAATAATACTTACAATAACAAATTAAAAAAATAGTAATAAATTTAAAGTAGATAACATGTACAATATTAGTAAACAGTATGTCTTATCAAATTGAATGAAATAAATGCTAAATAAAAAAATTAATATAAAGTACTTTCTAATAAAAATACATATTTTATTATCTAATTTCATATCAAGAAATATAAATGCTAAAAAAAAATAATATAAATTACTTTCTAATAAAAATACATATTTTATTATCTAATTTCATATCCAGAGGTATAAATGATTAAGGGCAATATCTCTTCAGAATCTAAAATAAATTTTTGTGTTTATCAATGTAGTTTTTTATTATTATTCTTTTTTCTAACCATTTCTCAAAAATAATATGTCAAATATACCTTTCTCATAAAACTCCTAATTGAAGATTTTTTATTATATCTTTTAAGAGACCCATTTTTTAAGTAACTGAAGATTTTTTTTTATTATATCTCTAGGAAACCCATTTTTTAGGTAAAGATTTTTTATTATATCCCTTAGAAGACCGTTTTTTATTATATCCCTTATGAGATCCATTTTTTAGATTAAAATCTCTCTAATGTTGATGCAAGAGAGAAAAACCACTTTGCTTTAAAAAAAATTATATGAAAAGAGCAAGAAAAACACCACGAAGACTTCCACTACTTATAGGACCAATAATCTATCCAATTTTTTTTTTTTGGCTAAAACACATGCAAAAACAAAGATATTGACCAAAGAGACCCAAAAACAAGTCTGAAAATCCTATAAGTTTCTAAAACTTCACGTACACTTCCATGCTAGAATCCACAAAGAAAAGATACATTCATGTCTAAGCATCATAACTATCTGAGCTAGCCTTGAAATGTGTACAACCTTCAACGAAAACCTCCATATTGAACATGAGACTAATGGTGAATTGAATACTAAGTGATGGGCCAGTAAATCGGGCAACTATCCCTTGAATCCACTTCATTGATTAACTAATGAAATTTTTCTTCAATTATTATACTTATCTTTTTAAGGCATGAAGAATTTAAGTAGGCTAGTTGGCCTCCATCACTATCCACTTTCGTTGTTTCTCAAGTAGTCTCTCATGTGTGGAGCATGATTTGAGACACCTTATCGAGGTTGACATATTTATATATATAAATATTTTTATTTTTATTTTCTTAAAACTATATAATACACATAATTGTATATATATATATGGGGTATATTTTTTTATATGTTTTATAATTTTTAAATTTAATTTTTTAATGTAATATAGATTAAAAAATATATATAGTTAATATTGAATTTTTATAAGTTTATTAATTAAATATAAATATGACTTTATGAAATATAATAGTTACTACTATAAATCATTACTCTAATTTATATGATCAAAACATTTTAATTTATAACTGTATACTATATTTCACATATATGTTTTATGTTTATATATTTAAGAATAATATGTTGTATTAGTATTTGGTATTGACAAGCCATGTTATTGTACCAACACTTATTTACAAGTTGAGAGTTACCATGGTAAAGTGGGGTGAATCTCCATGATTAAGAATATTGTTTAATTGCACTAAGAGGTGCTCTCTAGCTTAATATGGAAGAGATGTTGTAATGTTTTGTTATGTTCTTGTTATGTTATTTTATCTAAACATTTTGACTAGATAAAATTAGAGATGTTGTAATGTTTTTTTAAGTTATTGTTATATTATTTTATCTAAAAAATTTGACTCGATCAAATTACAAAATAATGCGTAGATCCATCTTAACTCCAGATTTATCTAGGGTTGAAAGGGATCAAGTCCCTCAAGGTGCAAAGTTCTTATTTAACTAATATATTAATTCATTTTATTATTCATAATAACAATAATTTAAAATAAACTTATAATTTAGTTAATTTTATGAACTTTTTTAAATTGGGCAATCATATGTATCATGCAGTAAGTGTTTTGGTGCTTATAGTAGATTGATACTTGTAGGCATTTACCAACTATTTAATTTATATGGTTGCACTGGTTTTATTTTTAATTAACGAGCCTAGAGACCCTCTGATATGAGAGAGATGATGTCATGTAACATTACCTTTAAAAATAATAAAATAATACTTACAATAACAAATTAAAAAAAATAGTAATAAAAAAATAATTTTAAATAATACAAAGAATATAGCTTTAAAATAGATAACATGTACAATATTAGTAAATAGAATGTCTTATAAAATTGAATGAAATAAATACTAAATAAAAAAATTAATATAAATTACTTTCTAATAAAAATACATATTTTATTATCTAATTTCATATCCAGAAGTAAAAATGCTAAAAAAAATATTGATATAAATTACTTTATAATAAAAATACATATTTTATTATATAATTTCATATCAAGAGGTATAAATGATTAAGGACAGTATCTCTTGGGAATTTAAAATAGATTTTTGTGCCTATCAATGTAGTTTTTTTAATTATTCTTTTTTTCTAGTCAATTCTCAAAAGTAATATGTCAAATATACCTTTTCCATAAAACCCTTTTATTATATTCCTTAGGAGACCCGTTTTTTAAAGTAACTAAAATTTTTTTATTATTATATCTTTTAGGAGACCCATTTTTTAGGTAACTGAAGATTTTTTATTATATTCCTTACGAGACTGTTTTTTATTATATTTCTTATTAGACCGATTGTTTACAGTAAAATCTCTCTAATGTTGATGCAAGAGAGAAAAACCACCTTGATTTATTAAAACTTGCATGAGAAAAGCAAGAAAAAACCACGAAGACTTCCACTACTTATAAGACCATGAATCTATCCAAGCTTTTTTTGCTCAAACACATGTATAAGCAGAAATGAGAAACCCAAAACAAGCAAACTTCACCCACACTTCCAAAAGACCATGCTAGAATCCACAAAGAAAGGAAACATTCATATCTAAGCACTATAACTATCTAAGCTAGCCTTGAAATGTGTAGCGCCTTCAATGAAAACCTCCATATTGAACATGAAGTGATGGGCCAGTAAATCGGGCAATAATCCCTTGAATCCACTTCATGGATTGATTGATGAGAGTTTTCATCAACTATTATACTTATCTTTTTAAGCAATGAAGAATTTAAGGAGGCTAGTTGGCCTCCATCACTATCCACTTTAGTTGTTTCTCAAACAGTGTTTCATGTGTGGAGCATGCTTTGGGACACCTTATCGAGGTTGACATTTTTATAAATATAAATATTTTTATTTTTATTTTCTTAAAACTCGATAATACACATAATCATATATGTGGAATTTTTCTTTAATATGTTTTATAATTTTTTAATTTAATTTTTTAATGTAATATAGATAAATAAATAAAATATTATTAATATTGAATTTTTATAAGCTTATTAATTAAATTTAAATATGACTTTATGAAATATAATAGTGACTACTAAATCATTATTCTAATTTATATGATTAAAACATTTTAATTTATAACTATATACTATATTTCATACGTTTATATATTTAGGAATAATTATGTCGATAGAGTATGTTTATTTCATAATAGTCTTTTTAGAATTTTAATTTGATTATCAGTCATTATTAGGTGGATGGTATATATTTAACTTCCATGGACTAAGCTGGAATATCCATAGTAGTATTCATAGATCAAAGGGTTAAGAGTTATCTCTAAGTTAGTTATGCTCTTTTAATTCAATATATTTTTGAAATTAATTAATTAAATAAAATGTCATATCAACACATGTCATATTAGTATTTGGTATTGATAAGCCATGGTATTGTATCAACACTTATTTACAAGTTGAGAGTTACCATGGTAAAGTGGGGGTGAATCTCTATGATTAAGAATATTGTTTAATTGCACTAAGAGGTGCTCTCCAACCCAAAATGGAAGAGATGTAATATTTTGTTATGTTATTGTTATGTTATTTTATCTAAACATTTTGACTCGATGGAATTACATAAGAACCAGAGTAGATCCATCTTAACTCCAGATTTATCAAGTGTTAAAAGGGATCAAAATCCCTCAAGGCATATTGAATTTTTATAAGCTTATTAATTAAATTTAAATATGACTTTATGAAATATAATAGTTACTACTATAAATCATTATTCTAATTTATATGATCAAAACATTTTAATTTATAACTATATATTATATTTCATAAGTTTATATATTTAGGAATAATTGTGTCGATAGAGCATGTTTATTTAATAATAGTCTTTTTAGAATTTTAATTTGATTATTAGTCATTATTAGGTGGATGGTATATATTTAACTTCCATGGAATAAGTCGGAATATCCATAGTAGTATTCATAGATCAAAGGGTTAAGAGTTATCTCTAAGTTAGTTATGCTCTTTTAATTCAATAATTTTTTGAATTTAATTAATTAAATAAAATTTCATATCAACACATGTCATATTAGTATTTGGTATTGATAAGCCATGGTATTGTATCAACACTTATTTACAAGTTGAGAGTTACCATGGTAAAGTGGGGGTGAATCTCTATGATTAAGAATATTGTTTAATTGCACTAAGAAGTGCTCTCCATCCCAATATGGAAGAGATGTAATATTTTGTTATGTTATTTTATCTAAACATTTTGACTTGATGAAATTACATAAGAACCAGGGTAGATCCATCTTAACTCTAGATTTATCAAGTGTTGAAAGGGATAAAATCTTAATTCATTTTATTATTCATAATAATAATAAATTAAAATAAATTTATAATTTAGTTAATTTTATGAACCTTTTTAATTTGGGCAATGAGATGTCTCCTGCAGTAAGTGTTTTGGTGTTTTGGTTCTTATCATAGATTGATGCTTGTAGTCATTTACCAACGATTTAATTTATATGGTTGCACTGGTTTTATTTTTAATTAATAAGCCTAAAGACCCCTCCATCCAATATGAGAGAGATGATGTCATGTAACATTATCTTTAAAAATAATAAAATAATACTTATAATAACAAATTAAAAAAAAATAGTTATCTTTTATTAAATAATATAAAGAATATAGCTTTAAAGTAGATAACATGTACTATATTAGTAAATAGAATATCTTATCAAATTGAATGTAATAAATACTAAATAAAAAAATTCATATAAATTACTTTCTAATAAAATTGCATATTTTATTATCTAATTTCATATCAAAATGCTAAAAAAAAAATAATATAAATTACTTTCTAATAAAAATCATATTTTATTTTCTAATTTCATATCAAGAGGAGAAATGCTCAAGGACAGTATCTCTTGGGAATTTAATATAGGTTTCCGCTCATCAATGTAGTTTTTTAATAAAAATATATATTTTATTTTCTAGTTTAATATCATGAGGAGAAATGCTTAAGGACACTATCTCGTGGGAATTTAATATAGAATTTAATACAGGCTTCCGCTCATCAATGTAGTTTTTTATATTCTTTTTTCTAGTTAATTCTCAAAAGTAACTCAATCAAATTTATTTGGAGTGTATTTTAAAAGTAGTGTAAATGGTGACTGGTTAAATATACCTTCTCATTATATCTCTAACTCATTAATTTTTAGTTTTAATTTAAGTAATTTCATTATTTAGAGTGTACATAGAAAATAGTGTAAAAGGTAACATGTCAAATATACTTTCTCGAAATTTTTTAATCTTAAAAATGAGTTTTTTTTAAGTAATTGAATATTTTTTATTATATTCTTTAAAAAAAACTCACTTTTTACGTTAAAATCTCTCCAATGCTGATGCAAGAGAGAAAAACTACCTTGCCTTATTAAAACTTACATTAAAAAAACAAGAAAAAACCACGAAAACTTCCGGTATTTATAACACCAAAAATCTATCCAAACTTCTTTTTGCTCAAATACATGTAAAAACAGAGATATTTACAAATGAGGGTTTTCTCCAACTATTCTACTTATCCTTCTACCAGGTGGCCTCCATCACTACCCATTTTCGTCGTTTCTCAAGTAGTCTTTAGTGTGAGCATGCCTGGGACACTTCATTGGAAATTACATCTCTATATAAAAATATTTATATTTTAGTTTTTTTTTTTTTTAATTTTGATAATACATATAATTATATATTATTTTTTATATGTATTATAATTTTGATATTTAAATTTTTAATAATATAGATAGAAAAAATATTGTCAATATTGAATTTTTATATATTTATTGTTTAAATTTAAATATGATTTTATAAAATATAATAGTTATTAATATAAATAATTATTTTAATTTATATGATCAACAAATATAAATATATATATTATGTTTATATATTTAGAAATAATTATGTCAATAGGGTATATCTATTTCATAATAAGTTTTTTAGAATTTTAATTTAATTATAGTAATTATTAGAAGGATGGTAGAGATTTAATCTCCATGAAATATGGTGGAATATTCATAGTAGTATTCATAAATCAAGAGCTAAGGGTTATTTCCAAGTTAGTTATGTTCTTTTTCAATATTTATTTGAAATTATTTAATCATACAAAATGTCATATCAACATATGTCATATTAGTATGTTACCTTATTTTATCTAAACATTTTGACTTGATCAAAATATCTCATTATGATATTGTTACGTTATGTTATCTAGACATTTTGACTCATCAAATTACATAAGAACGTACGTAGATCCATTTTAACTCTGGATCTATCAAGTGCTTAGAGAGATCAAATCCCTCAAGGTGCAAACCTATTGTTAAATTCATACATTAATTCATTTTATAATTAATAATAAAATTATAATTTAGTTAAATTTTATGATTTTTTTTAAATTTGGGAAATGTGAAATGTATCGTGTAGCAAGTGTTTTGGTGCCTATCATATGCATTTACCAATCATTTAATTTATATGGTTGTGTTGGTTTTATTTTAAAGTGTTGAGCTTATAAATGTTCTACAATTCAATATGAGGGAGATGTTGTCACGTCACATTACCTTTAAAAATAATAAAATATTATTTACAATAACAAATAAAAATAATAATAATAACAAAAAATATTTAAATAATATCAAGAATACAACTTTAATGCAAATAACAAGTACAATATTAATAAATGGAATGTCTTTTCAAATTAAATGAAATAAGTACGAAATAAACAACTAATATAAATTACTTTTGATGAAAAATATATATTTTATTATTTAATTTTCAAGACATAAATACTTAAGAACAATATCTCTTGGGAATTTAAAATATATTTTCCCGCTCATCAAGTGTAGTTTTTTATTTTATTTTTTATAGTCAATTCTAAGAAATAACTAGACCATAGTTATTTAAAGTATACAAAGAATTAGTGTAAATATTTTCCATAAAATTTGTAACTCATAATTTTTTAATTCTCAAAAGTAAATCTAATTATTTTGAGTGTACATAGTATTGTAAAATGTGACTTTTCAAATATACCTTCAACATGAAATCTCTAACTCAAAAATTTTCAAGTCTCAAAAGTAACTCAACCAAAATTATTTAAAGTGTAATAAAAAGTAGTGTGGAAGTTGTGTGGAAGGTGACATGTCAAATATAACATCCCTATAAAATCTCTAACTCATAATGTTTTATCATTTTTTTAGGAGGTCTATTTTTTATCTTAAAAATTCTTTAATATTGATCTAAGAGAGAAAAACCACCTTGCCTTATTAAATGCTACATGAGAAAAGCAAGAAAAAAACCACTAAGACTTCCACTACTTACAAGGAGCAAGAAGTCTTTTGCTCCTTGAGCACATGCAAAATCATAAATATTGATGAACAAAAATAGAGTAAATGGCCTTGCTTTCATAAGAGAGACCCATAGCAAGCCTAAAAATTCTAAGTTTCCAAAACTTCAACTACATTTATAAAAGACCATGCTAGAATCCACAAAGAGTGGAAACATTCTTGTCTGAGCACTATAATTGTGAGAGCTAGCCTTGAAATATGCAGCTCCTTCAATGAAAACCTCCACGAATCATGGTGAATTGGATGCAAGGTGACGGGCCAACAAGCAAGTCGGGCAATTATACCCTAAATCCAGTTCATTGATTGATGGATGAGAGTTTTCTCCAATTGTTCTACGTATCTTTCTATCACATGAAGAATTTAAGGAGGTTAGGTGGCATTTATCCCTATCCAGTTTTATATTTATAAAAATATTCTTATTTTTAGTTTTCTTAAAACTCTGATAATATATATATAGTTACATATATGTGATATTTTTCTTTGATATGTTTTATAATTTTTAAATTTAATTCTTCAGTGTAATATAGATAGATAAATAACTTTAAAAAAATATTGTAAGCATATTAATTAAATTTAAATATGACTTTATGAAATATATTAGTTACTAATATACGTTTAATTTATATGATAGATATATATAGAGAGAGATTATTATTAGGTAGATAGTATAGATTTAACCTCCATGGAATATGCTAAAATATTCATAGTAGTATATATAGATCAATGGCTAAGAGTTATTTCCAAATTAGTTATTTTCTTTTAATTCAATATTTATTTGAAATTAATTAATTAAAGAAAATGTCATATCAACACATATAATATTAGTATGTGGTATTGATAAGCCATGGTATTGTAACAAAATACATTTACAAGTTAAGAATTATGATGGTAAAGTGGGAGTGAATCTCTATGATTAATAATATTGTTTAAATGTGTCAAGAGGTGTTCTCTATCCCAATATGGAAGATATGTTGTAATGTCATGTTATTGTCATGTTATGTTATGTTATGTAAACATTTTGACTCGATCAAATTACATAAGAACCAACGTATATCCATCTTAACTCTAGATCTATCAAGCATTGAGAGGGATCAAATCCCTAAAGGTGCATTATTAAAGGCTACATGAAAGGAGCAAGAAAAAAACCATGAAGACTTACACTACGTATAGGATCAAGAATATATCCAGGCTTCTTGCTGCAGGATTTAAAGTGAAATTTGAGTTATCAGCCCTGTGGGGAGTCTTATCATATGCTAAATTCTTAGGTTTGCACTCTTTACAGGTCTTGGGGGATTCCAAAGTAGTGGTGGAATGGATAAATGAGAGTTTTTCTTTGGACATAACCATAATTGGTCATTGGAAATAGAGGGTTAGACAACTCTATAAATCCTTCATGTCCATCAACATTTCACACATCTACAGGGAATTGAATGGGTGTGTTGATGCCCTTTCAAAAAAATACTTTATGACTCAAATGAGCGCAATCTTTGTGGAAGAATGTCGAGCTCAATGTTTAGTAGATTCAGAGCAGTTTCCTATTAGCTAAGGATCTTCACATATGCCTATTTTTCTTTATGTGATTATGGCCTCAATGTTTCTTATTTATGATAGGAACATTTATGGTTTATTGTAATATATTCCTAATGGAAAATCGACAGTAGATACCAAAAACAAGTACTTGGAACAACAATAAATAAATAAGAGTAACCACTAATTCCGTACACAAATATAACCAACAGAATAAATTGAGTCATTTTATTAATAATGAGAATTGGGTACATAAAATGAGTTGGAATGATAAAACCTGGGCTTGCCAAGAAATTTGAGCAAAATCCAGAAAGATGTCTCCAACCTAAGTGAAGAATAACCCTGGAATAGAAATGTGCACTACCCAGAACATATTCTGCTACTAGTTTCTAATCGAAATTTGGATTTCTACTCAAATACTTCTCAAATCAAGTTGAAACTCCACCCCTAAACTCCTCTCCAAAACCCCACAAAAACTCAGAAAGGGTTTCTCTCAATGGAAAGTAGGGAGGGAGCCCACAAAATGGTGTGAATTTCCTAGCTAACCACTTGTGCGTACTGCTGGAGAAACTCTCTTCTAAAGAAATCCTCAACCCCTCTACTAAAGAATCCACCCATCCAATCCAATATCTCTTCTAGAATGCAAAATCCTTCAGCCCTTTTTCCCTTTGAATTTTCCCACCCTTATGTTTGTGCAAGCTTGTCTAGAGAGTGCCATGCACTGCCAGAAAATATGAACTCGGCCCTCAAGAATGGCCCAATATGAACCTTGCAAAGTTCCTCCAAAATACTAACACCAAGATGGGAAATGCTCCTACAATTTTCTGCTCACCAAAATGATTGAAGTTTCCTCGGTAACTGATTGTTCGAACTTCCTCTTCGCCTAGGAAGTGCACACTACTGGTTCGATATACTAGAAATGATTCCCTGTGGAAGTCGTAGAACAAACTCCCCAAAGTCCCAGCTAAGCAGACACTTGAATTTCTTCGAAACTAGTGTGGATTGTGTTGGAAACCCCTTGTGCTCAGCAACACTCCAACCCTTGCGCTGAACAACTCCAACATAGGAAAAATTTTGAAGTATGATAGGAAAAATATGATGAAAAATATTTCCTTGTTTCCTTGTATGGTCAAGGCCCTTTTGTCTCACCTTGGTGGCCCCCACAATCCACTAACTCATCCGCCTTCCTTGAGGTTCAAATTACCTCCTTTATGGCCACCACATTCCACTAGGAGTTCGAGTTTTCCCTCTTCAAGTGTATTGCCTCCCCTTTTGGAGCATGGGACCCACTCCCCACATCTCTTAAGTCAAAAATTTCCAACATTTTCCTTCAACGCTCAAAATTGAAAAATGTGTTTCGCTTAACAAATCTATGGAATAGGGGATATCTCAGTCCTCCCCGCAAAATTTTGTTTTTCCTCAAGCAACTGCAATGTTGGGTGTTGTAATACCTACTATCCTTCCCATGAATCTGTTCTTGAGCTTCCTCTCTTGCACCACCAAAATGGATTCAAGAATCAATACGAGATGTCCTTCCTCATCCAAGGCTGACAGGTCTGCAAAATTTGATGCCTACTTCCCCAAATCCTTTTTCAGGAATGAAACATGGAACATATTATGCACCTTTCTCCCTGGTGGAAGCTCCAACTCATATGCCACCTCTCCCACATGCATATTCACCCTGTATGGTAAATAGAAACATGCTTGAGCTTCTTGGCTCGCTTCTACTTGAGAATCAATTACTTTTATAGATGTAGGTGTACATAGACCAACTCTCCAACCCCAAACTGCCTCTTAACTTGGTGGTGATCTGCATATACCTATTGATTCTGTGCAATCTGTAAGGTTTTCTTGAGACCCTTGAGTATCTCTTTTCTCTCTTGGATCAAATCTCTAACTCCTAGGGCCTGATGGACATATGATATGAGGTGTATTAGAAATATTCTCCAAGGTGTATCCACTTCACCCATGTTGTTTGTTGACATGTCACGTAGTTTCTCAAGTATCCTTCCAACCACTTATTCACTACCTTTGTATGTCTATATATATGTGGATGACAACTCGTGTTAGGAATGAGTTATTTTCTCACCAATCTAAAGAGATCCTGTCAAAATGCCCTTATGAATATGTTGTCTCTGTCATTGAAAATGGTCTTAGGGAGACCATGGAGCCTGAACACTTCCCAGAAGAATAGTTTAGCCACCTATAAATCTAAATACCATGTAGGAATGGAAAAGAAATGGGAAAATTTGGTCAACTGATCCACCACCACATAAATACAATATTTCCCTTGCATTGTTGGAAGCCCTGTGATGAAGTCCATGGATATACTCTCCCACTTCTGCTCTAAAATAGGGGATAGGTTGAAGCAACCCAATTGGATGCATATGCTCCACCTTATTTCTCTGACAAGTGTTGCACTCTTACACATGCCTCAAGACAACCCCTTTGAGGTCCCTCCATGTGATACACTCCCTAACAACCCTCTATTCAGGAAACTGGGATTACTTGCAAGAGGTGAATCATGTGCTACCATCAGGATATTCTCCCCAAGCTAAGACCTTGGAACCAAATAAATTTGGTTCTTGTATTATATCACCTCATCCATAACCCTGTACATTTCATCCCCAAAGTTACCATCCAAAATATCACACCTACTAATTCATGGAGTACTATACTAGAATTTGTTCCCTCCAATCCTACGTGATATCAATAAGAGAGAGTGTCAAGGTTCTCCTGGAAAGCGCATCAACTACCACATTGTGCTTCCCCTTGAAATAATCTATCTCAAATTCATAGTTTTGGATCTTTTTGACCCACTTTTGTTGTTTATTATTGAGCTCCTTCTGATCCAAGAAGAACTGAAAATTTTTGTGATTAATCTTCACCTTGAACTAGTTCCCCACCAGGGATTTTCTGAACTCATCCAATACCTACATTATGACCAACATCTCTTTATCATATATGGAATAAAATCTCTCATAGTCCTAGAGTTTCCAACTCTCATAAGAAATAGGGTGACCACCCTACATCAAGACTACTCCAATGCCCTTGCTTGATGCATCACACTCTAGTATGAAGGGCTGTGAGAAATGTGGTAGTGGTAAGATGGGGCAGGAACTCATTAATACCTTAAGGCGCTCAAAATCCTTCTACATTGTATTTTTCCACTCAAATGCCCCATTTTTCATGATATTTGTGAGGTTGCTACCAATTGTGAAAACCCCTTCACAAATCGCTGGTAATATGTGCATATACCAAAGAATCCTCTCAAATATATCATGCACTTGAGAGTAGGCCAGTCCAAAACGACCTGGAACTTCTCCTCGTGAACCCGAACTCCATCCTGATCAATCACGTGGCCCAAGTACAACATTTATGGCAGGCCAATCTCACACTTGGCCATCTTGGTGTAGAACTATTACTTCTCCAAAATGCGCAACACCTCCTCCAAGTGTTGCAAATGCTCCTCCCATGTCTGGTTGTATATAAATATATCATTGAAGAACACCAAAACATATATGCACAACTTCTTATAGAACACATGGCTCATGCAAGACTATAAAGTATCTAGTGCATTGGTTAGCCCAAAAGGCACAACCATGAACTCAAAATTCCCATAGTGACATCGAAATGCAGTCTTCAGGATGTCCTACTCCCTCACCCGAATTTGGTGGTACCCTAAGAAAAAATCGATCTTGGAGAAGTACTCAGCTTCTCTCAGCTCATATATGTGTGGGATGGGGTACCTGTTCTTTAAGGTCTTCTTACTTAGGGCCTTGTAATTGATGTACATACGTAGAGTCCCATCCTTCTTCTACACCAACACCATGAAAGAAGGCAATGGACTAGAACTCGGCCTAAGGCAAAAAAATCCTTAATGGACCTCTTTGGTTCATCCCAGTAGGCCTTGGAATGTCTATAGGGCGTGGTGATGACCGCTTAGATCCCCTCCTCCAACTCAATGGTGTACTCAAACCCTTTATCTAGTGGACAACCTAGAGGAATCTCTCCAAAGATTACTTGATGCCTCTAAAGGACTACTAAAATGTTTGCATAAGGTTGTTGTGCATGAGTCCTTGTCCCCTAAATATTGAGCTCCACTTCTCATGCTATATCCCCATGTCGCAAATCGACCTCCATCATGTTGGTTGTCACTACCTAAGATGGGTAGGAATACATACCGCTCAACGCTACCATTAGAGGAAATTTCAGCCTAAAGTGCCCATGAAATTTTCATGTAATTTCCATGTCATAATATGTAAACCAATCAAAACTATTTAAATTTGAAAACTGGTACATGCAAATATTTTGAAGGGAAAAAAAGAAAAACTATTTTTTTTTTTATTGTATTTTTGGCTTATACCCTTGTAGGTTTACTCAAATTTCAAGTGTAGACACTCGTTGGATGCGGATTTAAATTCTACATCCAACAAGTACCTATTATGCATACTTTTGAGAAGACACGCATCGACAAAAATTGAAGATGCATTAAAAATTGTGTTTCAAGTTGCCTTTTCAATGCATCTTCAATTTTTATCGATGTGGGTCTTCTCAAAAGTATGCATAATGGTTACTCGTTGGACATGTAATTTAAATCTGCATCCAACAAGTGTCTACACTTGAAATTTGAGTAAACCTATAAGGAGATCAGCCAAAAATACAACTAAAAAAAGTAGTTTTCTTCTTTTCCCTTCAAAATTCATAAATCTTATTTTATTATTTTAACTATTATTTTATTATTTTTACTTAGGAGGCCAATTTTAGGATGAAATTTCCTCTAATTCTTCTTTCCATTAGGCCCCATAAACTCCACATCCAAGGCCTTCTAATACGTAGTTACACACCCAAGAGAGAACAACCAGTGAACGTCCAACGCCACATTGGTGTCTGGTACATTCACCACAAAGAAGTCATCGGTGACTAAGTAGTTCCCTATTGTAAACATCATCTTGGGTAGCCCGATGCGCTAGATGGTTCGATCCCTTGGTACTAGTACTAAGAAACCCTGAAAAGGTTGTGTGCGTAACCCCCTTCATTCTACTAGTTGTGCATCTATGAAGTTGTGGGTGGCCCCAATGTCCACTAAAATAGTCACCCGCTACCCAGGAATAGTGCCTTTGATATTTAATGTTAGGTACATCTAAATCCTTGTAAGTGAAGGGATGATGCCTCCCTTGGCACCTGTGTAACTATGCTACCCTCCTGTGTCTTGGGTCTCCTCCTCCTCTTTGATGGTCTCATGCTTAGCCTCCTCATCTTTCTCGTTTTCTGAAAAAAACCTCGATGTAATGGTACTTTCCCTTAGTGCGTATGTGTCTTGCAGCCCACGATTGTTGACATGTGAATCAAATTTTCCTAATCTAGAGGTTCCTCCTAGTTTCATCATCCATCTACCCACGTCTTGTCCACTCCTTTTGAAGAGGTCCGATGTCCTTACCCTTATGAGGAAAGGTAGGTCTGGGAGGTACTCTATTCATAGGGATTGCATCTAGCATGTACCTATTTTGGGTAATAAGATCATGAAAATTCATGGGTTTATAAGCCCTCACCCACCCATGCAATGGGTCTGACAACCCCTTAACAAAACACATAACCAATCTTTGCCTTTGGTATATTTGATACCATCACTGCCAACCTCTGGAACTTTGCAGTATATGCCTCTGTGTTTCCTATTTTCTTCAACTATGCCAACTCCCTGAAGTGAAAATTTGTGTCCTTCCTATCAAATCAATTTATAATCCTCTGAGTGAACTCCATGTAGGAAGTAATGGTAGCATGACCTAGGGTGATAAATACATGATACTACCATTGTTGTGTGTCTCCATCTAGGTGCAAGGTGGTAAAATTAATTGCGTATGTCTCCCTTATGGGGTTTAGCTAGAAATAGGTGTCCAACTTTTGCACCCATGGTCTAACAGAACTCTTGGTTGACCCATCAAAGCTGGGAAGAGTTATCTTTCCCACTGTCCTTTGTACGTCTGGGTTCTGCTAGCCTCCTCTATACATTGCTCCAAATATTGTTCTATGCTTCTCCTTTAAGTGGAAAAAATTCCCAAAATACATGGCCATATTGATTCTCAGGTCCAATGCATCATACTCTTCAATCCCCTCCGAGACTGACCTCATGAGAGCTGCGAATGAGTCGGGTTCTCATGAGGGCCCATCTAAAAATTAGGGCATATTGGGATGGCTGGAAGGATCAGTTATAGAAGGGGTATCTTAATGGTTTTTGCGTGGATGTGTTGGGTTCCCTTCACTAGTTCAAGATCTACCTTCCTTGTGATTTTCATGTCTCTATTTGTTCTTCAAATGCACACTAGCCAATTGTGCTAGCATGTTCAGCATAAGATTCCCCTTTCTAACCAAATCTACCAATGTCAATTCCTTACCTCCCTGTTCAGGCCCTCCCTCATTCTCCATGGGATTTTCATCCCAGTTATCACGCCCTCTTGTGTGTTCTACCATAGTTTTTTATAAAGGGTCAAGGACCCAACCTCTACCTCGTCCTCTTTTTGCCTCAGCCCCTCCCTCTGTGAAATACAACACCACCGAGCTAAGGTGGCATCACCAGTTCCCGCTCCCACAACTGGCTAAGAACACACTCAGATACCTTTTTTATATTCCTAATGGAAAATCAAGAGTAGATACCAAAAACAAGTACTTGGAACAACAATAAATGAATAACAACAACCACCAATTAAATACACAAGTATAGTTAACAGAATAAGCTGAGCCATTTGATTAATAATGAGAAATGGGTACATAAAATGAGTTGTAATGATACAACTTGGGCTTGCCAAGAAAGAAGGTGTCTCCAACCCAAGTGAAGAATAACTCTGGAAGAGAAATGTGCATTTACCAGAAGATAGTTTGTTTCTCGCTACCAGAGGACATGATATTTCTGCTCAAATACTACTCAGATCTAGCTCAAACTCCACCCCTCAACTCCTCTCCAAAAATCCATAAAAATATGGAAAGGGTTTGGCTTAAATCTAAGCAGGGAGAGAGACCACCAAATGGTGTGAATTTCCCAGTTGACCAATAGTGCGTACTGCTAGATAAACTCTTTGTAGAATCAATCCCCTACTGCTCTACTAAAGAATCCACCCACCAATCCAATCTCCCTTCCAGAATGTTAGATCCTTCAGCCATTTTCCCCTTCAAATTGTCCTACTCCTATATATGCGCAGGCTTGTCCAAAGAGGCCCACACTCTGCCAACAAAGATGAACTCGGGCCTCAGGAATGGCCCAATATCAACCTTGCAAAATTCCTCCAAAATCCTAGCACCAAGACGGGAAATGATCCTAAAATTTTATACTCACCTTAATCACTGAAGTTGGCATGGTAATTGTTGGTTCGATCTGCCTCTGCACCCACGAAGTGCACACTACTAGTTCGATCTACTGGAAATGATGCCCTCTAGAAGCCTTGGAATGAACTCCCCAAATTCCCAGCTAGGGAGATACTCAAAGTTCTTTGAAACTTGTGTGGATTTCACTGGAAATCCCTTGTGCTCAACAATACTCCAACCCTTGCATTGAATTGTTCAAAGAGAGGTAAAATTCTAAAGTATAATAGTCAAAAGATGATGAAAAATGTTTCATTGCCCCTTGTCTCACCTTGGTGTCCACCACAATCCACTAACCCGTCCTCCTCTCTTTTTGAACATGGTACCCATTCCTCATATCTCCTAAGTCCAAATTGCTAAAAATTTCCTCCAACACCCAAAATTGAAAAAATGTGCTTTACTCAACAACTCTAAACTCTATGGAATAAAGGATATCACATTTATATGCTATGTGTAGATTAGTGTTTGGACTAGTTTAACAAAATGAGGATATCATAATACAATTGATATTTTGATTAATTTTATACTAAATAAACACTTTATTATATCAATATAAAGTTGTTGGTTTTTTTCCTGTTTGGATAAAAAACAAGACAAGTGAAATATCTATCCTATGTTGGATTGTGAATGACACTCAAACAATGATCATTGCAATTTATTTCTTCTGTGAATTCCAATCAAACAATGATCACCATTGTTAAGAATGCTCGCTTGAAATCTCATTCCATACTACCTTTGTAAAATTGCATTTAATAAATAGGTGTCGTGATTTTTCATCATTTCCTTTGCATAAAAAACACAACCCCAAGATATAAAAATTTCTTCGCTACAAATATTCCTAGGTTAGAACTTTATATCTAAGCATTAACCACTCACGACTATACTTTTAGGTGATGCCTTTAATTTTCTTAAAGGTCTCCACCATTAGATGACATCTTAGATTCTTCCCTCGATGATGAGAGTTTGGTATCTAATTTTCACATTATAAGTTCCCCATGAGCTATTAGAAATCCACACCAATTCATCCTTATTGTTTGTAAACTATATGTGAGCATTTTATGGGTCTTGAATATATATGCGCTAGCACAATCTCCAAACCTTGAGGACACCCAAATGCTCAAATGGGTGCCACCACTATTTCTAAATGGTCGTAGATATTTGTTGACTATCCTAGATAGAGTGGATCTACCCTATTGTTGTAGAGCTTGGATCATTTCCTCAGGAATAATTTCCTCAATGTGACACATGATAACATTAACACCATCTCTAACATCACACCTTTACCTACCTTCCATTCTAGATATCTCCCAATGATCGGAAAAGAAAGTGACTAGCTTTCCACTGATTGGATACTCCTTGAATATTCATGTTTTATTTTTTGACCTGGTCAAGGATGGAGCATAGATCTACATAATTTTCCACTAGAATATCGCTCCACATACTTTATTTATTCATAAAGTTCCAAAGGGATTTGATTATAAGGGATTTTCCAAAAAGTTTGATATCTTTTAATCTTGATGCAGGAGCATCAGACCGTAATTCAAATTCAATGTTGTGAAGGGTAAAACGTGGACAAACGTTTGTGAAACAGAGCTAAATTGATGGAATTGATAATTCTCTAGAAGACTTGAATAAATTTTAATTATCTGCCATGTAATCGAATAGAGATATTTAGGGGTTCGATTGTGGGAGAAACTCATGGATATTAAACGATCCTCTGTAATTCCTTTATAAATTGAGCTTGTGTTGTATGAGAGAGAGGAGAGAAGAGCACAATGTACCCATAGGGAAATTCGTAATTCAGGCCAGTGTGGGCTTAGTCTGCAACTCGAGTTCTGTGTATTAATGAAATTTGTGTGTTTCTATATATTCAGGTTTAATCTGGATTTTTTTGTATCTATGTGTTTTATATATGCGTGTGATTTCTATTAATGAATAGACTGTGTGAGCGAGAGGATGAAGTTCCTATGAACTTTGCATAGAAAAAGCTATGGAAAAGATCGAAGGATGACGAAATGAAGGAGAAGCTCGGGAGAGATCAGCGTGTTTAAAGACAGGAGAAATCTCAAGAAGGATAGTGGAGGAGTAAAGAATGAACGGACAAGATTATAAGATTATAGATTTGAAAGGAAATAAATCGATGATTAGGATAACATCGCAACTAAACAATATAATCTGCGATGCGAAGAAGGGCAAGTAGGTGAGGACCCTTAGATCGGACGCAGATCAACGGCGGACGATGAGTCGCGATGTCGCACTTCACAAATATTAACAGATATTGTTAAGAGTTTGTAAGGTAAATTGGTTGTGATGCAGTAAGATTTGAAATATGCGATAAGGGAAGGCCACATGTCAGCTTTGCGCTTGAGCGCACATCACATTATTTATGGTTTAACTCTTACCGGTATAGTCTTAAACTTACGGGCAAGCGATTACGATGTGCGATGATTGGTTGACATGTTGTGGGACCCAAGGACCCTGTTCCGCGTGTATGTAAGCTATTTAAGGTTATGTGTGTTCTGTACAAAGAAGCATTGTTGATTGTTTCACGTATGTATGTAAATAAACTCTGATATATTTAAAACTGCTACGTATAAAGGATTTTATGTGGGCCATAACCCACAGGTCCATGCTATATGTATAAACTGTAGTTTTGGCTGCATCAAGTGGTATCAAAGCAAGGAAATATTTCCTGCGAGAAAAAGAGTTTGTGTGCGAAGGAAGAAGGAGGTACAATTATGTTGAAGAGTGGTGAGTTGTGGTGTTTATATTGTTGTGCAGGTAGCAGAGGAAGGTGAGATGATCGCAGCAACCTAGAGCTAGGAGTGCTCAAATGGTTCCAGAGAAGAGAGAACCAGAGAGATGTCGAAAGACTGATCTCGGAGGAGAGAAGCTTGGTGAGGTATTATGTAGCAGGGAGGACTTACTACTGCAGAGGTTTTCTTGTAGCTCATGGAAATATCACAAAGGAAATTCCATAGAGGATGTGGGTAGAATTTCTAAGGGATAAAGAAGGCATATGACGAGGAGGGCATAGAAATTTTGTACCTTGGGAGTCTGATGCAGGAGCATCAGACCATAATTCAAATTCAATGCTGTGAAGGATGAAACGTGGACAAACCTTTGTAAACCAGGGCAAATTCCGTGAAACAGAGCTAAATTGATGGAAATGATAAGTCTCTAGAAGACATGCTTAAATTGTATTTATCTTCCATGTAATCGAATAGAGAGATTTAGGGGTTTGGTTGAGCGATTGTGGGAGAAACTCATGGATATTAAACTATCCTTTGTAATTCCTTTATAATGTGAGCTTGTGTTGTATGAGAGAGAGGAGAGAAGAGTGCAATGTAGTCGCAGGGAAATTCGTAATTCAAGCCAGTGTGGCCTTAGCCTGTAACTCAAGTTCTGTGTATTAATGAAATTTGTGTGTTGCTATATATTCAGGTTTAATCTGGAATTTTTTTGTATCTGTGTATTTTATATATGCGTGTGCTTTCTATTAATGAATAGACCGTGTGAGCGAGAGGATGAAGTTCCTATGAAATTTGCATAGAGAAAGCTATGGTAGAGATCGAGGGATGACGAAACAAAGGAGAAGCTCGGGAGAGATCAATGCATTTAAATACATGAGAAATATCAAGAAGGATAGCGGAGGAGTAAAGAATGAACGGATAGGATTATAAGATCGTAGATCTGAAAGGAAATAGATCACAGGTTAGGATAATATCACAACTAAACAATATAATATGCGATGCGAAGAAGGGCAAGTAGGTGAGGACCATTAGATCAGACGTAGATCAATGGCAGACGATGTGTTGCGATGTCGCACTTCGCAAATATTAACGGATATCGTTAAGATTTTGTAAGGTAAATTGGTTGCAATTCGTTAAGATTTGAAATATGCGATGTGATAAGGGAATGCCACGTGTCAGATTTGCACATGAGTGCACATCGCATATTTTATGGTTTAAATCTTACCGATATAGTCTTAAACTTGCGGGCAAGAAATTTCGATGTGCTATGAATGGTTGACATGTTGTGGGACCCGAGAACCCTGTTCCACGTGTATGTAAGATATTTGAGGTTATGTGTGTTCTATACAAAGAAGCGTTGTTGATTGCTTCGCGTGTGTATGTAAACAAACTCCAATATATTTAAAACCAATGTGTATAAAGGAGTTTATGTGGGCCATAACCCACAGGTCCATGGAATATCTATAAACTAGAGTTTCGGCTGCATCAAGTGGTATCAGAGCAGGGAAATACTTCCTACGAGAAAAAGAGTTTGCGTGTGAAGGAGGAAGGAGGTACAGTTATGTTGAAGAGTGGTGAGTTGTGGTCTTTATATTGTTGTGCATGTAGCATAGGAAGGTGAGATGATTGCAGCAACCTAGAGCCAGGAGTGCTCAAATGGTCCCAGAGAAGAGAGAACCAGAGAGATGCCGAAAGACTGATCTCGGATGAGAGAAGCTTGGTGAGGTATCGTGTAGCAGGGAGGACTTGCTACTGTAGAGGTTTTGTTGCAGTTCACGGAAATATTACAAAGGCAATTCCACAGAGGATGTGGGTAGAATCGCTAAGGGATGAAGAAGGCATATGACCAGGGGGTCATATAAATTTTGTACCTTGGGAGTCTGATGCAGGAGCATCGTACCATAATTAAAATTCAATGTTGTGAAGGATGAAACATGGAAAAACGTTTGTAAACCGGGGCAAATTCCGTGAAATAGAGCTAAATTGATGGGATTGATAAGTCTCTAGAAGACTTGATTAAATTGTAATTATCTTCCATGTAATTGAATAGAGAGATTTAGGGGTTTGGTTGAGCGATTGTGGGAGAAAATCATGGATATTAAACGATCCTTTGTAATTCCTTTATAAAGTGAGCTTGTGTTTTACGAGAGAGAGGAGAGAAGAGTGAAATGTAGCCACAAGGAAATTCGTAATTCAGGCCATTGTGGCCTTAGCCTGTAACTCGATTTCTGTGTATTAATGAAATTTTTTTGTTGCTATATATTCAAGTTTAATCTGGAATTTTTTTGTATCTGTGTGTTTTATATATGCGTGTGCTTTCTATTAGTGAATAGACCCTGTGAGCAAGAGGATGAAGTTCCTATGAACTTCGCATAGACAAAGCTATGGCAGAGATCAAGGGATGACGAAACGAAGGAGAAGCCTGAGAGAGATCAGTGCGTTTAAAGACAAGAGAAATCTTAGGAAGGATAGCGAAGGAGTAAAGAATGAACGGAAAAGATTATAAGATCGCATATCTGAAAGGAAATAGATCGCCAGTTAGGATAACATCACAACTAAACAATATAATCTGCGATGCGAAGAAGGGGGAGTAGGTGACGACCGTTAGATCGGACGCAAATCAATGGTAGATGATGAGTCGCAATGTCGAGCTTCGCAAATATTAATGGATATTGTTAAGAGTTCGCAAGGTAAATTGGTTGCAATGCGGTAAGATTTGAAATATGCGATACGATGAGGGAAGGCCACGTGTCGGATTTGCGCATGAGCGCACATCGCATATTTAGTGGTTTAACTCTTACCGATATAGTCTTAAACTTGCGGGCAAGTGATTGTGATGCGCTATGATTGGTTGACATGTTTTGGGACCCGAGAACCCTATTACGCATGTATGTAAGCTAGTTAAGGTTATGTGTGTTATGCACAAAGAAACATTGTTAATTGCTTCGCGTATGTATGTAAAGAAACTCAGATATATTTAAAACTGCTGCATATAAAGGATTTTATGTGGTCCATAACCCACAGGTCCATGGTATATGTATAAACTGCAGTTTCAGCTGCATTAAATCCCCATCCCCTCGCAAACGTTTTGTGGGCTACGATAGATTTCCAATTTGCTAAGTGTAAACTTTTGTATTCCAAACTCCCTCTCTAAAAGTAATTAAAGGACAAATTTTGAATAAATTCCAAAGATCCCTCAGGAATGTAAGCCAACAAATGCTAATAAATAGATATTTCTTCCAAAAATGATTTGACCAATATTAGTCTCCCAGCTCTAAAAAACCTATTACACTAGAAATTGATTTTTGTTTCTACCTTCCCCACCAACCACTGCTAGTCTTCCTTTTTGTAATTATTTGGCATTATTATGAACTCAAGGTACTCGATGCCTTCCTCTAAGTTCCCCCATTGATAGAGAAGCACATATCTAATTCCTCTCAGAACAATATCCTCTAGAGCATTGCTATATGAAATTAATTTTATCCTGTTATTCTCCATCCTTGATCCCAAGAAATAGAAGCTTAGAATGTTTAACATTTTTTTCTCTCCCAATCAATGCATAACAAAAGAGAAAAATGTCATCTAAAAAAAGGTAGATGTGCTATAAAGACCATTTTTCAAATCTGTATACCCTTTAAAACCCTTATAGACTTGGCATTCATAATCCACCTACTTAAACTCTCTACTAATGTAAGAAGGAATAGGTAGGGAGATAGAGGGCAACATTGACACAACCCTATGGATGGTTTGAGGAAATGAGCAGATGAACCATTTATTAAAATTACCATTTATGGAATAGTCACATATGTCATTATCCATTTTACCATCTATAGTGAGAATCCAATCTAGAGAAGCATAAGATGAAAATGTCCACGAAACCCTATCATAAGCTTTTGATAATTTCATATTTCAGGCTTCTGCAATTATTATCTTGTTGCAAATAGGTTTTTGGATCCATTGCATTCATGAATATTTTAAGCTTGAAGTTTTGAACCCACAACTATGGTTCATATTCAACATAAAGCTTCAAACTTCTGCAATTATTATCTTGTTGCAAATACTGTGTAAAGCCCCCTACACTGCCCCAATAGCTCGATGCATGTTTCTTCCTTCTGATATCCCAAATTTCTGAGCCAAGATAACATGAGATGAAGTTGGATTTATCTTTCTAGTGATCACTTTAGATATGTTTGTGTAGACTATATTAGACAAGAACATTGGCTAAAAATAATTGATTTTTTCAATATGTTTCACTTTTGGGATTAGGTCTAGAAAATTTTCATCATAATTACTAGGAACTATGCCTATAGATTGAACCACTTCAATCAGTCGGATCAATTCTTCCCCAATTAGGTTAAATAATTAAACATATAATTTGATTATCCACTTGTTTGGACCATGGCTAAAATTCTTTCGAAAAGAACTCATTACTATTAAAGGTCATCCTTAGTAACTTCCCTATAAAGATCCTCATTCTCCCGTTCCTACACTATTTGAGTGCATATACTTCTTATGTTCATCATCTCTCTAAGAGGGCATGGTTCAACTTCTTTAAAGATTTTCCCAAAGTGAAAATTACTTAAATCTAGTAAATCCTTAAAATTTCTAACCACATGACCTTCCTCATCATGAAGTTCCAAGATAGGGTTTTTAATTTTCCTTTTTAAACAACAACAACAACAACAAATTTGATGTTATGTTCTCCAAAGAAAATCCAAGCATCACAACTCTTAAAAAAAAATAGTGTTATGATCTCTAAAGGAAATCCAAGCATCATAACCCTTAATCCTCTAGTTTTTCTCTTCCTAAAGTAGCACCTAACCTTTTTGTTTTTCCAATTTGTTCAACTCCCTTAAAATTGTTTCATCAAGGAAATATCCATTATTACTATGAAGTATTTTCTCAATATTTAGTTCAGTCTCCCTTAAATGAGCACATGTTATCCTGTGATAACTGACCGATCCATTAGCACCTACTTAATAGACTTTAAGAAGTCAACAAATCTCTTGCATGCCGACAGTGTCATCCTTGACTAGATTTTGGAATCATCCTCAAGCCACGCTCGCTTGAATTCAAAAGGGGCCTTGGTATTTTCCTCCACCCCAGCCAACTCTAAAATGATTGGAAAATTATCAAAGAACCAAATCCTTTCAACTGAAGATCTAAACCAGCTAATTTGTTCACACAAACCCTCATGCTAGACGAATCCATCTAGCAGTTTCTACGTTGCCACTTTTCTAGAATGGTTTTTTACCCAAGTAGATCAATTTCCACTAGCATAATTTCTACGAGCTTATCCTTTTCCCTCAAATTTGAAAGAAAGAGATTAATGGATCAAATCATGCACTGGGTCCCCATATTTCATCTTTTTGCAGAGTGAAGTTTAAGTCAACTTTGATTATTAGGTTAGGCACAATTAAAATAAATGAACTGAATATGTTTCTCCAATATTGAAATTTACCATCTACATACTTTTTATTTCACTAAAAAAACATGAGGATATAGAAAAAGTATAAATAAATCTATTTTTCTCATTCCAGATGATAAGAACTCCCCCTAAGTTCCCAATTGAGTTTATTGCCATGAAATTCAAATGATTTATGAGGGAGTTCAAAGCATCAAAAACCAAATATTCCTTTCCCATGGTATCCTGAACTACATTTAGACTAACTAGCTCTATCAGGTATTTGAGAGCCAATTTCTTGACCTGGTTCTCCATTCCTCGCGTGTTTCATAAAAGAATATTCATTGAGCCGAGAGGCTCATTTTACAACCCAGTATGAGGCGGATGTGTAAGTTTGTCCATCCGTTCATCGAGTTGACACGTGCTCTAAATAGAAAAATTATACTCGCTATAATATATATAAAAATGAATATGTTGTATAGTAATTAGAAGTAAAAAAATGTGAGTAATATGTTTAAACCTTATACTTCTCAAAATTTTCAATAGGTGATTTAAATAAACTATTTAAGATCTATATTAACTAATTTGTCCTAATAAAATGTCCCTTTGTACAAGTTATGTAAAATATTTTAATGTCAATTATGTTATCATGAAAAGAAAATTATGGTTAAAAAATTTATTTGATTATATATATATATATATATATATATATATATAGCATTCCAAAATACAATTTAAACAATGAAAAATTACACATTGTATTTTTCACTCTAAATAAACTTGCGCGTGAAGAAATTTGATCCCTCTCTGCTCATGTTAGCTCCGTATTAAGATGGATCTATGCTAGTTTAGGAACCAAAGACGAGACCATTGGTATTCTAAGTATCCATGTAATGAGGGCTTGTCACCCCTACTTTTCTTCTCAAGAAACTTCTTCTTATGCATGTTTTGGATTTGAATTTCTTACCACCCAACCCAAAGAATTTCCCCCTCTAGAATACATATTAAGTCTCATTGAAACCAAGTATAATTCCCCTTCCATGACTTGCAATGTTTGAAGTTGTAATGACCTTCTCCTTGAGAACTAGAATTCGATGGACAAAAGACAATAAGGCTCCTTGAATAAGAAGATACTTGTAAAGGAATTTTAACAAATCCACCCAATGAAGCATTGGTATCACTCAGCTCATTACCGAAGTGTATAGATGAACAAGGGAGTTATATCAAGCCCCTTTGCCTAGTTCATTGGATTTTTATCATAAGAATCGAGTTCAATTCACTTTGGATCCATCAAGATCAAGTTTTCACAATTAGGTGAACTGGGCATGAAGCCCTTTCGGGTGTGTCCATAAAAAAGGTTTCAAAATTAGGTGAACTGGACATGAAGCCCTTTTGGGTGTGTCTATAAAAAAAAATTGGGACCAGAAAAAGAAAATTTTGAAAATCCCTAAATGTACCATCCATGTTAAAAGCTCAAATACTACCATAAGAAACATATTAGAAGAGGGCTTATTAAAAGAATCATATTTTTTTTATGTGTTAGATACTTTTAGCTTCAACAGTTGGAATGAATAATTGGAATGAACGTGATATCATGGCACCACAACATCTGTTTCCATACCTTGCCAATCTAAAACTTCCAAACTTTGAGTAGGCAGAACGTCCTTGCATCTAATGTCAAATCGTTCATTTGATGATAACTTTAGGGTTGCAAGTTTCCATTATTGAGGCAACCAGTTGAGGAAGGACCAATGCATTCAGGGATATGGAAAATAGTATGACAAGAGGGGAGCACGTGGGAGTAGAGATAGAGGATATAGATTCCATAGAGTATGTCTACCGAGGGGTTGTGAATTCCCAAATTGCATAAAGGTGGACAGAGGATTGTGGTCATACCAAAGTGGAATTCTCCAAATTGGCACATTTGTGTTGCTGCAGTGTTTGGAGGACCTGTCAGATGTGGTGGAGGTGCTCTTCCCAAGTCTTGTTGAAGATTGGGATGTCATCCAAGTACACTACTACAAATAGGTTGGTGAATGGCTGCAAGATTTCATCCATCAGCCTCATGAAGGTTGCAGGATCACTCATCAACCCAAAAGGCATGAACAACCATTCAAAAAGCACCTCCTTCTATTTGAAGGCAGTCTTTCACACATCGAAGGGTTCGATTGGTACCTGGTGATACCCAGACTTCAAGTTGATCTTGCTGAAATATTTTGCCCATTTGAGTTGATCCAGAAGGTCATCAATCCATGGGATCGAGTACCTATTCTAGAAAGTAATCTTGTTCAGCGCCTGATAGTCAATATAGAGTCTCCAAGTACCATCCTTCTTCTGCACCAACATGATCAGTCTCCCACAGGGCGATGAACTCGGTCAGATGTGACCTTTCTGCAGCATCTCCTGGATCTGCATCTTGATTTCATCGTTCTCCATAATAGAGCGCTGATAGATCATTCCAATTGGCAGCATCACACCTAGGATCAGATTGATGGGGTGCTTGACCTGACAATGCATAGGCACCTTTGTGGGTGAGGTGAAGATGTCCCTGTACTCCTCCACGACCTTGTCCATTTGTTTTTGTCATGTGGAGGAGCCATGTCTGGAGGTCATGGCCACAATATTCTTCTTGCCCTAGGGGCAGATCATCAGGAAAAAAAAATTCCCAGTTTTGGAAATGAACTTACTGCATTGTTTTGCAGTAACCAAAGAGATAGTTGCAGGCGGTGGTACATCTGGTGTCCTGTACAACTTATTTCCAAAAGTGACAATAACAGTGCGAGGTCGGGACTCATACACAGCATGTCGCTTCTAGAAGTACGGTTGGCCTAATAATACATCACAAAAATCAAGAGGAGCAATGTCACATAATACCTCATATGTGAACGACTTGATGTTGTAGGGAAGGCGGCACTGCTAGCTCACGCGAAGATCCCTTCCTTGGTGAAGCCACCCGATGGTGTACGACTGGGGTTTGTTGTGGTTGGCAAGAAAAAACACATCACGAACTCTGCTGAAATGAGGTTCTTTTGGCTCCCACTATCGACAATTAACTGTAGCGGTGAGCCCTTTACCCACATCTGAGAGTGGAAGAGATGCTCTTCCTCCTCTGGATCTTGTGGTTCGTCCTTCTGTATCTTTGCAGTGGCAATGGTGGCATTAAGCTCCGCATCAATAATCTGCTTCCCTTTATCATTCCCCTTGTCAGGTTCTGATTTAGAGTCGAAGCATGCATTTGATTTAGAAGCCCTCATCTCGGCCACTAGTGACTGCTTGGCCGACACTCACTTGTGTTGTGAGTGCAGATCTTATGGAACTCACACCACTTTCCTGTGTCCTTCTTCGACTTTGTGGTGTTGTTCTTTGCTTGTAGCTTTAGTAGGTTATCTTGGGCTGCCATGCCTTGGATTTGTCCTTTATTCTGCGGTTTGGGGGCACCTTTCCCTTGCTTTTAATTCATAGATCCAAAGTCTCACTTCTTCTGTTTGAATTTATGCTCAATCTTGGCAACATACCGGTATGCTGTACAAAGCAATGAGATGTTGAGGAACTCCAATTCCTCCTGAATGTATCTGTGCAAACAACTATGGTACTTCAGCACCAAATGTTTCTCTGAATCTTTGATACCCAACTTTATGCGCAAGGTATGGAACAGATTCGTCAGCTCATGCACATCTTGATCCCTTTACTGCCGCAACATAGTCCATTGTATGTACTTGTCCTCATAGCTCCCCACGGGATAATATTGTTCCTTGATGGCGTCTCGGAAATATTTCCAAGTGGGCACGACCGAGAACAGAGAGGGTTCCCCCTTTTCCTTTATCTCATAGTAGGTTTCCCACCTGTCCGGATCGAAAAAGTCATGAAATGAGAAATATCCTTCTAATAGATTCAACCATATATCTACAACTTTTGCATCTATTTGGCCCTCAAATATGGAAATTTCAAATTCTACTTGTACCTTAAAAGTAATCGCGCCTCCAGAGTGGCTGCTCGATGCAGATGCACCGCTAGTGGGCAGTCGTTGAAGGATATGGGAAAAGTTATCCATCATCATGTTCCTTTGTTTTTCGAGGGCCTCCTCAAGTAATATTTTGATAGGATATCATGCTCCCTCATATCTCTTTTCGTCCTCCATGGGCGACCATTGGGGTTTGCAAGGATGATCTTGCAAAGGTTCAACCAGATCGATCCCTAACTCCTTATACCCCGACCTCGTTGGGGACATGCAAAGAAGGATCTAGAAAGAGCATACCACTCTGATACCATTGATCCAGATTTATGCAGGAATGCAACAGAATACACATATAACCATAAATATAAAAATTCAGCAGAAATAACGCTTCATTTCATTAATATCAAAGAACTGAAATTTGTTTACAGATGGAATGGAAATAAACTAGCTAGGGCGCTAGTAGCTTATCTCTGAGAAGAGATGTGGTGGCTACAGGGCTTTGAAATATGTGTTACAATGAGGCTCGAAGGCCTATATGATATTGAGAAACAATGGAAAACCCTAAACATCCAAAAACCTAACCCTAGGAGATGAAACGCCAGAATATGGGCCCCGTCGGGGTAAATTGGTACATTAATTTCCCGGGGTCGTAATTTTGGCATACTATCTTCGTTTGATGCACATGATACTTTGTTAGAAATATCTATCTGAGGAATACATCTAGTGACAAAAAATATCAAGTCTAGAACAAACTCTTTTTCACCAGAGGTTTCATGCCCAAAAAACGTTATTTAGGGCCTCAAAATGGCTCTAGAAGTTTAGGACCTGAACAACTACTAAAAATAGTAAAATGTGCTATAATTAAGGAAAATGAAAAAATGAAAGAAACAACGGTGGGGCCCCAAGTGGAATAGGTGGGTGGCCACCAATATCCACCTTGATCATTCCTCCCCCCTTAGGAAGAAATGGTCCCCATTGTGTTGAGTTCCTCCATGAGATGAGGAAACTTCTGCTAAACTTGGTCCCTGGTGAACCACTTGCCTTAGTGCAGGAGTTGGCCAGCTTTGACAACCCGATACAGTTGGATCTGCTATTTCTGAGTGTTCTTGATTTGCATGTCCATGATACAATATGTGGTGGCATGTTCCATGCATTCTAGGTATAACTCTATTGGTGTGAGTTGTTCTGAAATGTCAGAAGTGTCCTATAGAGGTGGGAAATAGGGCTGAAGGCGGTCCACATTGAATACTGGGTGTAGACCAAGGAATATTGGAATACTGAGCTTGAAGGCATTATTCCCTATAGCCTTGGTGATGGTGTACGGCCCATATCGAAGCGGGTGAAGCTTGTGGTGGGGTCTAGTGAGGCGCTCCTTCTGCAAATGTAGCCACACTTTTTCGCCCACTTAGAAGTGGTGTGACACCCGATGTTGATCATGTCATTGCTTGTAATTAGCATTGGCTCTATCCAATATGTCATGAACTGTGCTAGAAAATGTGTTGAGTTTTCTCAATGAAGTTGTTTGCTTTGTCAACTTCAGACTGGACATGAGCCAAATCGGCCTGAGTAGCCACAAATGGCATGGCTATGTTGATGGGACATATTGGTTGGAACCCTAGGCCCACCTAAAAGGGGATGTAGCCGGTTTAGCTATGGAGAGCCTGGTTATAACTTTTTTGTACATATGGAAGGCTCTCATCCCATGCGTGTGGATGCTTTGAATTTTACATGCGCAAAAGTTTACAATCATCCTGTTGACAACCTATGTTTGGCCATCAGTTTGGGGATGGAAATTTGTGGACTTGGTGAGCTTGGTGTCCAGCATTGACCAGAAGCTGGAATGAAATGTGTCGAGGAACCTACTATCCCGATCTGAGATGATAAACTATGGGATCCCAAAGTTCACCCACACTCATTCAAAGAAGAGTTTAGCAGTGGTTTCTACTATGATATTCTTCTTGCAGGCCGACATAATGGCCATCTTCGAGAATCTGTCGACAACCATGAAAACACAGTTGTTTCAATACTTAGTAGAAGGAATACCCGACATGTAATCCATGGAGATGGATTCCTAAGGTTGACTAGGGGTAGGTAGCATAGTATAGAGGCCTTGCTTCTTGATGGTCGATTTGGAAATGGAGCAAGCAGTGCGGGATCTGATGTACTTCCCAACATCCTGTCGAAGGTTCGGCCAATAGAAATAATTTTGCAGTACTGCCACTGTTTTCTTAGCCCTGAAATTCCCAGCAACTCGACTATAGTGCGCTTCCAAAATCATCTTGGCACGCTCACTTGAAGGAACAAAAAGGTGTCCCAGGTGACATAGCAGTGCATCCTGGAGGTGAAAATTTGGAAATGGCATACCCTCTAAGAGTGTCTTTTATGTGCGACCGAACTCCGGATCGCTCTTGTAGAGAAGCAACCAATCAAAAATATCGTGCCCACAAGAGTTGAAAACAATGGTTAGTGCCACGATTGGTGGTCGTTTGAGGCATTCTGCAACATTATTGGTTTTTCCCTTCTTATACTTGATGTTCAAATGAAATTGTTGCAGATATGTGGACCACTTCTGATGGTGATCGTTCTGCAACTTCCCTTGTGTCTATATGAACTACAGGGTTTGGTGGTCTATGTGGATGAACATTTCCTTCCCCAAAATGTAATGCTTCCATTGGCGACACGCTTGCACAATGGAATACATTTCTTTGTCATAAGTGGGATACTTGCGCACTATGTAGGACAGTGTCTCACTGTGATATGCCACTGGATGCTCTTGTTGAGTAAGAACTGCCCCAATAGCATATTCAGAGGCATCTGTCTCGATCTCAAATTTTTGTTTCAAGTATTGTAATGTGAGCACTGGGGCAAAGCAGAGGCAATTTTTAAATTCTACGAATGCCTTCTATTGAGATTTCGACCAAAATAATTTTTCTTTCGCTCCTCCCTTGGTGACTTTACTCAAGGGCCAAGTGATATGAGAATATCCAACAAGAACCTGCATTGAAATTAGCAATACACAGAAAGCTGCGAAGATCTGTTAGAGTGGTTGAGGTCGTTCAATCCCGATTTACATGGATCTTGGTTGGATCCACATGCACCCCCCATTCATCAATAATGTATCCCAGATACTAAACTTGGGTCATGCCAAAAGTGCACTTATCCAAATTGGCACACAACTTGTGTTGTCGTAGTGTTTGGAGGACCTGTCGAATGTGGTGGAGGTGATCTTCCCAATTATGGCTGAAGATCAGGATGTCATCCAAGTACACTACTACAAATGAGTTGGTGAATGGATGAAAGATTTCATCCATCAGCCTCATGAAGGTTGCAGGAGCATTCGTCAACCCGAAAGGCATGACCAGCCATTCAAAAAGGACCTCCTTGGCTTTGAAGGAAGTCTTCCACACATCAGAGGGTTCAATTGGTACCTGGTGATACCTAGACTTCAAGTCGATCTTGATGAAATATATCACCCCTTTGAGTTGATCCAGAAGGTCATCAATCTATGGGATCAAGTACTTATTACAAACAGTGATCTTGTTCAATGCCCGATAGTCAATACTGAGTCTCCAAGTTCTATCATTCTTCTACACCAACAGAATCGGGCTCCCACAGGGCAATGAACTGGGCTGGATGTGACCTTTCTGTAGTGGCTCCTAAATCTACCTCATGATTTCATCATTCTCTATAGCAAAGCGCTGATAGATCGGTCCATTGGGAAGTGGCACACCTGGGGTCAAATCGATGGGGTGCTTGACCTGACAGTGCAAAGGCACCCATGTGGGTGAGGTGAATATGTCCCCATACTCCTCCACGACCTTGTCCATTTGTTGTTTTCATGTGGATGAGCCCTGTCTGGATGTCGTGGCCATAGTCTTCTTCTTTCTTTGGGGGCGGATCATCAGGAAAAAAAATTTCCCTATTTTGGAAATGAGCTTACTGCAATTATTTGTAGTAACCAAAGAGATAGTCGTAGGCGATGGTACCTCTGGTAAACTATAAAAATTATTGCCCAAAGTAACAATAATAGCGTGAGGCTGGGACTCATACATATTTTTTTCACTCAGAAAAATGTGGTACATTATTTGACATGGTCATAGAGTTCATTTGTCAAAGGTTTCCTTAAACTTTTCAAGTTGGTATAGGAAAATTTCAATTTTTACATGTTTAACCTATCCTAAGGTTCAAACCCACCTTCATTTAGGTCATGTCATGTCCCATAAGTCATAATTAGGTGTCACATTTCATTTCCCAAGCATTTAATTTCAAAAAGGACACTTAAGCTAGTTTTACCTCTTTTCGTAGCATTTTACATTATGAAATAGCAGTTTTCGCTACGAAATTGCCTAATAGTTTCGTAGAGAAACTATCAAAAAATTAACTATCTACGCTACGAAAAAATGTTTTCCTGTCTGTCTTGTCAAACCTGAGGTGAATTTTCAGTTCATTATTAGAGGAGTTAGGGTGGAGGTCATTCGATTCTCTTCTGATTGATTCAAAGGTACATAGCCATGTCTGAGGTCATCATTACCCTTTTGGCATGTATGTGTCATGATTAAAGCATGAGTTGTCATTGAAAACATAAAAACCCACCCTAAGATTATATTTTTAATTCAAAATTCATTCTTGCATGTGAATAATCTCACTAGCACTGTTTGAGAGCTCCCTCACCACACCAAGTAGCTTGTTGTCCAATTTGTCTTTACAAGTGTCACCTTTTTAAGAGGGAAACTTGGTTATAAAAGGAGATGGTCATGCACAAGAAATCATAAAAAGGTGGCTCTGTGGATAATATAGAAGCCCATGGACCTTAAGCTATTCGTGGAGGACCCTATCTTTGTTGAAGCATGCATCAGTTCAAGTTTTTTGAATTTCTGCTGGAGCTAACAAGGAAATTGTTGTGTTTTTGGACTGCTTAAGTAGTAAGTTTAAAGAGAATATTATGGATAAAAATAAGTGAATTTGGAAATACTGAGAGAGTTTATTGTCATGCACATAAAAAGGAAAAATAACCTCTTTCATTTTTCTCACAGGTGCTATCAGGTGGGAGACATAGGGACGTCTTTGGGCCCTATTTTCAGAAAACAAAATTTTCCTGTGTTATACATGTTTTTCAAATGCAGATTCTGGACAGATGGAGATGGTATTTAAAAAACAAAGAGAGTTTTTTCTTAAAAAAATTCTTATCTACAAAAACCTCCTCAATTTTTGCAAAATATATCACGGATTCAGAAATATGAGTTCATTTATAAACTGCAAATTTTGTCTTTTTAGGTTGTTTTCGTAGCGTGCTTCAGGCTTGAAGCCAGAAAAATGCTACGAAAATTCCTGTAGGTGCATTTTTTCTTTGGAATCTAGTTTTATGAAGAGTTAAGGAGGGAAATTGATAGTACTTAGCTCTTTTTACCCAACAAACATGTCCACATCATCAAAGAGAGCTAACAGGTGGCAGAGGTTGGTGAAATGAAATATGCTACTAAACTATGCTACAAAAATTTATGTAGCAGCATTTTTTCTTCTAAAGTCAGTTTTTGCATGATTCAAGGAAGGTGATTCATGGTGGTTATGTGTCATGACATTATTTACATGGTGGAACAACAAATAATTGAAGAAGATGGATGAAAAGGCTACTTTTCTCACGCTACCAAAACTCGCTACGAAATTGTCTTGTTTTCGTAGTGAGCATTTGTTAAAGGTTTTGGAGCATCTTAATGGAAGTTTTGGATAGCTGGAATCCTCCAACATGTCAAGGGAGATTATCATCAAATATTTATAAATCGAATGAGGTTCTATGAAGACAGGTCATCAACGTATGGTTATGCTCCATAAGCCTAGGAAGGTTTTTAATATGTAAAGTGTTAATGAACTCTGTCATGAGTCTTTCGAGAATGTGAGGCTTATTTTGTAACTGTAATATAACTGTTTCACAAGATAAGGTAGAGTTATGTAATAAATAGGAGTTAGATTCCTATTAGGAAATTTTTTCTTTAAGGTATAGTTGTCATTTTTCTGTTAGAAGTTATGTCTTTCAGTTATGTGATGTGTCATAGGAGAATTCGATGGTCTAGCCACCAAGAAGATCATCCTTGTTGTAAAGAAGGTCTATTTAAAGACAAAGCATTAAAGTAATGAAGGGTTGGAGATTTTTTGCACTAAACTACTACTTTTATGTATTTTACTTATATCAGTAATACAAAGTGATTTTCTTCTTGACAAACCTGAGATTCTCATGTGGTTTTTAATGTCTTATTGATCTATATCTTTATGTTTTTACCATTTGCAGTATATTTCATCTCTATTACTCAGAATTCAGAATTTATGCTTTGAATTCATTTAGTGATGAAATGACTGTGTACCCTATGTTTTATGTGTGAGTTGCCTCTGTTAAAGACCCCTATATGCCTCAGCTTCCATGTCAAGAAGCCTTGCCACTGAAACTACTAATTGTTGACTCCATAAGCCTAATGGTAGCAAGCCTGCATTATTTTCAACCTGCAAACATAAAAAACAAGTTACATTTCCAATCGATTTAGCCATCTAGTATCATCATTATTCAATATCATAAACCCCCCTTGAGAGAGCCCTCTCAGATTGAAGAGGCTAAGCTTCAGTCAAAAGCTGGTTTGAAACAGTTACATAGAATTGTTTGATGTGCAGCCAATCAAGTAAAATTTTGTGATAACACATAGCATGTCGCTTCCAAAAGTATGGTTGGCCTAATAATACATCACAAACATCAAGAGGATAAATGTCACATAATAGCTCATCTGTGAAGGGCTTGATGTTGTAGGGAAGGCAGCATTGCTGGCTGACGTGGAGATCTTGTCCTTGGTGAAGCCACCCGATGGTGTACGGTTGTGGGTGTGCTATGGTTGGCAAGCCCAAATGATTCACGACCTTAGCTGAAATGAGGTTCTTTTGGCTCCCACTATCGACAATTAACTGTAGCGTGGATCCCTTTACCCACATCTGAGAGTGGAAGAGACGCTCCTCCTCCTCTGGATGTTCTGGTTCCTCCTTTTGGATCTTTGCAGTGAAAATGGTGGCATTGGGCTCCGCATCAATAATCTGCTTCCCTTTATCATTCCCCTTGTCAGGTTCTTATTTGGAGTCAAAGAATGCATTTGATTCAGAAGCCCTCATCTCGACCACCAGTGACTGCTTGGCCTGACACTCACTTGTGTTGTCATTGGAGCTCTTATGGAACTCACCGCACTTTCCCATGTCCTTCTTCGGCTTCGTGGTGTTTTTCTTTGCTTGCGGCTTCGATAGGTTATCTTCGATCACCATGCCTTGTCTTTGTCATTTGTTCTGTGGTCTGGGGGCACCTTTACCTTGCTTTTGATTCACAGATCCAAAGTCTCTCTTCTTCTGTTTGAATTTCTGCTCAATCTTGGCAGCAGACCGATATGTCGTACCAAGCGAGGAGATGTTGAGGAAATCCATTTCCTCCTGAATGTATCTATGCAGACAACTGTGTTACTTCAACACCAATTTTTTCTCTGAATCTTTGATCCTCAACTTTGTGCGCAAGGTATGGAACAGATTCGTCAGCTCATTCACATCTTGATTCCTTTGCTGCCACAGTGTGGTACATTGTATGTACTTGTCCTCATAGCTCCCCATGGGATAATTTTGCTCCTTGATGGTGTCTCAGAAAGAACTCCAAGTGGGCATGGCCGATAACAGTGAGGGTTACCCCTCATCCTTTTTCTCACAATAGGTTTCCCACTAGTCCTTAACATGGGGGGTAGCTTTGAGGAGTGCAAAAATAATCTTCTCTCGATTGGAAAAGTCATGAACTAAGAAATATCATTCTAATATATTCAACCATCTATCTATGGTGCCTGCATCTATTTGGCCTTCAAATATGGGAATGTCAAAGTCTACTTGTACCTTAAAAGAAGTTGTGCCTACGGAGCGGCTCCTGAAAGCAGATGCGCCTCCAGTGGGCAGTCGTCGAAGGATCTGGGAAAATTTATCCATCATCACGTTCCTTTGTTTTTGGAGGGCCTCCTTGAGAAATATTTTGATAGGATCTCCTGCTCCCTCAACTTTCTTTTCGTCCCCCATGGGCGATCGTCAGGGTTTGTGAGGCTAACCTTGCAAAGGTTCAACCAGATCGAGCCCCAACTCCTTATACCCCTACCTCGTTGTCGACATGCATAGAAGGATCAAGAAAGAGCAGACCACTCTGATACCACTGATCCGTATTTATGCAGGAACACAATAGAATACACATATAACCATAAATATAAAAATGCAATGGAAATCACACTTCATTTCATTAATATCAAAGAACTGAAATTTGTTTACAAACAAAATGGAAATAAACTAGCTACGGCATTGGTAGCTTATCTCTGAGAAGAGATGTGGTGGCTATAGGCCTCTGAACTCTGTGTTACAATGAGGCTCGAAGGCCTATATATTATTGAGAAATAATATAAAACCATAAACATCCAAAAACCTAATCCTAGGAGATGAAACGCCAGAATATGGGCCTCATCAGGGTAAACTGGTACATATTTCACGGGGTCGTAACTTTGGCATAATATCTTTGTTTGACGCACATGATACATCATTAGAAATATCTATCCAAGGAATAAAATTGGTGACGATGAATATCAATTTTGAAAAGGACTCATGTTTTTCGGAGGTTTGATGCCCAAAAAACGTCGTTTAGGGCCTCAAAATGGCTTCGAAAGTTCAGGACCCAAAAAATTGCTAAAAATAGTAAAATGTGCTATAATTAAGGAAACTAAAAAACTGAAATAAATAATGGTGGGGCCCCAAGTGGAATAGGCGGGTGACCACCAATATCCACCTGGAGCATTCCTCCCCCCTTAGGAATCAGTGGTCCCCATTGCGTTGAGTTCCTCCATGAGATGAGGAAACTTCTGTTGAACTTGGTCCTTGGGGAACCACTTGCCTTGGTGTAGGAGTTGGCCAGCTTTGGCTACTCGATACAGTTCGATTTGATGCTGGAAAGTGTTCCTTATTTTCATGTCCATGATATAATCTGTGGTGGCATGTTCCATGCTTCCTGGGTTTAACTATGTTGGTGTGAGTTGTTCTGCAATGTCAGAGGTGTCGAGTAGAGGTGGGAAATAGGACCGAAGGTGGTCCACATTGAATATTGGGTGCAGACCAAGGAATGGTGGAATACTGAGCTCAAAGACATAATTTCCTACAACCCTGGTGATGGTGTATGACCCATATCAGAGTGGGAAAAGCTTGTGATGGAGTCCATTGAGGCGCTCCTTCTGAAAATATAGCCACACTTTGTCGCCCACCTGGAAGTGGTGTGGCTCCCAATGTTGATCATGTCGTTGCTTATACTTAGCATTGACTCTATCCAATATCTCATGAACCTGATGACGGATTTGTTGAATGTGCTCAATGAAGTTGTTTGCTTTGTCAGCTTCAGATTGGACATGAGACGAATCAGCCTGAGTAGACACAAATGGCATGGCTACGTCAATGGGACATAGTGGCTGGAACCCCAGGCCCACCCAAAAGGGGTTGTGGCCAGTTAAGTTGTGGAGAGCCAGGTTATAATTGTGTTTTACATAGGGAAGGCTCCCATCCCATGTGCATGGATGCTTTGATTTGTACATGTGCAGAATGTGTACAATCATCCTGTTGACGACCTCTATCTGGCCATTAGTTTGGGGATGGAAAGCTATGGACTTGGTGAGCTTGGTGTCCAGCATTGACCAGAGGCTGGACTATAATGTGTTGAGGAACCTATTGTCTTGATCTGAGATTATAGACTATGGGATCCAAAATTTTACCCACACTCGTTCAAAGAAGAGTTTAACAGTGGCTTCTGCTGTGATATTCTTCTTGTAGGCCGACATAATGGCCATCTTCGAGAATTTTTCGACGACAAGGAAAACACAGTTATTTCCATTCTTAGTATAAGGAAGGCCCGACATGTAATCCATGGAGATCAATTCCCAAGGTCAAATAGGGGTAGGTAGAGGAGTATAGAGGCCTTGCTTCTTGATGGTCGGTTTGGCAATGGAGCAAGCAGTGCAAGAACAGATGTGTAATATTCCCAATTAGCAGCAGCTAATTGTAAATATTAATTTTGACTAATTTTGCCTTTATAAAGTTAAAATATAAATAAAGTGGGTGAAGAAGCCCTTAGCTCACACTTAGGATAAAAGCATTCCCTAAAGTCACTAAGGAGACATATCGAATTAGCAAGGTGGGGCCTAGTGGCCAAGTGGCAGTGCAGGGATTGGTGGGGCCTAGGTGAGGGAGAGGCTCACCAAGAATAAAAGGAGGAAGGGTCCCCTCATTCTCATTCCTTCTGATTATGCATTTTGAGAATTGTCTTCTTGACATTGAGCATGCTTGTTGTTTAGCAAAGTCTGCACGTATTGTTCAGTACACCGAGTGTCTCCGTTCGGAGATCCCAACCTCAGCCCCAGGGGACTTCGAGTGCCTGCTCGAGTGAGAAGTTCCATCCTTATTTTGTCAGTGGGAGTTGCAGCTATCACGGGAGGAGCACCCACGTAGAGAGACAACGCAATCAGTGAGAGGGAGGGTGCAATCTTGTGGAGGGGTTGTTCCGGATTGGGAGTTTGAGGTGGATTCAACCCAAGATAGTGGATAAGGGGCCAACCCTTTCCTATTCCAGGGTTTTGGTGGAGTTACAGACCAGATTTTGGAGCCATTCATTCAGAGCCAGCGTCCCTCCTTGAGGAGCAGCGCAGAGCCTCAAGGGAGCTATTTTCGGGGGTCAGCCATTTCTGAAAAGCTTTCTGGGTTTTTCTCGGTTTTGGGAGTAGAGGCCATTCCCGAAGTTTCCGAATTTTCTGAGGTGGGGAGCAGCCCCAAAGATTCAATCCATTCAAGCAGTAGCAGCAACACGGCAACAACACCAGCAGCTTGGAGATTACGTAGTCATTGAGGGAGCAGCCATTTCACGATATATTCTAAGAGTATTTCTACGCTTGCATAGTGCAAGCCAAGGTGCCATCATTCTGATCACCTTTGTATTCATTTTATCTTTCAGTACTTAATAAAATGGCTCAGCGTTCTCCATATTGTGTCTGGTTCATCTGATGCCTCTCTAGTTGCTGTAGTTTCTTGTTTATGTGCTTTATATTACTGTTTATTTCCATTTGGGATATTACGTGGTGTCAGAGCTTCATTCTTGGCTTAGCAGTGGGGATATTTTTCTATGAACAAAGAGGGTAGGCAGAATCTTACTCACCAAAGGCAGTAGAAGTGGAAAATATGGGGGAGTCAAAGAGAAAATGGGAAACAACCTTTGGTAGCATTTTTAAGTCCCTAAATGATTTAGCCAAAGGACAGAAGGGAATGTTGGAAAGACTCAAACAACAGAATAAGAATGAGAGCATCCATCAAGAATCCCTAGTTGGGGAGACTTTGGGGGTTTCACAATAGTGTGACCACCCTTTACCAGCCACTCACCCACTGGCCTTCAGTAGGCCAACCAGTATCACGATGCCTACATTCTTACCTCCAGTACCAAGTGATAAAGGTAGGCGGCATGATCATATACCCTTTGGATATTATTTCCGCGAATGGAAGTCCATGGGAGAAAACTTCAGAGTGGCTTTTCCCTTCAGAGATTACTGTCAGCTCAGGAAGGATGAAGGAGGAAGTAACAGTGGGGGGTCTAGCACGCAGAGTTCAGAGTTGCAGCGTACCACTGGGAGGACACATTTTCCCACATATGATGGATCCACTGATTGCATGGTTTGGGATCGGATGGAAAAGCTGGATACCTCTTTCCATCTTGACCGAATAACGGAGGGGGAAGCCATCAAAATGGCTACCTTGCACTTGGAGGTTGAGGGCACATAGGATCATGGGGAGCATGTGGATACACCTAGTATAACGCAGGGGTCACCTATGTTGGAGACTTCTTTGACCATATCGGTTGACATCTTAGTAGAGAGAGTAGAGCTTACCTCAGTAGTGCCATCCATTAAGGTGATGCCCGGGGTAGTGTTCGAGTCTTCGGGTGGTAGCAGCGCGCGACAGATGGGTGAGGTGCCAGGAGATGTATCCACATTTGATGAGGCACTAGGAGATACAGAGGTATTGGACGATGATCGCACACAACGGTGTCATCAGCTTCGAGCCGACCTTCTAGTTTTGAAAGGGAAGGCCACATCAGTACGAGAGGCTATTTTGTTACAGAACGAGGATTTAGAGGGCATGAGAGTGGTTTGTACCGAGTCAGCGGCCAAGTTGGCCCACATTGGGGAATGGCTAGATTCCCTAATGGTACAGCTAGAGGGCACATTGGAGTGTCAAAGCAGCCCCCTTCAGGCATGCATAGATGGGGCTAGCAACATTGTTGAGTCACCTCTTTCCATTGGAGAGAGAGAGGCGAAGCCACCTAGTCAGATCTCATACGTTGACTTGGTTAGCGGGATGAGACGATTGGAGTTGCACAGGGTGCAGCATCCACATGTTGAGGTTGGATGGCGAGAGATTTTGAGTTGGTACCCAATGGAGTGGGTTGTGGAGATAGTGGTGGACCTGGGTGTAGTTCAGCAGGAGTTTCCAGGTGCTGGGAATACAGGAACTCCAGACTGGCATTGGGATCTAGGCGGGACTACCCGTCGTTTCCCAGGCAAGTCATTTGACCATGTATTAGAGGGTACAGTTGGCCTAGCAGTGGAGCATGCGCATTCACTAGGGGGGTTTCGGTCAGCTCCAGTGGCCAACCAGTTTATGGGCAGACTCCCTAGGTTATCTTGGAACACGTATATGCGGGGTCATAGGGTGATCAACATGCCTTGGTAGGAGCTTGTCGGAGGAGGTGGCATTGGCAGGCCACCAGATGGTGCCTTGTATGGAGCCAAGGATTCTTCACCTTTGTGTGGGGCACAGAGGTCACAGCGGAGCCAAGCAGTGGTGGTATCACTACTGACACATAGGGAGATTCACTTCTCGGACCCCTCGGGGAGGGTTTGGAGTGATGATCCATTTGTCGGCGGGTATAGCGCTGCGACACTGGAGGTGATGATACCAATTGGGGGTGGTCCGACATGTAGAGACACAACTCTAGGTCATCACATCCAAGGATGTGTGGGAGCCTCTAGCATTGAGCAGTGGACTACCGGTGGACATGGAGTTGCATGGTGGTGTACCATAGTGTGTGGGACTGCATTGTGGAGTAGGAGTGTCCTACATCACATTGAGAACATGCGAGGAGTGACCGTTGCCTTGACACAGAAAAGGCACGAGACGGTACAGGGTGGTACAACAGTAGTAGGGGGTATCCAGCAGTGTACAAGGGTATGTCTCAGTGTGCAATGGCATGTCGAGGAGTACATGGTTGATCGGTGGTATGCAAGGGCATACGGTGCTGTACAGTAGGGCCTTAGAGTATTGCCTCTAGGGAGACTCACGGACAGGGACACCAGGCTTACCTTTGGGGGTAGTTCACCCAGGATCAATGGGGAGACAGATGAGCGATACTTGACGGTATCTATGGGGACTCACGCACCTGACCCTCTTCTACATCACTCACGGGCACAGTCGATTTTGTTGTTGTCCTTGGGCACTTTAGGCATGAGCAGTGGGGTACGCGACGCTCACCCAAGATATTTGGATGACACTCAGCACACTAGGGGAGAGACTTCTCAGCAGTGGCACTGGGTCAGTGCACTATTTGACAGCCACAGGTTAGGGGATGAGATGATCCTCTGCAGGGGTGGCACATCAGTCATCTTTGAGCCTACGCTTGGAGAGCGGGTCATGAGGGAGACATGCATCACTCTTTTCTCAGGGCATGTCGAGACCATGCATGAGCAGAGGATACTGGGTACAGCAGAGGTAGCATCCCAATATGTGTCTGGGCTTCAGACAATGTATCGACATATTATCGAGAGGGTGGATGGCAGATCCAGTGGAGATGGTTGGCAGGGACAGGAGGGATCCACATACCTTGAGTCAATTGCGAGTATTAGATATCTATCTATTGATTGCATTTAGGGGGTGGCTATTTGTCATATGGATTCCAGCGGTCATCGGTACTACACAGTGGCCACACAGGGCAGGTTAGCATGCATCATATTTTCTCGTGATATATGGACCCTCTATATTGGTCACGAGCAGGGACTAGATATGAGGCACGAAGGAATTCCCGCAGTTGTCAGAGCTATGGTGTAGCAGGTCCAACTATGGGATGCAGAGATTCACTTGATTGATAGCCCATTCTGTCTCATGCTGGTCGAAGTCAGGACAGAGAGTGATCTAGTTCACTGTTGGGTTGGTACATGGGGATACACAGAGGCCTTCATCGGATGGCAAGGCAGACTTTCTCTGTTGCTGCATAGATTCAGAGCTACATTCGAAGGGGCAGGTATTGGCATCATGGCGATTCCTAATCTAGATGAGCTTGTCTCTCATAGATCTCTTGCCACTAGGTCTCAAGAGAGGAGGATACAGTCTGCGCATAACAGGGAGTATCTCATGATCATAGTAGCACAACATCAACATGGTGGTACCTCTAAGAGATTAGCATAATACTTGAGCATTACAGCTCTACACAGCTCGATAAACTCTCGGGTGAGCTGTATACTACATGGGGAGATCATGTATATCTTCCATCGGGCTTTAGCGAGTCATTGATGAAGTGGTGGACTTCATTATCATGGCAGGATGGTGAGTGGAGAAGGTGGAGCTTCATGTTGAACAGGATGGCTCGGGATCCCGACATTGATAGATCCCTCCGTATCAGGGTGATACAGAGGATAGGGAAGATTCAGTGGTGCATCTGGGACCCAGGCACATTTTACAGTGATGGTGGGGAGCATCAGCTAGAGAGGAGGCTTGTTCAGGCATTGCTTGAGGACAAGCAATTTTTGGCGGGGAGGACTATAATATTCCCAATTAGCAGCAGCTAATTGGAAATATTAATTTTGATTAATTTTTCCTTTATAAAGTTAAAATATAAATAAAGTGGGTGAAGGAGAACTTAGCTCACACTTAGGATAAAAGCATTTCCTGAAGTCACTAAGGAGACATATCGAATTAGCAAGGTGGGGCCTAGTGGCCAAGTGGCAATGCAAGGATTGGTGGGGCCTAGGTGAGGGAGAGGCTCACCAAGCATAAAAGGAGGAAGGGTCCCCTCATTCTCATTCATTCTGATTATGCATTTTGAGAATTGTCTTCTTGACATTGAGCACGCTTGTTGTTTATCAAAGTCTGCATGTACTGTTCAGTACACCGGGTGTCTCCGTTTGGAGATCCCAACCTCAGCCCTAGGGGACTTCAAGTGTCTGCTCGGGTGAGGAGTTCCATCCTTATTTTTTCAATGGGAGTTGCAGCTATCATGGGAGGAGCACCCACGCAGAGAGACAACGCAGTCAGTGAGAGGGAGGGCGCAGTCTTGTGGAGAAGTTGTTCTGGATTGGGAGTTTGAGGTGGATTCAACCCGAGATAGTGGATAAGGGGCCAACCCTTTCCTATTCTAGTGTCTTGGTGGAGTTACGGACCAGCTTTTGGAGCCATTCATTCAGAGCCAGCGTCCCTCCTTGAGGGGCAGCGCAGAGCCTAAAGGGAGCTATTTCGGGGGTCGACCATTTCTAAAAAGCTTTCTGGGTTTCTCTGGTTTTTGGGAGTAGAGCCCATTCCCGAAGTTTCAGAATTTTCTGAGGTGGGGAGCATCCCCAAAAATTCAGTCCATTCCAGCAGTAGCAACAGCACGGCAACAGCACCAGTAGCTTAGAGATTACGCAGTCATTGAGGGCAGCCATTTCACGATATATTCTGAGAGTAATTCTACGCTTGCCTAGTGCAAGCCAAGGTGCCATCATTCTGATCACATTTGTATTCATTTTATCTTTCAGTACTTAATAAAATGGCTCAGCGTTCTCCATATTGTGTCTAGTTCATGTGATGCCTCTCTAGTTGTTGTAGTTTCTTGTTTATGTGCTTTATATTACTGTTTATTTCCATTTTGGATATTACAAGATGTATTTCCCAACATCTTGTCGAAGGTTCGACCAATAGAAATACTTCTACAGTACTGCCACTGTTTTCTCGACCCCGAAATTGCCAGCGACTCTATTGTAGTGTGCTTCCCAAATCATCTTGTCACACTCGCTTGAAGGAACACAAAGGTCTCCCAAGTAACATAGAAGTGCATCCTAGAGGTGAAAATTTGGAACTTGCATACCCTCCAAGAGTGTCTTGTATGTGTGACCGAATTCCGGATCGCTCTTGTCGAGAAGTAGCCAATCAGAAGTCCCGTGCCCACTGTTGGGTCATGAAGGTGACTGTTTTAAAGGTAACCTTAATGATTTTCATTAATTATCAACCCAGGGAAAGTCTTGTTATTTCAAGAGTGTAAGAAAAATATATGCAAGTGACATCGGAGGTTAACTACTCTAAATCGTTATAAGGAAGATTGTTTAATTATTGAAGTTAAATCAAACCAACTTGAAGTGAATTATGAAATACTTCAGACTATTCAAAGGAGTCTGTCCTAATCTTATGCAGAAATAACTACTCAAGGCTGTAAAAAATAGATTGCAATTGAACAACATGCTTTGATGAACTGAACAACTACTTTAATGAATTGAACAACAATCCTAATAAATTGAACAACAATTAATTATTCTAGATTTTGCAATGGAATTATCATTTAATCAACTAATAACATCCTTTAGAATTAAACATCAACCAAATGCCAAGAATCATGATGAAAATATCCAAACATTAACTATATGCAGAATTGAACAAAAACTGTGTTGAAACTAGTCTAACAATTGCAAAAGCATTGATTCCAAGTAAGAGGACATGAATGATAAATCTAGTCTAGTGAAAAGGAAACTATAACATCTCACACTTGAAATTAACCAATTAAATTATAATGTTATGGAACGCAATGAATAACTGGAAATGAAAATTCTGTAAATAAACGTATAGCACAAAAGTAGTAGGAGAACCCCTAGAATTGGGCCCAAAGCCACTGGAAGCCTATTGCTAAGGAATACTCAGAGGATGTTTATTCCAAAAATGAAAAATTCTTCATTAATCTACAGAACAATACATTAGTAAAAACTTGATTATTATGTCCGAATACGTTTATTACAGGAAAATTATATTACAACAATTGTCTTGTTCATCTTCGACATTTTCTAGTTTAAAGGCGAATTCAAAAGTAGTAACAGATATTTCTCATTATGGGACCCTACTGCTTCGTGGCTATCGACTGAGCACTCCAAGCATGGGCGTGCCTCTACACCTTCCGCTGATTCATAGGAGTCGATATGATTCCGTTCACCTTCCTTGTCTGTTGTCTTTTGGTCATCCGGTCAGCGATTTGGCTATTTTTCTTCCCTATCAATAAAGGCAATGACAAATAATTTTTTACGTTATTAAACACTCCTTTTATCATTAGTCCACTCTGCCTCACTTTTTCATTATTTTCCTTTACTTTATTGCTAAGATGAAGGGAAAATATATAAAATTACATGACAAATTGTGGTAAATATGGGGGTAAAACATACCTTTTTCTTGGCCCAACATACTCCCCTGCTTACCTTTTTGCAGATCCTCGTGAAAACAAATGGTTGAGGTGTAGCTGGGTTAAACAATATGCAGGGTATACCTCTTCTTTGTAAAGTCGGAAGCCATGTCTCTGTTTTAAATCCTTGTAGTCTATGTAGATATGAAAGCCAGCCAACTTGCTGGAGAATGGTGCGAGCTGATTCTGAGACTTTGAAAGTTGTGGGTTCATTGTGGATAGAATTTCAACCCATGGCTACTATGTTATCCGAATTGGTTTCTTCTTCTGTATGTGTTTATTTCAGCCTTGTTGGTTAAAACATTATAAACATTGCATGCGCTTTTTAAAAATATATATTTATATATATATTATAAAAATGCAACCTCATGTCGTTAATGCAATGATCTTTTAGTCCCATCAGCATATCCGAAAGTAGTTGTGTGGGTAATTCTCATGCTTATTCATTATGAATATTTGTACCCCCTCCATCGGGAGAAGGGTGTCGACAGCCTTAAGCTCAAGAGAATCAAAAGGATTGCAACAATCATGAATGCACACGAAGCAAAGGTCAGAAGTTGGTAATCATCGCAAATGTAAGAGAGAAGGACGTCCATGGCCTTGAAGCTCAAGAAAAGAGGAAATATTGCAACAATCATGAATGCACACGAGGCAAAGGTCAGAAGTTTATAATCATCACATTGACTGTACATCAGGTGGAAATGATCGAAGAAGGGGAGAAAAGCGAAGTAGCAATTATTATGACAGGATGTCCTATTTTGACAGTGTAGCATGACGGGAGCATGACAAGTGACGAATTATGATTGGTGTTGTCATCCCTTAATTCAACATGAAAAGATAATTCACTCATAGTTAATTATGTGAGTAGGTAGTGATAACACTTATTCAGTTAGTGCATTTATTTTGGGAATGGATCAATAGGAAATAGGGCATATAAAAGTAATTAGCTATTGTTAATAAAATACTTCAATACCACAAGCAGAGCCACATCTGCCAGCAGGCATTCATAGCCTCGACAGGGTTGCTATTTTAACCTGGAAATGAGCCATAATCCTCTATTTAAAAGTAGACATTTTGCTTATTTTATGGAGAGATCATTGTGCTGGTTTGTTGGCCAGATAGTCATAGTGTCATTCAATGGGATTGTAACAGAGTGATCAGACCGGCTCGTGATGAGACCTCCTGTCCTTCCAGAAGTTTTAGATTTTGAGAAGGTCACTACACTGGTGTGTTATCCATTGTGGGAATGTCACCTATTAAACCCTTATGATCATAGTAGGCTAACTCGTGATGAGACCCCCTATTCTCTCTTAAAAATTTGCACATAGACATAATATTTTTCCTTTTGAAAAGTAGGCATTTTGCTTGTTTTATGGAGAGACCATTGTGCTGTTGTGGTGGCCAGATATTCATAGTGCCATTCACGGGGATTGTAAAAGAGTGATCAGGCCAGCTCATGATGAAACCTCTTGTCCTTCAAGCAGTTTGATTTGTCGAGAAGGTCACTTCCCTGGTGTGTTGGCCATTGTGGGAATGTCACCTATTAAACCCTTATGATCATGGTAGGTTGGCTCATGATGAGGCCCCCTATTCTCTCTTAAAGATTTTCACATCGACATAATATTTTCATTTATACATGGAGGTAGGCTCATTAACTCCTTAAGAGTTAGGGATGGTGTGAGAAGTAAAAATAATGCCAATACAATTAATACTCTTTATTCTTATATCCTCATGTCAAGGAGAATTACTACTTGAGAGTGTAGAAATATATACCAGCATAAGACTATGGAAATGAATTGTGTGATAATATGTTTGAACAAGAGATGTCCAGCCCTGCATTACATAGATAAACCATGTCAGCTTCTGGAGTAGACATTTCCATCAAAATTTCAAAGGATCACAATATTAGTAATATCACTGCTTTTCTCCTCTTTAGGTGCCAATTCCTTTCCAAAAATGACTTTTATGGCAAGGATGTGTAAAGGGGAAGTGGATATTTGAAAATAGAACATCAAAATTAAGAAAAAAAACATGCTTAGAAAATAAATCAATCGTTCCATTCGAGTGAACAGTAGTTGTTCAATTGGATTGGACAACAGTTCTTCAATTGATTGAACAACAAAAAATAAAATCACGCAAAAACACAGCCGTTCAATTGAATTGAACAACAGTCGTTCAAAGGTTTGAACAGGAAAAAATAATAAAGACACAAAAACACGGTCATTCAATTGAATTGAACAGCAGTTGTTCAATTCGATTGAACAATAGCTGTTCAATTGGATTGAACAGCAGTCGTTCAAAGGTTTGAAGAGAAAAAATAATAAACACACAAAAACACGGTCATTCAATTGAATTGAACAACAGCTGTTAAATTCAATTGAACTGTAGCTGTTCAGTTGGATTGAACAACAACCATTCAAAGTTTTGAACAACAAAACATAGAAAATAAAGGATAAGAGAAAAAGAATGAAGCTGTGAGCATGAAGAAGAGATGGAATGTAAAACAATGATAAAAACTATAAATTGCAGGAAACATGTATACAATATTTACAAGAGTAAATAAAAAAAAAATTATGAACTTAAATCTACAAGGCCATCACCCCCTGTAGCTAAAATTTGGATGGTGGGATCGTCACGCACCTGTTGGCAGAAAGACTCTTTTGTAAGTGGTTTACGATAGAGGCGCACCCAATTTCCATTGAATTGGAAGGTGGAGCAAGATCCATCTATGGTAGTCAAGATAATGGTACCATTGCTGTATACTTCCTGAATTTCGTATGGACCGAGCCACCTTGTTTGTAACTTACCCGGGAAGTCTTGGAATCTAGATTCGTAGAGGAGTGCCCAATATCCTTTCTAGAATGTCTTCTTTTTTATGAGGTTGTCATCCCACTTAGCTTCTTGTTGTTGAATAATTGCAGTGCACTGCAGAGAAAGTAGTTGTGCTTCATCTAATTCATTTATTTGTTGGAGTCTTCTAATTTGGGCCTCCATCAAATCCAACCCCACTTCCTGGGCTGTTCTCAGAGTATTTATTTCAAATTCAATAGGAAAAATTGGTTCCCTTCCAAATACCAGATGGTATGGATAATAGCCAGTGGTGTTTCGCCATGTTGTGCGGTATGCCCACAAGGCCTCTAGTAGTATAGTAGCCCAATCCTGACGATGTGTTGAGATTGTTTTAGTGAGAATTGCCTCAAGGACTATGTTGGTGCTTTCAACCTGCCCGTTTTCCTGCGGGTGGTAGGGAGAGATGACCTATGGGTTACATGGTGGTTTTTCAGAGTGGTCGTGATTTTATTTCCCATAAACTGTGCCCCTCCATCAATTATTACTTCCCGAGGTAAGCCATGCTGCACAAATAACTCAAAAATAAAATTTATCACAGATTCTTCTGTAGCTCTTCATACAGCCACTGTTTCTACCCACTTCATCACATAATCTGTGGCAACCAGTATGTAGGTTTTCTGATTTGATGGTAGGTTGAATGGTCCAACAAATTCCAGTGCCCACTGTTCGAAAGGTTCCACTACTAACTGTGGTTGTAATGGCATTTCGTCAGATTGGCCAGGGCATCCCATTCTTTGGAAACTATCGCCAACTTGGACATATTTCTTGGCATCTTTAAAAATTGTTGGCCAATAATAACCCATTTGAAATACTTTATGCCTCATCCTGTGATCTGCAAAATCGCCACCACATGGTTCATCCTGATAGGCGCTTAGGATGTCATAAATCTCGTCTTCTTGGATGCATCTGCGTATATTCATATCAGTTCCTGTATGAAAAAGATATCCACTGATCCAGGAGAATCTAACACTGCACTGAATAATCAAATTTTGTTCCTTTGATGTCAAGTGTCTTGGTAGCTTTCCTACTGCTAGATAATTCTCTACATCTTCGTACCATGGCGTTTTTACTGCTATAGCGAACAAATTCTCATCAGGGAACTGATCGTCCACCGCTAGTGGGTCATCTGACTTTGGAACTCTAGACAGGAAATCTGCAACTACGTTCTCTTTCCCTAGGCAGTGTTATCACACTCAAATTTTTCAAAATTTGTTTTGATAAGGTCACCATAGGTTTCATATTATATCATGTTGGGTCATGCATTTTTTCACCTAGGTTAATGGAGTCTCATAAAACATTTCCATGAAATCTCTGACTAAAATTCATTTGTTGGTGTCTACCTTAAGGTTTAATATCCCCTTCTCATCTTGTCATTTCAGTCAAGTCAAGCCTCATATCATCTAGTTTTAATACCCATGCATTTAAATCAAAAAACATTCCACTAGTCAGTTTTTTATATTTTCATAGCGATTTACAAAGGAAATATGCAGATTTCGCTACGAAACTGCCTAATAGTTTTGTAGCGAATTTGTCAAAAACCTAACTGTCTTCTCTAAAAAAATGTGTTTTTTCAGGCAAAGGGCCAAAGTGGTGTGAGGTGTCACTTTTTGATTAGATAGGTGAAAGATGAGATCACCTAGTAGGTTATGACATTCATCTGAATGTGAAATCATAAGGTTTTTTCATCATTCCACCTTCATCACTCCATTTGATATTTTCCCTCTCATACTTGAATTTAATTAAAACATATCACCCAAGCTCCTCTCTGTCATTAACCCTTCATACTTTGCATTTAAAGCATATTAGTGTCATCCTTGAAGATTTTAGCTTTGTGGCAAGCAACTTGCTATCCAAAAGCAGCTTGTTGTCCAATTTGTCTTTATAGGTGTCACATGTTTAAGAAGGCATCTTGGTTATAAAGGGAGATGGTCATGCACAAGAAAAAATACAAAGGAGGCTCTGTGGATAAGATATAAGCCCATGGAAATTAAGCTATTTTTGGAGGACCCTAGCGTTGCTTAAGCATGCATAAGTTCAAGTTGCTTGAATTTTTGTTGGAGCTAACTAGGAAATTGATGTGTTTTTGGACTGTTTGAGAAGTAAGTTTAAAGAGAGGATTATGGATGAAAAGAGATGAATTTGGAAATATTGAGAGATTTTGTTGTCAAGCCCAGAACAAGGAAAAATAACCTCTTTCACTTTTCTCACAGGTGCTACCAGTTTGGAGATTCAAAGATGTCTCTGGGACCTATTTTCAGAAAACAAAATTTAACTGTTTTATACTTGTATTTCAAATACAGATTCTGGACAGCAGGAGATGGAATTTAAAAACCAAGAGAGGTTTTTCTTAAATACATTTGTATCTACAAAAACCTCATCTATTTTTGCAAAATATATCAAGGATTCGAAAATATGAGTTCAATCCAGTTTCGTAGCGTGCTTAAGGCTTGAAGCTAGAAAAACGCTATGAAAATTCCTGTAGGTGCATTTTTTCCTTGAAATCCAGTTTTTTCAAGTTTAATGAAGGGAGATTGACTATTTGCAAGGTTTCTTGGCATAGTAAAGATGTTTGAATAGCAAAGGTGGCAAGGAGATGGATGAAAAGACAAGATTTCATATGCTACTTAAATATGCTACGAAAATTTCTGTAGATGCTTTTTTGCCTAAAAATTCAGTTTTGTCATGTTTTATGAAGGGAGATTGACTGTTTTCAAGGTGTCTTGGCATAATAAAGTTGTTGTAACAACAAAGGAGTCAAAGAGATAGATGGAAAAGCATGTTTTCATACGCTACGAAAACTCGCTACTAACCTGCCTAAAGATGCTATGTTTTGCAGCGAGGGGCTTTTGAAGGATTTGTGAAGGTTCAAAGGACATATGGAAGACCAGCAAGACACGCGGAGGCATCCTAACATATAAGGAGACATCTCAGCAAAGACTTGTCACTTGACATATGTACCACTCATACAAACAGCATGAAGACAAATTATAGTTGTTATTGACTTTTTCCAACAAAATAGGACAGTTGTTACTAAATTCTTGCAAATTGTATTTATGTATTATGTCATGGAGAATTCCATTTGAGCACTTGATCCTTATCTATGTAATGATCCCACTATTAGATAAGTGGAGGTAATAAATAGGTATTTGAGTCCTATTAGGCCTCTAACTCCTAAAGTTAGTAGGTGTCATTATCATTACCATGTATTTGGATTTTTAGTTAGATTAGGTGTCAAAAGAAGGATTTGAAGACCCAGCTTGAAGGCAGATCCAATATGAAGGTGTTGAAGCCTATTAATAGGCATAATATCGAATAACAAAGGGTTGGGAGATGGTGACTTGACACTGCTACAATTGTAATCTTTCATTATCAGTAATATACTTTTACAACAGCTTATTTCAAACCCAAGATTCATTGTATGTTCTTATCTATGCTTGTTTATCTTAGTCCTTTGATCATTATGTTGTGGCTCAAGTGTAATCACTTGGAATTCAGTAATATGCTCCAATTTCCTATACACATGTAGTTTATTGTTTTGTCCTTTGTGTGTGATTTGATAAGAATATAAGTGCCCTGGCTTCCATGACTTTTGTTGTTTTGTAATTGAAATTTTCCTTCCAGACATGAGATTCGAATGAGGTGTTTAGTGTTTTGTTTACTTTATATCTTTCCTCTTTAATCACTTGCAGTAGATTTCATCTCTAATTACTTAGAATTCATAATATTATGCTCTGACTTCCTTTAGTGGTGAAATGACTGTGTTTTCCTATGTTATGTGTATGAACCATCTTTTTGAAACCTCTGTTTGCCTCAGGTCACATAAGAAGAATTATTTTCATTGAGTTTATTGATAATTGACCCCATGCCCAATGGTAGTAAACCCTCTACATCTTTCACCTACACAAAAACACATTCAATACAATTCAGAGTTAGCCATATGCTCTAAACTTCATTGAAAATCATTTGTTCTTCTTTTGAGAGATCCCTCTCAGACTGAAGAGGCTAATCTTCAGTCAAAAGCTGGTTTGAAGTAGTTACTCCAAGTTTATCATTGAAGCAGCCCAACAAGACTCAATTTGGTGATAACATTTTGGCACCATTGTCGGGGATGAAGGTGTAAATTTTCTCTAGGCAGAACGACAAGGTTCAGATTTTACTTCTAATGGTGAATAGAAGCCAAACACAAGAAGGTTGTACAATTCACCTGGAAACTCCATTTTTCAAGATCCAGAGCTTCAAAGTTCAAAGAGACTTCACTGGGAAGAATCCAAATTTCAGAACATTCATGGTGATCCAAGATGAAAGGGTATGTGGCAAACTCTTTATATGATAAAATGTTACAAAGTGTAAGGGATGAGTTAGAATAATTTCAGATAGATGAACATTTCTCCACAATAGTATTTTGTTGTTTGAAATCCAGTCGACTCGCACCTGAAAATAAAAATTGTTTTCTTGGTTTAGCTGCTGAAAGATTAGAGAATGAAATTGAACTATTGGATGTTAAAATTGGATCATATGATTTCCAAGATCCTAAACAGTTCTTGGGAGGTCTTCCTCCTCCAAAAAGGGAGGAAATTGTTATACAATTTAACTTGCAGATAGAGGAAGAATATGGTTATAAGCTTGGTATTGTAAAGTTGGAATCAAGGTCCAACCTTGATGAAGAAAATGAAAATGATATCCAGGATCAATTTGTCATTGAGGTCTTAAAAGGGATATCAATAAATTGTGTCTTCTATGATCCCGTAGCTAATTACATGGAAGAGTTCTACATTCCAACTTTTCAATTATTTTTTCACTATGAAAAACATATCCATCTTCTCTTACCTTTATCATTTCAGAATATAGTTTTCTTTTGGTTCAAGTGCAGTCAAGGGGTTCAAGTATCAGATCATCTCATTGACTATCTTTATTGGAGGTTTCATGTTGCTTAAATCAAATATGAATATTTCAACTGTTAGGGTAGGTAGGAGCGTGTGTGAATAAGCTCAAAGTAGACTGAGCATCTTTTCAGTAGGTATAAATTTGGTTTGTCAGCAGTAATTGTCAATCTTGAGCCCGAGGTGAAGGCCAGAAGATTTGAAGAAATCTTGGAAAATTTCAGAAGTTTACTTCCAAAAAAGATGGATGGAATTGGAACTACAGGTTCTTTGGTGTACCACAGGGGCACACCATCCCCACTGGAGCCACTGTTATCACACTCAAAATTTTCACAATTTTTTTTGATAAGGTCACCATAGGTTCCATATTATATCATGTTGGGTCATGCATTTTTTCACCTAGGTTGATGGAGTCTCATAAAACATTTTCATGAAATCTTTGACTAAAATGCATTTGTTGGTGTTTACCTTAAGGTTTAATATCCCCTTCTCATCATGTCATTTCAGTCAAGTCAAGCCTCATATCATCTATTTTTAATACCCATGCATTTAAATCACAAAACATTCCACTAGTTAATTTTTCAGATTTTCGTAGCGATTTACAAAGGAAATCTGCAAATTTCACTACGAAATTGCCTAATAGTTTTGTAGCGAATTTGTCAGAAGCCTAATTGTCTTCGCTACAAAAATGTGTTTTTCCAGCCAAAGGGACAAAGTGGTGTGAGGTGTCACTTTTTTATTAGACAGGTGAAAGATGAGATCACCTAGTAGGCTATGACATTCATCCAAATGTGAAATCATAAGGGTTTTTCATCATTCCACCTTCATCACTCCATTTCACATTTTCCCTCTCATACTTGAATTTCATTAAAACAGATCACCCAAGCTCCTATTTGTCATTAAACCTTCAACCTTTGCATGTAAAGCATCTCATTTTCATCCTTAAAGAGTTTAGCTTTGTGGCAAGCAGCTTGTTGTCCAAAACCAGCTTGCTGTCCAATTTATCTTCATAGGTGTCACATGTTTAATAGGGAAACTTGGTTATAAAGGGAGATGGTCATGGAAAATAAAACATATAAAGGAGGCTCTGTGGATAATATAGAAGCCCATGGACCTTAAGCTATTTGTGGAGGACCCTAGCTTTGATGAAGCATGCACCAGTTCAAGTTGCTTGAATTTCTGCTGGAGCTAACAAGGAAATTGTTGTGTTTTTGGACTGTTTGAGAAGTAAGTTTAAAGAGAGGATTATGGATGAAAAGAGATGAATTTGGAAATACTGAGAGAGGTTATTTTCAAGCACAAAACAAGGAAAAATAACATCTTTCACTTTTCTCACAGGTGCTAACAGTTTGGAGATTCGAAGATGTCTCTGGGACCTATTTTCAGAAAACAGAATTTAACTATTTTATACATGTTTTTCAAATACAAATTCTGGACAGTAGGAGATGATATTTAAAAAAACAAGAGAGGTTTTTCTTCAAAACATTTGGATCTACAAAAAAATCCTCCATTTTTTCCAAACATATCAAGGATTCAGAAATATGAGTTCATTTCTAAATTGAAAATTCTACTTTTTTTAGGCAATTTCGTAGCGTGCTTCAGGCTTGAAGCCAGAAAAACGCTACAAAAATTCCTGTAGGTGCATTTGTACCTTGGAATCCAGTTTTGTCAAGTTTTATGAAGGGAGATTGACTGTTTGCAAGGTGTCTTGGCATAGTAAATATGTTTTAACAACAAAGGTGGCAATGAGATGGATGAAAAGACAAGATTTCATACGCTACTAAAATACGCTACGAAAATTTCTGTAGATGCATCTTTGCCTTAAAACCCAGTTTTGTCAAGTTTTATGAAGGGAGATAGTTTGTTTTCAAGGTGTCTTGGCATAATAAAGGTGTCGGAACAACAAAGGAGTCAAAGAGATATATGGAAAAGTAGGTTTTCATACGCTACGAAAACTTGCTACTAAACTACCTAAAGATGCTATGTTTTGTAGCGAGGGGCTTTTGAAGGATTTGTGAAGGTTCAAAGGACATATGGAAGACCATTAAGCCACGTGGAGGCATCCTAACATATAGGGAGACATATGAGAAAAGACTCATCACTTGACATATGTACCACTCATACAAATAGCATGAAGACAAATTATAGTTGTTATTGACTCTTTCCTACAAAATAGGACAGCTGTTACTAAATTCTTGGAAATTGTATTTATGTCTTATGTCATGGAGAATTCCATTCGAGCACTAGATCCTTATCTATGTAATGATCCCACTATTAGATAAGTGGAGGTAATAAATAGGTAGTTGAGTCCTATTAGGTCTCTAACTCCTAAAGTTAGTAGGTGTCATTATCATCACCATATATTTGGATTTTTAGTTAGATTAGGTGTCAAAATAAGGATTCGAAGTCCCAGCTTGAAGGCAGATCCAATGTGAAGGTGTTGAAGCCTATTAATAGGCATAATATCGAATAAAAAAGGGTTGGGAGATGGTGACTTGACACTACTACTATTTTAATATTTCATTATCAGTAATATACTTTTACAACAGCTTATTTCACACCCAATATTCATTGTATGTTCTTATCTATGCTTGTTTATCTTAGTCCTTTGATCTTTATATAGTGGCTCATGTGTAATCACTTGGAATTCAGTAATATGCTCCAATTTCTTGTACACATGTATTTTATTGTTTTGTCCTTTGTGTGTGATTTGATAAGAATATAAGTGCCTTGGCTTCCATGACTTTTGTTGTTTTGTAATTGACATTTTCCTTCCAGACTTGAGATTCGAATGAGGTGTTCAGTGTTTTTTTTACTTTATATCTTTCCTCTTTAATCACTTGCAGTAGATTTCATCTCTAATTACTCAGAATTCATAATATTATGCTCTGACTTCCTTTAGTGGTGAAATGACTATGTTCTCCTATGTTATGTGTATGAACCATATTTTTGAAACCTCTTTTTGCCTCAGGTCACATAAGAAGAATTATTTTCATCAATTTTATTGACGATTGACCCCATGCCCAATGGTAGTAAACCCTCTACATCTTTCACCTACATAACAACACATTCAATACAATTCAGAGTTATCCATATGCTTTAAACTTCATTGAAAATAATTTATTCTTCTTTTGAGAGAGCCCTCTCAGACTAAACAGGCTAATCTTAAGTCAATAGCTAGTTTGAAGTAGTTACTCCAAGTTGACCATTGCAGTAGCCCAATAGGACTCAATTTGGTGATAAAATTTTGGCATCGTTGTTGGGGACAAAGGTGTAAATTTTCTCCGGGAAGAACGACAAGGTTCATATTTGACTTCTGATGGTAAACATAAGCCAAACACAGAAAGGCTGTACAATTCACCTGGCGACTCCAATTTTCAAGATCTCGAGCTTCAAAGTTCAGAGCAACTTCACTGGGAAGAATCCAAATTTCAGAACATTCATGGTGATCCAAGATGAAATGGTATGTGGCAAACTCTTTATATGATGAAATTTTACAAAGTGTAAGGGATGAGTTAGCATAATTTCAAATATATGAACATTTCTCCACAATAGTAGTTCTTTGTTTCAAATCCAGTCGACTCACACCTGAAAATAAAATTTGTTTTCTTGATTTAGCTGCTGAAATATTAGAGAATAAAATTGAACTATTGGATGTTAAAATTGGATCATATGAATTCCAAGATCCTAAACAGTTCTTGGAAGGTCTTCCTCCTCCAAAAATGGAGGAAATTGTTATACCATTTGACTTGCAAATAGAGGAAGAATATGGTTCCTAGCTTGATATTGTAAAGTTGGAATCAAGGTCTAGCCTTGATGAAGAAACTGAAAAGGATGTCCAGGATCAATTTTTCATTGAGAGCTTAAAAGGGATATCAATAAATTGTTTCTTCTATGATCCCATAGCTGATTACATGGAAGAGTTATACAGTCCAACTTTTCAATTATTTTTTCACTATGAAAAACAGATCCATATTCTCTTACCTTTATCATTTCAAAATACAGTTTGCTTTTGGTTCAAGTGCAGCCAAGGGGTTCAAGCATCAGATCATCTCATTGACTGGGTTTATTGGAGGTTTCATGTTTCTTGAATCAAATATGAATATTGCAGCTATTATGGTAGGTAGGAGCGTGTGTGAATAATCTCAAAGTAGACTGAGCATCTTTTTAGTAGGTATAAATTTGGTTTTTCAACATTAATCATCAAGCTTGAGCCCGAGGTGAAGGCCATGAGAATTTGAAGAAATCTTGGCAAATTTCATAAGTTTACTTCCAAAAAATATGGATGGTACTAGAACTACAGGTTCTTTGGTGTACCACAGGGGCACACCATCCCCACTGGAGCCACTGTTATCACACTCAAAATTTTCAAAATTTGTTTTTATAAGGTCACCATAGGTTTCATACTATATCATGTTGGGTCATGCATTTTTTCACCTAGGTTGATGGAGTCTCATAAAACATTTTCATGGAATCTATGACTAAAATACATATGTTGGTGTCTACCTTAAGGTTTAATATCCCCACCTGATCATGTAATTTCAGTCAATTCAAGCCTCATATCATCTAGTTTTCATACCCATGCATTTAAATCACAAATCATTCCACTAGTTAGTTTTTTCAGATTTTCGTAGCGATTTACAAAGGAAATATGTAGATTTCACTACGAAACTGCCTAACAGTTTCGTAGTGAATTTGTGAGAAGCCTAATTGTCTTTGCTACGAAAATGTGTTTTTTCAGCCAAAGGGGGCCAAAGTGGTGTGAGGTGTCACTTTCTTTTTTGACAGGTGAAAGATGAGATCACCTAGTAGGTTATGACATTCATCCAAATGTGAAATCATAAGGTTTTGTCATCATTCCACCTTCATCACTCCATTTGAGATTTTCCATCTCATATTTGAATTTCATTAGAAAAAATCACCCAAGCTCCTATCTTCCATTTAACCTTCAGCCTTTGCATGTAAAGCATCTCAGTTTCATCCTTGAAGAGTTTAGCTTTGTGGCAAGGAGCTTGCTATCCAATTTGTCTTTATAGGTGTCACATGTTTAAGAGGGCAGCTTAGCTATAAAGGGAGATGGTCATGCACAAGAAAACATACAAAGGAGGCTCTATGGATAAGATAGAAGCTCATGGACCTTAAGCTATTCGTGGGGGACCCTATATTTGTTGATGCATGCACCAGTTCAAGTTGCTTGAATTTATGCTTGAGCTAACAAGGAAAGTGTTGTGTTTTTGGACTGTTTGAGCAGTAAGCTTAAAGCGAGGATTATGGATGAACATAGATGAATTTGGAAATACTAAGAGAGGTTATTGTCAATAATATAACAAGGAAAATAACCTCTTTCACTTTTATCACAGGTGCTACCAATTTGGAGATTCGAAGATGTCTCTGGGACCTATTTTCAGAAAACATAATTTTCCTGTTTTATACATGTTTTTCAAATACATATTCTGGAAAGTAGCAGATGGTATTTAAAAAAAAAAAAGAGGTTGTTCTTTAAAACATTCGGATCTACAAAAATCTCCTCCAGTTTTTAAAAATCTATCAAGGATTCGGAAAAATGAGTTCATTTCTAAACTGCAAATTATGCCTTTTTTAGGCAGTTTCGTAGCGTGCTTCAGGCTTAAAGCTAGAAAAATGCTACGGAAATTCCCGTAGGTGCATTTTTTCCTTGGAATCTAGTTTTGTCAAGTTTTATGAAGGGAGATTGATTTTTTTCAAAGTGTCTTGGCATAGTAAAGATGTTTTAACAGCAAAGGTGGCAAGGAGATGGATGAAAAGGCAAGATTTCATACACTACTAAAATACGCTACAAAAATTTCTGTAGATCCATTTTTTCCTTAAAACTCAGTTTTTTCAAGTTTTATGAAGGGAGATTGACTATTTGCAAGGTGTCTTAGAACAATAAAGGCGTTGGAAAAACAAAGGAGTCAAAGAGATAGATGGAAAAGCAGTTTTTCATATGCTACAAAAACTCGCTACTAAACTGCTTAAAGATGCTCTGTTTTGCAGCGAGGGGCTTTTGAAGGATTTGTGAAGGTTCAAAGGACATATGGAAGACTAGAAAACCACGTGGAGGCATCCTAACATATAAGGAGACATCTCAGCAAAGACTCATCACTTGACATATGTACCACTCATACAAACAACATGAAGACAAATTATAGTTGTTATTGACTCTTTCCTACAAAATAGAACAGTTGTTACTAAATTCTTGGAAATTGTATTTATGTCTTATGTCATGGAGAATTCCATTCGAGCACTTGATCCCTATCTATGTAATGATCCCACATTAGATAAGTGGAGGTAATAAATAGGTAGTTGAGTCCTATTAGGTCTCTAACTCCTAAAGTTAGTAGGTGTCATTATCATTACCATGTATTTGGATTTTTAGTTAGATTAGGTGTCAAAAGAAGGATTCGAAGGCCCAACTTGAAGGCAAATCCAATGTGAAGTTGTTGAAGCCTATTAATAGGCAGAATATCGAATAACAAAGGGTTGGGAGATGGTGACTTGACACTGCTACTATTGTAATCTTTCATTATCAGTAATATACTTTTACAACAACTTATTTCAGACCCAAGATTCATTGTATGTTCTTATCTATGCTTTTTTATCTTATTCCTTTGATCTTTATGTAGTGGCTCATGTGTAATCACTTGGAATTCAGTAATATGCTCCAATTTCCTGTACACATGTAGTTTATTGTTTTGTCCTTTGTGTCTGATTTGATAAGAATATAAGTGCCTTGGCTTCCATGACTTTTGTTGTTTTGTAATTGGCATTTTCCTTCCAGACTTGAGATTCGAATGAGGTGTTCAGTGTTTTGTTTAATTTATATCTTTATTATTTAATCACTTGCATTAGATTTTATCTCTAATTACTCAGAATTCATAATATTATGCTCTGACTTCCTTTAGTGGTGAAATGACTGTGTTTTCCTATGTTATGTGTATGAACCATCTTTTTGAAAATTATTTTTTCCTCAGGTCACATAAGAAGAATTATTGTCATCGAGTTTATTGATGATTGACCCCATGCCCAATGGTAGTAAACCCTCTACATCTTTCACCTACACAACAACACATTCAATACAATTCAGAGTTAGCCATTTTCTTTAAACTTCATTGAAAATCATTTATTCTTCTTTTGAGAGAACCCTCTCAGATTGAAGAGGCTAATATTCAGTCAAAATCTGGTTTCAAGTAGTTACTCCAAGTTGACCATTTCAGCAGCCCAATAGGACTCAATTTGGTGATAACATATGGTCTTTGATAGTTATGTCAAACTCCTGTAAAAGCAACAACCAATGAGTCACTCTTCCATTTGTAATAGGTTTATTGGCTAAGTATCTAATGGCGGAGTGATCGGTATATAGGAATACTTGATAGCCAATTATATATTGTATAAATTTATTGATAGCATAAATGACAGCCAATAACTCTTTTTCGGTCACAGTATAGTTTAATTCGACGGGAATGAGATTCTTGTTGATATAGTAAGTAGCATAGGGCTTTTTGTCTTCTTCTTGACTGACAATTGTCCCTATCGCTGTGTCAGATGCATCTGAGGAAATGTGAAAGGGCAACTCCCAATTGGGGCCGCGTAAGACTAGTGCAGTCGAGACCAGTTTCTTCAAATATGAAAAAAGAGTGTCACGTTCATCAAACGAATGGAATTCAACATTTCCAGTTAATGCATACAACGGTGCAACAATTTGTGAGAAATTCTTTATAAACTTACGGTAGTACCCTGCATACCCAAGGAAGCTACGTACCTCTGTTTGAGTACAAGGTGTGGCTAATAAAATAATTACCTCTATTTTTTTTGGATCTACCTGTATTCCAACTACATTTTGTAGTGCCCTAGGATTACTCCTTTGATCATCATCATGTGACATTTTTCGTTGCTCGAACACAATCTGGTAGCAATACATCGTTCTAATACTTTTTCTAGTGTTTTCGGTGCTTGATAAAAATCATCTGCATATGGAGTAAAGTCGTCCATGTAAATCTCGAGTCCTTCATTTATTAAATCTGAAAAAAAATGTTAATTATGGCTCTTTGAAACGTTTTTGAGGCATTGCATAACTTAAACGGAAATACCCTATAGGAAAATGTACCCAGGGGCAGGTAAAGGTCGTTTTATCCTGGTCTTTAGGGGCTATCTGGATTTCATTGTAACCACTAAAACCATCAAGGAATGAGAAGAACCGATTTCCTGCTAATGTATCAAGGTCTTGATCAATAAAAGGGAGTGGGAATTAGTCTTTCTATGTTTCTTTATTCAGTTCTCTGTAATCCACACAAATTCGCCACTTACCATTCTTCTTAGGAACGACTACTAGAGGAGAGACCCATTTGATGTATGAAATAGGATAAATGAAGTTCACATCTAGAAAAAATTTTAATTCATCTTTTACAATGTCTTTCAGATGTGGCTTTAACCTTCACTAAGGCTGCTGAATAGGCCAAGCATCCTTGTCAGTATAAATGTGATGTGTGCATAGTTGAGGATCTATACCCTTCATGTCTAGGTAGTCCCAAGCAAATGCTCCCTTATATTTCTATAAAACCTTAATGAGCTTTTGTTGTTGGTTATTATTCAGACTATCGTTGATATTTAGAACCTTTCCTGGCTCAATTTCAATTGGTATGCTATTACGAACAATAGTCGTGGGTATGTGATGATTATCAATGTCTGCCAAGGGGTCTTCTTGTGCTTCATTATCAAGAACTAATTTTAACATTTGGAATTTTACATTTTCAGAAGTAGATGGCTGACTCATGAAGTTATTGATTACATCGTCTTCAATTTGATCTTTGAATTCAAGTGCTTCAATTATTGTTAGTGGTGAATGGATGTTTTGTTCCCAGTATGTATGTGGCTATTTATGAATATTTACAGTGGGAAGACTTGGTTTCGTAGGTGGGTATATGACAATATTTTTTATGGCATCACCTCTAGCAATGGTCATGTTGCTTGTCTAACAACCTATGTAAGCATCGGTTGTTGCTAACCAAGGTCACCCAGAATCAAGGGGTATCCATCTAACCTACTTTTTGGGTTAATAACTAAAACATATGCCAGATACTACCATGAGTCCAAAGAAACCAGGATGTCCTGTAATATACCTTCTAGTTTGATAACAGATCTGTCAGCAAGTTCCAGCAAGGTAGATGTGGGTTCCAACATTGTTATACCTAACTTCTCGCAGGTTTTTGTAGTTAAGATGTTGATGGCCGCCCCCAAATCAACTAATGTGTTCGAAAAAGAGTGGCCAGAGATTTGTAAAACAACTATGGGGTTCCCTAGATCCTCATATTTTACTGGTGTTTCTTTACCCAAGAGTAAGTCTCATAGTGCTCCCACTACATGAACAGTTGGTACAGTTTTTTCTTTCCTCGCCTGTTTTTTTTCCACACAACTCTTTAATTGTCTTGGCATAGATAGGAATGTCTTGTATAGCCTGCAGAAGAGGAATTTTAATGCAAATATTTTTTAGTTCCCCTAGGAGATCAAAATCTGAAGAGACTATTGGTTTAGGAAATTTTAATCTCTCAGGGAATGGAGGGGAGGAAATAATAAGGTTTTCAGTGTCTTTTTGGTCAACTGTATCCCTCCCCTGCTCTATCTCTGTTTCTGTCATAGTTGATTGTTTGGGTGCTCTCGGAATTTCAGACTCAAGTTGTGGCAGGGTCGTCTCTTCTCTAGGTGAAATAACACGTCCTAATCTCAGCCTAAGTTCATTGCATTGCTTCTGTTCAGTTTTGGGGTTTGGTTTTTCGACAATTTGGATTACCTGAACCGGTCTGTTATTGGGATTAGGATTGGGTTGAGCTGCCAGTTGAGGACGCATAATAGGCTAAGGATTGTGTTAGGTTGGGTATGGAGCTGGTAATGTAGGTTGATTCTGAGCCCCTGTCCCCATCGGTAAATTGGTCATTCCTAGCGTTGCTGCCATTTTTTTACCAATTTGTATTATGTGAAGTGGAGGCAGGCCATTGGGACTAATATGGATTGTTTTTCCAATAAGGGGGAGAACAAGGAAAACTTGACCAATTATTACCTGAAGAGGGTTGTGTTGGCCAAGGAGGCATGGAAAATTATTGGGATGGCCAGGCTCTGCCATACTGTTGCAAGGTTCTATTAATTAAATTGTGAAGGAGGAAAGAACTGAGGAGGGTCTTGTGGCATACCTAGTCATGCTTGCCACTACCGACGTTGATTTATTAGATACACTGGTTCTGTCTCTTCTTCTACCTTTTTAAAAACCGCTTTCAACCTTGGAAGTGAAGGGCAATGGTCAGTGGCATGGTCCTTGGTACAAATATCACATGTTTGGACCATGTCTAATAGACATTCCCTCCGGATGTGCTTCTTCCGACAGCATGGACAAAAGACAACCAAGTTTTGTTCTGCTATAGCTTGCTTCTGTTTGGCTTGTAGGACATCTAGTTGCGTTGTGAGGGTTCCCAAGATATCAGTTTTAAAATCTTCTAAAAGATTACAGAATTCTTCTCTTCTCACGTTGCCACCAAACTGTTTATAATTCCTTGTAGCTGAGTCTCTCCCAGTTGGCATACTTCGCGTACTACCTCGAGAACACCTGATGCATAATGCAATAATGTCATCATATTATTCTTGATATATGTCCCCTTTTCCCATTATATTAAGTGTTTCCATCCATTCTTCTTTCATTCCTTTAATCATTGTTGCTTTTAAAATATCTTTAGACAGTGTAGTATACAGAGATCTTTGAAAATTATATTGAAATATTTCAACGTATTCCTCTAATGTCTCATTGTCTCTTGCAGACATATTGAAGATTTCGTCTTTTAGTTCTCGAGTTCGACAATAGTCTTGATATTTGTTAAGAAATTATTTTTTCATCTGATCCCAACTATTAATGGTTCCTCCACCGAGCCCCATAAACCAACGTAATGTTGTCCCCTTCAAAGTAGAGGGAAATAATTTTATTTTCTGAGGGTTAATGGTGTAGTCATATCCCCTACATAAGACATCAAATTCAAATAAGAATGCATCTGGATCTTCCAAGGTCAGCCCATGGAAATTGGGGATGTTTTGTAATGGAATGGCTTTCACAGGGGAATTTGCAGCCGAATCAACAATGACATACTCCAATGTTGACGTCTGCCTCTGGTTTCGGTTGTTTTCCATTTTATCAAAGATATGCCAATAAACTTTAGGGATTTCTTTTTCTGGGGGAATAAGTTGAGTGGAATTAGGGAGTGGATTTGGAGGAAACCTTATAGCACTTCCCCAATCTGGGACACTAGGCATATTTGTCTCAACCACTCTCTTAGGGGATCCATGCTATGGAGTTTTTAATTATACTGCACTGCTGGTTTCTCCCTCTCCTTCTTGCAAATTGAAATAATTTCCCTCTCTCGAAGGGTCAGGACTTACATGCTCAACATTCTAAAGGCTTTGTTCATACCCTTCTGTTTCATTGTGAATCTCGGCATGGGATGCAGACGGTGAGGCTGCTGCCTGAGGGAGTGTAGTACGAGTCCGAGTAGGAATGATTCTAGGTCTACGGATGCATGGGATTTAGCCTTCTTAATGATTTTATCTATATATGGTGTTCTGCCAAGGACCACTGATCCTTTGGGTTTTGTGGATTTAAGTGGGGGATTTTGAACTAATTCTATCTTTTTCTTCCTATTCATAAAACAAGAACACCTATCCTACTAACCTCTTCCCAATTGCTAAGAAGCAGGTTGGAGAGCAATCATTTTGCTTGCTGGTACACAGGTTCTTACCTCTCGTTTTCAATACCCAATTCTTTCACAACAAAAGGAAACAAAAATAAAGGACATCACTCTTAAACACTCTCCCCGACAACGACGCCAAAATGTTGGGTCATGAAGGTGATTGTTTTAAAGGTAACCTTAATAATTTTCATTAATTATCAACCCAGGGAAAGTCTTGTTATTTAAAAAGTGTAAGAAAAATATATGCAAGTGACATCGGAGGTTAACTACTCTAAATCGTTATAAGGAAGATTATTTAATTCTCGAAGTTCAATCAAACCAACTTGAAGTGAATTATGAAATACTTCAAACTATTCAAAGGAGTTAATTTTGTTCTAAGATTATGCAGAAATAACTACTCAAGACTTAAAAGAATAGATTACAATTGAACAACACGCTTTGATGAATTGAACAACAATCCTAATAAATTGAGCAGCAATCAATTATTCTAGATTTTGTAATGGAATTATCTTTTAATCAGCTAATAACATCCTTCAGAATTAAACATCAACCAAACGCCTAGAATCATGATGAAAATATCCAAACATTAACTATATGCAGAATTGAACAGCAACCATGTTGAAACTAGTCTAAAAATTGTAAAAGCATTAATTCCAGATAAGAGGACATGAATGATAAATATAGTCTAGTGAAAAGGAAACTATAACATCTCACGCTTGAAATTAACCAATTAAATGATAATGTTATGGAAACAATGAATAACTGGAAATGCAAATTCTGTTAATAAACGTATTGCACAGAAGTAGCAGGAGAACCCCTAGGGCTGGGCCCAAAGCCGCTAAAAGCCTATTGCTAAGGAATACTCAGAGGTTGTTTATTCCAAAAATGCCAAATTCTTCATTAATCCGCAGAATAATACATTAGTACGAACTTGACGATTTTGTCCGAATACGTTTATTAAAGAAATATTTTATTATAGTAACTTTCTTTTTCATCTTCGGCATTTTATAGTTTAAAGGCGAATTCAAAAGTAGTAACGGATCTTTCTCATTATGGGACCTTGTTGCTTCGTGGTTATCGACTGAGCACTCCAAGCATGGGTGTGCCTCTACATCTTCCGTTGATTCATAGTAGCCGATATGATTCCGTTCGCCTTCCTTGTCTGTTTTCTTTTGGTCATCCGGTCAGTAGTTTGGTTTTTTTGCTTCCCTATCAGTAAAGACGGTGAAAAATCACTTTTACGTTATTAAACACTCCTTTTATCATTATTCCACTCTGCCTCACTTTTGCATTATTTTCCTTTACTTTATTGCTAATATGAAGGGAAAATATATAAAAGTACATGACAGATCATGGTAAAGATAGGGGTGAAATGTACCTTTTTCTTGGCCCAATACCCACAAGAGTTGAGAACGGTGGTTAGTGCCACAATCGGTGGTCAGTTGATGCATTTTGCAACATTATTGGTGTTTCCCTTCTTATACTTAATGTTCAAATGAAATTGTTGTAGATATGTGGACCACTTCTAATGGCGATTTTTCTGCAACTTCCCTTGTGTCTGGATGAACTACAGGGGTCGGTGGTCTATGTGGATGACCGTTTCCTTACCCAAAATGTAATGCTTCCATTTGCGGCATTCCTACACAATGGAGTACATTTATTTTTCATAAGTGGGATACTTGGAGACTATATCGGACAGTGTCCCACTATGATATGCCACTGGATGCCCCTGTTGAGTAAGAACTACCCCAATAGCATAGTTAGAGGCATCTGTCTTGATCTCAAATGGTTGTTGCAAGTCTGGTAATGTGAGCACTAGGGTAGATTAGAGGTGATGTTTCAATTCTATGAACGCCTTTTGTTCAAATTCTGACGAAACTAATTTTTCTTTCACTCCTCCCTTGGTGACTTGACTCAAGGGCCAAGTGATATGACATAATCCCAACACGAACCTGCAGTAGTAATTAGCAAGACCCAGAAAGCTGCGAAGCTCTGTTAGAGTGGTTAGGGCCGGCCAATCCTGAATTACTTGTATCATGGTTGGATCCACATGCACCCCTCGTTTATCAATAATGTATCCCAGATACTAAACTTGGTTCATGCCAAAAGTGCACTTCTCCAAATTAGCACACAACTTATTTTGCCGCAGTGTTTGGAGGACCTATCGAATGTGGTGGAGGTGCTCTTCCCAAGTCTGGCTGAAGATCGGGATGTCATCCAAGTACACTACTACAAATGAGTTGGTAAATGGCCACAAGATGTCATCCATCAGCCTGATCATGAAGGTTTCGGTAGCATTCGTCAACCCAAAAGGCATGACCAGCCATTCGAAAAGGCCCATCTTGGCTTTGAAGGCAATATTCCACACATCGGAGGGTTCGATTGGTACCTGGTGATACCAAGACTTAAATTCGATCTTACTGAAATATTTCGCCCCTTTGAGTTGATCCAGAAGGTTATCAATCCGTAGGATCGGGTAACTATTCCAGATAGTGATCTTGTTCAGCGTCGGATAGCCAATAGAGAGTCTCCAAGTCCCATACTTCTTTTGCACCAACACAATCGGGCTCCCACAAGGTGATCAACTCATCCGGATGTGAAATTTCTACAACAGCTCCTGAATCTGCCTCTGGATTTCATCGTTCTCCATAACAGAGCGCCGATAGATCGGTCCATTGGACAACAATACACTTGGGGTCAGATCGATGGGGTTCTTGACCTAACAGTGCAAAGGCACCCCTGTGGGTGAGGTGAAGATCTCCTCGTACTCCTCCACTACCTTGTCCATTTGTTGTTGTCGTGCGGAGGAGCCCTGTCTCGAGGTCGTGGCCACAGTCTTCTTCTTGCCCTGGGGGTGGATCATCAATAATAAAAAAATCCCGGTTTCGGAAATGAGCTTACTACATTGTTTTGTAGCAACCAAAGAGATAGTTGTAGGCAGTTGTACCTCTGGTATCATGTACAACTTATTTCCCAAAGTAACAATAATAGCACGAGGCCAGGACTCATACACAGCATGTCGCTTCCACAAGTATGGTTGGCCTAATAATACATCACAAACATCAAGAGGAGCAATGTCACATAATACCTCATATGTGAAGGGATTGATGTTGTAGGGAAGGTGACACTGCTAGATGACACAGAGAACTAGTCCTTGGTGAAGCCACCCAATGGTGTACGGATGTGGGTGCGTTGTGGTCAGCAATCCGAAACGCTTCACGACCTCTGCTTAAATGAGGTTCAATTTTCTCCCATTATCGATAATGAACTTTAGCAGGGAGCCCTTTACCTACATCTGAGAGTGGAAGATATGGTCCTCCTCCTCTGGATATTACGGTTCCTCCTTCTGGATCTTTGTAGTGGCAACGGTGGCATTTTGTTCTGCATCAATAATCTGCTTCCCTTTATCATTCCCCTTTTCGGGTTCTGATTCAGAGTCAAAGCATGCATCTGATTCAGAAGCCCTCATCTTGGCCACGAGTGACTGCTTGGCCCAACACTCACTTGTGTTGTGAGTGGAGCTCTTATGGAACTCACACCACTTTCCTGTGTCCTTATTCGGCTTCGTGGTGTTGTCCTTTGTTCTGCGGTTTGGGGGCACCTTTCCCTTGCTTTTGATTCGTATATCCAAAGTCTCACTTCTTCTGTTTGAATTTCTGCTCAATCTTGGTAGCATACCGGTATTTTGTACCAAGCGCGGAGATGTTGAGGAACTCCATTTCCTCCTGGATGTATTTGTGCATACAATTGCGGTACTGAAGCACCAAATATTTCTCTGAATCTTTGCTACCCAACTTGGTGCGTAGGGTATGGAACATATTCGTTAGCTCATGCACATATTGATCCCTTTGCTGCTGCAATGTAGTCCTTTGTATGTACTTGTCCTCATAGCTCCCCATGGGATAATATTGTTCCTTGATGGCGTCTCGGAAATAATTCCAAGTGGGCACGACGTAGAATAGAGAGGGTTCCCCCTCGTCCTTTTTCTCAGAGTAGGTTTCCCACCAGTCCTTGACATGGGGGTAGCTTTGAGGAGTGCAAAAATAATCTTCTCCCGATCATAATTTTTAAAGTCATGAACTAAGAAATATCCTTCTAATAGATTCAACCATATATCTAGGGCATCTTCATCTATTTGTCCCTCAAATATGGGAATGTCAAAGTCTACTTGTACCTTAAAAGGAGTTGCGCCTCCAGATTGGTTGTTGGATGTAGATGTGCCACCAGTGGGCAGTCGTTGAAGGATCCAGGAAAAGTTATCCATTATTGCGTTCCTTTGTTTTTCGAGGGCCTCCTCGAGCAATATTTTGATAGGATCTCCTGCTCCCTCATCTTTCTTTTCGTCCCTCATGGGCGTCCGTCGAGGTTTGCGAGGTTGATCTTGCAAAGGTTCAACCAGATCGAGCCCTAACTCTTTATACCCCGACCTCATTGGGGACATGCAAAGAAGGTCGAGAAAGAGCAGACCGCTCTGATACCACTAATCTAGATTTATGCAGGAACGCAACAGAATACACATATAACCATAAATATAAAAATGCGGAAATAACACTTTATTTCATTAATATCAAAAAACTGAAATTTGTTTACAGACATAATGGAAATAAACTAGTTAGGGCGCTTGTAGCTTATCTCTGAGAAGAGATGTGGTGGCTACAGGCCTCTGAAATCTATGTTACAATGAGGCTCAAAGGCCTATATATTATTGAGAAACAATGGAAAAATATAAACATCCAAAAAGTCTAACCCTAGGAGATGAAATTCCATAATATGGGCCATGTCGAGGTAAATTGGTACATCAATTTCTCGGGGTCGTAACTTTGGCATACTATCTCCATTTGACGCACACGATACATCGTTAGAAATATCTATCCGAGGAATACAACTAGTGATCGTGAATTTCAAGTTTGGAACGAACTCATTTTCGTGGTAGGTTTGATGCCCAAAAAACATCGTTTAGGGCCTCAAAACGGCTTCGAAAGTTCAGGACCTGAAAAAACTGCTAAGAATAGTTAAATGTGATATAATTAAGGAAAATGAAAAACTGAAAGAAACAATGGTGGGGCCCCAAGTGGAATAGGCGAGTGGCCACCAATATCCTCCTGGATCATTCCTCCCCCATTAGCAAGCAATGATCCCCATTACGTTGAGTTCCTCCATGATATGAGGAAACTTCTGCTGAATTTGGTCCATGGTGAACCACTTTCCCTGGTGCAGGAGTTGGCCAGCTTTGACAACTGGATATAGTTGGATTTGCTGCTGGCAAGTTTTCTTGATTTTCATGTCCATGATACAATTTGTGGTGGCATGTTCCATGCAGTCTGGGTTTAACTCTGTTAGTGTGTGTTGTTCTGCAATGTCATAAGTGTCGAGTAGAGGTGGGAAATAGGGCTGAAGGCGGTCCACGTTGAATACTGGGTGCAAAACAAGGAATGGTGGAATAATGAGCTCGAAGGCATTGTTCCCTACAACCTTGGTGATGGTGTACGACCCGTATAGGAGCGGGCGAAGCTTGCGTTGGGGTCTAGTGAGGCGCTTGTTATGCAAATGTAGCCACACTTTGTCACCCACCTAGAAGTGGTGTGGCACCTGATGTTGATCATGTCATTTCATGTACTTAGCATTGGCTCTGTCCAATATGTCATGAACCTGCTGGAGGATGTGCTGAATGTGCTCAATGAAGTTGTTCACTTTGTCAGCTTCAGACTGGACATGAGCCAAATCACCCTGAGTAGCCACAAATGGCATGGCTACGTCAATGGGACATAGTGGATGGAACCCCAGGCCCACCTGAAAGGGGCTGTGGCCGATGGAGCTGTGGAGAGCCCGGTTATAACTGTGTTGTACATAGGGAAGTCTCTCCTCAAATGTGCGTGGATGCTTTGAATTGTACATGCGCAGAATGTGTACAATCATATTGTTGACGACCTCTTTCTGGCCATCAGTTTGGGGATGGAAATCTGTGGACTTGGTGAGCTTGGTGTCCAGCATTGACTAGAGGCTAGACCAAAATGTGTTGAGGAACCTACTGTCCTGATCTAAGATGATAGACTATGGGATCCCAAAGTGGACCCACACTCGTTCAAAGAATATTTTAGCAGTGGCTTCTGTTGTGATATTCTTCTTGCAGGCCGACATAATGGCCATCTTCGTGAATCTGTCAACAACCACGAAAACATAGTCGTTTCCATGCTTCGTAGAAGGAAGGCCCGACATGTAATCCATGGAGATGGATTCCCAAGGTCGACTAGGGGTAGGTAGTGAAGTATAGAGGCCTTGCTTCTTGATGGTCGATTTGGCAATGGAGTAAGCAGTGCAGGATTTGATGTACTTCCCAACATCATGTGGAAGGTTCAACCAATAGAAATACTTTTGCAGTACTGCCACTGTTTTCTCAACCCCGAAATTCCCAGCGACTCGACTGTAGTGTGCTTCCCAAATCATCTTGGCACACTTAATTGAAGGAACACAAAGGTGTCCTAGGTGACATAGCAGTGCATCTTGGAGGTGAAAATTTGGAACTTGCGTACCCTCAAAGAGTGTCCTGTATGTGTGGCCGAATTCTAGATCGCTCTTGTAGAGAAGTAGCCAATCACAAGTCTCGTGCCCACAAGATTTGATAACGGTGGTTAGCGCCACGATTGGTGGTCGACTGAGGCATTCTGCAACATTATTTTTGCTGCCCTTCTTATACTTGATGTTCAAATGAAATTGTTGCATATATGTGGACCACTTCTGATGGAAATCCTTCTGCAACTTCCCTTGTATCTATATGAACTGCAGGAGACGGTGGTATATCTAGATGATTGTTTCCTTCCCCAAAATGTAATGCTTCCATTGGCGGCATGCCTGCATAATGAAATACATTTCTTTGTCATAATTGGGATACTTGCGGACTGTGTCAGACAGTGTCTCACTGCGATATGCCACTTGATGCCCCTGTTGAGTAAGAACAACCCCAATAGCATACTTAGAGGAATCTGTCTCGATCTCAAATTGTTGTTGCGAGTCTGGTAATGTGAGCACTGGGGTAGAGCAGAGGTGGTGTTTCAATTCTACAAATGCCTTTTGTTAACATTCTGACCAAAATATTTTTTCTTTTGCTCCTCCCTTGGTGACTTGACTCAAGGGCCAAGTGATATGAGAGAATCCCAACACGAACCTGAGGTAAAAATTAGCAAGACCTAGAAATATGCGAAGCTCTATTAGAGTGGTTGGGGCCGGCCAATCTCGAATTACTTGGAACCTTATTGGATCAACATGCACCCCCCGTTCATCAATAATGTATCCTAGATACTGAACCTAGGTCATTCCAAAAGTGCACTTCTCCAAATTGGCACACAACTTGTGTTGCCGCAGTGTTTGGAGGACCTATCGGATGTGGTGGAGGTGCTCTTCCCAATTCTGGTTGAAGATCAAGATGTCATCCAAGTACACTACTACAAATGAGTTGATGAATGTCTGCAAGATGTCGTCCATCAGCCTCATGAAGGTTGCAGGAGCATTCTTCAACCTGAAAGGCATGACCAGCCATTCGAAAAGGCCCTCCTTGGCTTTGAAGGTAGTCTTCCACACATCGGAGGGTTCGATTGGGACCTGGTGATACCCAAACTTCAAGTCGATCTTGCTAAAATATTTCGTCGCTTTGAGTTGATCCATAAGGTCATCAATCTGTGGGATCAGGTACCTATTCTGGACAATGATCTTGTTCAGCACCCGATAGTCAATAGAAAGTCTCCAAGTCCCATCCTTATTCTACACCAACACGATCGGGCTCCCATAGGGCAATGAAATCAGTTGGATGTGACATTTCTGCAGCAATTCCTGAATCTTCCTCTTGATTTCATCATTCTCTAGAACAGAGCACCGATAGATCGGTCCATTGGGCAGCGATGCACCTTGGGTCAGATCGATGGGGTGCTTGACCTGACAGTGCAGAGGCACCCCTGTGGGTGAGGTGAAGATGTCCTCGTACTCCTCCACGACCTTATCCATTTGTTGTTGTTGTGCGGAGGAGCCCTGTCTGGAGGTTGTGGCCACAATCTTCTTCTTGCCTTGGGGGTGGATCATCAGGAAAACAAATTTCTCGGTTTTGGAAATGAGCTTACTACATTGTTTTGTAGTAACCAAAGAGATAGCCGCAGGCGGTGGTACCTCTGGTATCCTATACAACTTATTTCCCAAAGTAACAATAAAAGTGCGAGGTCGGGACTCATACATAACATGTCGCTCCACAAGTATGGTTTGCCTAATAACACATCACAAACATAAAAAGGAGCAATGTCATATAATACCTCATATTTGAAGTGCTTTATGTTGTAGGGAAGGTGACACTACTGGCTGACGTGGAGATCCCGTCCTTGGTGAAGCCACCCGATAGTGTATGACTGTGGGTGTGATGTGGTCTAAAAGCCCAAACGCTTAACAACCTCTGCCAAAATGAGTTTTTTTTGGCTCCCACTGTCGACAATGAACTATAGCGAGGAGCCCTTTACCCACATCTAAGAGTAGAAGAGACTGCTTGGCCCGACACTCACTTGTGTTGTGAGTGGAGCTCTTATGGAACTCACATCACTTTCCCGTGTCCTTCTTCGGCTTCGTGGTGTTTTTCTTTGCTTGCGACTTTGGTAGGTTATATTGGGCCGTCATGCCTTGGATTTTTCCTTTGTTCTGTGGTTTGGGGGCACCTTTCCCTTGCTTTTGATTCGCAGATCCAAAGTCTTGCTTCTTTTGTTTGAATTTTTTCTCAATATTGGCAGCATATCAGTATGTCATACCAAGCAAGGAGATGTTGAGGAACTCCATTTACTCTTGAATGTATCGATGCATACAAATGTGGTACTTCAACACCAAATGTTTCTCCGAATATTTGATATGCAACTTTGTGCGAAGGGCATGAAACATATTCGTCAACTCATGTACATCTTGATCTCTTTGCTGCTGCAACGTAGTCCATTATATGTACTTGTCCTCATAGCTCCCCACAGGATAATATTGTTCCTTGATGGCGTCTTGGAAATAATTCCAAGTGGGCGTGGCTGAGAACAGAGAGGGTTCCCCCTCGTCCTTTTTCTAAGAGTAGGTTTCCCACGAGTCCTTGACATGGGGGGTTGCTTTGAGGAGTGCAAAAATAATCTTCTTCCGATCAAAAAATTCATGAACTGATAAATATCCTTATAATAGATTTAACCATCTATCTACGGCATTTGCATCTATTTGGCCCTCAAATATGGGAATGTAAAAGTCTACTTGTACCTTAAAAGGAGTTGCGCCTCCAGATTGGTTGTTGGATGCAGATGCGCCGCCATTGGGTAGTCGTTGAAGGATCTAGGAAAATTTATCCATCGTCGCGTTCCTTTGTTTTTCTAGGGCCTCCTCAAGCAATATTTTGATAAGATCTCCCACTCCCTCATCTTTCTAGTCATCCCCCATGAGCGATCGTTGGGGTTTGCGAGGCAAAGGTTCAACCAGATAGAGCCCTAACTCCTTATACCTTGACCTTGTTGGGGACATGCAAAGAAGGATCAAGAAAGAGAAAACTATTCTAGTACCACCAATCCGGATTTATGTAGGAACGCAAAAGAATACATATATAACCATAAATATAAAAATGCAGTGGAAAGAGATGTAGGGCGCTGGTAGCTTATCTTTGAGAAGAGATGTGGTGGCTACAGGCCTGTGAACTCTGTGTTACAATGAGGCTCGAAGGCCTGTATATTATTGAGAAACAATGGAAAACCCTAAACATCCAAAAACCTAACCCTAGGAGATGAAACGTCAGAATATGGGCCTTCTCAGGGTAAATTGGTACATCAATTTCCTGGGGTCGTAAATTTGGCATACTATCTCTGTTTGATGCACATGATACATCATTAGAAATATCTATCCGAGGAATACAACTCAGTACAATGAATATGAAGTTTGGAACAGACTCATTTTCGCCGAGGTTTGATGCCCAAAAAACGTCGTTTAGAGCCTCAAAACGGCTCTGGAAGTTCAGGACCCTAAAGAATACTAAAAATATTAAATTGTGCTATAATTAAGGAAACTGAAAGAAAAATTGGTGGGGCCCCTAGTGGAATAGTCGGGTGGCCACCAATATCCACCTAGATCACATACCCTGTTGGGTTTTTTGACGGTGCGACACAAAACAATTGTTGTGGGTGTGGCGTTTAGCTGAAGTTGGACCCAAATTATCACTATAAGATTTTCTGGAATGGGGGATGTGGTACAAACACCCAGGCGGAGATACTGGCTTTGTGGGGGATGTTGTGGTTTGCAAAATAGTTATATATTGAATTTTTGTCACTATATGGAGACACAACAATGATTCTTGACCATATGAAGCACAACAATGCTTTCTCCCCACCACAACTTTCTCATTGGATGGGTTGAACTCAGAGGAAATTTCAACCATATCACCTTTCACCATGTATGTATATCGAGAAAAGAATTGGGAAGTAGATCGACTTTCCAAAAAGGGGTTGCATGTTATATATGGACAGATGCACTATGAGCTATATGATGTTGATGGTGCATCTGTAAGAGGAACGGTCCCAATTCACTGAACCTATGGTACATGTTTTGGTTATTTGGATAGTGGGAGGTTGTTGGGGAGATAACTTCACACACACTATTTTTGTCTTATGATTTCCTAGATGATAGAATTCTGGTATCTAGATGTTGTTCATGACACATGATGTTTCATGTTTTGCTACAACAATGATGTAAATTTTGTTTATCCATTTTGGAGTTTTGGATGTTTTTTCCCAGGGAGGGATGCAAGAAAGCATGGTGAACATAATATGTATGTATTTTACTTTGAAAATGGTTAAATGACATATGCACTTGTACAATACACCATACAATTTTTTTTCTCCGGAAAAAAAAGAAACTTTCCAGCTTTTAAGCCCAAAGATTTTCCACTTCTATCTTTTCATGGAATATTTTTTAATAAAATTTACTATCAAAATTACAAAAATATAATTATAAGATAGTAAATTTGAAAATTAATTTAATAATTTTTAAAATGAGTAAATTAGTAAATATAGTTAACAATTTCAAAAATGAGTAAATTAATAAATAGATTTAACAGTTTTGAGAAAGTTAAATTAATAAATGAATTCAAAATTTTAAATAGTTTTAATTAAATAAAATTTCAGTTTATTTTAATTTTAATTTTCTTAATAAAATCTTGTTCTATGCTTCTCCTTTAAGTGGAAAAACTCCCCAAAATATATGGCCATCTTGATTCTCAAGTCCAATGCATCATACTCCTCAATCCCCTCCGAGAATGACCTCATGAGAGTTTCAAATGAGTCTCGTTCTCATGAGGGCCAATCTAAGAATTAGGGCATAGTGGGATGGCTGGAAGGATAAGTTATAGGAGGGGTATCCTGATGGTTTGTGTGTGCATGTGTTGGGTTCCCTTCACTAGTTGAGGATCCACCTTGCCCATGATTGTCCTGTCTCCCTTTGTTCTGCAAATGCACACTAGCCAATTGTGCTAGCATGTCCATCATAATATTCCCCTATCTAGCCAACTCTGCCAACGTAAATTCCTTACCTCCCTATTCAGGCCCTCCCTCATTCTACATGGGCTCTTAATCCTAGTTATCACGCCCTCTTGCGGCTACTGGTAGCCTGGAACTATTGGTAGAGTTTTTTTCCGATGCCGGAAATTTTGAATTCTACATTATTAATGTGGTAGTATTGTCTTATATCTCAAGCGAGTCTCTGGGCTGGCGTATCTTGGGTAAATGATTTTTTTATATTAAACTGGGTACTTTCTCCAGCTACCTATTTTCACTTCTCTAGCTATCGCTAATATTTCTGATTGTTGGGACCTGTTACCACACCTGGTGCAGGGTATATCTTACATAACAAGTTAAACATTGTACTGGGCTCATTTATTTTGTTGGGGTCTATACATTCCGGTACCTTTGGAGGTGGGTTTTTGGCATTTCGACATATTTGTCCACATTTATGGGGCACCGCCCTGACAGACGGGCATATGTGCACAATTAAACCGTAGTGGAGAATTATATTTCATTGCTCACATGGCAAGGTTGGAGGCCTATCTGGCAGCTATTGGAGATGACGTGTCCACACATGAGGCTCTCATTAAGGCCCTTGTGGTTGCGGAGGGGTGACTGATAAACTCTCTACAAGCTGGCGCACGTAACATCTCCTTCACTCCTCGGGAGGATAATTACTCCACAAATGGCACATTTACCCAACCTTGGGCAGGAAATCATGGACAACAACCATTTGATCTGGGTACTCATCGGGCGCTACTTTCACAGAAAACAACAAAACCTTACAAACCTACTACAAATGGTAAATTTATGAGTTTTGGTTATGATATTATGTGGGATCATTCTGCGAGCTTGAAGAAGAGGGCTCTTGTAGGGAAGTGGTTTTTCGACGGGGACAAATCCAAAGACATGGAAAATTGGATCAATTTGGCCTGGGTGAAGTTATTGGGATACCCTCCGAAAGTTAAGCTCGTGAATGGATGTTTCAGTTATCATTTTATGACACGGGAGGATTTGGAGGAAATCTTAAAGCAGCGTATGTGGGTGGTGCTTCCTTGCTTTACACCGGTGGTATATTAGCTTTAACTCGACAAGGGATACTCCCAAAAACCATTTGGTCTGGGTTAAATGTCGGGGTTGCCACTATCATACTGGACACATCATGTTCTGAATGCCATAGGGAATTCTATTGGAAAATGTGTGTTTGTGAATCCTAAGTGCTTCGGTGTATATGATAAACGCGTTGTGTGGGTTCTAGTTGAAGTCTTCTTATCAGGCGGACTGCCACCTTACATCGATTTGGCATGGGAGAATATCTCTCATAGACAAAAGCTGGATTTCTGGAACATTCCTTTTCAGTGCCATATGTTGCACTGGTCACTTGCTTTAAGCGTGTCCTCGAAGGTTCTCGAGGTCGTCACATGGGGTATATCTCTCAGTATTCACAATGTGCAGCTACGTCGAGGAATGTTCCTGCAAATTCTAATCATGTGACTCTAGGTATGCTTATGAAAACATCTTCTCCTCCCTTTTGTCAAGATGCATGTCTATTTACTAAACATTATTCTCGCTCGTGCCTCCATGTTCCCTCAACTTGTGTACAAATTTTTTCCTCCTCCCGACTTTCCTGGGATTACCTCGCATGGGATGCCCTGTAGACCCTCTACGACAAAGCCACTTTTGGTCACTATCTCCCCTCGCCATGGTAGGACTTTCCCCTCTTTTGACCGGGACATCCCTGTTGTTACTAATCCCCCTTACACTCTCTTTGTGATGAAAAATTTCTCCCCGAATTCACCGCGTCCTCCATCTGTGTCGCTGGAACCTGATCCCAACATGTCCTCCCACAATTCGGTGGGTAGCGATATCAGTTTTCTTCTATTGAATGCAGACTTGGACCTTTCTCCCTTGACTATCGACCCTATTGCACCAGACTCCCCCACCATTATTATCAGATATGTGTCGGCTCAAAACATGATGGTGAGGAAGGGTAATGGACGCCCCCGTAGGAAGATGAGGCCTATTCCACTGAATGATCGGGTACATAATCTGTTTTCGGGTGATTTCAGAGATATCCCTATCATGACTGTCTACAATCGGGTTCTTAGAGATTGTTCACCTACTAAGGACATTCTGTAATGATGTGTATTTCACAAAATTTGCGGGGCTTGGGGGATCACTCCAAATTTTTATCCCACACAAATTTTGTTCATGAAATCTCTCATTTTTTTATCCTTATGCACGATGCAATGGCACTGGCTGACAAATCGATCTCTTATTTTCATGCCATGTTTCCAGATTGGCACATGGAAGCTATGAACGTTGTGGGTTTATCTAAAGGATTGACTGTTATGTGGGATCCTCGTTGGTTCTCTTTCAGGGCTTTTAGATTTTTTGGTGGAATCCTTCTTATAGGATTCATTCGGGGTTGCTCAACTAAAATTCGCATTATTAATATATATGTGCCATATAATGATCGGGGCCATTTGTAGAAGCATATGGTTGACTGTGACATTTTGAAGACTGTATACCTTTTCATAACATGTGATCTTAATTGCACTCTCCACCTGGTGGAATGTTTTGGACCACACAATCACCCAGATCCCTTGGCAGATTACATTGCTAATATATTCAGTGAAAGATATAATAAGGAAGTTCTGTCGGTGACTCTGTGTCGTACTTGGTACAATGGACGTCGGGGAGAAAACTTCATTGCTAAGCGACTCGATCGCCTCTTTGCACAAGAGAACTTGCTTGAACTTATGGGAATGGCCAAATCATGGGTGGAGGGTCTTATGATCTCGGATCACAGACCAATTGTACTAAGATGGATGTTTGAAAAAACTTAGAGGGGCGTACCCTGTAAATTCAAAAGATGTTGGATGGATGATAGTCAGTTCAATAAAATGGTACAAGAATACTTGAAGGCATGCCATAGAGGCCTAGATATTTTTCCAATGGCACATATGGAAAAAACCCTATAGTCTATGAAGTCAAAGGTATGCATTTGGGAGCGTAATACAAAAAGAAGGTTGTTGTATGAACTAACTAACAATATATGTGAGACAAAACATATATTTGTTGATATGGATGACGGGAACATGACACAACAGGGATGGGAGAGAATTAAAATATTTGAGGCAAATAAGTGCAGGATCTTACTCATTCAAGAGCAGACTTGGAGGTTAAATAGCCTTGCAATATGGCTGTGTGAGGGTGATCGGAATACAAAATACTTTCATACATATGAAAATATGAGAAGGAATGGGAATGTTATCTGGGAGATCAATGAAAATGGAAAACAATTCCATTCGAGGAAGGAGATTCAAGGTGCGGTTGTTAATTTTTTTGAAGGTTTATACTGCGCTCGTGAAGGATCCTTTGTGGATGAACATATTTGGGGTTTGACAGAATACCTGATCATGTTCTCTAAGGCAGATAACAACAAATTAAACTTTCCGATCAATGTGGAGGTTGAAAGGGTTCTTAGGTCTTTGTCTCGAAACAAAATTCCAGGGTCAAATGGATGCACTATCGAATTTTGCTCACATTTTTTTGATATTCTGATGCAGGACATTGCTGACATGGTGGAAGAATCTCACAGGGATGGTTTTGTAAATACTACACATTTATTTCTCTCATTCCGAAGACAACAAACTCCACTTATTTTCGGACTACAGGCCTATCTCATTATGCAATATTTTATATAAAATCATTTCTAAAATTCTGACAGAAAGGATCAAGGATGTATTATCCAAGCACATTTCAAGGAAAAAATTTAGATTTCTTCATAACCGGTTGATACATGATGTGGTGGCATCAACACAAGAAATCATACATATTATTCACACTAAGAAACTGTAGGCACTCATCATGAAAATTGACTTGAGCAAGGAGTATTATTGTGTGGATTGGACGTTTTTAAGAATGATTCTCATCAAGATAGGTCTTGCTAACAACACAGTGGAATGGGTCATGGGGTGCATTACCAGTGGCTCCTCTGGCGGTCCTGATAAATGGTTTTCAGTCACGGTTTTTTAAAGTTGGAAGAGGACTCAGACAGGGTTGTGCATTATCCCTGTTATTGTTCATTCTAGTTATGGACAACCTTAACAATAAAATTAATGTTGTTGTGCGAGATGGTAACTTCAAGGGCATAAAGATCATGCACATAAAGGAGGCATCACACAAATTTTTTGTTAATGACATTTTAATTTTCGGTATGATACACAGTACACAATGGATGTGTCTTAGACATCTCATAGAGTTGTTTAGACGTGCATCAGTTATGTATGTGAATGGGAGCAAGTCAGTTGTACTACACTCGGCGAGAGACCAGTTTATCATCACACATGTATGTGACGGTTTCAATTTCAAAAGTAGTACTTTAAAAGATGGCTTTACATATCTGGGATTCTATCTGAATCCGAATAGCTACTTGGTGGCGGATTGGATCTGGCTGATAAACAAATTCTGGAAAAAATTGAGCATTTGGACATTACAGCGGTTGACAAAGAATGGGAGGATTATATTGGCACAGGTTGTCCTTCAACAGTTAGTTGTGTACTGGGCACACTTATATCCTCTTCCAAAGGCCATCATTTCACGGATCTAGTCCATTATGGAAAAATTCATTTGGGCCAGTAGGGGGGATGGAGGGAAATACCACCTTACTTCTTGGGACAGTATTACGATGCTGAAGGATTTGGGTGGATGGGGTCTCTTGGATGTTGATATTTTTGGGAAGGCACTTCTTCTTAAATCCCTCTCAAGGGGGTTGAACAAACTTGGCACAAACCTGGCAAAACAATTCATTATTGTTCGAGACTGTATAAATTGGTAGGTGGAGAAGGGATCACATTTTTGTACCATTCCATTATTGTTCCATTGGATGGTGTGGAACACCCATAACAGGCGGATCTTCCATTGAGATATTATATGTCACTCAAAGAATAGAACTCTTAGAGAATAACTCCTAGTTGCCATACATATTGTCTTTCAATTATTTCTCTAGAATGAAAAATTACCCGTCACGCCTACCTTCCCTCATAATCCTATAATTAATAATAATATATATCTCATTAAATATAAACCCCACACATATATAAAATTCATTAAACATTACTATTAATTATATATATATAGATAATATTTTAAAGAGTCATGCCATATTTTATTATTATGTACATTTTTCATTATCTTATTTATTTAAACTACCCTGACATTTATTTATAACATGGGTGATTGTGAATGAATGAGAGGACAAACCGTGATCATTGCCACTTTTTATTCTTCTGTGAATTGACCAGCATAACTACTTAAGGGCAACCGAACTAGCGAATCATAAACCTAACCTCACTATTATGGTTGCAGAGGACTGTTTTCCAGCAAGGAAAAATACTTTCTGGTTTATATTTATGTACCAGAACATATATTTAGTATTGTTCAAGTAAATGCTTCAAGTAAAAGCTTACAGATAGATCCACATACTTCTTACAATTTTTCAACCAAAATCATCATAGTCAGATCTTTCAGTTCTCGACCAATTCAAAATAAATAGAGCGGAAGGAACACTCACTAGACCCCTTCCGGAAAACGTAGATCACTGTAGATGATAAAAAAACTAATGTGGCATTATAGAATCAAGAAAGCAAGCGTTCAAGATAAGAGAAAACAAAATAATGGAGGAATTGGCTTTGTTGGAACAAGGAAGAATTGCCCACCAGCAGATTCTGGAAGATGGCAACCTCTTTCCTAACGGTTCTTCTGCCTCCACCAGATAAAATCCCTCAATTGCGTCGTTCGTCAACGCTATCCAACACAACAAGGAGTGGATCGACAGTAAACTAAAAGAGGCTGGGGCGTTGCTGTTTAGAGGATTTTCATTGGGAAGTGCATCCGATTTCAATGCAGTTGTTGAAGCATTTGGATGGGAAGAACATCCATATAAGGGATTAGGTTCAAGAACCAGAATTGAAGGAAGGGTTTTCACTACAAATGAAGCTCCTGTGGATCAGCCCATCAATTTCCATCATGAGATGCCTATGGTAACCTAATTTTCTCCTCTCCATTCCCTCCACATTACAGTTTCATGTTATTCAAACTTACTCTTGGTATATTTTTTACAGTTTCCTGTTCTTCTTTCTGGCTCTTCAAACTTATTTTTGGTATATATATTTTTGCCCTGTTCTGTTCATCATTATTCTTCTTTTATTACCAAAAAAATTTGATATATATATAGATGGATGTAGTATATATCTGAAATTTGAGATATATATATAAATGTAGTATATATTTGAAATTTGATATATTTATATATATATAGATGTAGTATATATCTAAAATTTGAACTGTACAAATCTTTTCACTTTTATTGCCTAAATTCTGATATATATATATATGTATGTAGTATATATCTGAAATTTGATCTATATATATAGATGGATGTAGTACATATCTGAAATTTGAACTGTGAAAATCTTTTCACTTTTATTGCCTAAATTTTGATATTAGATTTAAATTTTAGATTTAAAGTGCAATTACCATTTAAATATTTTTTTGTTTTTTTTAATAAACTGAAGTTTGTTTACGATGAGGCTTTTGCTGACAGGATTGTTATGTCAGGTGTTCCAGTATCCAAAATAACCTGGGCAGACGATGGCACAAATTGGACCTCTTGTTTCCATAAAAACGTTTGAGGGAGACACATACAAGAGGAAAGTATGGTTCAACCCTTCAATAGTTGGACTTGAAAATCCAACCCCAAAACTCGGAGACGGTTCCCTGTTTCTTGAGGAGGGAAATAATGCTTATTCATTAATCGACATGAGTATTATTGACATGAGACGGTTCCATCTTATTGATGTTGACATGAGTATTATTCTTTAATTGGCACGCTAAGTTGAGGAATAATGCTTCTGATGGATGTACACTAGCTTGCTTTTTGCAATATAACCAAGGTGATAGTAAATATGATTGATTTTATTTTGACTGGCTCACAATTGCATATGTGTGATAGTTATCATAAGATGGATCACACATTGTCTTGGTTTGAGAAATGGAAGTTGTGTGGTTTACCTGATATAAAAAAATAAGATGATTAAGTGTATTAGAGAATTTGAATTAAAGCTTTAAATAGCAATTTTACATATTCAAGATTCAAGTGCATGTAGATTGAGGTTATGTTTCATATATTTATTTATTTTTAGATACATGTTTATATATATAAGTATCAAATTTTTTGACAGGGAGAGGATTCACATATTCTGGAACGGGGTCTGGGGACCAATAACAAAGCAGAATTTATGGCATTATGGGGCGCCCTTTCAGCAGCAAACAATTTACAGTTGACAGGAATACATATATATGGTGACTCCAAACTCGTCATTGAAAGTATTACAAGTCGTCAGCACTTGAATATTCTGGAATTGCAGGGGTGGTATACTCAGACACAGTGATTATGGTACAGGATGGGAAAGCTCCCAATTATCCATATTTACCAAGACAACAACACTAGGGCGGATGGTCTTTCCAAAAGAGGCCTCCGAGAAGCTTTTGGTTTGATGCAGGTGGAACATTACAGGGATCGGGACCTCATCTGGAAGACCACTGTTCCTATTCCATAATTGTTGTTCTGACCATAAGTTAAGTTATACTTTGTCTTTTTTGTTTAATCTATGTTCCTTTTTTTCCTTTCCTACAGCAAGCGAGCTTGTCGACCTCTTATGCAAGCGAGCCAGAACACAATCAACAAGCGAGCCTGCTGAAGGTTATTTTGCAAGCGAGCTGGCTCTTTTCATCCTCAAGTGAATCGGTTATCAGATCTTACAAGTAAGCAGGGACGGTTTCTACAAGTGTGCTAATTTATATTTTGGTTTCCACCCTTCATCGATTCGGCTAGATAGTGATGCTTTTGATATACATACAAGCGCTCAGACTCCTTATCGTACCTTCTCAAGTGAGCATGTTTACAGGATTCAGACAAATGAACAACGCTACCTATATCTTTTCTACTCTATGCCCACAATATTAATGCTATTATGCAGTGTATAAATGGGCAGCGAGCTCGATGTTTCAGGATATAGAATCTCTCTATTTTCTATCTTTTTGATATGTAATCCTAAATTTTCTTACTTGTTGCTCAATGTAGGCAGATCCGCTTCAATGCATCTGTAAATCAAGTTTGGAGTGATTGCAAATTCCTCCGTAATAGGTGATCCCTTTAGGAGATTGTACGGGCTAATTTCTTTCTTAGAAGTTGCTCTTATATCTCTACTTGATCAGGATTACTGTTATTCCCAGCTTCTTGAAGCTGTGAATGTAATGATTGATACATGAACTGTTATAATACAACGATTTTTTTCTTCTGAAAAAAAAAAAGAGAAAAAGAAAGAAAAAAAGAAAAAAGAAAAGGGTTTATTATGTTATTTGTGGGAATTGAATTTGGATGGGATTCTAATTTTTTTTTTCAACTATTAGAAATAACTCTAATTAAAATATAGATGACGTGAAATTTATTACTTCAAATTGTAATTTGACAATTATATGTAATAAGCTTTCAAGAAATGTTTTATAAATAAAAGCTTAGCCACTCTTATGATGTTTTTTTTTTTTTAAATATATTTTTAGTTGTTTTAAAAAAGTATTAAAGTGTTGATTGCAATTTGATAACTATATCTAAATGTGGTTAATAAATGTTTTATAAGAGTTTTAAAATGTAGGTTGTAATTTGATAATTATATGTAATGTGGTTAAGAAATGTTTTATAAGAGTTTTGTATCTTTGAAAAAGTTTTTTTTTGTCTTTTCTTTTTTTTCTTAGATTCTATAAGAAAGCATTAAATTTATCTCCACTAGACATAAATAATTTTGGAAAATGGTTTTTTAATTATGTTTTTCAAAAAGTTATCAACATTTGTTCACAGTTGCTAACTAATATTATTTAAAGAATAAGCAGTTATATAGATATTAGTCTTAGTAAAAAAAAATCACAAAACAACTACAATTTTCAGTTTTTTTTGGTAGTGTAAAGTTGATGTTGATTACAAATGTAGTAATTACATGCACAAATACAAGATGAAAAGTCAGAAATGAAGGAGTTATTTTATAGGAATACTAGTCTGGTTGTTTAACAATTGTTGTAATTAATTGATGAATAGAAGAAATGATTTTTTTTTATCAGAATATTTTCTGGTTGAAATGACTTTTTCCAAAATATTTTTTCTGGTTAATTTGGTTTGTTAGTTAAACTATTAAGTTGTTTAATGGGCGGTAAATTATAAGTAAAGAAGTTTTAAATTTAATTATTTTCTAAAAATACACTTGTTTTAATTGCACACCTTAATTGTAATAAAAAAATATTTTTATATAATGCTTTTGTTTCATAAATCTTATTATTAGTTAATTAAAAATAATTATAAATGTATCAATTAATTAAATTATTATTATTTTTTGAAAAAAAGATTACAATTCCCCATAGTCTAAGATCTTCTTCATAATTAAGAAGATAGGTTTCATTTTAATTTTGAAATATTAGAATGGGAGTAGAATATGTATAATTATTTATATTTGTTATATTTCAATGGTTATTTATAAAAATTATATATATATATATATATATATATATATATATATGAGAGATAAAAATCGAAATATATTTTGTAGGTGTTTGAAGCATAATTACAATTGTCAATCTCTTAAAAAACCCAATAAGGAAGCTAAAGGTAAATTCAAACTTTAACAAACAAACAAAAAAGAAAACCAAGAACTACAAGCTCTAAATATCTTCAAATACATCAACAACCATATGACCTTAAAAAAAAATACATAGATTGTCATACATTACAAATAACCAATTTTCATTCCTAGCAAAAGTTGATTTCTAATAGTTCCTCCAGTCTACCTTGGAAGAGGGTTCCATTTCATGTGAAAGGATTTGGTAATTTCCAATTGGAAGGTCCAATCCTAATTTTGATAACGAGTTAGACTTCTCATTGAATTGTCTATAAAAGTGAACATATTGGACCTGCAAGAAAGCAAACGAAATTATATTTCATATGTTAGAGTCCTATGTTCCATAGTAATCAATAGTTGCTAATCTTTCAAGTTCATGGAAGTCAAAAGTCAAATGTAATATAATCAGGGATTGGATGTTTTGAAGTTAATACATTTTGGAACTAGTGAACTCCGTTTTTTGCAGAGAAATAATATACAGTTGTAGCTACTTTTATGGGATTCATGTGTTGTGGTCAGTGACAATGTTTCTCGCATGTTTTCTTATGTAATTGATTGTTAGATGTTTCTAGCAACCATCTATAATTCTTCTTATGTTAATCTTTTAAGTTTTAAACATAAATCATTGTTTAAATGCTCTGGTTTGTTTTAGATTAGCATTTAAGTGTTTTCCTACCACATAAGTGAATTCATGCATCTATTCTCACTTACTCTCTTTCATCTAATTTCCTCATTACCATACTACACCCACAAACCCATTTGTGTCTCTGATTACATCTATCTTGCCTCAATTAATGACTGCAACTAATCTTTTGAACTATTTGGCCTAGTTCCTAAACCAATTGCTTCACATCCAAAAAAACTTAAATCGAAATCCTATTGTGAAAAATACCTAGCCTAAAACCCCGATAATTCCAATCAAATTTTGTTTGATTTTAGAGAGAGTCCTTTCTAATTTGGTAGGGCTAACTGCCAAGTCAAAAGTTGGTTTGTGGTTACCTCTTTGGTTTCTTTTCTCAGCCTTGGGAAACTAAGGAGTGCTAACATTATCTATTGTGCTAGTGCCTAAAGGTTCATGTTAAGAATTCAAACCCCATTCATCATCCATTAGAACATTGAAGAAGATTCACCTATTCAATTAGTTTTTTTTAGATGGTAAAGTTCACGAGGTAGAAAAAAATAGTAACTCGGCTTTTTTATTGGTCTTACTCCCAACATTGGCTTTAAAGGTATAAAAATTATGTTTGTGATATATGAAACAATGCCCTAATCGTCACCTTGGTACACCAAGTTGGAGAATTCCCAAATTCTACATTGATCAATGTCTGAGAGTCCACTTGTCTAATTGGTTTGGTTTTAAATGGAAGAAAAGTAATAATTAAACAAATTGATAGGTTGAGAGGCCACAATCTTAGGAACTAAAAATTTCCCTTCAAAAATTGTTGTAGTATGGGTAAAGGAGATGCTCCACATAGTAAATAAAGGAAGGGATTGATAGGCTATCAAATATTTTAGAGTAAACTAGTCCTAGAGTCATAAATCAATTATTTAATCGTTCTAAACCCCATAGATCTTGAGATCTTTGTAAATCTCATGCCATGCTACCTTTGTAAAATTGCATTTAATAAATAGGTGTTGTGAGTTTTCATCATTTCCTTTGCATAAAAAACACAACCCCAAGACATAAAAATTTCTTCACTACAAATCTTCCTAGGTTAGAACTTTATATCTAAGCATGAACTACTCAAGACTATACTTTAGGTGATGCCTTTAATTTTCATAAAGGTTTCCACCACTAGATGACCTCTTAGATTCTTCCCTAGATGATGAGAGTTTGGTATCTAATATTCACATTATAAGTTCCCCACGAGCTATTATAAATCCACACTAATTCATCCTTATTGTTTGTAATCTATATGTGAGAATTTGATAGGTCTTGAATATATATGCACTAGCACAATCTCCAAACCTTGAGGACACCCAAATGCTCAAATGGGTGCCACCTCTATTTCCAAATTGTCATAGATCTTCGTTGACTATCCTAGATAGAGTGGATCCACCCTATTGTTGTAGGGCTTGGATCGTTTCCTCAGGAAGAATAATTTCCTCGATGTGATCCATGATAACATTAGCACCATCTCTAACATCAACACCTTTACCTACCTTCTTTTCTAGATATCTCCCAATGATCAGAAAAGAAAGTGACTAGCTTTCCACTGATTGGATATTCCTTGAATATTCATGTTTTATTTTTTGACCTGGTCAAGGATGGAGCCTAGACCTACATACTTGTCCAATAGAATATCACTCCACATACATTCTTTATTCGTGAAGTTCAAAGGAGATTTGGTTATAAGGGATTTTCCAAAAAGTTTTATATTTTTTAATCCCCATCCCATTGCAATCTTTTTTGGGCTACGACAGATTTCCAATTTTCTAAGTGTAAACTTTTGTATTCCCAACTCCCTCTCTAAAGGTAATTGAAGCACAAATTTCGAATAAATTCCAAAGATCCTCGGGAATGTAAGCCAAAAAATGCCAATAAATATGTATTTCTTCCAAAACTGATTTGACAAATATTAGTCTCCCAACTGTAGAAAACATATTACACTAGAAATTGATTGTTTTTTCTACCTTCCCCACCAACCACTGCTAGTCTTCCTTTTTGCAATTATTTGGATTTATTATGAACTCAAGGCACTTGATGCCTTCCTCTAAGTTCCCCCATTGATAGAGAATAACATCTCTAATTCCTCTCAGAACACGAGCCTCTAGAGCATTGCTATATGACATTAATTTTATCTTATTATTCTCCATCCTTGCTCCCAAAAAATAGAGGCTTAGAATGTTTAACATCTTTTGATCTCCCAATCAATGCCATAATAAAAGAGGAAAATGTCATCTACAAAAGGTAGATGTGCTAGAAATACCATTTTTCCAATATTTATACCTTTTCAAACCCTTATATACTTGGCATTCATAATCCACCTACTTAAACTCTCTACTAATGTAAGAAGGAATAGGTAGGGAGATAGAGGACAACCTTGGAACAACCCTCTATATGGTTTGAGGAAATGAGCAGACGAACCATTTATTAAAATGACCATTTGTGGAATAGTCACATAGGTCATTGTCCATTTAACCATCTATAGTAATAATCCAATCTAGAGAAGCATAAGATGGAAAGGTCCACGAAACACTATCATAAGCTTTTGATAATTTCATATTTCATACTTCTGAAATTATTATCTTGTTGCAAATAGGTTTTTGGATCCATTGCGTTAATGATTTTTTTGTTCTCAATGTTTTGAACCCACAACTGTGGTTCATCTTTAGGGTAAAGCTTCAGAATTTTGCAATTATTATCTTGTTGCAAATATTGTGTAAAGACCCTTACACTAGCCCAATAGCCTAGTGCATGTTTCTTCCTTCTAATATCCCAAATTGCTGACCCAAGATAACATGAGATGAAGTTGACTTTATATTTCTAGTGATCACTTTAGATATGTTTGTGTAGACTATATTGGACAAGAATATTGACTAAAAATAATTGATTTTTTCAAGATGTTTCATCTTTGGGATTAGGTCTAGAAAAGTTGCATCAAAATTACTAGGAACTATGCCTATAGATTGAACCTCTTCAATCAGTCGAATAAAGTCTTCCCCAATTAGGTTAAAGAATTCAATATACAATTCATTTCCCACCTGTTTGGACCATGGCTAAAATTCTTTCGAAAAGAACTCATTACTATTAAAGGTCATCCTTAGTAACTTCCCTATAAAGATTGTCATTCTCGTGTTCCTCCACTATTTGAGGGCATATACTTATTATGTTCATCATCTTTCCAAGAGGGCATGGTTCAAATTCTTTAAAGGTTTTCCCAAAGTGAAAATTACTTAAATCTTCTAAATCCTTAAAATTTCTAACCACATGACCTTCCTCATCATGAAGTTCCAAGACAGTGTTTTTAATTTTCCTATTTACACACACACAAAAAAGTTGATGTTATGATCTCCAAAGAAAATCCAAGCATCACAACTCTTAAAAAAACTTAGTGTTATGATCTATGAAGGAAATCCAGGCATCATAACTCTTAATCCTCTAGTTTTTCTCTTCCTCAAGTAGCACCTGACCTTTTTTTTTTCCAATTTGTTCAACTCCCTTAAAATTGCTTCATCAAGGAAATATCCCTTATTAATGTGAAGGATTTTCTCAATATTCAATTCAGTCTCCCTTAATTGAGCACCTCTTATCGCATGATAACCGACCAAGCCATTAGCATCTACTTAATAGACTTTAAGGAGTCAACAAATTGCTTGCATGTCAACAATGTCATCCTTGATTAGATTTTGGAATCATCATCAAGCCACGCTCACTTGAATTTAAAAGGGGCCTTGGGATTTTCCTCCACCCCCTCCAACTCTAAAACAATTTGAAAATGATCAGAGAACCAAATCCTTTCAACCCAAGATATAAACCAGCTAATTTTCTCACACAAACCCTCATGCTAGAGGAATCTATCCAACAGTTTAGACGTTGCCAATTTTCTAGAATGGTTTTTTACCCAGGTTGATCAATTTCCACTACCACAATGTCTACCAGCTTATCCTTTTCCATCGAATTTTAAAGAAAGAGATTAATGGATTCAATCATGCACTGGGTCCCCATATTTCGTCTTTGTGCAAAGTGAAGTTTAAGTCCCCTCTGATTATTAGGTTGGGCACAATTAAAATATATGGATTGAATATGTTTCTCCAATATTGCAATTTACCATCGCATGCTCCATACATGTTAAGAATGAAAAAAAGTATTTCCGAATTACATACTTTTGACTTCACTAAACATACATGAGGAGATAGAAAAAGTATAAATGAATCTCTTTTTATCATTCTAGATGATAATAACTCCTCCTAAGTTCCCAATTGATTTTATTGCCATCGAATTCAAATGATTTATGAGGGAGTTCAAAGCATCACAAACCAAATCTACCTTTCCCATGGTATCTTGAACTACATCTGGACTAACTAGCTCTATCAGGTATTTAAGAGCCAATTTCTTGGCCTGGTTCTCTAATCCTTGTGTGTTTCTTGAAAGAATCTTCATTGAGCCGAGAGGCTCATTCTACAACCCAGTATGAGGGGGATGTGTAAGTTTGTCTGTATGTCCGTCGAGTTGACATGTGCTCTAAATAGAAAAATAATTCTGGCTATAATAATAATAAAAATGAATATGTTGTAAAGTAATTAGAAGTAAAAAAAAATGTGTGAGTAAGATGTTTAAACCTTGTACTTCTCAAAAAATTCAATATGATATTTAAATAAACTATTAAAGATCTATATTAACTATTTTTTCCTAATAAAATGTCTATCTGCACAAGTTATGTAAAATATTTTGATGTCAATTATGTTATCATGAAAAACAAGTTTTTATGATTAAATATATATATATATCATTCCAAAATAAAATTTAAACAATGAAAAATCACACATTGTATTTTGCACTCTAAATAAATTTTCACGTGAAGAAATTTGATCCCTCTCTGCTCATGTTAGATCCGTATTAAGATGGATCTATGCTATTTTAGGAACCAAAGTCGAGGCCATTGGTATTCTAAGTATCCATGTAGAGGGCTTGTCACCCATACTTTTCTTCTCGAGAAACTTCTTCTTATGCATGTTGTGGATTTGACTTTCTTACCACCCAACCCAAAGAAATCCCCCCTCCATAATACATATTAAGTCTCATAAAAACCAAGTATAAATCCCCCTTCCATGACTTGCAAGGTCTGAAGATCTAATGACCTTCTCCTTGCGAACCACAATTTGATGGAGAATAGACAATAAGGCTCCTTTAATAAGAAGATACTTGTAAAGGCATTCTAACAAATCCACCCAATGATGCATTGGTATCACTCAACTCACTTCCAAAGTGTATAGTTGAACAAGGGAGCTATATGAAGCCCCTCTGCCTAAGTCATTGGATTTTTATCATAAGACGTGAGTTCAATTCTCTTTGGATCCATCAAGAGCAAGTTTTCACAATTAGGTGAACTGGGCATGAAGCCCTTTCAGGTGTGTCCATAAAAAAGTTTTCACAATTAGGTGAATTGGGTATGAAGCCCTTTCGGGTGTGTCCATAAAAAAATTTTGGGACCCAAAAAGGAAAAAATAGAAAAGCCCTAAATGTACCATCCATGTTAAAAACTTGAAGCTTACCAAAAGAAACATAATAGAAGAAGAATATTGTTTGTATGCATTGAATAATTTTTAGCTTCAATGGTTGGAACGAATAATTGGAATGAACGAGATATCATGGTACTACAACATCTGTTTCCATACCTTGCCAATCTTAAACTTCCAAATTTTGAGGAGGCAGAACTTCCTTGCATCCAATGCTAAATATTTCATTTCATGATAACTTTAGGGTTGCAAGTTTCCATTATTGAGGTAGCCAGTTGAGGAAGGACCAATACGTTAAGGGATATGGAAAACAATACGCCAAGAGGGGAGCACGTGGGAGTAGAGATGGAGGTTACAGATGCCATAGAGTATGTCTACAGAGGGGTTGTGACTTCCCAGATGGCATAAAGGTGGACAAAGGATTTTTGGACATAGTCTGATAATTTTCTAACACTTTCTTACAGGTTTTTTCTCTTACAGTTATTTGGCAGAGGTGGAATAGGAGAAGGGAATGAAATTTTTTACTTTTCCAATTTCTAGACATGAACAGGTGGTGGCAACAGGTTTTAACACATAAATTACTCTCAGGTGTCGAGACAGATAAGAAAAAAGAGTCAAATAATTCACATGAAGTATCAATTTAATGGCAAAAGTGGACTCAACCCTTCATTGTATCGAAGTCCTGTAAAAGTTGTGGGTGCTACATGTGCCATAGATGGTGGCACATCTGTGGGTGCACGTGTTGTTATTATTGTCAGTAAGTAGGGTTTCCATAAATTTATACTAATATTGGTAGGGACTGCAGATGAACGATGAAGCCAGTGGATTAATATTACAGCAACCATTACTACACATATCCGGTGGAATCCAACGGCTACTGGTAGCCTGGAACTATTGGCGGGGTGTTTTTTTGATGCCAAAAATTTTGAATTCTACATTATTAATGTGGTAGTACTGTCACATATCTCAGGTGGGCCTTCGGGCTGGCGTATCTTGGGTAGATGATTTTTTATATTAAACTGGGTACTTTCTCCAGCTATCTATTGTCACTTCTCTAGCTTCCGCTAATATTTCTAATCATTGGGACTTGCTACCATGCCTGGTGCGGGGTATATCTTACTTAACAAGTTAAACATTTTACTAGGCTCATTTATTTTGCTAGGGTATATACATGCGAGTACCTTGAGAAGTGGGTTTTTGGTGTTTTGACATAATTGTCCACATTTATGAGGTGTCCCCTTGACAGACGGGCATATGGTCACAACTAAACTGGCGGACTAACCCACCCTAAACTGCAATGGGGAATTATATTTCATTTCTCTGGCAGGGCTGGAGGCCTATCTAGCAACTATTGGAGATGACATGTCCACACACGAGGCTCTCATTAAGGCCACTGTGGTTGTGGAGGGTGGACTGATAAAATCTCTTTAAGATGTCATGCGTGACATCTCCTTCACTCCTCAGGAGGATAATTACTCCACAGATGGCGCATTTACCCAACCTTGGGTAGGAAATCGTGGGCAACAACCATCTGATCTGGGTACTCATCGGGCACTACTTTCACAAAAAATAACAAAACCTTACAAACCTACTACAAAAGGTAAATTTATGAGTTTTGGCTACGATGTTATGTGGGATCATTCTGTGAGATTGCAGAAGAGGGTTCTTGTGTGGAAATGGTTTTTCGATAGGGACAAATATGCAGACATGGAAAATTGGATCAATTAGGCCTGGTTGAAGTTATTGGGCTACCCTCCGAAGGTTTGTAATCTCATGAATGGATGGTTCAATTATCATTTTATGACACATGAGGATTTGGAGGAAATATGAAGCGACGTATGTGGGCGGTGCTTCCTTGCTTTACACCGGTGGTATATTGGCTTTAACCCGATCAGGGATACTCCCCAAAACCATTTTGTCTGGGTTAAAATGCCGGTGCTACCACTGGAATAATGGACACATTACGTTCTGACTGACATAGGAATTATATTGGAAAATATGTGTTTGTGGATCCTAAGTGCTTGGGTGTATATGATAAACGAGTTGTGTGGATTATGGTTGAAGTCTCCTTGTCAGGAAGACTGTCCCCTTAAATCGATTTGGCATGGGAAAATATCTATCATAGACAAAGGCTGGATTTCTAGAACATTCCTTTTCAGTGCAATCTGTTCCACTGCACTGGTCACCTGCTTCAAACGTGTCCTCGAAGGTTCTTTGGGCCATCACATGGGGTACATATCTCACAGCAGTATTCACAACGTGCGGCTGTGCCGAGGAATGTTCCTGCAAATTCTAATCATGTGACTCCAGGTATGCCTATCCAAAAAATTTCTCCTCCTTTTTGTCGAGATGCATTCTGTTTACTGAAAATTATTCTCGCCCACACCTCCGTGTTCCCTCAGCCTGTGTACAAACACTCTCCTTCTCACCCGACTTTCCTGGGCTTACCTTGCATGGGATTCCCTGTAGACCCTCCACGGTGGAGCCACTTTTGGTCACTATCTCCCCTCGCCACGGGAGGACTTTCCCCTCTTTTGACCAAGACATCCCTGTTGTTACTAATCCCCCTTACACTGTCTCTTTGATGGCATATGTCTCCCTGGATTCATTACGTCCTCCATCTGCGCCGCTAGACCCTGATCCTGACATGTCCTCCTGCAATTCGGTGGATAGTGATATCAATTTTCTTCTGTTGAATCTAGACTTGAACCCTTCTCCCTTGACTATCCACCCTATTGCACCAGACTCCCCCACCATTATTATCAGACTGACGTCGACTCAAAACATGACAGTGAAGAAGGGTAAGGGACGCCCCCATAGGAATATGAGGCATATTCCACTGAATGATCTAGTACATAATATTCTTTCAGGAGATTTCAAAGAGATCCCTGTCACAATTGTCTACAATCGGGGTCTTAGATCTTTTTCACCCACTAAAAATGTTCTGTGATGATGTGTATTTCAATGAATTTGTGTGGCTTGAGGGATCGCTCCAAATTTGTATCCCTCAAAAAAAAAATTCGTGAAATCTCTACTTTTTTTATCCTTATGCAAGAGACCATGGCACTGGCTGACATAATGATCTCTTATTTTCATGCCATGTTTCTATATTGGCACATGGTAGCTACGGACGTTGCGGGTTTATCCGGTGGACTGGATGTTATGTGGGATCCCTGTTGGGCTTCTTTTAAGGCTTTCAAATTTTTTGGTGGCATCCTTCTTAGAGGATTCATGCGGGGTTGCTCAAGTAGAATTCACATTATCAATATATATGTGCCATATGATGATCATGGCAATTTCTGGAAGCGTATGGTTGACTGTGACATTTTGAAAACTAAATACCTTCTCTAACAGGTGATCTTAATTTCACTCTCAACCGAGCGGAATTTTGGGGACCACACAGTCGCCCAGATCCCTTGGCAGGTTACATTGTTGATATATTTAGTGAAAGACGTTAAGGAAGTTCCACTGGTGACTTTGTGCCCTACTTGGTACAATGGACTTCGGGGAGAAAACTTCATTTCTAAGTGACTCAATCGCTTCTTGGCACAAGAGAGCTTGCTTGAACTTATGGGAATGGCCAAATAATGGGTGGAGGGTCTTATGATCTCGGATCACAGACCAATTGTACTAAGATGGCATTTCGAAAAACCTTAGAGGGGCATACCCTGTAAATTCAAAAGATGTTTGTTGGATGATAGTGAGCTCAATAAAATGGTACAGGAATACTTAAAGGCATGCCACAGAGGCCCATATATTTCCACAATGGCACATATGGCAAAAGCCCTACAGCCTCTAAAGTTAAAGGTCCGCATTTGGGAGCGGAATAAAAAAAGAAGGTTGTTGTCTAAACTAAGTGACAATACACAGGAGACAAAACATATATTTTCTGATATGGATGCCAAGAACATGACATAATAGGGATGGGAGAGAATTAAAATACTTGAGGCGAATAAGCGCGGGATCTTACTCATTCAAGAGCAGACTTGGAGGTTAAAAAAACATGAAATTTGGCTGCGTGATGGTGATCGACATACAAAATACTTTCATACATATGAAAATATGAGAAGTAATGGGAATGCTATCTAGGATATCAATGCAAATGGAAAAAAATTCCATTCCACGGAGGAGATTCAAGGAGCGACTATTAATTTTTTTGAAGGTTTATACTACGCTCGTGAAGGATCCTCTATGCATGAACATATTTTTGGTTTAGCGGAATACCCGATCATGTTCTCTGAGGAATATAACAACAAATTAAACTTTCCAATCAATGCAAAGGAGGTTGATAGGGTCCTTAGGTATTTTTCTCGGGACAAAAGCCTAGGGATGAACGGATGGACCATAGATTTTTTCTCACATTTTTGTGACATTTTGATGTAGGACATCGTTGACATGGTGGAAGAATCTCGCAGGGAAGGTTTTGTAAATGAGGCAATTGTTACATAGCAGTTTGTCACTATCCCTGTACTCCTTGTTCCTGAATCCTGGAGGACCCTTGCAGTGATCCCTGTGTACTTTTTCCATCATGAAAATATGACATTGAATCCATTACAGTCTGAAGAACAATCTCTCTTTTGATCATTCCTGGAGTAGGTCCCTAAAAACCCATTTTTTTGGAGCATCGCGACCATTCTGTGTCTTAACGGCGTCGATGACCCATCCTTAGTCTGTGACCAATTCCTATCAGCACTAGTATGGGCCTCATACCCACGCCGATATACTTCTAGAAGATTTTTTTTTAAATGGAAACGAAGCTTCATGGCCTAGAAGCTTCGAGAGAGGAGAGCTGGATGTTTGTTGATCAGGATATGGCTGAGCTTCCTCCTTTGGGCCTCTTGTTCCTAGAAAAGAGGAACCACCCAAGGAGATAATAATTTTTCCCATCATAAGTGGATCCATGTCCCCTGCTCCATCTCCCACTAAAAGGAAAATACCCTCTAGCGGAGGTTATAAAGGAGGTTTTTAGTGTTATAAAACTAGCCAAAATTGTCAAAAAAACATTTGTGACAACATTCGTTTTCAGTAACTGAGGTTTTGGCAGAGCCTCTAACGGAATTTCAACACAACTAAAAAAAACCTGGGCGTACGGAGGTTTTTATGGATGTTTTTTTCATATGTGCGCGCATAAGGTGTGAACGCTCTGGTGCGTTTAACCATGTATGCACTGGTATTGTAAACATACCAAGCACCGGGATGGAAAACAAATTTTAGATGCCCCGAGCCATTTAGCAACGTCTCGGTGCGTGTCACCCAACAAGACACACCGAGCCGATGGAAGGTGCATGCACCGAGCCATTAAAATGTAAAACCGCACCAGGATGTCTAGGTGCTAAAACAAACCAGGTCGTTAAGTTATAAAAATGCACCGATGCGTTTAACGCAAACTGTATCGGTGCATGAAACGCCTATTGGATTGCCCGGGTGGTAGTCGTCGATAAAGCACACTGGGCGTTCTAATTGGTATTTGTATTTGTGCAGTGCCCAGAGGTCGTAGAAACACACCAATGCACAGTATCATATAAACGCACAGGTGCACAGTAACTAACACACACCAGTGTTCATTTTGTATTTTTTAGAAACATCGACCTGTGACAGTGCAATTATTGTGATTTTTTAAAATTCATTATTCATCAAAAGTTGACACATATCTTATAACAGTATTCATATCAATTAAATTTTTATTAGTGCATTTGAATGTGATGTTTGGATTAATTTGTTATATCATATCATCATATTTCACATCTCGTCATTATAATACTTAATCATCCATATATTTAATCAATGGTGTAACATTTCACAACGACAATGGAGAATGCAATAGAATAAATTAAAACGTATTTTATTATATATATATGAATAAGACACTCATTGACATATAAAATTGAACAATTATTGGTATCCCTTTATCTTTCATTTGGGACACTGTGTCGATTACAGTAAACAAAATGTCTGATTTCACAGACAAATATTTCAAAAAATACAACGCCTTGCTTTGATATCCAAACATATTGATCATCATTCTTCGCTAGAACTTTTGTCACTGCTCGAGCTACTTCCATGACTTGGGTTATTTGGAGGAATGTTTTGTTCATTGTGTTGATTGTTTTCTTCTTCTTCAAGTTCCATCTACAAACATAAAAATAAAGTGTAATGAGTGTATATACATTGGTGAGAATAATGAAAATTGCAATATTAAATAATATACATCAATGTAAATAAAAAAAGAAATGTACCATAGCAAGAATTGACTCATGAACTATACACATTCTTTCAAAACCAAATTTCATGCCATCTCTCAACAATTCATTTGTTGGCGCAGTTCCATACTTTGTTTCCTACAAGTTTTATACCCCATAACAAATCATAGATTTAATATAAATGATTTTTTTTTTCTATTAATTATAAACGGAGTTAAATAAAACAAGATAGATGCTTACAAATTCCACAATTAATTTCTGATATGCCAACATATACTGACAACACATATTTAACCCAATGTCAATCAATTCTTATGATGGTTCTTCTTTGTATGTTAGTACCTGTTTATTTGATATGCCAACATATACTCACAACCCATATTTAACCCAATGTCAATCAATTCGTCTAATGGTTCTTCTTTGTATGTTAGCACTTGTTTGAACACATTCAATGATAATTTTTGTAAAACAACTTAAAATATATAAAAATGAAATCTAGTTAAGTTGTTATAAGGAAGTAAAAATTACTCACAAACATAGATATCAACCCTTTTCTTCTGCGTCATCATGTTTTATGTGCTGAATGGGTTCCATTTATTTTCTTTTATGCAAGAAAATACTTGAAAATTAATATTTAATGCTAAATTGTTTATTTATTGTACCTAATCGAAAAATTCAAGGATTACATATTACATTTGAAGCACGTTGTTGTTGAGATGGCTCCTCGTGCAATGCAATTATGTCCATTTCTTTGACCAGCTCATTGTACACCTTTTTGGACATTCCTACTAGCATATTTCTGATATCAGCTCTTTCAACCTTTGATATTGTCATACTCTTCCTGAAAATGTAACATGACAATAAACTATTTAATTTTTATATTGATATATGAAAATTAAAAGTAACAAAAGTGTTATTTATAAATGATTGCTTTCTAGTAATATATACATATAATTCTTGAAAAACATTTAAAGGAATATTACTTTTTCATTCCTTCTTTTTTGTTGTTGTATGTTTTTGCTATTAAAAGTTTGACATGTCTCATTGACCAATTCTCTGGAAACTCATCCTGTAGTTTAAATAAAATTTGGTTCTTGGGAGAAAAGATGGAGAGCGCAGGTGATTTTTCTCTCACCCTAGGGTTTCAAGCCCCAAACGATGCCACTGCATGCCGGAACGCGTCGACCTGGTGGTGCAGCCATGGAATTGATCGCAGAGATGTATCTGTGCGGCGATGGAATGGGATTCTTCTCTTTCACGGCAATACGAAGGATGGGAAGGTTTATGGGGCATGGTGGGGCTTTCTCGCATCTTCCATTACATGGGTCCCCTGCAGACCAGACGGGCAGACTATGCCTTTATTCTCGACTGTGAGAGACGAAGCCCTTTCGTTACTGACTGTGCGCTTTTGCTAGAATGGTGGGCATTGCGGACCACCCACCGGTGGCTGGGAGGCATTTTTCCCTTCACATCCTATGCTCGACGCTTGGCTCGATACTCTGTTCTGTCTGCAGTTGGGCAGAGCCTGTGCTACAAGCTCCATTTGTTATTATGAACGGGAACTTACGCACCCTATGCGCATATCACCGATGGTCGTCTACTCTTTGCGCTGGCCCTCGCTGGTGGGATGCTCTTGGGCAGTCAACTATCACCGTGTGCATGAAGGGAGGCCACCACGGAAGCAGACACAACAGGACAAGCAGAAGCCCGAATCTAACAACTCTGCAAATGAATATCGAGTAAGCACACACAGTTTTCAGATTTTTCTCAAAACCCTTGAGGGGAACAATTTATTATTTTGGATAAATGAATCTGATCAGGTTACAGACCTGAAGAAAGCCATTTGGCTATCCACTGGTTATCCAAGCCACGTTCAGTCCCTCATCCATGAAGGGATATCGCTACAGGACTCCAGCATCCTCAGCGATTATGGCATCTGCCCTGCTGCCACCATTTATCTCAATCTGAGACTGAGAGGCGGTGTTGTTGGGCAGCACAGTGTCCAGGGCTCCAGGGGAATGACCTATAAGAATATTTTAAAGGGGAAAAATACATCTAATTCCCCTACAGCACAGGCATATTATGGCCCAAAACCATACATTGTGGAACAACTCAACCAGACTCCAGAACTGCAGATCGAACTACGTGAGATAGATGAGCATAGATCCGTTTTTGAATCACAGGCACTCATATTCAGATTTAATTGTTTCTGGCCAAAACCAATGGAGCTTTTTCATTGGATTTTTACTAACTGGACGACGTATTGTGAAATACATCTTTGTTCAAAGGGATTCTTCATTGTTAAATTCTTAACTTTGGAGATCAGAGAACATATCCAAAAGGCTGGTCCATGGTTCTGGGGATCCACCGGACTATTCACCACACCTTGGTTTCCAGATTTTGACGCAAATACCATGGAAGTCTCCAAGATGTCGATCTGGGTGAGGCTATACAACCTCCCACTTCATTTCTGGAATGAAGATGTTCTTGGCAGCATTGGAGACATGATTGGGAGCTACATCAAAAATGACACCCAACGCATGGAGGAGAGGGTCTTCAATTTTGCACGCATCTGCGTGGAAGTGGACCTCAGCAAGGGGCTTCCAGAATGCATCCTACTGACTCACAAACAGCAAAAATGGACGCAGCATCTTGATTATGAGAACACTGCCTTCAAGTGTAGAATATGCAGGAATACAGGGCATTTGCAGAACACTTGTCCAAAAGCTGAAAGATATAACAGAAAAAAGAAAAAGACATGGAAAGTCACAAAGGGCTAGCGAATTCCCTCTGTGGAACCAGAACAGGAGATGCAAGAGCCTATAAACATGGCTCGGGCATCTTTGGACCAAGAGGCACCATAAAGCGGAGGACACAAAAGAAAACATAACTCAGACACATCCAATTCAGATAAGGACAATGGAGCAACCATAGCTGAAAATCAGCTCGCACTTATCACAACTTTAACATCACCAGGTCCATGGCGAAAAGTTGAAAAGAAAAAAGGGAGGAAAATTTAATTTTTCACTCCTCTTGTAATATAGCATCTAGCTGCAAAGTATTTGCCTATCTCTGAAAATTACAGCAAAGTGTAACATGTAATTTTGTTTTCATTAATAAAATTACGAATTTTTCCTTTGTGAAAAAAAAAATTGGTTCTTGGAATTATTTGTTGAGATTGCAACAAGATGATGAGCTTAGTGGAAAGGAGTCGCCTTCACTAAGTGGGCCCGCAGGCTATTTTTGGCGCAAAGTCTATTTTTAGACATATGGATCATGTTCTATGAGTTGCAGGATGCTATTTGTGGATGGTTGGTCAAGTCGGAAAAAATAGATGGACTTCTATTTTTAGACATATTAGGCGGAATCTATTTTTAGATTGCCAGTCTAAAAATAGATATGTCGAATATTATTAGCTCTTAATAATATTTGGACTATAAACATTATCTTATTCTCTTGGAGCACTTCAGTTAAGTGCACAGATGTGGCACAGGAGCTAACAGAAGGAATTACGCTATTTCTGAGGGTTAAGTGGAGCTATTGCATGGATACTTCAGTTAGAACTCATGTGACAGAGTTTGGTGGAGTTGATTGAGGAAGTTAGTGGAGTTGTATTCATTTTAACTAATCTAAACATAGTTGAGCTATTTGTATTCAGTTTAACTAATTGATACAATTAGTGAGAGTGTTGTGAATTAATTATTAATTAATTCACTAATTATAAACTCATTAATCAACTAAAGAATGCATCAGTTAACTTCAGTGCATGGACAGTTTCAGTGGAGACAAGTGCAGAGATAGGTGAAAGAGCAGGTTAACTATCAATTGTGACTATACAGTTGCTATTTGCAACACACAGATAGGCGGAGAAGCCCATGAGGATTGTGTAGTACAATCCAGGTGGTTTATGTTATTTAATGAGCCATCCCATAGCATTGAAAACACAATAGAGGCTGGCTATCAAGTGGCAAAAGATTGGAGCATGTGTTTTGCTAGATCTAGCTTGATAGTGGGTAGCAATTGAGGGTGTGCATGAGAGCTTGTGAGGAGATTTTGTACTATGATTGTTACATGATCTCCATGACATATAATATACAGATAGTTGGGGTTTTTAGCTTTAAGCTTTCCCATTAAATACTGTGTTCACATGTGTGATTGTTTGTGGTTTTAATGTGTGTATGCAATTGATTTTATTTCCGCGTGTGATGATCAATGGTAGAAGAGATTCTGTATTATGCATGAAGCTAAAATAGTGTGTGATCAGGAGAATCTCGGTGAATAATATATCAATTATTCAAATTTTCTACATGGTATCAGAGCAATATTGATCATTGGAGCAATTACAAAACATTGAAGCGGTTGAGTTTTGTGCTGGTGGAATTCGAATTTGCAGTAGTGTTTTCTTAGTGTCAAAGTTGAGATTTCTTTCAACGGATTGCGATTGGAGTATGCCCTTGAGGGCAGATCGAATTATATTGCATGGAAGGACAGGATGGAGGCGGTGCTGGATGACAATGGGTTGAAGGAGTTCATAGATGCAAAAATTCCAAAGCCTACTTCTAGTGATGTTGTTGTACTTGACGCATGGCAAAGGAAGACAGCAAAGTGTCGAAGAATTCTGTTGGAAGGTGTGAAGGATCACATAGTGTCCAGCCTTCATGGTAAGGCTTCTCCATTCTTGATGTGGAAAGCTTTGGCAGATTTATTCCAAAGCAAGAGCGACCAGAGGAAGTTGGCGCTCAAGGACAAACTCAGGAACATAAAGATGGAGAAAGGCGACAGTATACCCAAGTACCTCACGAAGTTCATCCAATGCAGGGATGAGCTGGGAAGTGTGGGGGTTACTGTTGATGATGAGGACTTGGTGATCTTGGCTCTCCTTGGGCTTCCGAAGAGTTGGCACTCCTATCATGACTCTGTCAATGGTCGGGAAAAATTTCTAGGATGGGAGCGACTTTGGTCGGATCTTGTGCAAGAGGAGATAAGGCAGAGTACCAGGGATGGATCTTCATCAAAGAACTATGATGAAGAGAATTGCGCTTTGGCTGCCAAAGCAAAGAAGGGGAAGAGCAAGAAAGCTTCTCATTCCGGTGCGAAAGGCAAGAAGTAGGACATGTCCAAGGTGAAGTGCTTTCACTGTCACCAACACGGACATTACGCCACTAATTGTCCACAGAAGAAGAAAAATAAGCAGGCTACTGGGACTGCAGCTGGAGAGGCCTTAGCCTCATAGTTTGAGCTGGATTTTTTGCTGATCGCATGCTTGGTCTCAAGTGTGATGGGTTCAGTGTGGTTTCTTGACAGTGGTGCGTCTTTTCACATGACAGGAGATCGAGATTTGTTTACTGATCTGGATGAGAAAGATCTTGGAGTGCACATCGAGATGGGAGATGATGGTAGATACAGTGCGACCGATATCGGTACCATTTCCTTTGAGAGGGAGTCTGGTAAACCCTTCGTATTGAAGGAAGTGATGCATGTTCCAGGATTGAAGAAGAATCTTATCTCTGTGGCGATGTTAGAAGACAAGGGATATGATGTTGTCTTTAGCGAGGGTAAGGCTTTCCTGCGCAGTAAGGCAACTGGTGAGACCCGGAGGATAGGGGTTCGAGTTAAGAACCTTTATCAATTGCAGGTAGATGGCTGTGTAGCAATGGCAGGCAAGGCAGAAGGAGTGGTGACCCGGGATGATGGCGAGTTGTGGCACCGGAGATTGGGCCACCTTCACCATGGAGCTTTGAAGATACTACAACAGATTTCTACTGGGCTTCCTAAGGGTACCCTTGCGCAGTCAGATCAGTGTAAGGGATGTACCTTAGGAAAATTTGTGAAAGCCACCTTTCACGAGAAGGATAGTCGCACCACGACGATCCTTGAGAGAATTCACACAGACGTGTGTGGACCTTTCTCAGCAGCTTCGACAACAAAGCACAGGTATTATGTGATATTTGTTGATGATTTTTCTCGTAAGTATTGGATCTTCTTCATGCAGAAGAAGAGCGAGACATACTCAAAGTTCTGTGAGTTCAAGGCACTGGTTGAGAAAGAATCGAGGAAGCAGGTGAAGGTTCTAAGGAGCGATAATGGTGGTGAATTCATCTCTGGTGAATTCAAGGACTTTTGCAGCGCAGAAGGAATTCGAAGAGAGCTCATAGCACCTCATAACCCACAGCAGAACGGGGTTGTTGAGTGGAATAACAGAACGATCGTGGGTGCTGCACGGGCGATGTTGCATGATCAGGGCCTACCCATACACTTGTGGGCTGAGGCATGCAATACTGCAGTATATGTGCAGAACCGTTGTCCTCATAGGATACTTGGCATGAGTACAGTACCCGAGGAGGCATTTTCTGGTAAGAGGCCTGATATTTCCCATTTGAGGTTTTTTGGTTCACCTGTTTACATTCATGTGACGAAGGATGCCAGGAAGAAGCTGGAGCTGACTGCGGAGGTTGGGATATTTGTGGGGTACACTGATGCACCCCACAACTATCGTGTGTATTTGCCAGACAGTCGCAAGACTGTTGTGCGACGGGATATCAAATTTCATGAGGAGAAAGCCATGAAGTGTTCGCTTGAGAGGGAGCCACACTTGCATGCATATGAGGAGCTATTAGTTCCTAAGGATGAGTCTCAGGATGTGGATCAGCCACAAGATGAGGTTCATGGAGTGGAAGAGACCACTCAAGCAGCGCCAACCATTAGAGGGCGGAAGCGCACTACAGAAGCTGAGCGACTGGCTCAAGATGCAGAGAAGGTTGTAGGAGCACCTACATCACAGCGCAGACAGAGACAGTCACCTGACCGGTATAATGGATACATGGCTCTTATGAGCAAGTGTATCGTGACAGAGCCATCCTCTTTCGAGGAAGCTGTGGAGGACCCCGCATGGGTAGATGCCATGGTGGAAGAGTATGATTCGATTGTCAGAAACAGTGCATGGGAGATTGTCCCAAGACCGGAGGGGAAATCAATGGTGGGTTCGAGATGGATCTACAAAGTGAAGCAGGCAGCTGACGGGAGTGTGGAGAAGTATAAGGCAAGATTTGTTGCCCGAGGCTTTTCACAGATTGAGGGGATCGATTATGAGGAGACCTTTGCACCTGTCGCAAGGTATTCTTCCATACGGACGATTATTGCTCTCTCAGCGCAGATGGGGTGGCACATTCATCAGATGGATGTGAAGACTGCGTTCCTCAACGGAGTCATTGAGGAGGAGGTGTACATAGAGCAGCCCGAAGGTTTCGAGATCTTCAGCGGTGAGTCACATGTGTCCAAGCTCAAGAGAGCGCTGTATGGGTTGAAACAAGCACCTCGTGCTTGGTACACATGGATAGACAGTTATTTCACCGGACTTGGATTCTCCAAGAGTGAGGCGGATCCTAACCTATACCAGATTGTGGTGGAGGGTAAGTTGCTGATCATTGTACTTTGTGTAGATGATTTGATTTTGACAGGTGATGAGTTGTTGATACTCTCATGCAAGGAGGATCTTGCAAAAGAGTTTGAGATGAAGGACTTGGGCCTCCTTCATTATTTCCTGGGATTGGAAATTTGGCAGCGCAGTGATGGACTGTTTGTTTCTTAGGGTAAGTATGCCCGGGAGATACTGGAGAAGTTCAACATGCATGGCTGCAAGCCTGTTGATACTCCTCTTCCTGGAGGTTGGAGGAAGGAGGATGCTACTTCAGCGTAGGTAGTGGATGCCACTGTTTATCGACAGTTGGTGGGGTCGCTTATGTATCTGGTCAATACACGACCCGACATATGCTATGATGTTAACCAGCTTTCACAAGCTATGGTTAAGCCAACCAAGCTCTTCTGGAAGGCAAGCAAGCATGTATTGAGATATCTCAGAGGCACATCGGGATATGGATTATGGTACAGACAGTCGGATGAGGTGAAGTTGTGTGGCTTCACGGATGCAGATTGGGCAGGGAGCCCAACGGACAGAAAGAGCACATCTGGAGGGATTTTTAGTATCGGGTCGACAACAGTTTCTTGGTACAGCAGGAAGCAGAGATCCGTGGCACTCAGTTCAGCAGAGGCCGAGTATATGGCAGCAAGTTTGGCTGCATGCGAGGCTATATGGATGAGGAAGATCCTGGTCGGGTTGTTCGGTTCACACTTAGAACCTACTATGATTTATTGTGATAATCAGAGTTGCATCAAACTCTCGGTTAATCCAGTATTTCATGATATATCTAAACACATTGACATCTGGTATCATCATATCAGAGATTGTGTGCAGCGGAAGATCATGTTACTTTCATACATTCCCACGAAGGATCAGGATGCTGATATCTTGACGAAGGCGCTCACCAGGAGCAAATTCGAATACCACAGGGGCAGGATAGGGGTGGTAGATAATCCTTATCTTGTTGAGAGGGAGTGTTGAGATTGCAACAAGATGATGAGCTTAGTGGAAAGAAGTCGCCTTCACTAAGTGGGCCCGCAGGCTATTTTTGGCGCAAAGTCTATTTTTAGACTATGTCTATTTTTAGACATATGGATCATGTTCTATGAGTTGCAGAATGCTATTTGTGGATGGTTGGTCAAGTTGGAAAAAATAGATGGACTTCTATTTTTAGACATATTGGGCAGAATCTATTTTTAGATTGCCAGTCTAAAAATAGATATGTCAAATATTATTAGCTCTTAATAGTATTTGGACTCTAAACATTATCTTATTCTCTTGGAGCACTTCAGTTAAGTGCACAGATGTGGCACATGAGCTGATAGAAGGAATTACGCTATTCCTGAGGGTTAAGTGGAGCTATTGCATGGATACTTTAGTTAGAACTCATATGACAGAGTTTGGTGGAGTTGATTGAGGAAGTTAGTGGAGTTGTATTCAGTTTAACTAATCTAAACATAGTTGAGCTATTTGTATCTAGTTTAATTGATTTATACAATTAGTGAGAGTGGTGTGAATTAATTATTAATTAATTCACTAATTATAAACTCATTAATCAACTAAAGAATGCATCAGTTAACTTCAGTGCATGGACAGTTTCAGTGGACACAAGTGCAGAGATAGGTGAAAGAGCAGGTTAACTATCAGTTGTGACTATACAGTTTCTATTTGTAACACACAGATAGGTGGAGAAGCCCATGAGGATTGTGTAGTACAAGCCAGGTGGTTAATGTTATTTAATGAGCCATCCCATAGCATTGAAAACGCAATAGAGGTTGGCTATCAAGTGGCAAAAGATTGGAGCATGTGTTTTGCTAGATCTAGCTTGATAGTGTGTAGCAATTGAGGGTGTGCATGAGAGCTTGTGAGGAGCTTTTGTACTATGATTGTTACATGATCTCCATGACATATAATATACAAATAGTTGGGGTTTTCAGCTTTAAGCTTTCCCATTAAATACTGTGTTCATATGTGTGATTGTTTGGGGTTTTAATGTGTGCATGTAATTGATTTTATTTCCGCGTGTGATGATCAATGGTAGAAGAGATTTTGTATTATGCATGAAGCTAAAATAGTGTGTGATCAGGAGAATCTTGGTGAATAATATATCAGTTATTCAAATTTTCTACATTATTAGATTTATTTTTATATTGTAAGTGGAAATAAAATCTATACATTCGTTCCACTAGATCCCTCAAAGTTTTGTAAAAGTTTTTCCCCCTTTCGTTAACCTCCAACACCACTCCAGATGAGCTAAGGAGCAATTCATTTCCATTTGCATGTTCTATTTTTTTCTTTTCTTAGAACAACATTCCTTTTCTTCGTTGTTGGTCCTTGTAGAACATTAAACATATGTGAATTAATATATTGTTTGAAACATGTTATCTAATATTTTTAAGTATATTATTAATGAAAATTAAAAAAAGAAACTCATGTTGGATCGATAGTATTTTTTCATTCACATAATTCATCCTTTTGAAATTTTTCCGTCAAGATTTTACGCTCTTCTGGTCTTAGATTAGAAATAGCCTTATCAAGCTTTGTCATTTTGTGGCTCTGCATGATACACAGTAAACAATACATATTATTTAAACTTACATATAGTTCAAAAATAATAATTTTTGTAAATAATTTACAAAAAACTTGCATTTTTTTCTTTCCTTGACGTGCTATCAATATTTTGTTACTCCTGGATGCGGGTGTCTCGCTGGATGAATATGTTGATGGGACTTGGGATAGGCAAGTGGCAGGGACACTTGGCCACCCACGCCATCGCCATGTGTGAACGTCTCCAACACGGTGCAGTCATCAAGGCTACATTTAAGTAGAACGAAGGCCGAGAACCAGCCATTATTCTCACTCGCGCCTCTATATGGATGTCTTTGCACCGACACTCTGATCACATTAATGGAATAATCAAGTTGGGCGAGCATCGAGGCAACTCCGCCCTGGGTTTTAAGATGGATGATGTTAGAGAACACTCAGTCACTCCTCCTCCGCTGCAGAGCTTCTGCTCCCCTTCTGCTGTGAGACCCTGCTCCTGCACTACTACGGGAAGACGGTGCCATCTTTCTTGCTTCATTGAGCTGGGAACTGGGCTTCACCTTTCTCGAATTGGCCTTTGTAATTTGAACACCATCACCTTGGACCTCCTTTACTCTCTTTTCAATCCTCGCTCTGCTTCCCCGACTCCTCATTTGCCAACCTCTGTGCCAGGTACCATGTCGAGACTTCGCCACCGCATGTGATGTCGTAGGGGTAGCACTAGAAGCCGTCCTTAGCGCACCCCCTCCTCTTCCAATTCTGACTCCTCTTCCCCCTCCTCTGACTACTTCATAGGAATGTACCTGAATAAAAGAAGTGGTAGTGGGAGATCCCACGCTGCCAGTCTCAGAATGGATTCACCTTCACCTACCACCCCAGTTACTCTCACTTCAAATCTGCCCCAGACAGCTCAATTCTACTTCAACTGCTCCCTGAATCACCCCCGTATCATCGCTTCCATCTCAGTTGTGTTCAAGGAGGAACCACAGTTAGCTGATACCAGCGTGCATTCGGGAGGGACGACCATAGCGACGGCTCAGGACGCGGACGAGAAGAAGTGGCAAGTGGATAAAGGCAAAGAAAAAGCTTCAAGTGATGAGGAGAAGGTTCTCCGCAGGTGTGGGCACTCCAAGCAAAGCGCTGCCTCTAGTGCGGACAAGCCAAGGGAGGATGGCGACATGGAGGCCTACAGGTGCCTCATTATTGAAGAACCACCTCCTCATCATGATGTTTAATCATTCAAAATGTGTTTGGTTTTTGCTTTACGAGTCCCATCTTTATGGGATTGATCTTGATTTTTTAGCAATGTTATCCAGCAGTTTTTTTCCAACAGTCTATAATCTATGCAAAGAACAGTGGAATCTAAGGTTGATACCCCTGTGTGGGCAGCACATTAGCACAATGTATGGACTGGACTAGTTTCCCCTAGAGGGCAGTCAATTTTCAGTTTCTTTTGTTGAACATGCCACATTTTTTGGGTAAAGCTAAGGCTTCGGCCGCGATGTATATTACTCTTCCTCTTTAATAGAATTAAACTAATTTAAAAATAATAATAATAATAATAAAATAAAATAAATAAATAAATTTTGTTACTTGAACTCTTGTCAGCTATTTCTTTATCAATATGAAACATGTACCATACCATTCATTAATATATTTTATAAATAAATCACATACTTTTCAAGTAAAAAAAATAAAAATCAAGAAAACAGTGTGTCTTTCCCAAAGTATGCACTGAACGCGGCGTGATAGGTTCTTATCAACGCACCGCCAATACAGTAGAAACACCATACGGTGCTTTTTGTCAACAAGGAGACCCGATGCATTTTAGGTAAACTGGTGCACCGATTAACACAAACATAAATTAATAAAAAAATTGTTATTATCTAATAGTGTTTTTTTGTTAGTATGAGGCTGGTGCACTATACTACAATAGTGAACCAGTGTGCTATTTTAAACAAGGCGCACCGATTAAAAATATATATATGTTTTTTAAAAAAGCGTGCAAGGGCCGACATGGATTGGGATCTGACTCTGCAAGTGGTCCCACGGGTTAGATGTCATATGCCTATATATATAGTAATACAAACCTTATAAATCTAAAATGAAAATCCCTAATTGTGAAGTCACATAAACAAGAAGAAGCAAGGGTTTAACCTAAGAATGGATTTTTTTTTTTATTTTTTTTTTTTAATTTTTTTTTTTTCCTGAAAATGCACAGTAAAATTTAAATCCAGCAGAAACTGTAAAAAAAAACAATTATTAGAGTAAAATTTAACAATTTTACTATACTACAAGGTGTTTCTACAAATCACTAGACGTTTCAAATTCTTATTCTCTGAATAGTGTTGTTGTTTGAAAGTATTTTGCTACTCCACAATGCTCTCGTGCTCTCTTGCTCCATGTATGTCTCTTGTGCAAATCCCTCCCTGAAAATTTTTGCAAAAATAATGAATAATGAATAACTTTTACTATTTAGAGAACTCTTTTATGAAATTAGATTTCTAAAAATAATTTTCCGCCAATTTTTCAATTTATCGTGTTTTTTTTCACTTCAAAATAATAAAGGTACGTTTTATTTTATTTTATTTTTTTCCTGGATTTTCAGTGCATTTGTTAACTAATAGCACTGGTGTGTCAGTTAATAAAACCACACTAGTGTGCAGTCATTAAAACGCACCGGTGCGGTTAACAGTACATTAACACCGATAACAATAAGTCCATTTTTAAGGCACCAAAATTACTTTTAGGTATATTGTACACCAAAAATTATTGTTGATTTTTCTCAAATGCAGGGAGAAAATCTCATAACTATATCAAATGAACAATTCCAAAATCCATCTCGTTCCATAATATTTCTGAAAGTCCATGGCGAAGTTCTTCCTATCCATCTCCAGGCGTAATTACTTCAGATTTTATTTATATTTTCATTATCTAATTGAATTTATTTATTTTATCCATGTCAATCAGCTAAACAAATTTAATGTATACAAATTTGCAGGTTCATGCAGATTCAGAATCGAGTTCAAATGCACAAAATATTCAAACAACTTCAAAACGTCAGAAGCTCTTATCAGGAGCAGCATATCGCAAGGCGCATTTGGTAGATGAAAATGGACAATTGCTTCACCCTGCCAACTATAACTTTGCATCTTCTAGCCACAATCCTGGGACAATGATGGTAATAATAATTGTTTGGTATATTAATGTATTATTTCAACTTCAAACCAATTAATCATGCATTGTCGACGTGCTTACTAATTGATATCATCAATTTTGTACTAATCATGTTCAAATATATTTTTTGAAATTATTAGGATTCTAGTGATGATAAGTGACCTACCTACTATCTCCTGTTGCACCCCACAACAATGTCAAATCGAGAGAAGGTTGAATTAAGAGAAAAACTTGGAGAGGAACGATACCAAGAATGGTTGAATCAACCGCCTATTCAATTCCCACTACGTCCAAGTTCACCAATTAGGAATGACTACAACAAAAGTAGTTCTTCACAAGCTGGCAATGGAGGAAATCAAATAGAGGTTGGTATGGATGATTACTTAAGGGATATGACTGTCATGGAGATAATGTTGTTAGATGCATTCCAGAACGATGATCAGCTAGGGGATGATGCTAATATTGCTAATACCTTTTTCGAAAGCCTTAAATTTTCTGCCACCGCCCCTCTCTTTGGACCTGGCAGTCAATCAAAGTCTACCCAGTTGGGGACAGCGATGTTACTATACAACTTGAAAGCAAAGTTTAGCTTGTCGAATGCATGTTTCTCAGAAATTTGGAGGTAATTGACCATCAAGTTGCTTACATTTTGAGAAATATAATCACACAATGAACATTACAAATGGTCAATTTTATGAACATTAATAATTATCGGCATTAATGTACATTTAATATTGTCCATGGCCAAGTACGGGTTATTAAAAGATAAGGTTCTTCCTAGTGATAATGTCTTCTCCGGTAGTTGCGAAGAGGCAAATAAATTGTTGAAAATATTGGGCGTTGAGTACATATCATATCATGCATGTCTAAATGATTGTATTCTATATAGAGGAGAATATGAAGACAAAGAGATATGTCTGAAATGTGAGCATTACAGGTATGATAAATTAAAAAAGAAGGGTAAATCACGTGGTCCTAATTTTAATATATTGAGGCACATGCCTATAATCCCAAGGATTCAAAGGCTCTTTTGTTGCAAAGAATTAGCTATGTTGTAGGGATAGCATGCCTCACACAAAAGTGAGTTGGGATTTATGTGAATCCTAACAGATTCAATAGCCATGAAGCATATAGAGGAGACATGGCCCGAAAAATTCAATTATGAAGTACAAAGTCTACGACTCAGCATAGCCATGGATGGCGTCAACCCATATTCCCTCCATAACACCAACTATTCTGCATGGATTGTAGTAGTAATCAATAACAATATCCCTCCCATGGTTGTCCATGAAGAATGAACATCTATTATGTGATGAATTTAAGTAATTATGGGATGGGATAAATGTATATGATGTATCAAGACCCATCGCAATAGAGAGGAGTTTTATGTTATATGCCATATGCGCTTACATGAAACATGATTATACAGGCTTAGGAGTTTGCTCTGGTAAATTACATGTTCATTGATTTGTTTGTATACATAAAAATATTATTTCACATATTAGTTATTTAATTCGTTTTAATTTTTCTGGTCTTCATGATATTCTTTAACGTGCCATGCATATTGTATACAATAATTTCACAGGTCTAGTAATAAAAGGGTATTATGGATGTAAATGTTGTGTACATTCTTTGAAAGCTAGATGGTCCAACGACCTACGAAATCCAGTGTCTGACTGCTCCAGGGTATTCCTCCCAGAATAAAACCCTTACAGAAGAGTAAAATCTGCTTTCAATGGTAAATGAGAGAGAACCCAAAGGCTTCCAATAACGACACCAGCTGAATGGCTTAGATCATATGAGAGAGAGAAGGAGAAGGAGTTCATAGGAATGTTCAATTCAAATGGGGAGCCTATGTTCGATGATCCATAATTATTTGACACCTATGTTGAGAAATTTCCCATTGGGATGAAAAGGAAATCTATCTTTCATAACCTCCCACATTGGAAGCACCTTAAGATTACCCATTTATTAGATCCCGTGCATATATTTAAAAATGTTTCATCTTCTTTATGGAGGCACATATCATCGAAACAAAGTGGCACATTCGCTGTTAGAAAAGATATTATTATTTTAAAAACTAAAAAGAAACATTGGCCAAGACGATTAGAAAGTATAGGATCAGAGGAAGCTGGTCCCTCTAATTTGTATTTCAAAGAAGGTGATGTCCCATGGATTTTAAAAAAATGTTATCTTTCTTTGGAAAAGGAAGTTATAATGGGTGTGAGGGTGCCATCTTCATATGGGTGTTCACTACAGCACTTATTCATCATGGATGACCATTTGTTGGGGTTGAAATCGCATGACCATTTGAATATTCTAAGAGTACGTATAGTGTAAAAAGCATGATTTTATTATTTGTTATATTAATAAATTTTATCCCATGCAGGGATCATTAAACATAACTAATTTTGTATATTATCCCATGTGTTTATAACTTTCATTCATGTGTGGGTGTGTGAAACATGACTTCCCCCAAGACCTAGGACGTGCCATATCTAAATTATCTACATTTGTACATTAGATCAAGTCAAAGGATATTCATGTGGCTAGAATTCCACGGAGGCGTCAAGAGATAGTTGAGAATTTTTGTATGTTTGAGAAGGAATTGCTGACAAGTTTCATGGACTTGCAGGTTCATCTTCTAATCCACCTAGTAGATGAGGCTGAATTAGTTGGGGTGGTTTCTTGTTGTTGGATGTTCTTCTTAGAGAGGTACATGAAGAAATTGAAAGGCTTTGTTCAAAAAATGGAAAAACCCGAGGGGTCTATGGCATAGGGGTACATATCGTATGTATGATTTGGGACGATGCAAGGGATGAAGACAAAAGAGAAGGGGAACTTCTCCAAACGAATAGAAAAAGGCTCTTGATAAAGAGTAAGCGACTTGCAAATTTAAAAATTTACACAAAGTAAATATTCATGTTGAACTTCGATATAATGTATATTTTGATCTCATATGTACTATATGTCAGCTTGATTTCATCAGCGAGCGCAGAAATTGAAGCAATCAATAAATTCATTCTTTACAATTCCGAAGTGACACAACCGTGGGTCGCATTGTACAAACAAAAGAGGATGAAATGAGATAGTGACAGGAAATAATTCAGACGTTTAAATGGTAGAGTGTGCCTTATCCCAATCATTTAAAAGAAAATATGCCAATTATATGCCCCAACAATTGGGTTGCTAACCAAGTCAAAGAGAAATATAGTGCAACCAGTTGTTACCCGCGTGCTAAAGAGGATGCGCTAAACGTAGGGATTAGGTGCACCCACTCGGTAATAATATATTTATGTACATTTTAAACTTAATAATGCACCTTTGAAATGTAACATCTATATTTCATATTTGGGTTATTGTAAGACACATGACACTATGGTTTTTTAACTTTTTTATAGTTGAATTTGTTCCCATCTATGGGGGCATATGGACACCATTTTCGCACAGAAAATGTAGATGATGGACACATGACACAAGAATTTGGAGTGGAAGTTGAGTTTGATCAATCTAGTCGAGCTAACCACTGTGATCAAAACCTAGTATGAGGGACGTTAGGTTACATTAGAAATATACAAGAGATCATTGAAGTGGATTTCTCTTCTTTCCAATATGTTATTTTTAGGTGAAATTGGTGGGAAAACTTTGATCGAAATAATGCAAAGGAAGATCATGATAGTAGGCTGATATGTATCAACTCTAGAAAAATGTGGGGTGAAGCTAAGCAGCCTTATGTTTTCCGCAAACACTGCAACCAGGTGTTTTTTACCCAGATGTGCTAGATAAGGATTGGTGGTTCGTATTGAGACATGACCCTAGAACAAAACATATTTGTGAGAACAATAGTGTTATCATGCCAACCGAGCTGGAAGATAATGAGGATGATCATGAGAACTGAGAGTGATATGGTACATGTGTTATTTCATCATTTATACTTTTTAAGATGGGTTTTTATAAAGAAGAGGACTTAACCTTATAACTAAGACTCTATTTTTTTGAAACATTATAATATGTATTTTGAATTAATTGGTTTGCTTTGTGTTAATGTTAAAAACATTTCACTTGATAATTTGCAATTATGTTGATCTTGAAAATAATGGCGCATTGTATCAACTTATTTTTTTATGTCAATTCCTAAAATAATACAACTACTTGATTGCTTTAAATGTGTGTGAATGATATCTTCAAAATGTATAATATTATTTTTGGTATGTAAGATCATCATAAAATAATGATAATTCTAAACAGGAATTTAGTTGCATTATTTTTTAAACTTTATTATGTTAAAAAAAATCATATTATTCTAGATTTATTATTTTACAATTATTTATATTCATACAAATTTACAATTTTGCAATTATGGTAATTTAAAAATATTTGCAGTATACATTTTACTTACCATAGTTATGGTTCAAAATTGACAATTAATTTACAAATTTACAAATTTACAAATTTTAATAAAATTGAATGATGACAATACATACAATTACAATTACAATTTTACAATTTCACAATGCAATTACAATTACAATTACAATTTTACAATTTAACATACAATTACAATTACAATTTTACAAATATTTTACATATAATTACACTTAAAATTACAATTACAATTTTACATACAATTACAATTAAAATTACAATCACGATGCATACAATTACAATTACATTTTTAGAATTTTACAAATTTACAAATTTTACAATTTTAATAAAATTGAATCATGACAATACATACAATTACAATTGCAATTACAATTACAATTTTACAATTTTACATACAATTAAAATTAAAATTTCAATTACAATCACGACATAATATTTAATAAATCTCATGATTTAATATTAAAAATAAACATCGCGATCATGATAACCATCGTACAAACATCATATCCTAAAATACACATTCAAATTCGCTAACATCATCTAATCATCGTGATCATGATCATCTAACAAAACACAAGCATTGTATAACATCATTACAACACAAACATCAAATATACATCTCATGTCAAATAACTTCTATCACACACACATCTATCTACAAGCACATTAAGTGAACATATCTAACATAACCTAACACTATACACATCATGATGAACACCAATATGTAAATTAAGTACATCAACATGAACATAAAATACATGGACCATATATATATATATGTGTGTGTGTGTGTGTGTGTGTAATGTCAAAAATATACAATTGTAATATAAATGTCAAATATCTGGTGATACTACATCAATACTAGTACTAGTCGAGGCCTCCTCAGACGCTGGTGCAACCTCATGCTTAGATAGATCACGTTCCTACTCCGGAGGTGCCTATTGATCAATCAATGGTGCAGACTGCTCAAGAAATGCTTGTTGATGATTCGTCGATGGTGTAGCCTGCTTAGTGGATGGTGCGGCCTGCTCAGATGGATCTACCTGCTTAGGATCAGGTGCCTGCTTAGTCGATGGTCGTGCCTGCTCAGGACTAGGTGTCTGCTGAGATGGTGCAGATTGCTCAGAAGATGCCTGCTGATCAGGACTGGATGTTGGCTACTCATGATCTCTGACGTGAGTTGAAGGAGGAGCAGGAGTAATAGAATGATGATAACTCCCCTCCTGATCATGATCCTCAAATGAGTTGCTCTGTCATGCATCTCCACGATGCTTGTCCCTCCTAGCCCGTGCTAGTGCTCTAGAAGCTCTAATGATATCATGCATGAGGGTCATCATATCGCGAGGCATACATCTCCAGAGATGTGTGAGCCTATGATCATCCTGTATCTCTGTGATCGTAGGCGGGCAGACTCCCTAATCAACTAGGAGTCGACACAGTTGGTCGCCCAACTCCATCTTGAATCGGGTGTCTGGCCTATGCCGCACCCCCTGGGTATCTACACCCGAGGATTAGGTTTGTCACCCTTATCCTCTGCCTCTACCATCTTCTCGTCAACATCTACACCCGGATCATTCGGTGAGGGTGGAATCATGACTCCAACGAATGTCCCAATACCTACAAAATATATGGTACACAACAATAATTAGACAATTTCATTAAACAATTAATTAAAACAAGTTAAAGAACGTGTTAGAATAAATTTGATAATTCTAATTAACTAATTAAGATAAATAAATGAAATGATATTAATTTAAATAAAACTCTAATATTACCTCTCGCATCTGGTGGCTCATCCTGTGTGAAGAGGATGTTGGTACACCCTCACCAATCCAAACCAATGTAGGGGCATGGCACCAAAACGAACGAGTGATCATCACCACTGGCTAGCAACTCTAGTAAATCAGTAGATATCCTGGTGAGAAAGACAGACTGGCCCCTCTTGGGCATCATCTGGCCCCACTTTTGCATCCGTACATGCAGCATCTTCCTATGAGGCTGCCAAAAAAAAGTAGGCCTCGTCTCTGGAAACCTATAAAAAATAAATAAAAAAAATCTGAAGCAAAAGGGAAGGTTCACCTACCACATGCCTGAGAACGACATCTATCTAACGATGTACAAAACTACCACAAAAAAATCGCATGCCATCTCACAAGTCGTGGTGCCTGGAATAAAGAATCGACATAAAATAAAAGCAGGCAACTAATGCGTTCCCCATCTCTGGTATAGTGTGAAATGGTCATTAGCAGTAGTGAGAGGCACCTCACCTCCTCTGCACCAACGAAGCAATACATAACTGACCATTGGACACCTGAAAATATCCAGGAGAAACTATATCGTCCCTAATGTATCTCTGGGAGTACGCCAAATGACTCCCTGTTGCATAGCCGACGGGGACATCTCGGAACTGGGGAAAATCATTTCCTCTCCTATATAGGTCAGTAATAAAACATATGTCCTCTTTAGTGGGCTCGAACCACTGGTCAAGACTGACTCAGAAATACTGTTGGTGGGCATCCCACTTGAATATTAGTTGTTCCAATAACCCACTATGGCCCTTAAGGGATGTAGCCTCCTCGTAGAACTTGAGGAGGCCTACCTCCCTTAGGAGCAACTGGGTGGTTGCCGTAATAGGGCAAGGGTACAAAAGTCTCACCCTTTCTCGTGCCTCCCACAGTTGAATCACGTTATAACTGACCTCCATATGTTCTTGTTGTTCCCTTTGTTCTCTCTGTTGACGTCACTAAATGATTCACATATTAAATATATTTTTTTATTAAATGAGAAATGTAAATAGTCACGCACCAGTACCGGTGCATACTTTTTATTGTGCTTGGTGCACATGGAAAATTTTTGCGCGCCGCAAAAGAAGGGAATATTTTTTTGCGGTGCATTGACAAAATTATCGGCCCTGGGGCAGATAGTTTGGTCAATGCACCACCCAACAATAGTACATGGTCAACAGTGTGGTCCTATAAACGACTGCAACGTTGACCATGTATTGTTGTTGGGCAGGCGGTGTGTTGATCCAACTATCCGCCCCGGGGCTAAAATTTTGGTCAATGCACCGCCCAACAGCAGTACATGGTCAATGGTGCGGTCTTGTAAACGACCGCACCATTGACTATGTAATGTTATCAAGTGGGCAGTGCGCTGACCTAAATATCCGCCCCGGGGCAGTTAGTTTGGTCAACGCACTGCCCTCTCGACACTATTACATAGTAAACAGTACGATCATCTAAACGACCGCACCGCCTTGTTATTTTTTAAATTCATTATGGTGCACATTTTTTCGATGCGGCCTGTAAATTTATTGGCAGCATCGTGAAAGGTGTGAGCTGAATGGCTCGAACGCACCGCGCATAATTTTTTTTTTTAACGGTTAATTTTAAGTTAATTTCAAAATTTAATTCGCTAAAAGGTTTAATTATTGATAAACAAGTATATTAACTGTACATTTGTGCGTCGAGGAGCATATTTGCTGAGGAATTGAAAAAACCAAATTTGCCCACCGTTTTCGAAAATTCGAACTCCACACAGTGGGCAATGGACAACAGCAATGTGTGCAATGGGAGAACCAATGGTAGGGAGCTTCACACAAGACAAACTCATACTGGTGCTTGAGAGGTCTAGAGCACTGAAGAAGTAAACATGAAATTTTTATGGTCGGTAATTTTTTTTTTATTTAACACTTTTTCAGTGCGCGGGTTTTAGAGACACACTGAGCGGTATTATCAATGGCGCACCACACGTCGTTACGGTGCACTGTATTATGGAGACACACCGGGCCTATTTATACGTAGAGCACCAGTGCACTAGAGTAATTATACGCACTAGGAGGGTTTGTACGAAGAGCACGGTGTCTCAATGTGCCAATTTTAAGTGCGCACCGGTGTGTTTTGCGTAAAACCCACCTGTGCGGTTTATGATGAGAAATGAACCGCAAAAAAAAACATCCGCAAAAACCTCCACCCACCAGCCTCCTCTAGATACCTCCACTATAAACGGATATCTAGGCTATTTTTATAAGGGGTTCCTCAAAAACATCCACTAGAGGGTCTTTTTGCATGTAGTGTCTATAAATTGATCACCCTCCAATGCCTCTGCTAGTTAGAACAAAATAGAAGAGAATGGCAGAGAAAGGTTTGAAGATTGTCATAGGCTTTGAAGGAGAGAGTTGAGACCCTTGGCCTTCTCACACTGAGTTGAAAAATAGTGCTTTGGAGAGGTGCCCAGATTCAGACCCGCCAAAGGAGAACTTCGACATCAAGGCATAGGTTGAAACTCCTCTTTTATTAATAATATGATATGACTGATATTTGTTTTCCATTTTTGTCCATGCTAATGATAAGAATTATATAATTCATTGATTAATTATATAGATTATTATTGTATATGCATGTTTCACTTTTATGTTTTCTTATTGCTTCTTGTTCATTTGTGCATTTTATTGAACGTTGGTAGCAGCAGACATCAAGTTTGGAAGAGAAAAGGACCAAAGAGCTTCGATGAAGAGCAAAATCACAAAATCAGATCGAGGTAGGCCATCTCCTTCGATCTATGTTTCATTTAAAATCTAGGAAAGTAGGCATTTGATTTTTCTCCTTGCTACTAGACCCACCCTAGGGCTAGAGGGATCGTCTATGTTCGCGGAGAGGATTTACCTAGACAACAAATTGGCGACTCCACTAGGGAGTCATTGCCTCTAGTCTCTTTCCACTCTTTGAGTTTTTTATTTTTCATCCATCTTTTGTCAAATATCCATAACTCCTTTGTTTCTAGCTTTTGTGACTACTTACAAGCATCAATCTCTTTTCTGAAGTGATAAGCCTGGATTTCTTTGAACAAACCCCTTTGATTTTTGTCATTTTCCTTTATTGGCGTTGTTAATTCTCTGATAGACGCACTGATCAGTGCTTATTGTTTTAACAAAGAAACAATTATCCCCTTATAGCGCAAGGTGCGTCCTCACAAGCACATTGATTTTTGTGTGAATTTTTTTAGGGTTTCCCTTCACTAATTTCCAGTGTGTCTTACCCTTCCAGATTTCTTTCTCTTCTCAATTTGTTCTTGTTCTCTTTTGTTCAACGACTTTATTGTCTCAATTATTTCATCTTTGATCTTCTTTCTTTCAAACTGTGCATCTTCATCATCCTAGGGTTTCTAGGTGCTTCGAGTAATTTGAATGGTTGCATGCTTCGTTGGGTTCCAGACCTGTTGTTGGGTCAATTTTTTCGTCTAGTTTGAACTTTTTGGTTTGATTGTTTTTTTTTCTTTTTCGGTTGATTTCTGTGATTAGGGATTTCAAGTGTCCATCCCGTGTGAATTTGATTCTCTCTTCCATCAACAAGCATATATTACATTGCTTGTCTTCAATGGAAACATATTTATTTGTGTATTGATCAGTGTGAAACGTGAAGAATGTATTGTTTTGAGGAAATGATTTGGGATTTCTCTTTGGTATGTTGATTATCGCATCTTGTAGAATTTTGAGGAATTTCATTAGATAAATACTCAAAGCAAATGATTACATTCGAAGTGATTGTTGCATATTTTTCATTGTGTTTACATTGAAAAGAAGAAAAAAAATTTGCATTCATTTTGCATCTCAAGGGAAAAACTTCATTTTGATTGCTTTTAGTGCATTTAGTAAAAACTAGGAAAGTGAAATAAATTTTCATTTTGCTTTGGATTATGCACTCAAAGAAGTAGTGAAAATTGTCATTTTATGCATTTGCTTGACTGCTGCATTGATTATGTGAGCTTCTTCCTCCCAATTAGTGTAGTTTCCATTGAAATGAATAGTTGTATTTTTCTCATATAGTTTCATTTTAGGGATTCAGGTGACATCGGTAAGGACTTAAAACCGAAACCTAAATTCAAGATAAACTCTAAAATTTATTCAATGAATCTAAGGAGAATTTGGAACTTAACACAAAACATTTAGAAGCCTAGGCTAGAGACGTGTTCTAACATCTATAAACCTGGCAGCTATCACTAATAGCTTGTGTTTCATTCTGGGAGCGAAACCCCGTTCAACGTAAAGAACTATATAGCACTTACGACACGTATGATAAGTATATGGGGGCGCTCTCACTGAATGGTTACACATTATACAACGCCAACACAGACTTGTGCTCACCATACCGTCGAGTATATAATGGGAGGCCCTACTAGGTTTCTATCCTTTAGCCACAGGTAACCGAGTCTGCCACCTCGTAAATGTGATACACCGCACATAGCATTTGGGGAGATTGTCTGCCCGTACTTCTTGGTTCACTAGGAGATATTCTGCAGTTCATGGATACTTGGTAAACCCTCTTTCCTAGATCATTCCTTTTTTTCTTTTTTTTTTAAGTTCTAAAAATCAATTACCCCATGATAACATGGCTTACTCATAAAGTTATTTCTTGGCCACACTTGAGTAACTCCTTATAATTTTTTTAAAAAGGCCTTGAATAAATCACCTCTTTTCCTCTTTCGCTACTGAGTCAAATTCATTGTGGTTGAACCATCAAGTTTGGCTTCCCCTTCATCATCCTCTACCGAAGGGACATCCTCACAAGTCTCTTCAGACGCTTCACCATCGGTTGGAGCCCAAAGTGTTGAGCTTTCCATCCTTCAAAGTGTTCAACCCCTTGCTACTCGGTCTCCTCCTTACGAGCCAGTTAGCTACATATCGTTTCCTCCGAATCCATTATTTGATTTTGCAGAAGTCTCTCCTCAACGCCAGTATATCCCGTTTGATACTCCAGGTGTGCCTTTGGTGCCTTTGCCATCTACACATCATGCTTTTGCTCATCATTTATTTCCACCTATGGCTTTCGAAGGTGAGGTCTCATCTCCCCTTGAAGTGTCAAGCTCTCTTAGTGGTATGGATGAGTCTTTGTATGAGGGACATCAGTTCCCTCCTAAACACTTTCCATATGGGGGGCATGCCTCTCAACCTTCTACCCACCCATTCATTCCATCTGGTTACACATCCTTGGGACATTTATTTTTTGGTGTTTCAAGTGTCATGTATTTATACCACAACACCATTTGGAAAACTACTACGATACCTACATCTGGTCCATTTGTATCTGGTGCATCCACTACTAAAACTACAGTTACGACTATTCCAACACAACCAATTGTTTGCATTAGTGTTTCAGCACCTCCCGTCAGTGTACCAATGTCGATTTCGTCGATCCCAACTGCTGGGGGGAAACCATCCCTGTCGAATGTCTCTCAACCTTCAGCTGGACCATCTGTGAGTGGATTACAAACTAACATTATGGGATCTAGTCAACCTGTTGGTAGTATATCTACGCCTTCTTGATCATCTATCTCGGTGGGGTTAACCTACGATCAGTATCAACAAGCTCTACAAAACCAAATACTGAACCAACAACCCTATTTCCCTTATGGTTCTCAACAGTTGCAACTCCACTCCTGAATCTGCAAGGATTTCAAGGTAAGTCTGGGATTCAGACAAGGGCTTATGCATATCAGCAGGGGCCTAATTTTTTTCAACAACGAACCTATGTGCAACAAGCACCACCTTATTTTCAATCTGATCAACCTTTTTCTCATCAAAGTCATTTTTTCTATGCTCAACAAGCACAACCTTTTGCTAAAAAAGGAAAACCTTACAATCATCAAGGATAACCTTTTGTTCAATAAGGACAACCCTCATCTCAAAAAAGTCAAATATTTGTTCAGCCAGGTCAACCTGGGTCTCACGGTCAACCTGGCCAACCTCAGTAGCCTTAAGGTACCATGATGTCAAATCCTCAAGGTACCGTGATGTCCGATACTCAATGGCCTCGAGGTCAACCTTTGGGTTCACAAGGTCAACCTTTAGGTTCACAAGGTTACCTTTTGGGTTCACAAGGTCAACCTCAAGGTATTGTATTCCAAAAATTTCAACAATAACAAAATCCATATGCTGCGAATTATGCTCAGGTTGGACCTCAGTGGTATGCTGCAGGTCAAAATATGTTCTTTGGTCCACAACCAAGATATGGTCAAAATCCCCAAGGTTTCAATCCTTGTGGGAAAAATCCTTCCGGAAAAAACCCATGGGGGAAGAATTACTCCCAACCTGGTTGGAATCCTCAAATGGGCCTTTATCAAAGGCTGGTTATGCCTTTTAATCCACAATTTCCTTTTCTTGCAGCGTTGGAACTACCCGATGTGTCAAGATTGACTACTGATCTGATTCTCCATAATCCATATTGGATCCTTGTTCCTAATAAAATCCCAAGCAATTGCCCTAAATTTGAAGGCAAGTCTAGAGAATACCCCCAGGCACAGGTTATGACCTACCATCTCTGGTGTTCTTCTAATTCCTAGGTTGATGACTTCGTCCGTCTGCGTCTTTTCCAAATAACATTGACTAGTGTTGTTGCGAAGTGGTACATTGAACTTCCTCGTGGAACCTTCCAAGATTTCAATTCTCTAACTATGGCTTTCCTCACACACTTCTAGTTACCTACTCCATATGAAACATGAGCTCACCTCCTCATGTCCTTGAAACAGGATACTGCTACCTACATCTCTGATCAGATCCATGAATGGAGACGGTGACGCTGTTTGATCAAATTTGAAATTCTTGATCAACTCTTGACCGAATGTTTCACCAAATCCTTCGTCAATGATATTTCCAAGGACATTTCTATGGGGGCATGTGTCACAGAGGAACATGCCATTTCTCGTGCACAATATCTTGATCTGGTTTATTCCCGGTCTAGCATGTTGTGTGATCTCTTTCTTGATGCTCCACGCGCTTCTACCAAACCTGAAACTTCGAAAGCTCCAATGACACCATCTTTTGATGGCATCATTGGGTCAATTACCCAAACTTCTTGAAAGTATTCCTCTGCTTTTTGTAAGCAGAAATCCACTTCCTTGTCTAATTATGTCTCGCAGAATCCTTCGAATCCTAGTAAAATTGCGGAGGTTAATGTCGTCCAGTCTACTGCGGTAGAAAAAAAATCCAAAGGTAAAAATAAGGGCAAAGGAAAATCCAAATCTGATGCCTCGAAACAATATTCTCCCAAACCTCGTACAGATGATGGAACTAAGTGCAAACCAAAGTACCCTTGCCTAATCTGTGACGATGAACACTACACTAAAGTCTGCCCACGACAAGCTGAAGTTAGTCGTTTACTCAATGGTACTCAAGGAACTCCAATTGTCCTCAAAGAACCATTTTCATCTCAGCAAAATCAGATGGTAGACCAACCCCCCTCTTCTTCCTCGTTGGGTTCCCAAGTGTTTATGATGAATGGAACAACACCCGTGACCCATTTCCGTGGCCACTAGGTCTAAATATTATTCAACTCATCCTCGACAGTCAACGGAGAAAGAAATTGTCGATGCACCTTCTCCTTCTACTCCACTCACTTCCGGTCCCCTTCATATCAAAAGACCTAGTTTCGATCCCTTCATCTGAGCAACTTCTAAAGTTGTGCTTCGAAAATCATCTTATAACTCGAATGCCCGAGCTGCTCAACATTACAATATCATTAAGGATTTGGCTCATGCACCTTCCACTATGTCTGCATTAGAGGTTTTTCAGAGCTGTCCTTCACAACGGAAATCACTACTATCCGTTGTTGGAGGAATTGATCTGACTGATTCGAGTCTCATTAATTTCGATATAGAAAATCGCGTCCCGCGTCTTCCCCATCAGATTTATTTCCTCATTCAAGTCATCATTAATGGAAATAAAATCCATCGGTCAGTCATGGATGAGGGTGCATCCACTTACATCATGTCTATGTCTTGTTGGAAAGCCATCGTCTCTCCGATTCTTAGTCAATATTCGAACACCTAGGAGGCTTTCGATGGAAGAGATTCCCATACTTTTGGTATTCTCCCTAACTTTCCTATCACTTTGGAAGGGAAAATGATCAATGTCAAAGTAGAGGTTGTTGGCGCTAAACTCAGTTACAATATTCTACTCGGTCGCAGTTGGACCCACGCTATGCTTTGTGTGTCGTCCACTTTGTTTCGTGTCCTTCGTTTCCCACATAAAGGGAAGATTGTCACTGTTGACCAATTGTCCTTTTTTCTTCTACTTTCTCGGAAAGCAACGTGACGTATGTGGAGCATACCACCACACCATATGAGAGTGTGGGGGCAGGACTTTTTAAAGATTATGCCTTAATGGGTCATTTTTCTCTCCCACCATTTAACACTACTCAAATCAACATGATCTCTACTTCGTCTGATCCTTGGATCATTCCTTCTCTTGATCAAATTGATTCCTTCAACGATGTTATGTTGTTAAGCCATGTTGAAATCAATTATGCTGAAATTATCTCAGCTTCAACTCTCGATCCTGATCATACTACTCCTAGTATGAACTTCGACGCGTATTCTCAATCTCCTTAGCTTGGTTCTTTGGATTCTTTTGATACCTTGAATGAGATGTTTCTTGCCGAAAAAAGTATCGTGGAGACCATGTCTCTCGAGGAAACACCCTAGGACGATACCCATCACCGTTCTTAGTTTCTTCCAAGCCCTAGATAAATTCCTTCGTGTCTTGAAAATTTTTCTTCCCATGCTCTGACTTGTCCACTTCAGACACCCATCATAACACATGAGGTATTTTCTGAAGGAAACATGGGGAACATCACTGCTACAATGCCTATCGACATTTATGTCAAACCAGGAATCGTCAAGAACATCCATATCGAGGAAAATTTCTCTCCGGATGAGATCAATCTTTATACCAGCGTTTTTCAAGAGTTTCGGGATGTATTTGCATGGTCATATGAAGAAATGCCTGCCATTGATCCCAGTATAGTGGTGCACGAGATACCCACTTATCCTAATGTGAATCTTATTCATCAACAACTCCGCCTCGTGCATCCTAGAAAGGAATCTGCTATAAAGGGAGAAGTTGAAAAGCTTCTCAAATATGGGTTCATATATCTAATCCCTTTGACAGATTAGGTTTCTAATATAGTCCCCGTCGATAAAAAGCAGGGTATTATCCGCATCTGTGTTGATTATCGCGACATCAATTGTGCCTGCCCTAAAGATAACTATCCCACTCCTTTTATTGACAAAATCATTGAAGAATGTGCTGGGAGCGAGATCTTTTCTTTTATGGATTATTTTTCTGGGTATAACCAGATTAACATCCTGCCAGCTGTTCAACATAAGATTACTTTCATCTGTCCTTGGGAAAATTTTGCCTACAAGAAGCTCCCTTTCGGCCTAAAAAATGCTGGTGCAACTTTTCAATGAGTGATTTCGTATGCCTTTCATGATATGAAATACATCGTTGAACCTTACCTAGATGATTTACTTGCTCATTCAGCTAAGAGTCGTGACCATCCTACCCACATTTGAGAAAATTTTCTCCATTGTAGACATTATAATATCTTACTTAATCTGCATAAATGTGTCTTTTGCGTTGAATCCGACATACTTCTAGGGTTTGTCATCTCCAAGGAAGGCATCCGTCTCGATCCTCTGAAAGTCATGGCTATTGTTAACTTCCCCCTCCTTCATTGTTACATCAGTTGTAGAGATTGTTTGGTCAATTTAGTGTGTCCTAAATTACTACATTAATTTGTCAATCTGGGGTTCGTTAGCTGACGAAGTGTGGCGCACTATATGTGCAAGATAACCTATCTCTTACTTTTTGTCGTTTTTGGGTTTTTTATTTATCTTGGGGGTTTTTATCTTGGTTGGTTTCCTAATGTGAAATGGAAATTCTAAAAGACAAGTATGGATTTAAATGTTCAAGGCAATGATGTCCTTTATAATGATTTCCCAAACTTCAAACTTCAAAAGGGTTTTAAAAACATGCAATGACAAAATTAATTCCTAAAAGAAAATGAAAATGTGCCACTATACTAGTCAAACAAACAGTGAACTATTGATCATGAAACCCATTACCCTTGCTGCTGTCTAAATACAAAAGAAATTGTGCTCAAAGAAATCCAAGAATTGCAAGCAAAGTAAAGCTAAAATCAAATTAGATCAACTCATATTCTGACCCCTCACCATTAGTCTCGCTATGGCTTTCGGAGGTAATCATAAACAACTTGAGCAATCTGATATCTAATTTGCAGAAAAGTAAACTAATATCAAATTACACACTCATACTTCAATCCCTCACCATTAGTCTCGCTATGGCTTTCGGAGGTAACTGATAATGATATGAGTAATTTAATATCTAATCTAACTAGTAAAGCAAATGTACAAAACTGAAATAAATAAAACAGTGCTGGAATTAAAAGCTAAGAAAAATAAATCAGCAGAAGGACAAGACTGATTCCATGTCATTAGTCATTGTAAAACTATGTGCAAATGCCTGGGCTGCCTACTGTAATCTGGAACAAAGACACTGATCAATTAACAGCAGTATAAAGCATGAAAAATTATGGACAGAAATAAAACGTTAATACCATAAGAGATGTAATATATACATGTGAATAACTATGGCATAATGAACGTAAGGAAACAAAGCATGAAACTATACAGCAATAAAAAAAACCTCGGCGTGTGCAGGGGCCCTCTACACAATCCTCGGGGAACAGCTATCAACGACGAATTATGCTTATGAACAGAGTCTTCTCATGTATTCAAAACGCAGTCATAACAAGGAAATAATGTCACGGCACAGTGGGCTTTCTTTACAGCAAAATTACATTACAAAAGCTAGCTACTATGCGTATGAGAACACATTATTTATAACAGAGGATGACATAACTACTTTCCTACAATCTGCACTGATAAAAGACACGTGAACAACCACGTCCAAAAATTTAGCATTATGGCTGCCGTGAAGATTAAATCTATGGAGGGTGGCCGTTGGATTCGGCTTATGGAGTAGTTCACAGGTGTTGATATGTCCCCTGAGATTTAGGAATGGCCACGCAAGTCTTCACGTGGTGAAAAACGAAGTTCTGTCACCGTAGGACTCTTAGGTTGACCACCGCTTGACTACCTTTGACCACGACCTTCTTTGGTGAATTGATCGACCTTAACAGGACCCAGAGTTAATATCCATGTCATTTCCAACTTGCCCATGTGGCTTGATTTGCCTCAAGACACCCTAACATAGACTTAACAAAATGGTCAAGGAAATTTGAAGCTGTTCAAGTGAAAAGCATGATTCCACTTTAATGAGCCATTCCAATTGGCTAATCGGTACAAAACATAGTTAAAAACCACTTTAAATGCTCTTTTATGATTAATATGCAATGATGTTGATGACTTAGGAGGTCCAGGTAAATGGAAAAAGTCTAGAAAGGTGTATAGGAAAGATGCAAGTTTGGGACTCAACAGAGATTTTAAGTGAAAGCCAATTTCCTTCGTCGTTTTGTACCTAACTACACTGAGCTAGCTAAATGTTTTACATGATTTCTTAAGAAAGGCATCCCATTCCTATGGGATGAGATCACTCAAAAGTCCTTCGATGCCTTAAAGGTTGTTCTTATCAACGCTCCTTTACTGCATCCCCCAAATTAACATCATGATTATTTCCTCTACCTAGTAGCTGCTTCCAGTACTATTAGTATGGTACTGGTCCAAGATGATGATGATGGCACTGAACATGTTGTTTACTACCTCAGCCGCAATCTCATGGACACTGAGACTTGATATTCCCATGTCGAGAAATTAGCTTTAGCTGCAGTTCACGTTGTTCAACATTTTCATCATTACATTTTACTTCGCACGGCTACAATGATCTTTGATTGCAATCCCATGACCTAAATTTTGACATGTCAGTTACTGGGGGGAAATTATTCTAAATGGATTGTCATCCTACAGGAATTCGATTTGGAATTTACTGCTACCAAATCTAAAAAATCACTGGTCTCCCTTCCCTCTGCATTTGTCTCTTCTAGTTTTGATGAGCATATTTTGGATGATACTCTCTTTCTTATCAGCACTATCGACCCTTGGTACAGTGATATCATCATGTTTCTCCAAACTCAAACCTTTTGATCTAAGTTGACTAAAGTTGATCGTTGACGCATTCGACATCACTCTCAACCTTATCGCATCATAGGAGATACTTTATACTGCGTCGGCGTCGATTCGATTTTTCTTCAATGTTTAACTTTCGAAGAGGTTGAGAGAGCACTCGATGATTTCCACTCTGGGGCATGTGGCGGTCATATGTCTAGATATGCCACTGCTCAGAAGATCCTTCGCGCTGGTTATTTCTGACCTTCCATCTTCAAGGATTGCATTCATTAGAGAACTTTTGAGGTCTAAAATGGGCCTCCTAAGAAAAAAGTACAACCAAAATAAACTTTACAAAAACCAATGGGATTCAAAATGATGATGTCAACCATGGGGGATGATTCACCATTTTTGGGATAAAAGAAGTACAAAGATTAAAAAATAATAAAATAATAAAACTACCTTTTTAACTTGTATTTTCAACTTATCTCTGTAAGGTTTTACTCAAATTTTGAGTGGGAGTACTCGTTGGATGCAAAATTTAATTCCTCATCCAAGGAGTACCCATGTTGCATACTTTCGATGGACCATGCTACATGAAAAATGAGAAATACATGAAAAGACATGATTACGATAATGTTTTTCATGTATTTCTCATTTTTCATGTAGCATGTTCCATCAAAAGTATGAAACATGGGTACTCCTTGGATGAGGAATCAAATTTTGCATCCAACAAGTGTTCTTGCTCGAAATTTGAGTAAACCCATATGGACATAATTTTGAAAGTTGAAAAAGTAGTTTTTTATTTTTTTCCTCTAAAATTTGATGATGTAATCTAATATTATTTTATTATTTTCACAATTATTTTATAATTTCCTTAGGAGGCCCATTTTAGACCTAAAAATTCCTCTAATGCTTGTTGTCCAAAAATGTCACGCCTGCCAGATTTATCAATGGAAAATGTGTGCCCCACCCGCACCCTTACACCCAGTTATTTTCGTCGGCCCTTTCGCTAAATGGGGCATTGATTTTATGATATGTAACCCTCGCTCAGCCGGAGGATCAAGCCTATATTATCGTCGTCGTCGATTACTTTACCAAATGGGCCGAGGGGATGCCAACATATGTCGCTGACGTTAAAATTCTGCACAATTTCTATTCAATCACGTTATTGCCCGGTTTGGAGTTCCTCAAGCCATCGACATGGACCATGGCTCCCATTTCCGCCATTAGATGATGGCTGAGCTGACCACTCAGTTGGGTCTGCGACACGACAACTCAACTCCTTATTACCCTCAAGCCAATGGCCAAGTTGAAGCGGTCAACAAAGTCTTAGTTACTATGCTTCAACGCACCATTGGGATGCACAAGTCAAACTGGCATCTCATGCTTTTTTCAGCTCTTTGGGCTTACCAAACCTCGACCAAAAATGCTAACGGATTTACTCCTTTTCAGTTAGTATATGGTCTGGAAGCAACTTTACCTATTGAATATGAGATCCCTTCACTCAAGTTAGTTGTCGAATTACTCCCAAATACCTCACCAGAAGAGGAACATCTCCTATATCTGGAAAATCTTGATGAAACTTGTCGCTTCGATGCTTTAGCCATTGAAGCTCAGAAGAAACAGGTCAAAGCCCATTTTGATCAGTTTGTTTCTCTGCGTGCCTTCTCTGAAGGAGACTTGGTTCTTCTATATGACCAAGCTAACGATACACTGGGGGTAGGGAAATTCGAACCTATGTGGCATGGGCCATACATTGTCAAATGTGTTTTGCAAAAAGAGGCATATGAGTTAATTTATTATGAACGAAACCCTCTGGATAAGCCCTAGAATGGGCTTTACCTTAAAAAGTATTATGCATAATTTCTTTCGTATAATTATTTTTGTACATTAACATGTTTTCATTTTGGTACAGTTTGGTTTTGGTGTGCTTTTTGTGAGCAATTTTCCTTCTTATCTTGTTTTACTTGGTTTGCAGATGTCTTTAACTCCTTATGTCGGTTTTGTTGATGGTGCTTGTCATAGTAATCAAAACTTATCCTCTGCAACATGGGTAATCTATGACCCTAATGGTGAGTTAGTTGATCCACAAGGTATCTCTTTAGGTCATACGACCAAAATTATTGTTAAATACAGTGCAGTCATTAAACTTATGTCAGAAGCTATCACTCTTGGCATTAGAGGACTGGCTGTAAACCTTTATTCACAGCTTGTTGTCCTTCAACTCAATGGAAAATATTCCATCTGAAACCCTCAAATTTTGAGAATGTATCTGCGTTTTCGTCTCTTAGAAAGAAATTTTGATTATATTACATATCAAAATATTCCAAGACACATGAATACATTAACGAATGCATTGGTTAATTATGTTCTAGATAGACATTTGTGGAATTTGTAAAACCATGATCATCATTACACAATACATTAAACAGGAATATATATATATATGTGTGTGTGTGTGTGTGTGTGTTGGTAATGTTCGAAAAAGTTTTTAGTACATCATAATCCAAAAAAAATATGTGTTCTGGTACACAAGAGACTTGCAGGTGAAAAAACAGCAACTGCAGAAATAAAAACTAAACTGGACTAATCAACATGATGCTCATGGTAACAACTCACTGCTCGGATAACTCGAGTCAGCAACCGATGGATGTGGTCTGACACCCCCACAGTGTGCCTCTAGTAGAGGCGAGGGATATCATGATCATGGGCGTACTCCGGAATCCCAGTGGTCAATGCATCCAAGTTCCGGGCTATTTCCTCTTCAGCATCTGCTCCTTCCTCATAAGGAGCAACCTTGAATTCCCTCATCACTCTTTTGTATATGGGGGACATTCCAGCAGGTCTTCATAGTCCAACATCTACAACATACAAGTTTAAAACATTAGAACACATATACCAAAAAAAAATATAAACATGCAAAACTTAACAAAAAAACATGTTTTACCTCTATCATCCCATTGATCACCCTCTGCAAGCAGAAGGCCTAGGTTGCCTCTGAAGTTGGTCTCGGAATACGGCCAATCATCTACTACGTTTAGTTGGCGCCTCAGCCATATGAAGAAAGTCAATTTGTATGACATGTGTTTCCCGCCTCCTGAGCGAGGCATCATCTAACTCCATTGGATCATACACAGATCTCATAGTGCCGTCATGGCCACTTCCACCCACTGAAACTAGAACAAAGACACTCGTTCCAAAAATAATGCAGTTAGAATCGAACCATGCCCGAATTGTTTGAGTCAAACATTTTTTCATTTGGTGAGTTGTTTCTTCATATTGGCCAAAACTACTTCTGACTAGTTAAAGGTCGTGGGTGCCATGCAGTGTATGGAAGTATGGAGTTGAGAATTGGTAGCCTCATGTGGAGCTTGTGCTCCAGCAACGCGTGTTATAGTATGCATGACTACCTTTAGAGGTAGGTTGTTTATGGTTCTTATGTCAACCTTCCCACTGGAAGAATTATTTGCTTCTAGGCATTGCCTCCCTATTAACATGTCCATACTCTCGTCCATAATTCGGCTTCCTGTAAGATGTGCTCATTCCCCCCTTCGGGACAAGCCAGTGATGAAATAGATGTCAGAGACCTATATTTCTAACTCTTGGTCGCCAATAATAAATCTTTCTCGTCCTGTATCCCATATGCTTACTAGGTATTGGAGCAACTTAGGCTGAGATCTTAGAACTGGAGTTAAGAAGAATTTGAGGAGCCCGTAGTTCCTCAAGGCAGCCAGACAGTCCCGATCCTCCATGGTTTCTCTGTCCTCTTCCTCATGTTCTCTTTCTCTCCATTCAATCACCATTTTTCTTGCTAGTTTCTTCTTGTCACACCAATTGTACAACATATTGTTAAAAATATGAGCCTAAAAATCCAGTTTGGATGGTGTTTTTGGGAGAATCTTCATGTTTTTTCGATCTCTGCGATCGGTGCACCTGTTTTAAAAAAAGGAGTGCCGATCAACGTGCATCCTATGCGAAAAAACATGCATCGATGCGATCCCGAAGGGAATACTACGCCGATCCGCAACGAAAATGAATTTAAAACTTCTTCCCAAAAATTCAAAAAAACATCATGAAAATAGCTAAAACATGTATGAAATCAAATACCATGGACGTAGCTCTTACTTGGTGCAGACGATTCACCGATTGGATTCCTGGATTAGTCGTAGTAAGCTCCTCAAGATCAAGGTAAAAAAGGGTAAAAAACTTCTCCAATGACTTGTGAAAGTGAAAAGTGAAAAATGTTTTTACTTTTTTGGTTTTTATAAATGTTTAAGTCATTTTTAAGATATTTTAAATATTTTAATTAGTTTTTCTTGAAAATAGATAATGTGTTCACTCTTGTGCAACAACGGGGTAAAATCTTAACGGATGATATGGGAACGAGTTCTAGTTTATTACTTTTTCACACTCAGTAAAAACAAATGAAAAATTCACCCCCTTGGAGTCATCTTTAAGCTCTTTTTTGACTCTCGAAATATGAAAAGATTGTTGAGTATTTTTCGTTTTGAACTTGCTAAAGTGAACAAAATGTCATTTACCCAGTATATGTTTACCCTTTTTTGGGCTGGGATAATCTATTTATGAAAAAATAATACCTTAGTCCATCCTGAATAAGAGGTTCTCTCGAATTTGGTTTTCTACCTTTTTTGATTCGAGGGATTGTCTACGAAAAGGGCCCTTTGGAGTTTTCTTTTCAACCTCTTTCCAAACTCTCTAAACATGAAAAGACACTGAGTTTCACCTTTGTCAGACTCTTTAAAATTTAACTACATTGGACTCGTCATCATGATGCTATTGAGTTCCTCCTTCCTAGGGCTAGTAAAATGTACTAGGACGGAATTGTCCGAAGGAAAAACTTATACGACAAGCATATGTTATCCCCTTCAAGCTTGTATTTAAAAATAATTGGGGTACTTGCTAGAAATGGTGGGGGAAAAATGGAAGTATTTATCAGTTGTGTCGGCAATATGTTCCTCTTGAACATGACACTTATCTGCAGTTCATGTCGAGTTGGGGATATCTTACATTCGTCACTTTGCTTCCATGGGTTTGGGAAATCTCTTTGCCTCTCATTCAATTACCAATCTTGTCAACATGACCTCTGATTCCATTTGAGTCAAATACTGATAAAATCTAGAGTGGTGTCACCGATATGTTCAAGAGAAGTTATTTCTGCAGTTTGTTCATTACTTGATTCTCTGTTCAGTCTTAATTCACAAACATCTTGTTTCCTTTGTCTCGCGTCGATGATGTGGGATATATCATGGCCCTCCTTTGACAAATCACTTCCTGTCGACTTCAGCTCATTATCCAGGAAATTGATCTAGAGACTCCTTTCAATACCTTAGAGCCTGCATGCCCTAATGGCAGGTTTTTCGCGTTCGAAGACAGGTTCACTTCATTGGCCTGCGATTAGGTGATTTCATGAGTGTTCAACTTCAGATCATTATTCACATCTTCTGGATTGTACTGCTAGTACCTTGAGGGCCATTGTCATTATTGGTGGTCTCTCTTGCACATGTTAACAGTTTACATCATTGAATGGTAATTAGGTGATATTCTTGCATGTTTGACTTCAGCTCACTCATTCACATCCTGAATTTGTACTTGATTGGGTTGTGACAGAGCGTAAGACCCTGGATTTTGTCTGATAAAGTCCAAGTTGCAAGGCAATATGAGTTATTCATGAGTGTATGCATGACTCTGTTTGACGGGGCTGTGACCATACCTGAGTCCATATTTGTGATCCTTCTTATTGTTGGATGGCTATGCCCATGCCATGGATCCTATTACATGATCTCTTTTATGAATGGTTGCATCTATGCCTTATACTCATGTATTTATATCAGAGATTTTAGTTGTATATATGTACTTGATTCACAGGTTTTCCAACGACAACGTCTTGGTCTTGGCACATACTCGTAAAGCATTTCACCCCTCACACCCATTCTGCCTTCATGCTTTAGGGGGCATCTGTTACATAACATTTTGTCATTGTCCTTGTACTCCCTGTTCCCGAATCCTGGAGGACCCTTGCAGTGATCCCTGTGTACTTTTCCCATCATGAAAATATGCCATTAAATCCCTTACACTCTGAAGAACAATATCTCTTTTGATCATTCCTGGAGTAGCTCCCTAAAAACCCATTTTTTTGGAGCAACGTGACCATTCTATGTCTCACCGGTGCCGATGATCCATCCTTATCCTGTGACCAGCATCGATCGGTGCTAGTATGGAACTCATACCCATGCCGATCTACTTCTGGAAGATTTTGTAAAAATGGAAACGAAGCTTCATGGACTAGAAGCTTCGTCCTTGTGATCGGAGAGCTGGATGTTTGTTGATCAGGATATGGCTGAGCTTCCTCCTTTGGGTCTCTTCTTCCTACAAAAGAGGAACCAACCAAGGAGATAAGCCTTTTTCCCATCATAAGTGGATCCATGTCCCCTCCTCCATATCTATAAATTGATCACCCTCCAATGCCTCTGCTAGTTAGAACATAATAGAAGAGAATAACAGAGAAAGGCTTGAAGATTGTCATAGGTTTTGAAGGAGAGAGTTGAGACCCTTGGCCTTCTCACACTGAGTTGAAAAAGAGTGCTTTGGACACGTGCCCAGATTCAGACCCACTGAACGAGAGCTTCGACATCAAGGTGCAGGCTATAACTCCTCTTTTATTAATAATATGATACGATTGATATTTATTTTCCATTCTTTTCCATGTTTATGATAAGAATTATAGCATTCCTTGATTATTTAGATAGATTATTCTTGTATATGCATGTTGCACTTTTATGTTTTCTTGTTGTTTCTTGGTCACTTGTGCAGGTAATTGAACTTTGGTAGTAGTAGAGATCAAGTTTGGAAGAGCGAAGGACCAAAGAGGTTCGACAAAGAGCAACATCGCAACATCAGATCGAGGTATGCCATAAACTTCAATCTATGTTTCATTTATAATATAGGAAAGTAGGTATTTGTGTGTTCCCGTTGTTGCTAGACCCGCCCTAGGGCTACAGGGATCGTCTCTGTCCACAGAGAGGATTTACCTAGACAACAACAATAAACTCCACATTTATTTCTCTCTTTCCGAAGACAACAAACTCCACTTCTTTTTCGGACTACATGCCTATCTCATTATGCAATATTTTATATAAAATCATTTCTAAAATTCTTGTAGAAAGGATCAAGGATGTATTATCCAAGCACATTTCAAGGGAAAAATTTGGATTTCTTCATAACTGGTTGATACATGATGCTGTGGCATCAACACAAGAAATCATACATACTATTCAAACTAAGAAACTGGAGGTGCTTGTCATGAAAATTGACCTGAGAAAGGCGTATGATTGTGTGGATTTGGCATTTTAAAGAATGATTATCATCAAGATAGGGCTTGAAAACAACACATTGGAATGGATCATGGGGTGCATTATCAAGACTCCTCTTGTGGTCCTGATAAATGGTTTGTCGTCATGGTTTTTTATAGCTACAAGAGGACTCATTCTAGTTATGGGCAACCTTGGCAATAAAATTAATGCTGCTGTGCGAGATGGTAACTTCAAGGGCATAAAGATCATGCACGGAAAGGAGGCATCACACAATTTTTTGTTGACGAAATTTTAATATTCGGTATGCTACATAGTACACAATGGATGTGCCTTTGACATCTCATAGAGTTGTTTGGACGCGCATCAAGTATGCATGCGAATGGGAGCAAGTCAGTTGTACTACACTCGGCGGGAGACCAACTTATCATCACATAAGTATGTGACGCTTTCAATTTCAAAAACAATCTTTTAAAAGATGGATTTAAATACTTGGGATTCCATCTGAAGCTGAATAAATATCGGGTGACGGATTGGATCTGGCTGATAGACCAAAAAAAAAAAAATTGAACATTTGGACAATTAGTTGTGTACTAGGCACACTTATATACTCTTCCAAAGGCCATCATGTCACGGATTTGGCCCATTATGGAAAAATTCATTTGGGTGGTTAGGGGAGATGGAGGGAAATACCACCTTACTTCTTGTGACAATATTACGATGCTAAAGGATTTGGGTGGATGGGGTCTCTTGGATGTTGATATTTTTGGGAAGGAACTTCTACTTAAATCTCTCTAGAGGGGGTTGAACAAACCTGGCACATTGATGGAAATTATAAAATAATAATACTTAAAAGAACAATATGTGGAGGAGTGCTACATTCAGGGCACCCCAGTAAGTACAAGGGGATCACAAATCTGGCAAAGCTTTAGGAAAATATGGAAACTCTACCACAAGAGATTGTGTTGGTCTTTTGGAAATGGGGATAAAATTATCATTGGTATGGGGGATATCCGCGGCATGGTCAATGTTGACATCATAATAAAAAATCTCATATATGCTTTACATGATCATGGTATCTTTTATGCGTGTAAAACGATTAAAGAATGGTATGAGGGGTATCCAATATGGATGGAGGCAGCAGATTTGGACATAAGGGGAGAATGTGAAATGGAATGGGACAGATACATAAAGAGTCTCAAAAGTGTTGGTTTGCATCACTCGGACAGGGGTGATTACTTGACCTGGGGTGGCACTCTACTAAAAAAATTGGTACAGATTTGGGAGACTTATAGACATATTTTCCAAACAATCCGGGGACCAACACAATAAAGCTGGTTTTAGAAGTGGCAGACAAATGTCATTATAAAAATCATTATTTTCCTCTTGTTTGTATGGTGGAATACAAACCTTACATGGGAGAATTCGATTAAACATGGGCACAGTGGACCTGATAGATGTACGATGTGCATGCAGGTTGGGGAAGACAATGCACACTTATTTTACCACTGCACAATTTCAAGACATATTTGGATGAATATATTTGATGAAATTCACATTCAACATCGATTCTTCATCTTGATGGAACAATGTATAAATTTGGTGGGCGGAGAAGGGATCACATTTTCGTGCCATTCCATTACTTTTCCACTTGATGGTGTGGAATGCCCGTAACAGGCGGATCTTCCATGGGGATATTATATGTCCTGAATATATGGCTACACAGATTATAAAGAGCTGGGGTGCCCTGAGTGCTGGCTTCCCTCCTCCTTGAGATTTATCTCACCGTATGAGATCACATCCAATCACATACCCTACTAGGTTCTTTGAAGGTGCAACATAAAAAATATGTTTTGGGTGTGGTGTTTGGTTGAAGATGGACCCAAATTTACACTATAAGATTTTTTGGAATGGGGGACAGGGCACAAACATCCGGGGGGAGATGCTGGCTTTGTGGGGGCTTCTGTGGTTTGCAAAACAGCTATATATTGAAACTCTATAAGTATATGGAGACACAAAGGTGATTATTGACCATATGAAGCACAACAATGCTTTCTCCCCGGCACAATTCTCATTGCATGGACAAAATATATGAACTCCCGGGAACATTCAACCATATCACCCTTCACCATGTATATCGAGAAAAGAACTGGGAAGTTGATCGACTTTCCAAAAAGGGGTTGCATGTTAAATATGGACAGATGCACTATGAGCTATATGATGCTGATGGTGCATCTGCAAGAGGCAAAGTCCCAATTCACTGAACCTATGGTACAGGTTTTAGCTATTTGGATAGTGGGAGGTTGCTAGGGAGATAACTTCACACACACTGTTTTTGTCTTATGATTTCCTAGATGATAGAATTCTAGTATTCAGATGATGTTCATGACATGTGATGTTTCATGTTTTGCTACAACAATGATGTAAATTTTGTTTATCCATTTTGGACTTTTGGATGTTTTTTCCCAGGGAGGGATGCAAGAAAGCATGATGAAAGTAATATGTATGTATTTTATTTTGAAAATGGTTAAATGACATATGCTCTGGTACATTATATACACCAGACCAAAAAAAAAAAAACTTTCCAACTTTTCAGCCCAAAAACTTGCCACTTCTATTTTTTAGTGCAATATTTTTAAATAAAAACTACTATCAAAGTTACTAAAAATATAATTATAGAGATAGTAAATTTGAAAATTAATTTAATAATTTTTAAAATGAGTAAATTAGTAAATATAATTAGCATTTTTTAAAATAAGTAAATTAATAAATAGATTTAACAATTTTGAGAAAGTTAATTAATGAATAATTTAATAAACGAATTCAAATTTTTAAGTATTTTTAATTAAATAAAATTTCATTTAATTAAAATTTTAATTTATATTTCTTTTAACTTTCTATATATAATTTTTTTTTTCATTCTAAGAAAAAAGTCAACTATTTACATAATTTTTAATTTATTATAACTTCTTAATATTAATTTTTATACACAAATAGAATACATAATAAAATTAAATATCTTCTTAATATTAATTTATAAACTAATTAAAATTATATATATATATATATATATAATTAATTTCACAAATGTACACAAATAAGTAGGTTATTCATAATTTACAATTGCAAATCACCCAAAATATTCATTCATAGAGAATTTTACCAAATTTAAAAGGATTGAAACCTTTAGACTTAGGGAGTTAGCTTGCTCCCAAGTTACCTATTAATTGAAAACAATTCATTTTTACTTAATTGGGTAGTTAAATTGGCTTGGATTCAACTAATTTGTTGGTATGTGATCTCAATATTGCATTTGTTGGTATGTGGTCTCAATATTGCAATTTATTTTGGCAATTAAAGTTTTGATTTTGCTAAAAATGACTTATACTATGAGATCTTTAGCCTTTGTTCTATATTGCATGTGTTTGAAAATGACAAATGAGTCTCCTAGAACAAGAAAACGCCTTGGATGAAATTCTTGGAATGTATGAACCATGATAACTCCTTGCAAAAGAGCATATACCTCTGTTAAATTATTGGGAATAACTCCTAGTTGCCATACATATTGTCTTTCAATTATTTCTCTAGAGTAAAAAACTACCCCTTACACTTGCCTCCCCTCATAATCCTATAATTGATAATAATATATATCCATTAAATATAAACTCCCCACACCTATATAAAATTTATTAAACACTACTTATATATATATATATATATATATACTGGAACTAGCAGTTATTCCCAATAATTTAGTAGAGGTATTATATATATATATAGAGAGAGAGAGAGAGAGAGAGAACCTCTGCTAAATTATTGGGAATAACTCCTAGTTCTAGTATATATTGTCTTTCAATTATTTCTCTAAAGTGAAAAACTACCCCTCATAGTTGCCTCCCCTCATAATCTTATAATTGATAATAATATATATCCCATTAAATATAAACCTCCACGCATATATAAAATTCATATATATATATATATATATATATATATATATAGGCTAGGTAAGAAAGTGAGGGCAAATTTTTTTAGAGAAATGTTTTAGTAGGAGTGTTTGAATCATGTTTTTTATAGTGGAAATAGATTTAGCACTATCAAAAATCTGCAATGCACCCAAGATATTGAAATTTGATAATTATAACCTAGATTTACAAAAATCACTGCCAGAATTTTTTAAAATCTTATTTTTTCACCAAAAAAAACATTAGTTAAACTACGACTATAACATGTGTGACTGTGAATAAGAGTACAAACAATGATCATTGCCACCTTTTATTTTCTGTATATTGACCGACTTAAAATTAAGGTGTTACACAAAAGATAACCATGGTTGTCCCACTACTTAGGGCAAGCGAAGTATAAACCTTAACCTCATTATTTGCAGAGATTGTTATACTATGGATTCAAGCAAGCGTTGGGAACTGCAGCAAGAGAAAACAATGAAGGAATTGGCTTTCTTAGAAGAAGGAAGAATTGCCCACCAGCAGATTCTCGAAGATGGCAGCTTCTTTCCGATGGTTCTGCTGCCTCCAGATGAAAACCCCTCAATTGGGTCTTTTGTCAACGCCATCCAACATAACAAGGAGTGGATCGACAATCAACTAAAACAGGCTGGGGCGTTGCTGTTTAAAGGATTTCCATTGAGAACTGCATCCGATTTCAATGCAGTTGTCGAAGCATTTGGATGGGAAGAACATCCATATCTGGGATTAGCTTCAAGAAACAGAATTGAAGGAAGGGTTTACACTGCAAATGAAGGTCCTCTGGATCAGCCCATCAAATTCCATCATGAGATGGCTATGGTAACCCAATCCTCTTCATTCCACATTACAGTTTCATGTTATTCTTTCTGGCTCTTCAAACTTATTCTTGGTATATTTTGTACAGTTTCCTGTTGTTCTTTCTGGCTTTTCAAACTTATTCAAACTTATTTTTAGTATATATATATTTTTGCCCTGCTCATCATTATTCTTGGTATTTGTTTTTTTCTGTTCAGTTTGATGAGTTTCCTACCAAATTAATCTTCTTCTGTGAGATTGCACCTCCGGAGGGAGGGCAGACAGCAATCGTTTTAAGCCATAAGATCACTCAAAGAATGGAACAGAGATACCCACAACTTGTTAAAAAACTGGAGGAGGTGGGGTTGATCTACCCTGGCAGCATCCCTCAGGAAGACGATTCTCAATCCTTTTTAAAAGGCTGGCAATCCCGTTACGAAACCAACAACAAGAAAGAAGCAGAAAAGAAGTAAGAATACAATGACAAGTTATATGCCATATATATCCATTTTCCATTTTCATTTTTATGGCTGATATATATAGATGTAGTATATATCTGAAATTTGATAGAAGTTTGTTGAAATTGTAAATTGGTTATGTTTATGTAAACAGAATGTTTCTAAAGTATTTAGGGTGTTAAATGATTTTTTATATTTAAAATTTTCAAAAATATAATTTAGATAATCAAAAGTTACAATTTCAGACTGTATCATAAAAGATTGTATTGTAGACTGGTAAAAAAGGTTAAGTTAATTTCAACCAATTTTTCACCAAAAATTGACAAAGATTAGTTGAAATTGCAAGTTTGCTCAAGAATTTAAATACTTATTAAAAAATACAATTTAAATAACAAAATAATTACATTATTTAAAAAAAAATATTGACTAATAAAAAAAGCTAAAATATAAAGAGTTATATTGCTCCTACATAGTGGAAGAAATCTATTTTCTATTTTTGTTTTTAAAATTAAGATAGGAACCAAATTTCCGCACAAACTGTGTGGAGAAACATTAATATCTATATTTAAAATCTACCTTCTAAAATAACTTTGTATTTAAAAAAAAATGAGTCTGTTTTATTTTTCCATTTTTCCATACATATAAATCTCTGCTACCTCAGATTCAGCTCAGATTTGCAGATTTATATTTTAAAAGAAGATGAGTCTGTTTTATTTTTCTATACATATAGATCTCTGCTACCTCAGATTCAGATTTAAAGTGCAATTACCATTTAAATATACTTTTGTTTTTATAAATAAACTGAAGCTCACGGTCATGTGGTGATTTTTCCATACATATAAATCTCTGCTACCTCAGATTCAGCTCAGATTTGCAGATTTGTATTTTAAATGAAGATGAGTCTGTTTTATTTTTCCATACATATAGATCTCTGCTACCTCAGATTCAGATTTAAAGTGCAATTACCATTTAAATATTTTTTTGTTTTTTTAAAAATAAACTGATGTTCACGATCATGTGGTTGAGGTTTTTGCTCCCAGGCTTGTTATGTCAGGTGTTCCAGTATCCAAAATAACCTGGGCAGACGATGGCACAATGCTTTTCGAAATGGGGCCTATTGTTTCCATAAGAACGTTTGAGGGAGACACATACCAGAGAAAAGCATGGTTCAACCCTTCAACCACTAGACTTGAAAATCCAACCCCAATACTCGGAGACGGTTCCCTGTTTCCTGACGAGGCAATTGAACCCTGCATCCAAATAACTGAAGAAGAGTGTGTGGACATCACCTGGGAAGTTGGTGATGTTCTGGTGCTCGACAATCGCTTCGTACAGCATGCCAGAAGGCCTTCAACCCCACCTAGAAGGGTACTCACAGCCTTTTGCAAGTAAAATGGGTGAGTATTGGCTGGACTGTCGAGCATTTGCTGTGATATTGTTTCCATTACTAAGCATTGTTGTTGGTGGTAATTAATCTCAGAGCTTAATCTCTTCCCGCCTTGATCTCTCATGGTTTATGTAAAAGTTGCATTTGATTAAAAACTAAGGTCTTTTAACACTTGTTGCCAAAGTGTTCTACAAAACTTAATCTCTCACACAGAGGGTTCGATGGAAGAAAGTGTTCTACGAAGAGGGTTGAATTATTGTTAAGCAAAGTAAGTTAGTTTTATATATATATATATATATATATATATATATATATATTTTAAATTAGGATAAGGATTAGTGTAATAGTAAATTTGAGTTATTAAATATGTATACTATATAGTTAGCGTTTCAGAGGTTTTCATGATTTTCAATTTCATTATGAATTTAAAAATGTATTTTAAATAATGAAAAATATTGATCTCAAATAAAATTTATTATCACATTTTTATTAAAAATAAATAAAATTAAATTAAATTGTACCATCTTTTGATAATAAAATAAACCTATAATAAATAGTTTTATTTATTTCATATTAAACAATAAATTTTCTCTTTAAAAATTGGGGACATTTCTTTCATTAACGTGTTTCTAAATTTGAAGTTTCCATTAACTATTACTATGATTAATATATATTTATTGTGACAACCTTTGTAGTTAATTCTTCTTGCAAATATCATTATGAATTGTAATTCATGTAAGGAGGAGTTGCTTGTAAACCCAAGCTTTGCATTTATTTCATCACCTAAATCCATGTCGGTCTAATGGCATTGTGGTGCAGACATTGAATGGAGGAAATGGGCCTCTTGGGTAGAGGATGAGTCTGCAGGGTTGCCCTTGTAGATTGTGTTGACAAGGTTGACATACAAGAGGAAGTTGGGAGACAGAAGTCCCAACAAGAAGAGATTTTTCGGGGTGAGTCTTCATTTAGGCATTCTGGCGGGGACATAGTGTGAACAAAGCAGGGGAGTGCAGAGTGCAGCTTGGCAGTTGTCGTGGATCTGCCTAGAAGACTCAATTTCTCTATAAGTCTATGTTTTGTGCTGGTGTGATGGATTACTGTGTTTTTATGGAGGCTTGTGTTGTGCCTTTGTGTTGTTTTTACTAAGGCCTATGCTTTTGCTTATGTTGTGTGCCAAATGGAGTTTGGTGGAGTTATGATACTTGGGTGCTAGCTAGGCTGATAAACCTATAATAAATAGTTTTATTTATTTCATATTAAACAATAAATTTTCTCTTTAAAAATTGGGGACATTTCTTTCATTAACGTGTTTCTAAATATGAATTTTCCATTAACTATTACTATGATTAATATATATTTATTGTGACAACCTTTGTAGTTAATTCTTCTTGCAAATATCATTATGAATTGTAATTCATGTAAGGAGGAGTTGCTTGTAAACCCAAGCCTTGCATTTATTTCATCACCTAAATCCATGTCGGTCTAATGGCATTGTGGTGCAGACATTGAATGGAGGAAATGGGCCTCCTGGGTAGAGGACGAGTCTGCAGAGTTGCCCTTGTAGATTGTATTGACAAGGTTGACATACAAGAGGAAGTTGGGAGATAGAAGTCCCAACAAGAAGAGATTTTTCGGGGTGAGTCTTCATTTAGGCATTCTGGCGAGGACATAGTGTGAACAAAGCAGGGGAGCGCAGAGTGCAGCTTGGCAGTTGTTGTGGATCTGCCTGGAAGACTCAATTTCTCTATAAGTCTATGTTTTGTGCTGGTGTGATGGATTACTGTGTTTTTATGGAGGCTTGTGTTGTGCCTGTGTGTTGTTTTTACTAAGGCCTATGCTTTTGCTTATGTTGTGTGCCAAATGGAGTTTGGTGGAGTTATGATACTTGGGTGCTAGCTAGGCTGATAAACCTGAGTAGTGGCTTGCCTCGGGGCTGATAAACAATTGAGAAACTTGTTGGGTTGATAAACTACGGGTCAGGGTGAGACACTCACGTATTAGCTGGGATTGATAAACACCGAGTGTAGCCTTGAGGTTGATAGCATTGGTAGTAGCACCCACTGATAAACTACCTAGATGAGTGTGTTCTTTGTTCCTATAGTAGCTAATATAGGTAATAAACCTTCCATTATGCAATACTTCTCCAAGAACTAAACTGAGACTCTGTGTGCTTTGGTTGAACTTTTTGTGGTTGTTGGTTACTTGGTCGAGAGTCCCTGTGGTGTTACTGTTGGGGGCTATTGAGAAATCACTTGAGAGATGGACTCTTCCTCTTACCAATAGTTGACTGGTCAAGGACTCCTAAGCAATTACCTCCTTAAACTCTAAATCTAACTCAGGGGTGGTCAACTAAAAGAAAGATTGTAGTGCAGTTGGCCTACGGTTCGATAGAGAGTTGAAGTCTCTTTCTCTGTTACTATTCAATCCAAGATAATAAGATAAGTGTTTACTTGCATATTTGTGGCATTTGAATGATGAATGTTATTGTTTTATAACATTGGGTATGTATCAACACTGCTATTAAGGAATGTGCATTCATGTATATAGTTGCAATGGTATGTACTGTAGGATTGTTCTCAAGGATACGAGGGACTGGAATCTCCTTGTGTATATTGATGTATTCTTTGAGTTGCAGGGTATTCGCATGACTTGTTGTGATTGATGAGAATCCAAGTTAACTATATGGTGTTTAAAATTCCATGACGAAATATTCTATATTGCTTGAGGAGCTCTATGCTTGAGTAATACAAAGTTTTTCTAATTAAAGACTATACGATGATCCTTGTTGTTTAATTGGTTATTGTCTCCCTGTTTTGGAGAAACATTTGAAACATGCATTTAAGCATGGAAATACCAAGGGCATGAGGAGATTATTTAGGACTCGTGTGGATAGGTTTGGTGCTGCTGTAGTTGCATCTACATAACACAATAGCCATGGATTTTGCTTGAACATGATGTCCGGGTAGAAGGCGTGGTTATACTGTCATGAATGTGTTTATTCCATGGCTAGCACTTGTAATTGATGGTATTAATGAATGGATGCAAATATCTGATAATTATGCATGTTCTGGGTAGGCCCAAGCTCTTGTCGAATGGTTGGCTGAGCTGCTGAAATAAGTCAGGAAAAACCGAGAAGGAAATTATTGCTTGTTAAGTCAGAATCACCTATAGTTCAAGGTCGAACATGGCTTACTCCAAGCTAGACATGAAGTCCAAGCGATTGGGGCTAGCGACTAGCATAGGGTCGAGATGGAGCTGGACTTTGGAGAAGTCTGGAGGTTTGAGTCATCAAAACGAATGGTGAGGGACTTGTCACCATTGCACCAAATTTGGATGGGCTGAATTTGACTTTATACTTGATAGGTAGACTAGACTTAGTGGTAGTCTGGTGTGGGACCCTCGCAATGGAAAATAGGTGCAGGGTTAGAATCGGGTGGAGTAGTTCGGAGGTCCAGGACTCCGGTGAAGTGCAAATAAGTAAAGGCATGCGAACCCAAATGTGGGCTAGGGCAGAGACACTTATTGAGGCGCCAGTGCAAAGGTCTGGGGTCAAGACCGTGGTTGAAACATATAATTGTTGGAAAGTTTAGATTCCAAAAAAAATCATTATAATGAGAATTCACCGCAAGACAAGATTTGGGTCGAACTTGTGGGCCCATGGAAATTGATGACATGGCATGTGCTTGTGGCAGTTTATAGGACACGTTGGCATGAGAATATGATGTGGACCACTTGGGAGAGGTGGGGGTGCTACGTGGGCACCATGTGTGTGCGATGTGGCAGTTCCTGCTGAAGTGGCAAGCTTTGAATGGTTGAAACTTTAAATACTTATAATTTTTGATTTGTGTGTAATATTTTGATAAAATTCTTACCCCTAGAAAACTCTTGATGCGCCGAAAGTGATAGTGTAATCCAGAGTTAATTTCGCTAACTTGGGAGAAAGAGGATTTCTGTAACTCCATTTCCATAATGACACCATGGTGGTCGGGTTAGATCAAGGTAACACCTCCCATCCAACTTGGAGGGCTTGGGAAGTCCAAGGGGGGTGGGAGGTGTCGTTACATAGTGGTATCAAATTTGAAGGTTCAATATTGGACATTTGGGGATAAGGATGGATGCTCTGTTGTAGATTGCAATAATATATTGGTTGATTGTTGTATGTTGCTTATAGCACTTGATTGTAGATTACATGTTGTACGTAATTATTGATGTTGACATGAGTATTATTCTTTAATTGGCATACTAACTTGAGGAATAATGCTTCCAATGGTGTACACTAGCATGCTTTTTGCAACAGAACCAAGGTGATATGTGATTGATTTTAGTTTGACTGGCTCACAATTGCATGTGTGTGATAACACATAAGAAGACACCAAAGAAGACATCAAAGAGAGAAAGGATGAGCAACAAAATGGTGTAGTATAACATTGATAAGTTTCAACATGGACATGAAGAGGAGTCGATGGAGAAAGGGAGTGAGGAAGGTTCCCTTGATTGGATGGATACTCTTATAAGTTTAAGGGATGAGCTAAGGAGCTACAAGGCTGATAATGAGAAAATTGTTAGAGCCCAAGAAAATCAGACAAGGGTAAATGCAGTCATACTACAAAGACTATCAGATCTGTAGAGACAAAAGCAACATGAATTGGGATCTGGCTATGAGTTTAAGCAAAGTTCATCGGGACTTGGAAGACAAGAATTAAAGATTGATGGTGCAGAGGGCAACAGATCCAATAAGAGACAGAGGCAGGGAAGTGAAGACACAGTGAGTGGTGGAACTCCTCCGAGTGCCCCAGAGAGGAGGATAAAAAGCCTTGAGAAGTTGCTTAGTGCTACAGCTAAATCAAACTAACAACATAAAAGAAAAGGAATGGAATTAATGCCAAAAAAATTCAAGAGGTAAAGCCTCCTACATTTGATGGGGAAGTAAGAAGGCTGAGGAAGCAGAGGCATGACTACTTGGAATGAAGGAGTTTTTCAAGGTCCATAATTACTCTGAAAATATGAAGGCAAGAATAGCCTCCTTCAGCCTGAGGGGCAAGGCTGATATTTGATGGGAAGACCTGCAGAATGTCAAGAACATTCAAGAAGGAGACTGGAGAGTTGTTTTGGAGGATATTTGAAAGATATTTCCATGGAAAGTACTTGTCTGAAAGGTACTATGACAACAAGGTCAAGGAATTTTGATGAACACAAATTTACAAGTTAGGGAAGCGATCAACGGATGAATATACAACTAGATTTTTGGAGTTGAGGTATATGCCTTACCTCAAGGACGAGAAATCAAAGATTCATTGGTATCTCAGTGGGTTGCCACAAGCATTCAAGGACATGATAGAGTTTGAGGAGCCACAAACTCTAGAGAATGCTATCAAGAAATTGAAGTACTACTATGAGTAATCCAAGCACAACTCTGAAGACAACACTGATTGGAAAGCAAAGAGCAAGCCCAGTTTTAAAGGGAAGGGGTAAAGTTGCATGGCACTAACAAGGTGGAGTTGTAAGGTTCACCACTTCTGCAAGAAGTGAGTTTCATCATAAACCCACTACTGCTAATCAAGATCAACTCTCTAAGTCTGCAAGAGAGGAAATGTATGGGTCTAGGAGAAAACCCATAGAGTGTTGGAATTGTGTGGAAGACCATATACAAAGGGATCGTTCTCAGTTACAGGGAAATCATCCAAGACTATACAATGCAAAAGACGTTGAGACGGTAAATGACGTGGCTCGGAACATATCGCACATCTATGCATCGTTGAACAACAAGCAGGCTGATCACTAAGCCTCAGTTATTGAAATGGAAGGTACGATCAATAACCAACCTATTTTTATTCTGGTTAACCATGGCTTAAATTTCATTTATGTGAATTCATCAGTTGTAGAGAAATGTGCATTAAAAATCATAACACATGATAGTTCATCGTTGGTTCAGCTAGCCACCAGGACGAAGAAGCAGGCCCAACATGTGATAAGGTCATGTTCAATGGAAATGGACGACATTACCTTTGGGTTCATGCGACTTATTAATTGGCATGGACTGGCTAGCTAGGCATATGACGAAGGTTGATTGCTTCAACAAGTCGATTGAAAAAAAAAAGGAATAACGTTATAGGGAAAAAGAAAGCCTGTAACCATCAATCTAGCTAATAAACCTCAACTCGAAGAATACATCAGTATACCCTGCAACTCAAAGAATACATCAGTATACACAAGGAGCTTCCAGTCCCTCGTATCCTTGAGAACAATCCTGCAATACATCCCATTGCAACCACATACAGGAATGTACATTCCTTAATAACAATGTTGATACATACCCAATGATATACAACAATAACATTCATCATTCAAATGTCACAAATATGCAAGTAAACACTTGTCTTATTATCTTGGATTGACTAGCAACAGAGGGTAGGGACTTCAACACTCCATCCAACGGTAAGCCAACTGAACTCCAATCTTTCTTTCAGTTTACTACCTCTGAGAGGAGGTAATTGCTCAGAAGTTCTTGACCAGTCAACCAGTCAACTAATGGTAAAAGGCAAAATCCATCTCTCGAGTGATTTCTCAATAGCCCCCAACTAGAGTCTGATAGGGACAAAGTGGAAGAGCACCCAATCATAAAACAATTCAGTGATGTGTTTCCTAAAGAGATCATAGAATTGCCGCCAAAAAGGAAATTGATTTTTCAGTTGAGTTGTTGTAATTAACGCTAGTATCAAAAACGCCATACCAAATGAGTACACCATAATGGATAGAGATTAATCTATAGTTAAAAGATATGCTGGAAAAAGGGTATATTAGACCTAGTGTATCACTTTGGGAGCACTAGTGCTTTTTTTTGATAAAGAAGAACGACACTCTGAGGTTGTGTATTGTTTATAAACAACTCAATAAAACCATAATTAAGAAAAACTATTATTTTCTAAGGATCGATGATCTGAAAGGAGCTGCAATATTCTCAAAAATTGATTCGAGAGTTGGGTACCATCAAGTATGCATCAAAGATGAATACATTGATAAAACAACCATTTGAACCATGTATGAGCCCTATGAATTTGTAGTTGTGCCATTTGGACTTACAAATGCCCCAATTACATTTATGTGTTTATTAGATAATGTGCTATGTCCATATTTGGATGAATTTGTGTTGGTTTTTGTTTATGACATATTGGTCTATTAAAAAACAACCAAGGACAAGCATGAAGAACATTTGGCAACAGTACTGCAGGCGCTGAGAGAGCATAAATTCTACGCTAAGCACAAGTGTGAATTTTTCCAGTCACGAATTCAGTATTTGGGGCATATTGTCTCTAAAGGAGTGACAGTGGAACCTCTTTCCGAGGGTTCTGCTGCCTCCAGATGAAAACCCCTCAATTGGGTCCTTTGTCAACGCCATCCAACATAACAAGGAGGGGATCGACAATCAACTAAAACAGGATGGGGCATTGCTGTTTAAAGGATTTCCAATGAGAACTGCATCCGATTTCAATGCAGTTGTTGAAGCATTTGGATGGGAAGAACATCCATATCTGGGATTCGCTTCAAGAACCAGAATTGAAGGAAGGGTTTACACTACAAATGAACCTGTTCCGGATCAGCCCATCAAATTCCATCATGAGATCCTCTCCATTCCACATTACAGTTTCATGTTATTCTGTCTGGCTCTTCAAACTTATTCCTGGTATATTTTTTACAGTTTACTGTTCTTTCTGGCTCTTCAAACTTATTTTTGGTATATATCTTTTTTTGCCCTGTTCATCATTATTCTTGGTATTTGTTTTTTCCTGTTCAGTTTGATGAGTTTCCTACCAAATTAATCTTCTTCTATGAGATTGCACCTCCGGAGGGAGGGCAGACCGCAATTGTTTTAAAGCCATAAGATCACTCAAAGAATGGAACAGAGATACCTAAAACTTGTTAAAAAACTGGAGGAGGTGGGGTTCATCTACCCTTGCATCATCCCTCAGGAAGACGATTCTCTATCCTTTTTAAAAGGCTGGCAATCCCGTTGCGAAACCAACAACAAGAAAGAAGCAGAAAAGAAGTAAGAATAAAATGACAAGTTATATGCCATATATATCCATTTTCACTTTTATAGCCTAAATTTCTATATATATAGATGTAGTATATATCTTTACAGCGTAAATTTTGATACATATAGATGCAGTATATATCTGAAATTTGATAGATATAGATGTAGTATATATGATTTGTTGAAATTGTAAGTTTGTTAGGTTCATGTAATCAGAATGTTTCTAAGATTTTTAAGATTTTTTTTAAAGTGTTAAATGAATTTATATATTTAAAAAATTCAGAAATATAATTTAGATAATCAAAAGTTACAATCCCATAAAAGATTGGATTGTAGATTGGTAAAAAAAGGTTAAGTCAATTTCACCAACAAAATTGACAAAGATTAGTTGAAATTGCAAGTTTGCTCTCTGTAATTTATAGAATTTAAATATTTATTAAAAAATGTAATTTAAACAACAAAACAATTACAATATTTTAAAAAATTATCAACTAATAAAAAAAGCCAAAATATAAAGAGTTATATTGCTCAGACAGAGAGGAAGAAATTTATTTTCTAATTTTTGTATTTAAAATTAAGATAGGAGCCAAATTTCTGCAAAAACTGTGGAGAAACTGTAATGTTTATATTTAGGGTGAAGATTCCACTCATCTTCAAAGACCTTAAGCTTAAAACTTAGAACATTGCAGTTTCTCGACATACAGTTTTTCCAGAAATTTCGTCCCTAACATAAATTTGAACTGTGAAATCTATTTTCTAAAATAATTTCGTATTTTAAGATAAATATCTATTTTTTAAAAAGATGAATCTGTTTTATTTTTCCGTACATATAGATCTCTGCTACCTCAGATTCAGCTCAGATTTGAAGATTTGTATTTTTAAAGAAGATGAGTCTGTTTTATTTTTCCATACATATAGATCTCTGCTATGTCAGATTCAGCTCAGATTTAAAGTGCAATTACCATTTAAATATTTTATTTTTTATTTTTTAAAATATACTCAAGTTCACGATCACGTGGTGAGGGTTTTGCTTCCAGGCTTGTTATGTCAGGTGTTCCAGTATCCAAAATAACCTGGGCAGACGATGGCACGATGCTTTTCGAAATGGGACCTGTTGTTTCCATAAGAACATTTGAGGGAGACACATACCCGAGAAAAGCATGGTTCAACCCTTGAAAATCCAACCCCAGTACTCGGAGACGGTTCCCTGTTTCCTGAAGATGCAATTGAACCCTGCATCCAGATAACTGAAGGGAAGTTGGTGATGTTCTGGTGCTCGACAATCGCTTCGTACAGCATGCCAGAAGGCCTTCGACCCCACCTAGAGTTGAAAATAATTAATATTATTTTATATTAATGGAGAAATGGTTACACAAGTTGTAACGTATCTCCTTAGTTTAGGATTAGTTCCTACAATTTAGGAGTTTGTTTGCAACTTCCTAATTCCTAGTGTTGTACTTAATGATGTAATTACTCATTCATGAATGTAGAGTAAACTCAGAGTGTTCTCTTAGTTTGAGTGCAGTCTCCAGGTGCAGTACTCACCTGTGAGCTGCTACTCCTTCTTTTTCAATTCAGTGTCATTTTTATCTTGGTATCAGAGCACAGAGTAGGGACAGCCTTAATTTTTTTTTTTTTTAGGATGCATCATTGATTACAGAACTGTAGTGGCGGAAGAGCTTACAGAAGTTTTCGTAGATTCAGGTGGACTGCAGTAACACCTGAAGGATAGGTCTCAGATGACTGATCATCTCTGAGCGGAAGGAAAGGTTGGCGCGGATTTTTCGCGAGCAGTCGCGCCATTGGCGCGAGTTTTAGGGAGCTAAGCGCGCCAGCGCGCCAAAATTCGCGATTGGCGCGGAAGTACACTCGAAAAGCGCGCCAAGGCTGGTGACTCGCACCGATTTTGCCCTGGCGCGGTTTGCATCGAGCGCCCCGGGGGACTGCATGCAGCATTTTGATTTGGGCGCGGATTTTTGAATCGAATAAGCATGACCTCTTTCTACAGGAAAGTGCAACGATTATTTTTTGCCGGATCGGCCTGCCGTGGTGGCACATTGAAGTTCGAATTCGCCGGTGGTGTCGTGGACTTGCCGGTGAGTGGCTTGTGAAGTTCTAAATTCGCCTGGTGGTGACAGATCGGACTTGCCCGGTGGTGGCACATTGAAGTTCTGAATTCGCCCAGTGGTGGCAGATCGGACTTGCCCGGTGGTGGTGCATTAAAGTTCCTGATTTGCTCGATGGCAGCGTATCGGACTTGCCCTGTGGTGGCGCATTGAAGTTCCGAATTCACTCGATGGCAGCAGATCGGACTTGCCCGGTGGTGGCACATTGAAGTTCCTGATTTGCTTGGTGGCAGCAGATCGGACTTGCCCGGTGGTGGCATATTGAAGGTACAATTTTTTTTTGGGAAAACAGTGGTCAGAATCTGGTATGTGGTGATTTTTTAAATTTTTTTTAGTGTGTGTTGCAATTATTCGGTTGGGTAGAATTATTCATCAGAGGTTTAGGAATTTTATCAGTCCAATATGAATAACAGTATAGAATCGTATATCCACGAGTCTGGCAAACTCGATGGATCGAATTTCTCCAACTGGAAATTCAAGATACAGACTTTACTTGAAAGAAAAAATGCATGGTCGATTGTTACAGGAAGTGAGCCCGAGACCGGGATGTGCAAGCAGGCGGGATAAAAGGGAGACAAAAGCAAAAGTCATATTGAAGATGTCCATCAAGGACAATATTATCCCGCATATTAGAGACTGTAAATCGGCCACTGACATTTGGACAACGATTAAAAACCTATACCAGACGCAGAATACAAACCGTGTCTTGTCACTCAAAGGCAAGCTGTTTGCGATGAAGATGGAGGAGAATGATTCCGCTGCTGGATTCATTGCGAGAGTTAAAGACCTGAAGGACAGATTGGGAGATATCGGAGAGAAAGTTTCCGATTCGGATCTGGTCACGATCACATTGAACGAAATGATAGATGAATATCAGATGTTCATCACTGGTTGGCGACAGGAGGCTACACTTCTACTCTTCCGTTTGAAGGTTGGCAGGATTCACTAAAGAGAAGAGCGACGACAAAATTTGAAATCACAGAGCAATGATCTTGCTCTGATGGCGAAAAGGCAACAGTATAGAGGGAAGCAGCCACAGCAGCAACAACCACCGCAGCAGCAGCAGAAAGGAGCCAACATGTTTCAAAAGAGACCGTTTAAAGGTATGTCTGCTAATAATTTTCCCAACAAGAAATGTTTTTACTGTGGAAAACTTGGTCATCAGATTAAAGAATGTTATAAGAGGCAGGCAGACGAAGCAAGAAATAAACAAAGAAAGCACAAAGTTTACTTTGTTGAGGAAGATGAGGACCATAGCCACGAACTGTGACTATTTACAGTCGATTGTGCCCTTTCAACTTCAAAGGGAGATGAGGATGACATATGGTATGTCTATTCTAGTGCATCCTCACATATGACAGGTAAGAAGGAATGGCTTGAATTTCTTGAAGAAACTTCATGTGGATCAAAAATTTATATAGGAGATGATAGCAGATATGAGATCAAAGGATATGGTGACATTTTGGTAAAGTTACCTAGCGGTGACATTAGACGCCTTAAAAATTTATTTTATGTGCCCGGAATTAAGAAAAATTTGATCTTTGGCTCAATGATAACTGATCAGGACATGCAAGTTCAATTCTTTAAGACTAACTGTGTCATAAAGGATAGCCAGATGGAAAAATTTTCAACAGGAGTGCGTGTGGAGAGCCTGTACAGACTAGATGTGAAAAGTATGCCACAGCAAGCCATGGTCGCAACTGGATCGACAGCTGAAAATCTCTGGCACCAGAGATTCGACCATCTTAATCTACAAGAACTTATCCTACTTAAGAGAAAAGGTATGGTTGATGGACTCCCTGTTTTCCATAATATTCAGTTGGATTGTGATGGATGTGCATTGGGGAAAATGTATAGAGAAGAGTTCCCTCTGCATGTTAATAGAAAGGAAAGAGATATTTTAGAACTGGTGCATACAGAAATATGCGAACCTATGCAGACTAGGTCACTAGGTGGTGCATATTACTTTGTTTTATTTATAGATTATTGCACTAGATTCTCTTGGATATACTTTCTGAGTAAAAAGAGTCAGACCTTTCAGTATTTTAAAGAGTTTAAATCTATGATAGAAAACCAGATGGAAAAAAGCATAAACATTTTCTGCTCAGATCAAGGGGGAGAATACAGGTTGGAAGAATTCATGAATTTCTGCAAGAATCATGGGATTGTGCAACAGTTTACAGTGCCACACACTCCACAGCAGAATGGAGTGGCAGAATGAAAGAAAAGAACTCTTGTGGAGTGTGCAAGGAGCATGCTTCAAGGTAAGGGTCTATCAAATTGTTTTTGGGCAGAAGCTATTAACACTGCTGTCTACTTAAAGAATAGGAGTCCTACTAAATGTCTAGGCTTCAAAACCCCTTTTGAAGTATTATTTGGGTTCAAACCAGCAGTGAGTCATTTAAGAATATTTGGGTCAAAAACTTATGCTCATATACGTAAGGAAGATAGGAAGAAGTTAGATCCTAAAGCCCTAAAATGTATATTTGTTGGATATGGCACTGAGTTCAAAGCTTATAAGTTATTTAATCCTATGACTCATAAGGTTTTTGCAAGAAAAGATGTCATATTTCATGAATAGATTGAAGAAGGACAGGATGACTGTAATAATGATGGCACATTCCATTGCTAATGGAAGAAAACAGTGAGGATGATGAAGATCACGAACAGAAACAAGAAGAAGTAATAGGTAATGTAATCAATGATGCAAGCCCGGAGAAGGCTGAAACAGACAGATTTGAGGTAAGTCCCCTACTAAGGAGATCAAGTAGGAAGACCCGATTACCATCCAGATTGAAAGACTATGCATTAATGACAAACATTTTAAACATTGTAGAACCTGGAAATTATGAAGAAGCAAGTAAATATGATGCATGGAGGGCTACGATGCATGAGGAAATTGAATCAATTAATAGAAACCATACTTGGGATTTTTTTGAACTGCCTAAAGGTAAAAGCCCCGTAGGATGAAAATGGCTGTATAAACCTAAAATAAATGCAGATGGGAGTGTAGAAAAACTTAAAGCTAGACTGGTAGCAAAGGGTTACTCACAGCAAGAGGGAATAGATTTCGATGACACCTTTTCTCTTGTAGCAAAATTAAACACTATTAGAATGCTAATTTCCTTAGCAACAAAACATAAATGGGAGCTACACCAGCTAGATGTTAAGTCTGGATTTCTGAATGGTGACTTGAAAGAAGATATTTATATAATACAGCCTAAAGGGTTTGTGAAAAAGGGGCAGGAACATCTTGTTTGTAAATTGAAAAAGGCACTTTATGGTTTAAAATAGGCACCCAGGTCGTGGTATGAGAAGATTGATTCATTTTTTGTACAACATGGCTTTCATAGGAGCTTGAATGATACAAATCTGTATACCAAGTTTAATAAATAGAGGCAAATTATTTTGATTTCTTTGTGTGTAGATGATATGATCGTAACATGGAATGCTAACAATCTGATCAAAGAAATCAAGCGGTAGATGTCACAAGTGTTTGAGATGAAAGATCTCAGAAATCTCCATTACTGCTTGGGATTAGAAGCATGGAGAGATTATGGACAAACTTTTCTTACTCAAGGGAAGTATGCCAGAAGCTTGCTAGAAAGGCTTAGAATGGAGCAGTGTAGATCAGCAGCAACACCATTGCAGCAGAACTTAAAGTTGAGCAGTGCGATGGTACTAAAGATGTGGATGCCACTATGTACCAACAGCTAGTTGGGAGTTTTATATATCTTACTACAACTAGACCAGATTTGGCATACTCTGTTAGTATGTTGAGCCAGTTTATGTCAAAACCACTCGAAAGTCATTGGGTCGCAGCAAAAAGTGTGTTGAGGTATCTTAGAGGTACTAGTAATTATGGTATTTTGTACACTAACAAATCTGATGTTACTCTAGCAGGTTTTTCAGATTCAGATTGGGCAGGTAACTTGGATGATCGAAGGTCTATCACAGGTTATGCATTCAGCATTGGATCCGGGATCATAGCATGGAGCAGCAAAAAGCAAAGCACTGTAGTTTTATCTTCATGTGAAGCTGAGTACCAAGCATTGTGTGCAGCCACATGTGAAACTATTTGGTTGAGAAGACTTCTCAACGATGCAGGAGAAGAACAAAAAGAATCAACTATTATTAAAACTGACAACCAAAGTACCATCAAGCTTGCATACAATCCAGTCTTTCATAAAAATACCAAGCATGTTGATACTCAGTTCCATTTTGTTCGAGAGAAACTACAGTCAAAAGAGATATTTGTTGAATATTGTAAAACTTGTGACAATATGGCTGATATATTTACAAAGCCTCTTGGGCGTGTAAAGTTTGAATTGTTTAGAGGGGTGTTAGGAATTCAGGACAATCCTTTCTCCATTAAGGGGGGGAGTTGAAAATAATTAATATTATTTTATATTAATGGAGAAATGGTTACACAAGGTGTAACGTATCTCCTTAGTTTAGGATTAGTTCCTACAATTTAGGAGTTTGTTTGCAACTTCCTAATTCCTAGTGTGGTACTTAATGATGTAATTCCTCATTCATGAATGTAGAGTAAACTCAGAGTGTTCTCTCTGTTTGAGTGCAGTCTCCAGGTGCAGTACTCACCTGTGAGCTGCAACTCCTCCTTTTCAATTCAGTGTCATTTTTATCTCTTAGAAGGGTACTCGCAGCCTTTTGCAAGTAAAATGGGCGAGTATTGGCTCGACTGTCGAGCATTTGCTGTGATATTGTTTCCATTACTAAGCATTGTTGTTGGTGGTAATTAATCTTCCGCCTTTCCTAGAAATACCTAAATAGATCTCTCATGGTTTATGTAAAAGTTGCACTTGATTAAAAACTAAGGTCTTTTAACACTTGTTTTCAAAGTGTTCTACAAATCTTAATCTCTCACACAGAGGGTTCGATGCAACAAAGTGTTCTACGAAGGCTTAATCTCTCACAGTGGGTTGGATTATTTTTCAAGCAAAGTTTATATTTATATATATATATACACATATTAATAAATTGTGTTTAAAAGTAGGATAAGGATTAGTGTAATAGTAAAATTGAGTTATTAGATATGTATAGTTAGTATTTCAGGGGTTTTCATGATTTTCAATTTCATTATGAATTTAAAAATGTATTTTAAATAATGAAAAATATTGATTTCACAAAAAAACAAAAACATAAATTAAATTTTACTGTTAATCAAATAAACCTATAATAAATAGTTTTATTTATTTCATATTAAACAATAAGTTTTCTCTTTAAAAAATGGGGCATTTTTAACTTATAAAATGTGTTTCTAAATTTGAATTTTCTATTGACTCTTGCTATGATTAATATATATTTATTGTGACAACTCTTGTAGTTAATTATTCTTGTAAATATCATTATGAATTGTAATTCATGTAACAAGGAGTTGCTTGTAAACCCAAGGCTTGCATTTATTTCATCACCTAAATCCATGTTTATTTAATGGCATTGCGGTGCACACATTGACTGGAGGAAATAGACCTCCTGGGTAGAGGACAAGTTTGCAGAGTTTCCCTTATATATTGTGTTGACAAGGTTAACATACAAGATGAAGTTAGGAGAGAGAAGTCCCGAAAAGAAGATATTTTTTGGGGAGAGTCTTCATTTAGGCATTATGGCAGAGACATAGTGTGAACAAAGCATGGGAGCGCAAAGTGGAGTTTGGCTATTGTCGTGGATCTGCCTGGAAGACTCAATTTCTCTATAAGTCTATGTTTTGTGCTGGTGGGATGGAGGCTTGTGTTGTGCCTGTGTGTTTTTTTTTTACTAAGGCCTATGATTTTGCTTGTGTTGTGTGCCAAATGGAGTTTGGTGGAGTTATGATACTTGGGTGCTAGCTACGCTGATAAACCTGAGCAATGGCTTGCCTCGAGGCTAATAAACCATTGTGAAACTTGTTGGGTTGATAAACTATGGGTCAGGGTGAGACACTTACGTATTAGGTGGGATTGATAAACACCGAGTGTAGCCTTGAGGTTGATAGCATTGGCAGTAGAACCCATTGATAAATTACCTAGATGAGTGTGCTTTTTGTTCCTATAGTAGCTAATCTAGCTAATAAACCTCCCATTATGCAACCCTTCTCCAAGAACTAAGCTAAGACTCTATGTGCTTTGGTTGAACCTTTGTGGTTGTTGGTTACTTGGTCGAGAGTCCCTGTGGTGTTACTGTTGGGGGCTATTGAGAAATCACTTGAGAGATGGACTTTACCTCCTACCATTACTTGACTGGTCAAGAACTTCTCATGAGAAATTACCTCCTTAGACTCTGAATCTATCTCAAAGGTAGTCAACTAAAAGAAAGATTGTAGCGCAGGTGGCCTACGATTGGATGGAGTGTTGAAGTCCCTACCCTCTGTTGCTAGTCAATCCAAGATAATAAGACAAGTGTTTACTTGCATATTTGTGACATTTGAATTATGAATGTTATTGTTGTATAACATTGGGTATGTATCAACATTGTTATTAAGGAATGTACATTCCTGTATGTGGTTGCAATGGTATGTATTGCAGGATTGTTCTCAAGGATACGAGGGACTGTAAGCTCCTTGTGTATATTGATGTATTCTTTGAGTTGCAGGGTATTTGCATGACTTGTGCTTGATGAGAATCCAAGTTAACTATTATGGTGTTTAAAATTCCATGACGAGATATTCTATATTGCTTGAGGAGCTCTATGCTTGAGTAATACAATGTTTTTCTACTTAAAGACTATATGAAGATCCTTGTTTAATTGGTCATTGTCTCCCAATTTTGGGGCAACATTTGAAACATGCATTTAAGCATGGATATACCAAGGGCATGAGGAGATTATTTAGGACCCGTGTGGATAGGTTTGGTGCTGCTGCAGTTGCATATACATAACACAATAGTCATGGATTTTTCTTGAACATGATGTCGGGGTATAAGGCGTGGTTATACTGTCATGAATGTGTTTCATCCATGGCTAGCAATTGTAATTCATGGTATTCATGGTATTGATGAATGGATGCAAATATCTGATAATTATGCATGTTTTGGGTAGGCCCAAGCTCTTGTCGAATGGTTGGCTGAGCTCCTGAAATAAATTAGGAAAAAATTAGAAGGAAATTATTGCTTGTTAAGCCAGAATCACCTATAGTTCAAGGTCGAGCTTGGCTTAGTCCAAGCTAGACAGGAATTCCAAGCGATTGGGGCTAGTGACTAGCATAAGGTCGAGATGGAGTTGGAATTTGGAGAAGTCTGGAGGTCTGAGCCTTTGAAACGAATGGTGAGGGACTTGTCACCATTGGACCAGATTTGGATGGGCCGAATTTGACATTATACTTGATAGGTAGACCATACTTAGTGGCAGTCTTGAGTGGGACCCTCGCAATGGAAAATTGATGTAGGGTTAGACTCAGGGGGAGTAGTTTGGAGGTCCAGGGCTCTGGTGAAGTGCAAATAAGTAAAGGCATGCGAACCCAGATGTGGGCTAGGGCAGACACACTTATTGAGGCGCCAGTGCAAAGTTCTGGGTCAAGACCGTGGTTGAAACATATAATTGTTGGAAAGTTTAGATTCCCAAAAAATCATTATAATGAGAATTCACCGCAAGACAAGCTTTGGGTCGAACTTGTGGGCCCATGGAAATTGATGACGTGGCATGTGCTTGTGGCAGTTTCTAGGACACATTGGCATGAGAATATGATGTGGACCACTTGGGAGAGGTGGGTTTGCTACATGGGCACCACGTGTGTGCAATGTGGCAATTCCTGTGGAAGTGGCAAGCTTTGAATGTATGAAACTTTAAACACTTATAACTTTTGATTTGTGTGTAATATTTTGATAAAATTCTTACCCCTAGAAAACTCTTGATGTGCTGAACGCGATGGTGTAATCCAGAGTTAATTTCGCTAACTTTGGAGAAGGATGATTTTTGTAACACCGTTTCCATAATGAGACCATGGAGGTCGGGTTAGAGCAAGGTAACACCTCCCATCCGGCTTGGAGGGCTTGGGAAGTCCAAGAGGGTGGGAGGTGTCATTACATAGCGGTATCAAATTTGAAGGTTCAACATTGGAACTTTGGGGATAAGGCTAGATGCTCTGTTGTAGAGTGCAATGATATATTGGTTGATTGTTGTATGTTGCTTGTAGCATTTGATTGTAGATTACATTTTGTACGCAATTATTGATGTTGACATGAGTATTATTCTTTAATAGGCATGCTAACTTTAGGAATAATGCTTCCAATGGATGTACGCTAGCATGCTTTTTTGCACTGGATGGAAAGTAAATATGATTGATTTTATTTTGACTGGTTCACAATTGCATGTGTGTGATAGCCATCATAAGATGGGTCACACATTGTCTTGGTTTAAGGAATGAAAGTCATGTGGTTCACATGATAAAAAAACGAAGATAAGATAAGATCAAATGTAATTATAGAAGGTGGCATATGGCCTCCTACTTTCAAAGAAAATATAAAATTTCGTGAAAGAAGAATATAAAAACATATTAGGTTTGGGTGTGTCCATGTATTTGTGAACATCATTATCAACATTGATTAACATTGATTAAGTATATTAGAGAATTTGAATTAAAGTTTTAAATAGCAATTTTACATATTCAAGATTCAAGTGCGTGTAGATTGAGGTTGTCTTTCATATATTTAATTATTTATTTATTTTTAGATACATGTTTATATATTTCACAAGATATATATATATATATATATATATATATATATATATATATATATATATATATATATATTTATTCAAAGTTTATTATGTTATTTGTGGGAATTGAATTTGGATGGGATTCAATCTTTTTTTTCAACCACCAGAAATAACTCTAATTAAAATATAGATGACATGAAATTTATGAATTCAATTTGTAATTTGACAAGTATATGTAATAAGTGTTCAAGAAATGTTTTATAAATAAAAGCCTAGCCACTCTTATGATGTTTTTTTTTTTTTGTTAAATATATGTTTAGTTGTTTTAAAAAAGTATTAAAATATTAATTGTAATTTGATAATTATATGTAAATGTGGTTAAGAAATGTTTTATAAGTAACAATTTTAAAATGTAGATTGTAATTTGATAATTATTTGTAATGTGGTTAAGAAATGTTTTATAAGGGTTTTATAATGTTTCTATCTTTGAAAATGGTTTTTTTTTTCTTCTTCTTTTTTAGGTTCTTTAAGAAAGCATTGAATTTATCACCACTAGACACAAATAATTTTTGAAAATGATTTTTTTAATAGGTTTTTAAAAGAGTTATTTTATTCACAATTGCTAACTAATATTATTTAAATAATAAGTAGTTATATAGATATTACTCTTAGTAAAAAAATCACAAAACAAATACAATTTTCAGTTTTTTGTTTTTGTTTTTGTTTTTTTTTGGTAGTGTAGAGTTGATGTTGGTGACCAATGTAGTAATTACAGACACAAATATAAGATGAAAAGTCAGAAATGAAAGAGTTATTTTATAGGAATACTATTCTTCTTGTTTAAAAATTGTTGTAATTAATTGATGAATAGAAGAAATGATTTTTTTCATTAGAATATTTTCTGGTTGAAATGACTTTTTTCAAAATATTTTTTTTGGTTAATTTCGTTTAAAACTTGCTACAATTTTTTTAAATCATAATTGTGAGTTGTTTAATTTACAAAGATTGAGTGTTTGAGAATTTTTCAAGGTGTTGAAACAATGCATTCAAAAGTGTATTTTAAACAACAAGAAATCAAAATTTAGTTAGAAATTGTATTGCTAGATTCCAACAAAAAAAGTCATTTAGTTTGTTAGTTAAACTACACAGATATTTAATGGGTGATATATTATAAGTAAAGAAGTTTTAAAATTTAATTATTTTCTAAAAATACACTTGTTTTAATTGCACGCCTTCAACATAATAAAATAATATTTTTATATAATGCTTTTGCTTCATAAATTTCATAATTAGTTAATTAAAAAAAATTATAAATGTATCAATTAATTAAAATATTAATATGTTTTGAAAAAAATATTACAATTACCAATAGTCTAATATCTTTTTCATAATTAAGAAGTTAGGTTTCATTTTAATTTTAAAATATTAGAATGAGAGTAGAATATGTATAATTATTTTTATTTATTATATTTCAATGATTATTTATAAAAATAGAAAAATTAAATTATTTAAATTATACATATATGTGAGATAAAAATCAAAATATATTTTGTAGGTGTTTGAAGCATAATTATACTTGTTAATATTTTAAAAAAACTAATAAGGAAGCTAAAGGTAACTTCAAACTATAACAGAAAAAAAGAAAGAAAAAAGCTACAAGCTCTAAATATCTTCAAATACATCAACAACCATATGACCTTAAAAAAAAAAGACATATATTGTCATACATTACAAATAACCAATTTTCATTCCTAGCAAAAGCTGATTTCTAGTAGGTCCTCCCTTCTACCTTGGAAGAGGGTTCCATATTCATGTGAAAGGATTTGGTAATTTCCAATTGGAAGGTCCAATCCTAATTTTGATAACGAGTTAGCCTTCTCATCGAATTGTCTATAAAAGTGAACATATTGGACCTGCGAGAAAGCAAAAGAAATTATATTTTATATATGTTTGAGTCCTATGTTCCATAGTAATCAAGAGTTGCCAATCTTCCAAGTTCATCGAAGTCAAAATTCAAATGTAATGTAATCAGGGGTTGGATGTTTTGAAGTTAATACATTTTGGAACTAGTGAACTCCATTTTTTGCAAAGAAATAATATGCAGTTGCAACTATTTTTATGGGATTCATGTGTTGTGATCAGTGACACTGTTTTTCTCATGTTTTCTTATGTAATTGATTGTTAGATGTTTCTAGCAGCGATCTACACTTATTCTTATGTTAATATTTTATGTTTTAAGCATAAATCATTGTTTAAATGCTCTGTTTTGTTTTATATTAGCATTTAAGTGTTTTACTTCCACATAAGTGAATTCGTGCATCTATGCTCACTTACTCTCTTTCATCTAATTTCCTCATTACCATACTACAACGACAAACCCATTTGTTTCTCTGATTACATCTATCTTGCCTCAATTAATGAGTGCAACATATCTTTTGACCTATTTGGCCTATTTTCTAAACAAATTGCTTCACATCCAGCAAAACTTAAATCAAAATGCAAATTACCCAGCCTAAAACCCTGATAATTCCAATCAAATTTTGGTTAATTTTAGAGAGAGCCCTCTCTAATTTGGTAGGGCTAGTTGCCAAGTCAAAAGTTGGTATGTGGTTAACTCTTTTGTTTCTTTTCTCAACCTTGGGAAATTAAGGAGAGCTAACATTATCTATTGTGCACGTGCCTAAAGGTTCATGTTGAGAATTCAAACCTCATTCATCATCCATTAGAACACTGAAGAAGATTCACCTATTCAAGTAGTTTTTTTTAGATGGTAAAGTTCAGGAGGTAGAAAAAAAATAGTAACTCGGCTTTTTTATTAGTCTTACTCCCAACATTGGCTTTACAGGTATAAAAATTATGTTTAGTGATATATGAAACAATGCCCTAATCGTCACCTTGGCACACCAAGTTGGAGAATGCCCAAAGTCTACATTGATCAATGTAGAGTCCACTTGTCTAATTGGTTTGGTTTTAAATGGAAGCAAAGTAAGAATTAAATAAATTGATAGCTTAAGAGGCCGCGATCGTAGGAACTAAAAATTTCCCTTCAAATATTGTTGTAGTATGGGTAAAGGAGATGCTCCACACGGTAAATAAAGGAAGGGATTGATGGGCTATCAAATATTTTAGACTAAACTAGTCCTAAAATCATAAATCAATTATTTCATCGTTCTAAACCCCATGGATCTTGAGATATTTGTAAATCTCATGCCATATTACCTTTGTAAAATTGCATTTAATAAATAGGCATTGAGAGTTTTCATCATTTCCTTTGCATACAAAACACAACCCCAAGACATAAAAATTTCTTCGCTACAAATCTTCCTAGGTTAGAACTTTATATCTAAGCATGAACCACTCACGACTATACTTTTAGGTGATGCCTTTAATTTTCATAAAGGTTTCCACCACTAGATGACCTCTTAGATTCTTCCCTCAATGATGAGTGTTGAAATTCAACAAGAAAATGCAACACACACACTAGAGTGGGATCATAGGTCACATAGTGATGGATCCTAGCAACATATTAGTGTGCAACCAATTTATTAAATAAATTGGAAAATTAATTGTAACCTTATCTCATAACAACTTGTAATAGTTAACTAAGTGTGATATACTTAGTTACTCAAGAATTTCGAGTTGAGGGTCTAAGCATAGGCATGTGGGTGATTCTATTATTAACAGGGTCCAGTTGTAGTTGTAGCACTAGTGTAGTGTGGGTGAGATCAGTTAACTCACATTGATTGAGTTAAAATTAGTTTAACTAGTTCTAACTGTTTGATGAGCTAGTAGAAGATCAAGTGAATTAAAATAGATTTAATTCACCAGTAGTGATCTACCAAGTAACAGATGATTCACTATTTATAGCTACATGCATGCTAATTCTAGTGGATACCTAGTTGAGATGAAGGTTCAAGGCTAGTAAACTATCAAATGTATTTTAGGAAAACTGCCCAAGTGCAATTATAAAACCATGGGAAGCCCATGATGAATTACTCAATCAAGGAAGGTTGAATTTCCTATTTAATAGGGGTTTAATTATCTAGGTATTGTGTAAACAAGGTAGGTTGAGGGTAGGCTGATAATTGGCTATGTGTTTGTCCAATTTTGCCTAGATCAGTGTGAAGCAATTGGTAGAGTGTTTGAGGTTGTGGTGAGCACAAATACATTGTACTGTTTCATGATTCCTTGGTTGATTATACAATAAAGATGGAAGGGTTTTGAGCACTTGCTTTTCCCATGAATATCTAGTGTTGTGTATTGATTTACATTTTTCTCTTACTTGCATATGATTGAGCGATCGTGTTTATATTCCGCAAAGATTGTAGAAGGATTCAATATCTTGCTTTAGTACATTACATGATCAGATTGAGTCCATTGATATCATTTCTACATGGTATTATAGTTGTGTTAAAGATTTTCTACATGGTATCGGAGCGCCAGGAATCACAACAGTGGAGAATAAATTGAGTTTGTGTTGAACAATATTCAAATTTGCAGGTACTTTCTTTGGAGCTATAAGCAGACCAAGATTTCTTTCAATGGCTTGAGACTCGAATATGCACTTGAGGTCAGTTCGAATTATATTACATGGAAGAACAAGATGGAGGTAGTGTTGGAGGACAATGGGTTCAAGGAATTCATAGATAATGATATTCCCAAGCCCGCATCAGTAGATGCCCAACTTCTTGATGCATGGCAGAAGAAGGTAGCAAAGGCGAGGAGGATCTTGTTAGAGGGAGTTTGAGATCACATTATCGTGAGTCTCCATGGAAAGGCAAATCCATATGCTATGTGGAAGGCCTTGACAAATCTGTTTGAAAGCAACAATGACCACAAGAAATTGGCACTTAAGGACAAGCTCAGGAAAATCAAAATGGAAAAGGGCGACACAATCCAGAAATACTTGACCAAGTTCACTCAATGTCAATATGAGCTTGGAAGTGTTGGGATTATTGTATTTGATGATGAATTGGTGAGCCTAGCACTTCTAGACCTTCCCAAGAGCTAACATAGTTACTGGGACTCTGTGAATGGGAGGGAGAAGTTACTATATTAGGAACGACTTTGGTCAAATTTGGTACAAGAAGAGTTTTGGTGGAATACCAAGGATGGATCCTCATCCAAGACTGATGATGAGGAAAATTGTGCCTTGGCTAGTAAGGCAAAGAAGGGGAAGGGGAGGAAGTCCCATTCCAAATCTGAGACCGACAAAGAAGGCAAGAAGCATGATATGAAAAAGGTGAAATGTTTTCACTGTCATGATCATGGACACTATGCCACAAATTGTCCACAAAAGAAGAAGAAGAACAAGAAGGCTCCAGGAGCTGCAGTGGGTGAAGTTGGCCTCACAAATTGAGTTGGACTTCTCTCTCATCGCATGCATGGCATCAACTATGATAAGATCTATGTGTTACTTGGATAGTGGAACATATTTCCACATGACGGGAAACAAAGAAATTTTTAGTAGCTTGGAGGAGAAGGATCTTTAGATGCACATCGAGATGGGTGATGATGGGAGGTATAACGCTACTAGGATTGGTACAGTTACTTTCCAGAGACAGTAAGGCAAACCAATCTTATTAAAATATGTCATGCATGTACCAGGCTTGAAAAAGAATTTAGTTTCAGTTGCTATGTTGGAGGATCTTGGATATGACGTGGTTTTCAGTGAAGGAAAGGCATTCATTCATCACAAAGCCACATCACAGGTAAAAAATATTGGGGATTGTGTGAAGAACCTCTATAAACTTGATGTAGATGGTTGCGTAGCATTGAGCAGTAAAGTAGGGAAGGTGGTGAGCCGGGATACAGGTGAGTTATGGCAAAGGAGATTGGGTCATCTACACCACAGTGTTTTGAGGATCATGCAACAGATTTCTACAAGTCTTCCAAAGGATAATCTTGCATAGATAAACACATGCAAGGGATGTACCATGGGTAAGTATGAGAAAGCCATGCGGTTGTACCTTGAGAGGGAGCTTGACTTGCATGCAGATGAGGAACTCTTAGTTCCAAAGGATGAACCTCGGGATGTGGAGCAGCCACAAGATGAGGATCATCGAGTGGCAGAAACCACTCATGCAGATCCATCCACCAGAAATGGTAGGAAGCGCACCAGAGAGGCTGACAGATTGATGCTAGATGCGATAGAGCATGTAGGAGCACCTATATCACAACGCAGGCATAGAAGATCCCCAGACAAGTACACTAGATACATGGCTCTTATGAGAGAGTGTATTGTGACAAAAACATCCTCTTTTGAGGAAGCAGTCCAGCAGCCAACATGGGTTGATGCCATGGTTGAAGAGTATGAATCCATTATCAGAAACAATGGATGGGAAGTGGTCCCAAGACCAGTGGGGAAGTCAGTGGTTGGATCTAGGTGGATCTACAAGGTGAAGCAAGCAACAGATGGGAGTGTGGAGAAATAAAAGGCTAGATTTGTGGCCCAGAGATCCTCACAGGTGGAGGGGATTAACTATGAGGTGACTTTTTCACTGGTTGCAAGGCACTCGTCGATTAGATCTATCCTTTCACTCTCAACGCAAATGGGGTGGCAGATACATCAGATGGATGTACAGACAACCTTTCTCAATGAAGTTATTGAGGAAGAAGTGTACATTGAGAAGCCAAAAGGTTTTGAGACGTTTGATAGGGAGTTGCATGTGTGCAAACTCAAGAGAGCACTATATGGGCTAAAGCAAGCACCTCGTGCTTGGTACACCAAGATCGACAGCTATTTCACCGAGTTGGGCTTCACAAAGAGTGAAGCGGATGCGAACCTATATCATATTGTGGTTGATGGTAAGTTTTTTATTATTGTACTTTATGTAGATGATCTTATACTGACAGGTGATGAGGAGCTCATAACTTCTTGAAAAGAGGATCTTTCAAGAGAGTTTGAGATGAAGGACATGGGCTCTTGCATTATTTCCTAGGCTTGGAAATATGTTAAAGAGATGGGGAGCTATTCATATTTCAGGGCAAGTCTGCCAAGGAGATTCTGAGGAAGTTCCACATGGAGGGCAACAAACCCATGGAGACTCCTCTTGCAGGTAACTGGAGGAAGGAGGATGCTACTTTAGGTGAGGTAGTGGATGCTACTACTTACAGGAAGCTTGTGGGTGCACTTATGTATTTGGTGAACACATGACCAGACATATGCTATGCAGTTAACCAACTTAGTCAAGCTATGGTTAAACCTACCAAGCTCTTTTGGAAGGCGGGGAAGCATGTCTTGAGATATCTCAGTGGTACTATAGAGTATGGATTATGGTACAGATGAACAGAGGGAGTGAAGCCTCAAGGCTTCACCGATGCAGATTGGGCAGGTAGTCCATCAGACGAGAAGAGCACATCAGGGGCATCTTCAGCATAGGATCAACAACAGTAAGCAGAGATCAGTTGCACTCATTTTAGTCGAGGTAGAGTACATGGCAACTAGTCAGGCTGCATGTGAGGCCATCTGGACGAGGAAGATACTTGTTGGTTTGTTCGGTCATCAGATGGATCCGACGGTGATACATTGTGATAATTAGAGTTGTATAAAACTCTCGGTTAATCCAATATTCCATGACAGGTCCAAGCATATTGACATCTGGTACCACCATCTCAGAGATTGTGTTCAGAGGCGCATTATGTTGTTGCAGTACATTGCCATGGAGGATCAGGATGCAGATATCTTGACGAAGGCACTTGCGAAGAACAAATTCGAATACCATAGAGGCAGGATCGGGGTAGCTGATAATCCCTTTCTTGTTGAGAGGGAGTATTGAAATTCAATAAGAAAATGCAACACACACACTAGTGTGGGATCACAGGTCACATAGTGATGGATCCTAGCGACACATCAGTGTGCACCCAATTTATTAAATAAATTGGAAAATTAATTGTAATCTTATCTCATAACAACTTGTAATAGTTAACTAAGTGTGATAGACTTAGTTAGCTCAAGAATTTCAAGTTGAGGGTCTATGGATAGGAATGTGGAGTGATTCTATTATTAACAGGGTCCAGTTGCAGTTGTAGCACTAGTGTAGTGTGGGCGGGATCAGTTAACTCACATTGATTGAGTTAAAATCAGTTTAACTAGTTCTAATTGTTTGATGAGCTAGTGGAAGGATCAAGTGAATTAAAATAGATTTAATTCACTAGTAGTGATCTACATGGTAACTGATGATTCACTATTTATAGCTACATGCATGCTAATTCTGGTGGATACCCAGCTGAGACAAAGGTTCAAGGCTAGTAAACTATCAGTGGTATTTTAGGAAACTTCCCAGGTGCAGTTATAAAACCATGGGAAGCCCATGATGAATTACGCAATCAAGGAAGGCTAAATTCCTATTTAATAGGGGTTTAATTCTCTAGGGATTGCGTAAGCATGGTAAGTTGAGAGTAGGTTGATAATTGGCTATGTGTTTGTCCAATTTTTCCTAGATTAGTGTGAAGCAATTGGTAGAGTGTATGAGGTTGTGGTGAGCACAAATACATTGTATTGTTTCATGATTCCTTGGTTGATTATACAATAAAGATGGAGGGGTTTTGAGCATTTGTTTTCCCCAGGAATATCTGGTGTTGTGTATTGATTTATGTCTTTCTCTTACTTGCATATGATTGAGTGACCGTGTTTATATTCCGCAAAGATTGTAGAAGGATTCAATATCTTTCTTTAGTACATTGCATGATCGGATTGAGTCCATTAATATAATTTCTACATGGTATTATAGTTATGTTAGAGATTTTCTACAATGAGAGTTTGGTATCTAATCTTCACATTATAAGTTCCCCACGAAAAATTATAAATCCACACCAATTCATCCTTATTGTTTGTAATCTATATGTGCGCATTTGATAGTTCTTGAATATATATACGCTAGCACAATCTCCAAACCTTGAGGACACCCAAATGCTCAAATGGGTGCCACCTCTATTTCCAAATGGTCGTAGATCTTCGTTGACTATCCTAGATAGAGTGGATCTACTCTATTGTTGTGGGGCTTGGATCGTTTCCTCAGGAAGAAGAATTTCCTCGATGTGACCCATGATAACATTAACACCATCTCTAACATCAACACATTTACCTACCTTCCATTCTAGATATCCCCCAATGATTGGAAAAGAAAGTGACTAGCTTTCCACTTATTGGATACTCCTTGAATATTCATGTTTTATTTTTTGACCTAGTCAAGGATGGAGACTAGATATACAGACTTGTCCAATAGAATATCGCTCCACATACTTGCTTTATTCATAAAGTTCCAAAGAGATTTGGTTATAAGGGATTTTCCAAAAAGTTTGATATCTTTTAATCCCCATCCCCTTGCAATCGTTTTTGGGCTACAACAGATTTCCAATTTGCTAAGTGTAAACTTTTGTATTCCAAACTCCTTCTCTAAAGGTAATTGAAGCACAAATTTCGAATAAACTCCAAAGATCCCACAGGAATGTAAGCCAAAAAATGCCAATAAATAGGTATTTCTTCCAAAACCGATTTGACCAATATTAGTCTCCTATCTCTAGAAAACATATTACACTAGAAATTGATTGTTTTTTCTACCTTCCTCACCAACCTCTGCTAGTCTTCCTTTTTGTAATTATTTGGCTTTATTATGAACTCAAGGTACTCGATGCATTCCTCTAAGTTCCCCCATTGATAGAGAATCACATCTCTAATTCCTCTCAGAACACGAGCCTCTAGAGCATTGCTATATGACATTAATTTTATCCGATTATTCTCCATCCTTGCTCCCAAACAATAAAGGCTTAGAATGTTTAAATATTTTGATCTCCCAATCAATGCCATAACAAAATAGAAAAATATCATCTACAAAAGGTAGATGTGCTAGAAATACCATTTTCCAATCTCTATACCCTTTAAAATCCTTATAGACTTGGAATTCATAATCCGCCTACTTAAACTCTCTACTAATGTAAGAAGGAATAGGCAGGGAGATAGAGGATAACCTTGGTACAACCCTCTAGATGGTTTTAAGAAATGAGCAGATGAACCATTTATGGAATAGTCACATAGGTCATTATCCATCTAACCATCTATAGTGAGAATCCAATCTAGAGAAGCATAAGATGGAAAGGTCTACGAAACCATATCATAAGCTTTTCATAATTTCATATTTCAGACTTCTGCAATTATTATCTTGTTGCAAATAGGTTTCTAGATGCATTGCATTCATGAATATTTTGTGCTCAACGTTTTGAACCCACAATTGTGGTTCATCTTCAGGATAAAGCTTCAGACATCTACAATTATTATCTTGTTAAAAATATTGTGTAAAGCCCCTTACACTACCGCAATAGCCTGATGTATGTTTCTTCCTTCTGATATCCCAATTTGCTGAGCCAAGATAACATGAGATGAAGTTGGCTTTATCTTTCTAGTGATCACTTTATATATATTTGTGTAGACTATATTGGACAATAACATTGGCTAAAAATCATTGATATTTTCAAGATGTTTCACCTTTGGGATTAGGTCTAGAAAAGTTGCATCAGAATTACTAGGAACTATGCATATAGATTGAACCTCTTCAATCAGTCGGATCAAGTCTTCCCCAATTAGGTTAAAGAAATCAATATAAAATTTTTCGATTTCCCACTTGTTTGGACCATGGCTAAAATTCTTTAGAAAAGAACTCATTACTATTAAAGGTCATCCTTAGTAACTTCCCTATAAAGATCCTCATTCTCGTGTTCCTCCACTATTTGAGGGCATATATTTATTATGTTCATCATCTCTACAAGAGGGCATGGTTCACTTCTGTAAATATTTTCCCAAAGTGAAAAGTACTTAAATCTGCTAAATCCTTAAAATTTCTAACCACATGATCTTCGTCATCATGAAGTTCCAAGATAGTGTTTTTAATTTTCCTATATACACAACAACCACAAAAAAAAGTTGATATTATGATCTCCAAAGAAAATCCAATCATCACAACTCTTAAGAAAACTTAGTGTTATGATCTCTGAAGGAAATGCAGGCATCATAACTCTTAATTCTGGAGTTTTTCTCTTCCTCAAGTAGCACCTGACATTTTTGTTTTTCCAATTTGTTCAACTCCCTTAAACTTGCTTCATCAAGGAAATATCCCTTATTATTGTGAAGGATTTTCTCAATATTCAATTCAGTCTCCCTTAAGTGAGCACCTCTTATCCTGTGATAACCAACCGATCCATTAGCACCTACTTATTATACTTTAAGAAGTCAAAAAATTGCTTGCATGTCGACAATGTCATTGTTGACTAGATTTTGGAATCATCCTCAAGCCACGCTCGCTTGAATTTAAAAGGGGCCTTGGGATTTTCTTCCACCCCCGCCAACTCCAAAACGATTGGAAAATTATCAGAGAACGAAATCCTTTCAAACCAAGATCGAAACCAGCTAGTTTGTTCACACAAACCCTCATGCTCGACGAATCTATCCACAGTTTAGACGTTGCCACTTTTCTAGAATGGTTTTTTACCCAGGTTGGTCAATTTCCACTAGCACAATGTCTACCAGCTAATCCTTTTCCATCGAATTTTAAATAAAGAGATTAATGGATCCAATCATGCACTAGGTCCCCATATTTCATCTTTGTGTAGAGTGAAGTTTAAGTCCCCTCTGATTATTAGTTAGCCACAATTAAAACATATGAACTGAATATGTTTCTCCAATATTGCAATTTACCATCACATGCTCCATGGATGTTAAGAATGCAAAAAATATTTCCCAATTACATACTTTTGACTTCACTAAACAAACATGAGGAGATAGAAAAAATATCAATGAATCTATATTTATCATTCCAAATAATAAGAACTCCTCCTAAGTTCCCAATTGATTTTATTGCCATGAAATTTAAATGATTTATGAGGGAGTTCAAAGCATCACAAACCAAATCTCTCTTTCCCATGGTATCCCAAACTACATCTGGACTAACTAGCTCTATCAGGTATTTGAGAGCCAATTTCTTGGCCTGGTTCTCCAGTCCTCGTGTGTTTCATGAAAGAATATTCATTGAGCCAAGAGGCTCATTCTACAACCCAATATGAGGGGGATGTGAAAGTTTGTCCCTCTGTTGAGTTGACACGTGCTCTAAATAGAAAAATAATGCAGGCTATAATATAAAAAAATTGAATATGTTGTAAAGTAATTAGAAGTAAAAAAAAATGTGTGAGTAAGATGTTTAAACCTTATACTTAAAAATTTCAATATGAGATTTAAATAAACTATTTAAGATCTATATTAACTAATTTGTCCTAATATAATGTCGCTTTGTACAAGTTATGTAAAACATTTTAATGTCAATTATGTTATCATGAAAAAATAAGTTTTTATTGTTTATTTGATTATATATATATATCTATATATATATATAGCATTCCAAAATACAATTTAAACATTGAAAAATTACACATTGTATTTTGCACTCTAAATAAACTTGCACATGAAAAAATTTGATCCCTCTCTACTCATGTTAGATCTGTATTAAGATGGATCTATGCTAGTTTAGGAACCAAAGTTGAGGCCATTGGCATTCTAAGTATCCATGTAATGAGGGCTTGTCACCCCTACTTTGATTCTCAAGAAACTTCTTCTTAAGCATGTTTTGGATTTGACTTTCTTACCACCCAACCCAAAGAATTCCCCCCTCCAAAATACCTATTAATTCTCATCGAAACGAAGTATAATTCCCACTTCCATGACTTGCAAGGTCTGAAGTTGCAATGAACTTCTCCTTGTGAACCATAATTCGATGGAAAAACGACAATAAGGCTCCTTGAACAAGACACAAGAGTTACTTTGATAGAGGAGGACCTGGAGCAGATCGCGAACGCAGTCACCCTTGTTGCAAAAGATAAATGGCTAGCTCTGGAAGAGCAGCAGAAGGCCACGGTTGACACCCTCCAGGCCGAGCTCTGGGCTCTGCATCTGAAGACTGACACCTTGCAAACAAGTATAATCCAGGCAAGGTCAGCCCCAGCAACAAGCAGTGCATTGATCAGTATAATGGAAAGCTGCCTTTGCCCTCTGTAAGGCGCAATCCTCATGCTGAGTCCACCCAACTTAGGAGCGTAACTCCAGGCCTGCGCAAAGGTACAATTGGACCTAGCATGCCTGCCGCATGAACCATTACAGGTCCTCTACGCATCCTTATTCGAAGAAATTCAACACAAGGACCGCTGAGTACACCAGCAGCTCAGTACCGTTGAGCAGATGATAGAAGAGAAAACCGCTGAATATCCCAGGCACAGGATGCATGCACCCTTGCCACTGTGCAACAGACAGAGTTGGAACGCCTAATCAGTAGGCTCTACGCAGATGTCACTGAAGATATCCCAACTTCTGCCACCCCCCAGGCCAATATTGAGGGGCTTGTTGCAGCACTCAAGGCTTCGAGGACCAAGATACAGGCGGTCAAGTCAGAGATGGAACAACAGATTGCGGCCTTGCAGGCCAAATTACAGCCGGAAACGCCACCTGAGGTAAGGGCCCAACGAGCCGCACTGGTCACAGAGGCCACTAATATCATCACATATCAGATTTTTCAGGGCGTAGGACTGTTGGAGAGAGCTATGCAACTGTGGAATAAGGTGCAACGAGATCCTCTCTTGCACGAACTTACTCAAAAGCTATGCTAGAACGAAGAAGAGTTTGAGAAGCTGGAAGCCATTATGCCTACTCTGATCCCCGCTCAACACCTAGCGTGACTATGTACCAGTCACACGCTAAGAGATGACATTGAAGAGCTCCTCCAGAAAAATAAGGTCCTCAATGACCACCTTAAGCCTTGGGTTGATGAAGCCCTCAATCTCTCTCAGGATGTCGATATCATAGTTAAGCAGCTGAACCAAAATTTGGAGAGCGTCACTGTTGCTACAGAAGGTCCAACGTCGCAGAAGTTGTTGGAGATTGCTCAGAATTCTGCTGCGCAAAGCGAAGGAGTGCTGCCCCCGCTGGTTGAGGTGATCAAGCAGTTGTAAGCGAAGATGGAGAACCCACGGCCACAGTGACTCGGGACGAGTCACAAGATTGTGTTGGGGGCCTGTTGGAACAGGGTTCCCTAACCTGCGTTTTTGATACAATTTTGTTAAATTCGGTCCTGCGTAGGGGTTTTGGGGTGGGTCAAAGCCCCTGATGTTTTGTAATGGGTTAAAGGGTACCTCTAGGGTCCGCAAACCACGATTTGTGGACCATAGGATAGAAAAGGCTACGATATTATAAATAGATAGATAGTTAGGTCTAGTAGGGAGGTAAGTCGATAGATTGATGCTACGTGTGACTGTTAGATTTGTTTTGGGTTGTTTTGGGTAAGGAATCCTGCTGGCTGTGTGCGCAGAGATCCTTAGTCTTGCTGTGTGCAGACCCCACTAGGTTGTGTGCGCGGGATGTGTTTTGGTTGTAAGTATTTTTGACTGTTAATGAATGTGAAGTATCGTTAAAGTTTTTGTGTGTTATTTTAACTGGTTATGTTTACTGTTGAAACGCATTTGTGACGCCTATTTAAGCTGCGAATGTATCTATGTTCTGAAACTAGCATAAGTATAACTGTGATCTGATATTGGCTACGATTATAGTGATATATGATGGTACTTGGTAATACGCACGTGGATGCAAATGTACTGATTAGATCTGATAGCTTTGTCATGGTGATATGCTAATTACACTGCGAAAAGAGCTGCGAATAGACTCATTTTGTGCAAACCTAATAAGATGTGACGTAGATCTACCTCGAATTACCTACTCTCTCTCAGGGTGCGGAAACCAGGTTCCAACACCCTCCCATACTACTTCGGGTGAGACCTTGGCCTGCACAAGTAGGTCATTGCTGAAAGGGCCAGTAGTATAGGGGTTTGTTAGCAAAAATTAACCTCCGAACCTAGTTCAAGACCCCTCAAGCCAACAATATGTGACAAGGTTTTAACGTGAAGTTTAATGCTGTGGTTTTTCATTTGCCAGAAGTTACTTCCATCTAACCGATTGTTGTTGCAGTTGTAACATGTGACCTCAATGTTAGGGCCGCCGGTGAGATGGGATCGTCGGCGATCCCCCCCCATTTGCATAAGTTATAAAACTTAAATAGTTCTGGCACCCTTATAGGGTAAGAACTAATGAGTAGAGGAGATGGTGGAGATTAGTGCTGGTGCGCCAGAGGTCAAGGGGTCGAACCCCCCGAACTCCACAAAAATTTTGCACAACGGTCCAGGGGACATGTGGCAACCTCCGCGCTGGCTATGTGTCACCCATCCAACAGCCCTCATAAAATTCATACAAACCAAATATACACCCCTGAATGCGCCATGTGGAGAACCCTGATTAGTTTAGGAAAATGGAATATTCCGAGAATATGCCACCCTTGCTGACTGGGCATCCCAGTCACTCCTGTCACAATATTTTAGTTATTTAAGAAAATGATCAGAATGTGATATCTTCCTCATATGACATCGGTTTTTCGAACCGTTTATGGTGCCAGAATCGCAACGAAGAGATCTACCCGGTTGCTCAAGTTCGGTACAGTTTCAAGGACTTTCAATTTTGAGCAAAATACATGATCTCTTGATCACACCTCCCCATTGGGAAGCTTTTGGACCTTAAAAGACTTTAATTATCTATTCAGAAGATGAGGATACAACTCCCTCACCTTTTCAATTTCCATCCACCTTGCCTTGCTTGGTTTACTACCCTTGAGCCCAACTCGAAGGTAATCAACACTTCCCCTCTTAGAAATGTGTGTCCTCCTATCAAGGATGGTATCCTCCTTGAGGTCGTCCAGAAATTTTGGCGAGAAATATTCTATAGATGGCAGTTGAACATCACTCCCTTGATCATCAATCAAAGGAGGCTCATACAAACGTAAATTTTCCACATTGACAAATGAATACATTTTCATATATGAAGGCAAGTCAAGTTGAAATGAATTGTTACCAACTTTCTTAATGATCTTAAAAGGACCATAGCAAATGGGCTTGAGATTTTTACCTTCCCCTTTCATCCTTTCTTTGCTTATGTGCAACCATACCTCATCTCCTTCTTGAAACTTGTGAACAACTCTATTTTTGTCATACCTCTCCTTGTATTTCCTTTGAATCTTCTCAAGCTATTCTTGAACTTGTTGATGAATAATCTGAATTAGCTCAATGAACTTTCGAGCCTTGTCAATATCACTATGCCCATCAATTGCAACACTTCGGAAAATACCCAAAGCATGCTTCAAAAGGTGAAGTATTTGTAGAAGAGTACTTTGCCCAGTTATAAGAGTGCTGAATGTAATGAAGTTGTTCATCCCACAACTTGGGATGTTTGTTGCAATATCCTCTCAATAGATGCACAACGGTTTTGTTCACCACCTCGGTTTGGCCATCAATTTGCGGATGAAAATTAGTACTCTTTTTCAACTTTGTGTCTATCATCTTCCAAAGATTGGACCAAAAATTCCCAACGAACCTGGAATCCCTGTCACTAACAATAGAAGTTGGAAATCCATAATGAACCCATACATGTTGAAAATAAAGTTCAACAGTTTGTTTAGCAGTAATGGTTTTCTTACTTGGCATAAGTATACACATTTTACTGAATCTATCCACAACTACATAAAGGTAATCATTTTTTTTTCTTGACATAGGTGGACCTCCAACAAAGTCCATGGAGACACTCTCCCATCACCTTGATGGTACCGGTAGTGGTGTGTACACCCAAAGCTTCCTATTGCTAGGCTTGCTCTTTGCACACATAGAACAACCTCTTATAAAATGTGACACACTATTTATCATGCAAGGCCAATAGCAATACCTTTGTAGATGTGCCACTGTTTTTCTTACCACAAAATGTCCAACAATAAGAGACGAATGAGCCTCTCCCATGAAACTAAGTCTCTCTCCTTGTGGTATACACAGCTTGCCAAAATGAAACAACAAATTTTTATGCATGTGATAATCATTTTCCTCAACTTGATTCCCTTCACTCAAACTAGCATACACATCTTGAAAATCAGCGTCATCTGCATATTGTTATATGTAACTCTCATGTACAATAGAATCATTTTTAAGTAAAGTAGAAGAAATTATAATTGGCCTTGAAAGCATATCAACAACGTTATTGAAAATACCTTTCTTGTACCTTATAACCAAGTGAAACTGTTGAATAAATCCCATCCACCTGAAATGTCGTGATTGTTGCAATTTTGTTTGCGACTGCAAGTACTGTAATGTTTGGTGATCGGTATGTATAATCGTCTCTTTACCCATCAAGTATTGTTTCCACTTCTTGACGCTTTGTACCAACACATACAACTCTTTCTCATATGTAGGATAATTGGTTACAACACCATTGAATGTTTCAGAATGAAAAGCGATAGGCTTACCATGCTACAAAAGTACTGCACCCATGGCATAATCACTAGCATCAGTTTGTATCTCGAATGACTGTCTCAAATTTGGTAATGCAAGGACCGAAGCTGAGTTGATATTGTATTTTAAAGCTTCAAAATCTCGCTGTTGTTTGTCTCCCCATTGGAATCCTTTCTTCACACTTATCACTCCATGCATAGGAGTTGTTATGGTAGAAAATTTAGCAATAAACTTTCTCCAATACTGAGCCATGCCTAAGAAACTTCTTACCTCGGTTACTGTCTTGGGAGTGGGCCAATTCACAATGGCTTCCAATTTAGAAGGATCAATTCTCAACTCGCCTCTTCTTACAATGTTTCCCAAATAAACCGAAGAAGTCTTTCCAAATTCACACTTTGACATCTTAAGAAATAATTTCTCTTTCTTCAAAACATCAAGCACCCTTTTCACATGCAAGACATGTTCTTCTCTTGTTTTGCTGAAAATAAGTATATCATCTAATACACAATCAAAAATTCATCAAGAAATGGATGCAAAAAATTATCCATAACACACATGAAAGTTTTCGGTGCATTACACAAACCAAACGACATAACCAACCACTCAAAGAGTGATGCATTGGTATCACTCAGCTCATTGCCGAAGTGTATTGTTGAAAAAGGGAGCTATATGAAGCCCCTCTGCCTAATTCATTGTATTTTTATCATAAGACGCGAGTTCAATTCTCTTTGGATCCATCAAGATCAAGTTTTCACAATTCGGTGAATTGGGCATGAAGCCCTTTTAGGTGTGTCCATAATTTTTTTTTCACAATTAGGTGAACTGGGCATGAAGCCCTTTCGGGTGTATCCATGAAAAAGTTTTGGGACCAGAAAAAGAAAAAATAGAAAATCCCTAAATGTACCATCCATGTTAAAATATAGAAGCTTACCAGAAGAAGCATATTATAATAAGAGTTATTAGAATAAGCATATTGTTTGTATATGTCAGATATTTTTTAGCTTCAACGGTGGAAACAAATAATTGGAATGAACGGGATATCATGGAACCACGACATCTGTTTCCATACCTTGCCAATATGAAACTTCCAAAATTTGAGGAGGCATAACTTCCTTGCATCCAACGTCAAATCGTTCATTTGATGATAACTTTAGGGTTGCAAGTTTCCATTATTGAGGTAACCAGTTGAGAAAGGACCAATGCATTCAGGGAAATGACAAACAATATGCCAAGAGGGGAGCACACGGGAGAAGAGATGGAGGATATAGATGCCATAGAGTATGTCTACTGAGGGGTTGTGACTTCCCAGATGGCATAAAGGTGGACATAGGATTTGTGGACATAGTCTGGTAATTTAACACTTTCTTACAGGTTTTTTCTCTTATACTTATTTGGCACAGGTAGAATAGGAGAAGGGAATGAAAATTTTGACTTGTTGAGTTACTAGACATGAGCGGGTGGTGGCAACAGGTTTTAACACATAAAGTGCTCTCGGGTGTGGAGGAAAAGAAGAAAAAAGAGTCAAATAATTCACATGAAGTATCAATCTAGTGGCAGAAGTGGACTGAACACTTCATTGTATCGAAGCCCTGTAAAGTTTTGGGCGCTACATATGCCATAGATGGTGGCAAATCTATGGGTGCACATGTTGTTGTTGTTGTCAGTGAGTGGGGTTTCTATACATTTGTACTAATAGTGGCAGGGACTTGCATATGAACGATGGAGTCAGTGGGGAAATATTACAAAAACCATTACTGCACATATCCGGTGGAATCCTGCGGCTATTGGTAGCCTGGAACTATTGGCGGGGTTTTTTTCTGATGCCGGAAATTTGGAATTATACATTATTAATGTGATAGTATTGTCATATATCTCAGGTGGGTCTCTGGGCTGGCGTATCTTGGGTAGATGATTTTTTTGTATTAAACAAGGTACTTTCTCCAGCTACCTATTGTCACTTCTATAGCTACCGCTAATATTTCTGATCGTTGGGGCCTGTTACCTGCCTGGTGCGGGGTATATCTTATTTAACAAGTTAAAAATTTTAATGGGCTTATTTATTTCGCTGGGGTAAATACATCTGGGTACCTTTGGAGGTGGGTTTTTGGTGTTTCAACATAGTTGTCCACATTTATGGGGTGTCACCCTGACAGACGAGCATATGGGCACAATTAAACCGCCGGACTAACCCACTCAATACTGCAGTGGATAATTATATTTCATTGCTCACATGGCAGGGTTGGAGGCCTATCTGGTAACTATTGGAGATGACGTGTCCACACACGAGGCTCTCACGAAGGCCACTATGGTTGCAGAGGGTGTACTGATAAACTCTCCACAAGCTGGCGCGTGTGATATATCCTTCACTCCCCGGGAGGATAATTACTCCACAAATGGCGCATTTACTCAACCTCGGGCAGGAAATCGTGGACAACAACCATTTGATCTGGGTACTCATCGGGCACTACTTTCATAGAAAACAACAAAACCTTACAAACCTGCTACAAAAGGTAAATTTATGAGTTTTGGCTACGATGTTATGTGGGATAATTTTGCAAGCTTGCATAATAGGGCTCTTGTAGGGAAGTGGTTTTTCAACGGGGACAAATCTGCAAACATGGAAAATTGGATCAATTCGGCCTGGGTGAGGTATTATGCTACCCTCTGAATATCTGTAAGCTCATGAATGGATGGTTTAGTTATCATTTTATGACATGTGAGGATTTGGAGGAAATCCTGAAGTGGCATATGTGGGTGGTGCTTCCTTGATTTACACCGGTGGTATATTGGCTTTAACTCGACGAGGGATACTCCCCAAAACCATTTGGTCTGGGTTAAAATGTCAAGGTTGCCACTGGAATACTGGACACACCACGTTCTAACTGCCATAGGGAATTTTATTGGAAAATGTGTGTTTGTGGATCCTAAGTGCTTCGGTGTATATGATAAATGAGTTGTGTGGATTATGGTTGAAGTCTCCTTCTCAAGGGGACTGTCGCCTTACATCGATTTGGCATGGGAGAATATCTCTCACAGACAAAGGTTGAATTTATGGAACATTCCTTTTTAGTGCCATCTGTGTCATTGCACTATTCAACTGCTTCAACTGTGTCCTCGAAGGTTCTCGGGGTCGTCACATGGGGTACATCTCTCACAAAATTATTCACAAAGTGCGGCTGCACCGAAGAATGTTCATGCAAATTCTAATGATGTGACTCCATGTATGGCTATCCAAACATATTCTCCTCCTTTTTTTTAGATGCATGTTTGTTTACTGAACATTATTCTCGTCATTGCCTCCATGTTCCCTCGGCCTATGTACAAATGCTCTCCTCCTCGCCCGAATTTCCTGGGCTTACCTTGCAGGGGATGCCCCGTAGACCCTCCACGACAGAGCCATTTTTTATCACTATCTCCCCTCGCCATTGGAGGAATTTCCCCTCTTTTTATCGGGACATCCCTATTGTTACTAATCCCCCTTACACTATCTCTGTGATGGAATATGTCTCCCTGGATTCGCCGCGTCCTCCATCTGTGCCACAGGACCATGATCCCGACATGTCCTCCCACAATTTAGTGGGTATCGATATCAATTTTCTTCTACTGAATCCAGACTTGGAACTTTCTCCCTTGACTATCCACCCTACTGCACCAGACTCCATCACCATTGTTATCAGACTGGTGTCGGCTCAAAACATGACGGTGATGAAGGGTAAAGGATGCCCCCATAGGAAGATGAGGCCTATTCCATTGAATTATCTGGTATATAATATTCTTTTGGGCGGTTGTAGATATATCCATGTCACGATTTTCTACAATCGGGTTCTTAGAAAATTTTCGCCCACTAAGGACCTTTCGTGATGATGTGTATTTCGCTGAATTTGTGGGGCTTGGGTGATTGCTCCAAATTTGTATCCCTCGGAAATTTTTTTCATGAAATCTCCCCTTTTTTTATCCTTATGCAAGAGACCATGGCACTGGTTGACAGATTGATCTCTTATTTTCATTACATGTTTCCAGATTGGCACATGGCAGCTACAGACACTGTGGGTTTATCCGGCGGACTGGTTTATATGTGGGATCCTTGTTGGGCCACTTTAAGGGCTTTCATAGTTTTTGGTGGCATCCTTCTTACAGGATTCATGCAAGGTCTCTCAACTATAATTCACATTATCAATATATATGTGACATATAATGATCGGGGCCATTTCTAGAAGAGTATGGTTGACTGTGACATTTTGAAGACTGCATACCTTCTCATAGCAAGTGATATTAATTGCACTCTCAACCGAGCGGACATTTGGGGACCACCCAGTCGCCCAAATCCCTTGGCAGATTACATTGCTGATATATTCATTGAAAGACATATTACGGAAGTTCCACTGGTGGCTCTGTGCCCTGCTTGGTACATAGACGTCGGGGAGAAAACTTCATTGCTAAGTGAATCGATCTCTTCTTGGCACAGGAGAACTTGCTTGAAATTATGGGAATGGCCAAATCATGGGTGGACGGTATTATGATCTCGGATCACAGACTAATTTTACTAAGATGGCATTTTGAAAAACCTCAAAGGGGCATACCCTATAAATTCAAAATATGTTTTTTGGATGACAGTGATTTCAATAAAAATGGTATAGGAATACTTGAAGGCATGCCACAGAGGCCCATATATTTCCCAAATGACACATATGGAAAAAACCCTACAGTCTTTGAAGTCAAAGGTCCACATTTGGGAGAGGAATAAAAAAAGAAGGTTGATGTATGAACTAAGCCACAATATACGGGAGACAAAACATATATTTGATGATATGGATGTCAGGAACATGACACAATAGGGATGGGATATAATTAAAATACTTGAGGCGAATAGCGGAGGATATTACTCATTCAAGAGCAGACATGGAGGTTAAAAAGCCATGCAATCTCAATACGTGAGGGCAATCAGGAATACAAAATACTTTCATACATATGCAAATATGAGGAGGAAAGGGAATGCTATCTACGAGATCAATGCAAATGGAATTTCGTTCCATTCAACGGAGGATATTCAAGGAGAGACTATTAATTTTTTTGAAGGTTTATACTGCACTCGTGAAGGATCCTTTGTGGATGAACAGATTTGGGGTTTGGCGGAATACCCGGTCGTGTTCTATGAGGTAGATAACGACAAAATAAACTTCTCGGTCAATGCAAAGGAGGTTGACAGAGTCCTTAGGTATTTTTCCTCGGGACAAAATCCCAAGGACAAAGGGATGGACCATAGAATTTTCTCACATTTTTCTAACATTCTGATGTAGGACATCGTTGACATGGTGGAAGAATCTCGCAGGCAAGGTTCTGTAAATGGGGAAATAAACTCCACGTTTATTTCTCTCATTCCGAAGACAACCAATTCCACTTCTTTTTCAGACTACTTTCCCATCTCATTATGCAAGATTTTATATAAAATCATTTCTAAAATTCTTGCAGAAAGAATCAAGGATGTATTGTTCAAGCACATTTCAAGGGAAAATTTTGGATTTCTTCATAACCGGTTGATACATGATGCAGTGGAATCAACATAGGAAATCATACATACTATTCACACTAAGAAACTGGAGGCGCTCTTCACGAAAATTGACCTAAGCATTTTTTGTGTGGATTAGGTGTTTTTAAGAATGATTATCATCAAGATAGGGCTTGAAAACAACACAGTGGAATGGATCATGGGGTGCATTACCAAGGCTCATCTAGTGGTCCTGATAAATGGTTTGTCATCACGATTTTTTAAATATGGAAGAGGACTGAGACAGGGTTGTGCATTATCCCCGCTATTGTTCATTCTAGTTATGGACAACCTTAGCAATAAAATTAATGTTTTTGTGTGAGATGGTAACATCAAGGGCATAAATATCATGCACAGAAAGGAGGCATCACACAATTTTTTTGACGACGACATTTTAATATTTGGTATGATATAAAATACACAATGGATGTGTCTTAGACATCTCATAGAGTTGTTTGGACGCCCATTAGGTATGTATGTGAATGGGAGCAAGTCAGTTGTACTACACTCGGCGGGAGACCAACTTATCATCACACACATATGTGACAGTTTCAATTCCATATGATCTTTAAAATATTAGATTGGAAGCCGGATATACATGTATATTTCAAAAAATAAAAAATTTGAACATTTGGACATTATGGTGGTTGAAAAAGGGTGGGAGGTTTATATTGGCACAAGTTGTCCTTCAACAGTTAGTTGTATACTGGGCACACTTATATACTCTTCCAAAGGCTATCATTCCACGAATCTAGTCCATTATGGAAAATTTCATTTGGGCGAGTAGGGGGGATGGAGGGAAATACCACCTTTCTTCTTGGGACGTTATTATGATGCCAAAGGATTTGGGAGTATGGGGTCTCTTGGATGTTGATATTTATGGGAAGGAATTTCTACTTAAATCTCTTTGGAGGGAGTTGAACAAACCTGACACATGGATGGGAATTATAAAATACAAATTATTAAAAGAACAATATGTGGAGGAGTGGTACATTCAAGGCACCCCTGGAAGTACAAGGGGATCACAAATCTGGCAAATATTTAGGAAAATATAGAAACTCTACCACAAGAGATTGTGCTGGTCTTTTGGAAATGGGGAGAAAATTATCATTGGTATGGGGGATATCCGCGGCATGGTAGATGCTGACAACATAAGCAAAAATCTCATATATGGTTTACATGCTCATGGTATCTTTTATGCATGTCAAACGATTAAAGAATGGTATCAGGGGTATCTAATATGGATGGAGGCATCAAATTTGGACATAAGGGGATAATGTTCAGTGAAATGGGACAGATACATAAAGAGTCTCAGAAGTGTTGGTTTGCATCACTCAGACATGGGTGATTACTTGACCTGGGGTCGCACTCTACTGAACAACTCGGTACAAGTTGGGCAGACTTATAGACATATTTTCCAAACAATCTGGGGGCCAACACAATAGCGCTGGTTTTACAAGATGTGGCAGAAAAATGTCCCTATAAAAATTACTATTCTCCTCTTACTTGTCTAGCGGAATAAAAACCTTACATGGGAGAATCTGATCAAATGTGGGCACAATGGACCTGGTAGATGTAAAATGTGCATGCAGGCTGGGGAAGACAATGCACACTTATTTTACCACTGCACAATTTCAAGACATATCTGGAGGAATATATTTGATGAAATGCGCATTCATCACCGGTTCTTCATCTTGATGGAATATTGTATAAACTGGTGGGCGGAGGAGGGATCACATCTTCGTTCCATTCCATTACTGTTCCACTAGATGGTGTGGAACACCCATAATAGGCAGATCTTCCATGGGGATATTATATGTCCTGAATATATGGCTACATAGATTATACAGAGTTGGGGTGGCCTACGTGTTGGCTACCCTCCTCCTCGAGATTTATCTCACCGTATGAGACCACATACAATCACATACCCTGTTGGGTTCTTTGACGGTGTGGCACAAAACAATTGTTGTGGGTGTGGTGTTTGGCTGAAGATGGACCCAATTTTTCACTATAAGATTTTCTGGAATGGGGGACATGGCACAAAAACTTGGGTGGAGATGCTGGCTTTGTGAGGGTTGTTGTGGTTTGAAAAATAGTTATATATTGAAACTTTATCAGTATATGGAGACACAAAGGTGATTATTTACCATATGAAGCACAACAATGCTTTCTCCCCACCACAAATTTCTCATTAGATGGACAGAATATATGAACTTTGGGGAACTTTCAAACATATGGCCTTTCACCGTGTATATTGAGAAAATAATTGGGAAGTGAATTGAATTTCCAAAAAGGGGTTGCATGGTATATATGGATAGATGCAATATGAGTTATATGATGTTGATGGTGCATCTACAAGAGGCACGTTCCCAATTCACTGAACCTATGGTACATGTTTTGGCTATTTGGATAGTGGGAGGTTGTTGGGGAGATAACTTCGCACACACTATTTTTGTCTTATGATTTCCTAGATGATAGAATTTTGGTATCTAGATGTTGTTCATGGCACGTGATGTTTCATGTTTTGCTACAACAATGATGTAAATTTTGTTTATCCATTTTGGAATTTTGGATGTTTTTGCCCGGAGGGATGCAAGAAAGCATGATTAACGTAATATGTATGCATTTTATTTTGAAAACGGAATGACATATGCGCTAGTACACTATATACACCAGACAATTTTTTTCTTGGGAAAAAAACTTTCCAACTTTTAAGCCCTAAGATTTGCCACTTCTGTTTTTTCATGCAATATTTTTTAATAAAATTTACTATCAAAATTACTAAAATATAATTATAGAGATAGTAAATTTGAAAATTAATTTAATAAATTTAAAAATGAGTAAATTTTTAAATATAATTAACAATTTAAAAAATGAGTAAATTAATAAATAAATTTAATAGTTTTGAGAAAGTTAATTAATAAATGAATTCAAAATTTTAAATATTTTTAATCAAATAAAATTTAAATTATATATATATATATATATATATATATATATATTTTTTTTTCGTTTGTTCACACAACTATATATTATTATTATTTTTATTTAATTAAATAATTAAATAATAATATTAATTTAATAATTAAATTATTATATATATATATATATATATATATATATATATATATATATATATATATATATATATAATTTGGCAAGTGTACACAAATAGAATACATAAGTAGATAATCTATTTGACTTGTTATTCATAATTTACAATTGTAAATCACCCAAAATATTTCTTCATAGAGAGATTTACCAAATTTAAAAGGATTGAAACCTTTAGACTTAGGGACTTGGCTTGCTGCCAAGTTACCCATTAATTGAAAACATTTCGTTTTTTCTTACTTGGGTAGTTAAATTGGCTTGGATTCAACTAATTTGTCGTTATGTGGTCTCAATATTGCAATTTATTTTTGCAACAAAAGTTTTGTTTTTGCTAAGAACGACTTATACTCTGAGATCTTTAGCCTTGTTCTATATTGCACGTGTCTCAAAATGATAAATGAGTGTCCTAGAACAATAAAAAGCCTTGTATGAAATGCTTGGAATGTATGAACTATGATAACACCCTGCAAAAGAGTGTATATCTCTGCTAAATTATTGAGAATAACTCCTAGCTTCCATACATACTGTGTTATCCCCCTATAAATTCCTTGACAAGTAAGCAAGGGGTTGATTTGTTGTATGAGCCTTCAAGGAATGCATTTCTCTTGAAAACACATCATCCTTGAAGCCTCTTCATGTTCCCTGCCCTTTGATCATTTCCCCCTGCTGTTCTGGAGTCAGTAAGCCTCACTGATTGTAAAAAATTGTGCTCCAAAAGTCCTTTATTTGCCCTTTGTATCCCTGCAGAATGCCCCATTTTACCCTTTTTTCCCCTTTTTCAAAAGCCCCCTTTGCCCTCTAAATCATACCCAAAATTTCCTTTAAATCCTACAAGTTCCCTTTGGTCAGCCTAATTTTCCCTTTTCCCCCTATCGTTACCTTTTCCTAGCCTTGAAAATTGTTAAAAATGGGCAAAAACCCACTTTCCTACCTTATATTAAGGGCCTAGCCCCTTTGCCGCCAGCCCTGAAAACCACTTCCCCATATGCCCCTAGTGCTAAAACCGAACGCTAATGGCTCGGGCGCTAATCGCAATCGCAACCATCGGGCGGGCACTTTCTACATGTTAATTGAAATTTGCCGATGCGATTGGGTTTTGTTATGAAGACCCGCGATGTGATCTACACCGTTGATCTGCTATTCCGATCCGACGGTCGAGCGCCAATCGCACTCGCCGCCCCAATCGCAATCGCAAACTTTTGTCGTGCCACTCCTCCACTCCATCCGATTGCGATCCTCCGATCACATGTGAACCGTTGATCTCCCCGCTAGATACGACGGCTGGCACTAAATCACATTCCCGCTTCCAATCGCAATTGGAACTTTTAAAGGTGCCACTCTTTGTTCCCCCGATTACGGTCCCCGACCAGATCACAGCCGTCCATCCATCCCGAGAATCAATGGTCCAGATTTTTTCCACTCCCCTCCCGTCATGTCTTTCTGTCCCCCGCCGATCTAATCTCCACCATTGATTCCCCTGTAGATCCGACGGCCTGCGCTCTCCCGCTCCAATCGCAATCGCATTTTTCAATCGCTACCACCTTCTGCCTTTTGCGATTGCGATCCCCCCGATCCAATCTCGACCGTCCATTTAATCCAAGATCCAACGGCCATGAAACAGTCGCACCGTCGTTCAAATGGATTGTCAAACCTCCCATTTTTCCCCTCCGATTGAATCGTAGCCGTCGATCTCCTCCTGAGATCTGACGGTTCTAAATGAATCACCCTCCACCCATGTCGGTTCCCTCCACATATGATCATTTTTATTGCATTTTCGTTCATTTTAATGCATTTCACCCAACTTCATATGCCATCCCACGGATTAACCTTCGCCGTCGATCTTCGTCACCAGACCATGATCTAACGGTCCACGCTCATTTCTCCACCATAACCCTATAAGACGAGGTTTACACCATATCAATGCATTTTTCACCATTGTTTCATCTAAAACCACCGTTTTAACACTGCCACGCTATCATTCTCCCTGCCCTCCATAGCCATCCTTCCCTATGCATGGATTTCATAACAGGTTTCCGTGTTTTGCAAGGTTATCAGGTAGTGAAGGAGCCATGATTACACAGTCTTTAATATAATGGAAAAACGACAGGGCTTGCATTAAAAGAACAGGATTAGAACTCTGTAAAACCTCCCCAGAGTCATTAAAGCACAGATTTCACCAACATAGACATAAATGGAGCAGCAGAGAGTTTAAGGAAAGAATATGAAGGTCTTTACGCCTTAACTCAATGTTTTAAAGGCAGAGTACCAGATCAAAGACATCATGGATCTCTTGAAAGGTCGAATGCATTGAAAATTATGTCATCAGAGCAGCTACATCAACAGGACATCCTTACCTGGGAAAGGACAAAGCGCCCATATTGTCTCCTATATTTATCGTGTCCCTGAAGAACATTCAGCCTTGACCACAGTCCTATGCTATCAGAGCATTTGTTATACAGCATGGCACACTTCACTGTCATTCATTTTCCTTTTGTTTATTCGCCAAAAGTACTACAGAGTACTACAGCCAGAATGCATCAGAGCCATACTGGAGTAAATGGAAACATGAAGAAGATCATCCTTTCGTCCAAGGCATGCCAGAGATAAATGCACAAAGTTTAAAACTGAACGGGCTTCGTCCCTCTTTCTTTTCAGAGTTTAATGCTACATTTAGTTCTCCACCTACCTCCTCTGCTCATCTTTCAGCTATAAATTTCAAGAAGGAACTCATCGCCAGGTTGTTGATCGGTTATCAGAGAAATTACAAGTTGTTTCTTTTAAGACATAGTCTTTGTGTAAGGTTGTAAGATAGGCAGAAGACGATGTTTTTAGACTGAATATTCAACCATTGGTAATGTTGTACTTGACTGGTGTTGCTCTTTAATATGATAAGAACATTTCTTTGGATCCTGATCTAAAGCTGCGGTGATGTTTTCCTGTCTCTGTGTTTTATTTCATTTCATTTCATTTCTACTGGCTTTCATCAGAAATCTGGCATAGGATTTACCCTTGTTAGGTACCCTATGTTTCTGCTCTCCTTGACTGCAATGTTTTTCTGCTATATGTGTTATCTAAAGTTTGGTTTCAATTAATCTAACCAGTGTAGTGGATGTTATTGCCTGCTAGCTGATGTATGGATTAATGGATCTATTCTTAGATGTTCTTGTTGGGTTTAAGCTGGAAGATTTGGGAACACTGGGGATTAGAGTTAGCCTTGTCCACTAGGATCCTTTTGCGACCAGCTGAACTTTTCTAAGACCCCTCAAGCTGGAGGTCGAAGCATTGAGAGTTCAAAGTCTCTCTCTGATCTCAGGTTTTCAACTTTGTGTCCCAAAATCTTTAATGTTTCCTTTCTCTCAATTTCTCTCTTGCCTATCCTACCACACTATCATCTCTAAGATCCAATGCTTTAGATGACTAGCGCAACTGAAAGCCTGCATATTGATTAGCAAACAAATCCTTTCCTGACTCCATTGCCTAATGGTCTTGAATGTTCCCTGAAATTATCTCTCCTTTGCATAAAATCATCTTTTCTCATCCTTGTCTCATATTGAACCCTTATTTCCTGATTCCCAACAACCAAACATACATCAAACAAACAAAACCTGACCCTTATAACTAGCGTAATATCTTAAACATTGAACTTCCAAAACATATTCCTTTGACAATCATAGAAGAGATCCCTCTCTAGACCCAGGAGGGCTAGATCCTAGGGTCTGAAAGTGGTTTGATGTTGTCTCATCTTTTGGTATTTCCAACCTTGCCAAAACATGGGAACCCCAACATAATGGCGACTCCGCTGGGGAATTCTGAGTATTTCTCACCTTACTACATCATAAGAGCCTCAGAAACCTATAATCTCTGGTTAGGTTGGCAGTTAAACACTCCTATTCACAGCTCAACCTCTTACCATTTGTTGTGTTCCTCCCACACTCTTAGACAGAGTCTGGAAAGGGCCAGGTAGCCTCCAGGTCTCACACTCTTTCAGAGGTGACATATCTGGTAAATGCCCTCCCAGTCAATCTCTGGTTAGATTTTGTTGTGTTTTGAAGATATCCTTGAAAAGGGACATCTCATAGGCACTATGGTGGACAGTGTACCCCCCAGAAGCATCCTAAACCTTCCACCTGGCGACTCCATAATTCCTAAACGATTCAAAGACTCCACTGGTGATCAGTAGGCCTGCTGATTATCTTGGTTTCACATAAGACTCCACTGGGAGACCAGAGCCCAAAACAACATCAACCACATTAGAAGTAACAAGTAGGGTTAAGCTACCTTGTTAGAAAACAACATTGTGGCTTCAAGAACCATTCACACAAGAGCTTATCCCAACCCAAACCCACCTGAAATAGTTGAAAACCCTGAGAGCATCCTCAAGAGATCTCATACACCTAAACACTCAACTATTTCTAGCCACATCCATAGAGCTAACTCTGCACTAGAATACTTTACAGCTCTATCAGACCCATTTTTTGACCTAGGCACTCAAAACAGTTTACCAAGAAATAAGTCATTCAGTGTCCTAGACCAACCAGTCCTTGAGCTTCCTGGTTCACCTCAAAGTGGTAAACACATTAGGGACAGACAGACCCCTCCATCTACACCCCCTGATATTCACTTCCTTCAAAACTTGGGGCTCTGCCACCCTAAATCTGCTCAACAGTCTTCTGCTGGTCATAATATCTCTGCCATCCATATACCAGCTACTCAAATCAACCCTTTACCTCACCAAAAAATCATCATGGCAGCCTGGTATGCACCTCTGGTTTTACCCCAGCCTCTAGTACCTTTACCCAATGATTATCAATCAAAGATCCCACACTTCACTACAAAAGAGCCCACCACAACCCAACACCATGTAGATAAGATGGAAGATTCTTTTGACTACATGGAAATAGATGATGATACAGTCAAAATGAGAATCTTTTCCTAGAGCTTAGGAGGTGTTGTGAAGAAATGGTTCAAAGGCCTACCTCCTAATAATATCCAAGACCTTCCTACTTTATATCAGACTTTCATAAACAAATGGGAAGTTAAGGCTAACCTTCTCCAAATCCTAGCAGAATACAAGAACCTGAAACGAAACGTAGGAGAGAGTGTCCAGGACTACTCTACAAGGTTTAACAGCGTTCGTAATGCTCTTCCACCACACATGAAACCACCCCTAGGTATGGTTTTAGTAAAGTACCCTGAAGGCTTTGATGCTGACATGGCCTACTAGCTTAGGGATAGGGATTACAACACATTGGAAGACATGCAAAAGGGAGCGGTGAGTGTAGAGGCAAATCTAATTGAGAAAAAAGCTAGATTGAGAGCTGAGAAAAGGGTAACATATAGGGATGAAAATGTAGCTTCCACATCTGATCCAAATTATGACTGTTTGTCTAAAAATGTGGAAAGGATACAACAGATCATGGAAAAAATGGTTGTCACGGTTAGTAACCAAAACAGAAATCAAAACCAGAACCAGAACCAGAACTTTAGAAGAAACAACACCACTCCCAACAGACAAAGAGAGTCAGATCAGCAAGTTATTCCCCCATTCCAAGAGAACTTTCTTGATGAATATGAGGGAGCCATAGAAGAGTCTGAGGGAGACACAATGAACATGTTTGAAACAGACGATTCAATCCATAACTGTTACACAGAAGAAGATCAGCCCTCACCCTCATATTGGGATGAGGAAAGATCATAATCTGAGGATTACAGAATTGGATTTGAAGATGCCATCATGCAGGTAAGACAATATGAACTTAGGAGCAAGAAAGGCCTAGATAAATCCAAACCCAAAGCTTCTGAGGTTACCATCAAGAAGAGGCCTGAGAAACCTTCTAAAGTGATGGCTGAAAGTAAAAAATCATCAGTTAATAATTCTAGAAAGAACAAAGAAAAGGACAACCAAAAAATTGATAAACGAGGTAAACCAGCTAGTAGCACTAGAACTATAGCTAGTGCTCATGATAAAACTGTCATCAACACTGTACATAACAAGAATCAACACACTGATTCAGCCTCCAAGGCAGTGGTTAACAAAACAGAGTTGAACGTCCCAAAGAGTCAGTCCGCTTTCAATTTGGAAAGTGAGATTGCAAAAATTAAAATCTCTGTCCCACTCTCTGAGCTGGCCACTCAGGATGTATATAAAGGCCAAATTTTGAAGGCATTAAATTTAGGTGAGAACAGTGACACTGTAAATCTGAGTGATGATCAACCAGCCCTTCTGTTTGGTCCAAAGATAGAGGGAAAGTTTCAGGAAGGGGTAGTTCCCCCTTTTTATATCAGTCTTAATATCCATGATAATATCCTTCACAATGCAATGCATGACTCTGGGGCTTCACACAACCTGATGCCTAAGGTAGTAATGGAAAGATTAGGCCTAGAGATAACCCGCCCATATAAAGACCTATATTCATATAACTCTAGCACAGTAAAGTGTCTTGGCCTGATCAAAGATTTATGTGTAAGCCTAACCCAGATTCCAGCAAAATGCATGGTCATGGATGTTGTGGTGGTAGATGTGCCACCTAAGTATGGTATGTTGCTGTCAAGATCATGGGGAGCCAAACTACAAGGAACAATGCAGATGGATGGGGCTTATGTCACTATTCCTGTTTTTAGCCAACTTAGAAAACTGTACAGGGAGGCACAAATGAAATTCCTGGTTAGTAGCCCTGAAAGGCCTGAAAATTCTCCTCTTTACGCTGTACACACAGACCTGGACTCCTTTATCTTCTGCAATGATGAATCTTTGGGAGAACCAGAATCAGAAAACATAGATACAAGTAGAGGTACACATAATGAGACAAAGCCTATAGACTTTAACATAATGGCTACTCTAGACTCAGAGGAGAAAGACGTAGAAAAATTTGAACAGTGCACTGAAACAAAAACTCAAAGTGAACCAGAAACAGAACGCAACCAGCCAACTAGTCACCTCCCTGATTTCCACACCCATTACGAAAAACAAAACAACCCATAGCCTAGTGCAACCCCTATAATGCAACATAATGGCGAACCCAGCTGTAGGGAAGGAAGTGATGATAAAACGAAAAATGAACCCTTATGGGAGATGAATTTCGATGGGTCCTGTACTAGAAGAACTGCTGGAGCAGGGGTGTGGATACATAACACAGAGAGTGGTTACAGAGAGAGCCATGCCTGCAACCTGCATTTCAAATGTACAAACAACATTGCAGAGTATGAGGCTCTTATCCTAGGCCTGAATCTGTTGAAAAAATTAGGAGCCCGTAGGATAACTGTGCGTGGGGACTCTGAGCTGATCATTAAACAGGTGAATGGTGAATACACAATGAAACATCCTAGACTGAGGGCATACAAGAATGATACTCTGGATTTATTGAAAAACTTTGTAGAATACGAGCTGGTGTTTGTCCCTAGGAGTCAGATTGCACTTGCAAATGGATTAGCCTGCATGGCTAGTTCATATCCTAAACCTCCCAGTGACCAACAAATCATCATTCAGACCAAATTCAGACCTGCAGTGCCGGACAATGAAAAATATTGGCAGGTCTTTGAGGGCGATAAACAGATTGAAGATTTCCTGGTAGGCAGAAACGAGTTTGATTTTTCTGATTCAGACTCTAAATCTGACAGTAGCTGCCTAAGTGAAGAGTCCTCAGATGAGGAGGAAACACCCTGTAACATAGAAATAAACACTTTAAACGAACAGATTGGAAATCCAAACGAAAAATGTGAAAACGCGGAAAATAAGAAGTTGAGGTGCTGCAGGCCAAAGATAAGAACATACCTCGAGGTATGGCGCCTTTAGAGGACCTTTTTGACTTTGATGATGTAGCAAAGAATCCTACCATAGAACACGTGGATTCTGACGTCGAAGAATGCAACATAGGCACTAAAGATAAACCCAAAATGATCAAGTTGGCTAAGTCTTTACCGACAAACATGAAAAAGAAATACATTGACTTATTTAAGGAATTCATTGACGTGTTTGATTGGAGTTATGAAGACTTAAAGGCCTATGACACGAACATCATACAACACAAAATACCTTTGAAAGAGAATCAGAAGCCCTTTAGACAAAAACTTCGCAGAATAAACCCAAAGAAACTGCCTGCAGTTGAAAAAGAGATTAAAAGGATGTACAAGGCAGGAATAATAGTCCCTGTGAGGTTTTCTGATTGGGTCTCAAACCTTGTAGCTGTGAGAAAGAAAACATGTGAGATCAGATTATGCATAGATTTCAGGAATCTTAATAGAGTCTCACTCAAAGACAATTACCCTTTGCCAAAAATGGAACATATTCTTCAGAGGGTAGTAGGCTTAAAAAGGATTTCTCTGCTAGATGGTTTTTCAGGTTACAACCAGGTCTCGGTAATCCCAGAAGATCAACTCAAGACAGCCTTTACCACTCCATGGGGCACCTTTATGTATGTTAAAATGCCCTTTGGACTGATGAACGCTGGTGCAACCTTCCAACGAGCGATGGATATAGATTTTTCCGATGAGATATGGCACTTCATTGTCATCTATCTGGATGACATAACGGTTTATTCCAAGACTAAGAAGAACACCTAAAGCATCTGAGAAAGGTCTTTGAAAAATGTAGAAGGTTCGGTCTGTCATTAAATCCTAAAAAGACTGTATTTGGGCTGCAAGAAGGTAAGCTTCTTGGCCACATCATATCTGAGAAGGGGGTTAGGATTGACCCACAAAGGGTTGAGGGAATACTAAAAATCACACACCCAAGAAACATCAAAGAGTTGCAGTCCTTCATTGGGAAGATCAACTTCCTCAGGAGGTTTATTCCAAATCTAGCTGAACACCTTAGGAATATGAAAAACATGTTAAAGAAAGGTGTAGGAGTCAAGTGGACTACAGGGGCTAAGAAATATTTTGAATAAGTTAAACTTGCACTCACCCAGGCTCCTGTCCTAATCAGCCCTGATTTCTCAAAGGATTTTTTGATTTTCTCATTTGCATCCAAGCATACAATCACTACAGTTCTGCTGTAGAAGAATCCGGAGGGAATAGAACAGCCCATTTCTTTCTTCAGCAAAACACTCAGAGATGCACCCTTGAAATACAACATAATGGAAAAAAAGGCCTATGCCTTAGTCAAGGCCTTGAAAGACTTCAAGGTGTACATTCTGCATTCCCACACCATAGCCTATGTGCCTAGCATAGTGGTCAAAGATATCTTGTCCCAAGGCCCAGATGGGAAGAGGGGCAAATGGATTGCTGTGATCGTAGAATACGACCTTGAGATAAAACCCACCAAACTGATCAAAGGTCAGGGCTTAGCTCGACTAATGGATGAATCAAATCTACAAGCCCTTGACATTAACATGGTAGATACCTTGGATGAGTAGTAGGGATTTCTTGATCCCACTTTTGAAGATAAGTTTCAGGGCTCTCCTTGGTATTCTAACATTCTGTATGTGCTTACACACCTCAATGCCCCTCTTGAAATATCAAAGACCAAGGCCAGATTCTTGAAGCTAAAAGCCAGAAGCTATTGTATAATGAATGAAGGCTTATACTGGAAAAGTAAAAATGGCCTATTTCTTAAATGTTTGCCTAAGTCTAAAGCAGAAAGGATTAAACAAGAATTCCATACAGGAGAGTGTGGAGGACATCTGAACTGGAAAGCCACTGCAAACAAGATACTCAGAGCTGCCTACTATTGGCCTACGCTCTTCAACGATATCCATAAGATGGTAATTGCCTGCCATAAATGCCAGATTTTTGAAGGCAAAAGAAAGCTCCTCCCCCTACCTCTACAACCCATCACTGTTGAAGGTCCCTTTATGCAATGGGGCCTAGATTTCATAGGAGAAATTCACCCCGCTTCTTCTGCACAACACAAATGGATCTTAACAGCCATAGACTACTTCACTAAGTGAATAGAGGCCATACCTACCAGGAATGCCACAGATTCAGTCATCATTAGGTTCCTAGAAGGTCATGTCCTCTCTCGATTTGGTTGCCCAAGGAAAATAATCACTGACAATGTTGTTGCTTTTGGATCCAAAAGAATGGTTGATTTTTGTCACAGGTATCAAATAACACTTGGTCATTCAACTGCTTATTACCCACAAGGAAATGGCTTAGCTGAATCATCAAACAAGAGCCTAGTGGCCATCATCAAAAAGCTGTTAGAAGAGAATAAAAAGTCTTGGCATAACAAGTTAGTGCATGCCCTGTGGGCCGACAGGCTTACAACAAAGAAATCCATTGGCATGTCACCATACCAGCTTGTCTATGGAACAAAAGCAGTGTTTCCTACCAACCTTGGGGTACTAGTGATCAAGCTGGTCCAAGAGATCCAGACAGAAGAAGACAGTATGGTGAGAAGGATAAATCAAACAATTCATCTCCAGCAAACAAGGGAAGAGGTTTATAACAGAGCTATCAAAGTTGAGGAAAATATAAAGAAGTTGTTTGACAAAAGAACTAAGGCCTATGATTTCAAAATTGGAGATAAATTTCTGAAGTGGGACTCAAGGAGAGAGGACAAAGGAAAACACGGCAAGTTTGACAGTTTGTGGCAAGGTCCCTACATCATCCAGGCCACTGTGGGTTCAAATGCCTTTTTTATACAAGAGTTAGATGGTACTGAGTTATTTGGGGGTCCTGTCAATGGCAGGATTCTCAAACACTACTTCTGCTGATTTCCAATTTCCAGTTTCCATTTCCATTGTACATACCATTGCAGTGTTTTGTTTTCAAGAAAAAGAGAAAATGTTCCAAAAAAACAAAGAAAAAGGAGAGGTCCAGATATGCTCAAAACATGGACCTCTGAAGTGAAAATATTGGCTCTAATACGATCAAAACCTGAGCCAAAGAAATTAAAAGATAGCTGGTTCAAACATGCCCAAAACCTGGACCAGCAAAGAAGAAAGAAGAATCAGCTCTAACAAGCCCAAAGCCAGAGCTGAAATGAAGAAAAGAAAGTGACTCTAACAAGCTCAAAATTTGAGTCACAAAGGAAGAAGGATACTTCAAAACTTCAGATTTCAAGCCTTCAAAGTTTTGTTTTCAGTTTTCTGCATGTTTCTGTCCATGTGCAACTGTCTTTATGCCTTGGATCCACATCAAACTAGACTGTCTAATCCTAGTTTGACTATTTTTAAATTTCTGTTGTAGAATATAGAGAAGAAATCTGCTGGACAATCTAATCCCAACAGATATTAGATTAGGTAGAGAAACATATGAGACCAACAGTCTAATCTGGTCTCATGGAGTGATAAGGGTAGATTTAGAATAGGTTTATCTTCTGTTTATAAAAATAAGTGATGTAAAGGGTCTGCTAGTCCAAATGCACCCTAAAAGAAGAAAAAATGCTAGGATTGTAGGATGGGTAGGTAGATTGTTTGGGTGATGTTTCTGCTAATTGATGTCTTCAGAATTGTGGCAGCTGAAAACCAAAGAAGAAAAGTGGCTCAAGCAGCAGGCATCTGGCTTACTCCAAAGATCATTTCTGAATTCTTGACTCCTTCAAGAAGAAGCCATCCCCATGTGGAGCCACTGTTAGCGCCCTATAAATTCCTTGACAAGCAAGCAAGGGGCTAATTTGTTGTATGAGCCTTCAAGGAATGCATTTCTCTTGAAAAGACATCATCCTTGAAGCCTCTTTGTGTTCCTTGCCCTTTGATCATTTCCCCCTGCTGTTCTGGAGTCAGTAAGCCTCACTGATTGTAAAAAATTGTGCTCCAAAAGGCGTTTATTTTCCCTTTGTATCCCTACAGAATGCTCCATTTTACCCTTTTTTCCCCTTTGTCAAAATCCCCCTTTGCCCTCTAAATCATACCCAAAATTCCCTTTAAATCCTACAAGTTCCCTTTGGTCGGCCTAATTTTCCCTTTTCCCCCTATCGTTACTTTTTCCTAGCCTTGAAAATTGTTAAAAATGGGCAAAAACCCACTTTCCTACCTTATATTAAGGGCCTAGCCCCTTTTCCGCCAGCCCCACAAACCACTTCCCCATATGCCCCTAGCGCTAAAACCGAACGTTAATGGCTCGGGCACTAATCGCAATTGCAACCATCAGGCGGGCGCTTTCTACGTGTTAACTAAAATTTGCCGATGCGATTGGGTTTTGTTATGAAGATCCATGATGTGATCTACACCGTTGATCTGCTATTCCGATATGACGGTCGAGCGCCAATCGCACTCCTCGCCCCGATCGCAATCGCAAACTTTTACCGTGCCACTCCTCCGCTCCATCCAATTGCGATCCTCCGATCACATGTGAGCCGTTGATCTCCCCGCTAGATCCGACGACTGGCACTAAATCGCACTCCCGCTTCCGATCGCAATCAGAACTTTTAAAGGTGCCACTCTTTTTTCCCCCGATTACGATCCCCAACCAGATCACAGCTTTCCATCCATCCTAAGAATCAACGGTCCAGATTTGTTCCACTCCCCTCCCGTCGTGTTTTTCTGTCCCCCGCCGATCCAATCTCCACCGTTGATTCCCCTGTAGATCCAACGCCCTGCGCTCTCCCGCTCCAATCGCAATCAAATTTTTCAATCGCTACCACCTTCCGCCTTTTGCGATTGCGATCCCCCCGATCCAATCTCGACCATCCATTTAATCCAAGATCCAACGGCCATGAAACAGTCGCACCATCGTTCAAATGGATTGTCAAACCTCCCATTTTTCCCCTCCGATTGAATCGTAGCCGTCGATCTCCTCCTAAGATCCGACAGTTCTAAATGAATCACCCTCCACACATGCCGGGTCCCTCCACATATGATCGTTTTTATTGAATTTTCGTTCATTTTAATGCATTTCACCCAACTTCATACGCCATCCCACGGATTAACCTCCGCTGTCGATCTTCGTCACCAGACCATGATCTAACGGCCCACGCTCATTTCTCCACCATAACCCTATAAGACGAGGTTTACACCATATCAATGCATTTTTCACCATTGTTTCATCTAAAACCACCATTTTAACACCGCCGCACTATTATTCTACCCACCCTCCATAGCCATCCTTCCCTATGCATGGATTTCATAACAGGTTTCCGTGTTTTGCAAGGTTATCAGGTGGTGAAAGCCGCCATGATTACACAGTCTTTAATACAATGGCAAAACGACAGGGCTTGCATTAAAAGAACAGGATTAGAAATCTCTAAAACCTCCCCAGAGTCATTAAAGCGCAGATTTCACCAACAGAGACAGAAATGGAGCAGCAGAGAGTTTAAGGCAAGAAGATGAAGGTCTTTGAGCCTTAACTCAGTGGTTTAAAGGCAGAGTACCAGATCAAAGACATCATGGATCTCTCGAAAGGTCGAATGCACTGAAAAGTATGTCATTAGGGCAGCTACATCAACAGGACATCCTTACGTGGGAAAGGACAAAGCGCCCATACTGTCTCCTCTATTTACCATGTCCCTGAAGAACGTTCAGCCTTGACCACAGTCCTAAGCTATCAGAGCATTTGTTATACAACATGGTGCACTTCACTGTCATTCATTTTCCTTTTGTTTATTCGCCAAAAGTACTACAGAGTACTATAGCCAGAATGCATCAGAGCCATACCAGAGTAAATGGAAACATGAAGAAGATCATCCTTTCGTCCAAGGCATGCCAGAGATAAATGCACAAAGTTTAAAACTGAATGGGCTTTGGCCCTCTTTATTTTCAAAGTTTAATGCTACATTTAGTTCTCCACCTACCTCCTCTGCTCATCTTTCATCTATAAATTTCAAGAAGGAACTCATCGCCAGGTTGTTGATCGGTTATCAGAGAAATTTCAAGTTGTTTCTTTTGAGACATAGTATCTGTGTAAGGTTGTAAGATAGGCAGAAGAAGATGTTTTCAGACTGAATATTCAGCCATTGGTAATGTTGTACTTGACTGGTGTTGCTCTTTAATATGACAAGCACATTTCTTTGGATCCTGATCTAAAGTTGCGGTGATGTTTTCCTGTCTCTGTATTTTATTTCATTTCATTTCATTTCTACTGGCTTGCATCAGAAATCTGGCATAGGATTTACCCTTGTTAGGTACCCTATGTTTCTGCTCTCCTTGCCTACAATGTTTTTCTGCTATATGTGTTATCTAAAGTTTGGTTTCAATTAATCTAACCAGTGTAGTGGATGTTATTGCCTGCTAGCTGATGTATGGATTAATGGATCTATTCTTAGATGTTCTTGTTGGGTTTAAGCTGGAAGATTTGGGAACACTGGGGATTAGAGTTAGCCCTGTCCACTAGGATCCTTGTGCAACCAGCTAAACTTTTCTAAGATCCCTCAAGCTAGAGGCCGAAGCATTGAGAGTTCAAAGTCTCTCTCTGATCTTAGGTTTTCAACTTTGTGTCCCAAAATCTTTAATGTTTCCTTGCTCTCAATTTCTCTGTTGCCTATCCTACCACACTATCATCTCTAAGATCCAATGCTTTAGATGACTAGCCCAACTGAAAGCCTGCATATTGATTAGCAAGAAAATCCTTTCTTGACTCCATTGCCCAATGGTCTTGAATGTTCCCTGAAATTATCTCTCCTTTACCTAAAATCGTCTTTGCTCATCCTTGTCTCATATTGAACCCTTCTTTCCTGATTCCCAACAACCAAACATACATCAAACAAACAAACCCTGACCCTTATAACTAGCCTAATATCTTAAACTTTGAACTTCGAAGCAAATATGTTCCTCCTCATGTCAATATATTTTATTGGTTTGGGGATCACACTCCCACCGTTTTTAGCACAAGTAGCTGCCACTGCCTTTGCTATGACTTTTTAATATCGTCCGACCGGCTACGTGCTTTCGCTCTCCCATACCTAGCTGAATCGGGGTTAATCCTCCTTTTAAGCAATCCGATCAATCTATCGATGGCCTGCTATGATGGTTTCAATGATGATCCCAGCGACAGAAGGAGACCTCATGCAACTGGGTGTCCCTGTGAATTAATCCTTCAGCCTGTGCAATTTTGGTTGTCTTGACCGTATTCTTCTGTAATTCAAGCACATTCTTTGCCCCTGGGATCACCTGTTGGCTGGGCAGTGAAAATGGGGATCATGTGCCTGAGGCTATTCCTGTAATAGGATCTCCTTTGGTAGAATTATTACGTGGAAGTGTTAGTGTGGGTCAATCTACTTTGACTGACATATTCCTTTGACAATCATAGAAGAGATCCCTCTCTGGACCCAAGAGGGCTAGATCCTAGGGTCTGAAAGTGGTTTGATGTTGTCTCATCTTTTGGTATTGCCAACCTTGCCAAAACATGGGAACCCCAACATATTGTCTTTCAATTATTTTTGTAGAGTGAAAAACTACCCCTTACACTTGCCTCTCCTCATAATCCTATAATTGATAATAATATATATCCCATTAAATATAAACCCCCCACACATATATAAAATTTATTAAACATTACTAAAGTATATATATATATATATATATATTGCCTCTGCTAAATTATTGGGAATAACTCTTAGTTGCCATACATATTGCCTTTCAATTATTTCTCTAGAGTGAAAAATTATCTCTCATAATACTATAATTGATAATAATATATCTTTCATTAAACATAAACCCACCACACATATATAAAATTCATTAAAAATTACTAAAGTCTATATATATAATATAATATTATGATAAAATATTTTAAAGAGTCATGTCATAATTTATCATTATGTACATTTTTCATTATCTCATTTATTTAAGCTACCATTGTATAATTTTGGTATGGTATAATTTGTTATTTAAAATTTTATAAAAGATAAAAATTATATTCACGTTGTAATTTAAAAGTTTTATTTTTTGTTATTTTATTAATTTGGTTTAATATTATAAAATAATGGTTAAAATGACAAAATTATAAAACAAATTTTTCAAAATTTCGAATTTATTTATGCATTTAAAAATATATTTAAAATAATGTTTTTAATAAAAAAATTATTATCAAATTTAAATAAAAATAAATAAAAACTAAAACCTCTGAGGTTACTAATTTAAATTTTTCATTTTTAAAATATTCTAAGTATCCATGTAATGAGGGTTTGTCATCCCTATTTTGCTTCTCAAGAAACTTCTTGTTATGCATGTTTTGGATTTGGCTTTCTTACCACCCAACCCAAAGAATTCCCCCCTCCGGAATACATATTAAGTCTCATCGAAACCAAGTATAATTCCCCCTTCCATGACTTGCAAGGTCTGAAGTTGTAATGACCTTCTCCTTGCGAACCAGAATTCGATGGACAAAAGTCAATATGACTCCCTGAATAAGAAGATACTTGTAAAGGCATTCTAACAAATCCACCCAATGATACATTGCTATCACTCAACTCACTGCCGAAGTGTATAGTTGAACAAGGGAGCTATGAAACCCCTCTGCCTAAGTCATTGGACTTTTAGCATAAGACGTGAGTTCAATTCTCTTTGGATCCATCAAGATCAAGTTTTCACAATTCAGTGAACTAAGCATGAAGCCCTTTCGGGTGTGTCCATAAAAAAAAATTCACAATTAGGTGAACTGGGCATGAAGCCCTTTCGGGTGTGTACATAAAAAAATTTTGGGACCAAAAACAGAAAAAATAGAAAATCTCTAAATGTACCATCCATGTTAAAAGCTCGAAGCTTACCAAAAGAAACATATTAGAAGATGGGTTATTAGAAGAAGCATATTATTTGTATACGTCATATACTTTTTAGCTTCAATGGTTGGAACGAATAATTGGAATGAATGGGATATCATGGAACCAAAACATCTGTTTCCATACCTTGCCAATCTAAAACTTCCAAAATTTGAGGAGGCATAACTTCCTTGCATCCAACACCAAATCGTTCATTTGATGATAGCTTTAGGATTGCAAGTTTCCATTATTGAGGTAACCAGATGAGGAAGGACCAATGCGTTCAAGGCTATGGCAAACAATATGCCAAGAGGGGAGCACACGAGAGTAGAGATAAAGGATACAAATGCCATAGAGTATGTCTACTAAGGGGTTGTGACTTCCTAGATGGCATAAATGTGGACAGAGGATTTGTGGACATAGTCTAATAATTTTCTAACACTTTCTTACAAGTTTTTTCTCTTATAGTTATTTGGCACAGAAACTGGAATAGGAGAAGGAAATGAAAATTTTGACTTGTCCAATTACTAGACATGAGCGGGTGGTGGCAACAGGTTTCAACACAAAAAGTGCTCTCGGGTGTGGAGACAAAGAAGAAAAAAGAGTCAAATAATTCATAGGAAGTATCAATTTAGTGGCAGAAGTGAACTGAACACATCATTATATCGAAGCTAGGTAAAGGTTTTGGGTGCTACGTGTGCCATAGATGGTGGCACATCTGTGGGTGCACATGTTGTTGTTGTTGTCAGTAAGTAGGTTTTCTATACATTTATGCTAATAATGGTAGGGACTTGTAGATGAATGATGGAGCTAGTGGGGTAATATTACATAAACCATTACTACACATATCCGGTGGAATCCAGTCGCTACTAGTAGCCTGAAATTATTGGTGGGGTTTTTCTCTAATGCCGAAAATTTTGAATTCTACATTATTAATGTGGTAGTAATGTCATATATATCAGGTGGGTCTTCGGGCTGGCGTATCTTGAGTAGATCAATTTTTTATATTAAACTGGGTACTTTCTCCAGGTACTTTTTATCACTTCTCTAGCTACCACTAATATTTCTGATCTTTGGGACCTGTTACTACACCTGGTGTGGGGTATATCTTACTTAACAAGTTAAAAATTTTATTGGGCTCATTTATTTCGTAGGGGTATATACATCCAGGTACCTTTGGAGGTGGGTTTTTGGCATTTCGACATAGTTGTCCACATTTATGGGGCGTTACCCTAACAGACGGGCATATGAGCACAATTAAACCGACGGACTAAACCACCCGGTACTGTAGTGGAGAACTATATTTCATTACTCACATGGCAGGGTTGGAGGCCTATTTAGTAGCTATTGGAGATGATGTGTCCACACACGAGGCTCTCTTTAAGGCCACTGTGGTTGTGGAGGGTGGACTGATAAACTCTCCACAATATGGTGTGCGTGACATCTCATTCACTCCTCGGGAGGATAATTACTCCACAGATGGCGCATTTACTCAACCTCAGGAAGGAAATCATGGACAACAACCATTTGATCCAGGAACTCATCGGGCACTACTTTCACAGAAAACAACAAAACCTTACAAACCTGCTACAAAAGGTAAATTTATGAGTTTTGGCTACGATATTATGTGGGATCATTATGCGAGCTTGCATAAGAGGGCTCTTGTAGGGAAGTGGTTTTTCAAAAGGGAAAAATCCGCAAATATGGAAAATTGGATCAATTCGGCCTAGGTGAAGTTATTGGGCTACCCTCCAAAGGTTTGTAAGCTCATGAATGGATGGTTCAGTTATCATTTTATGACACAGGAGGATTTGGAGGAAATCTTGAAGCGACGTATGTGGGCGGTGCTTCCTTGCTTTACACTGATGGTATATTGGCTTTAACCTAATGAGGAATACTCCCCAAAACCATCTAGTATGGGTTAAAATATCGGGGCTGCCACTGGAATACTGGACACACCACGTTCTGACTTCCATAGGGAATTCTATAGGAAAATGTGTATTTGTGGATCCTAAATGCTTTGGGGTATATGATAAATGAGTTGTGCGGCTTCTGGTTGAAGTCTCCTTCTCAGGCAGACTGTCACCTTACATCGATTTGGCATGGGAGAATATCTCTCACAGACAAAGGCTGGATTTATGGAACATTCCTTTTCAGTTTCATCTGTGCCACTGCACTGGTCACTTGCGTCAACTGAGTCCTCGAAGGTTCTCGGGGTCGTCACATGGGGTACATCTCTCACAGCAGTGTCCACAACGTGTGGCTGCGCCGAGGAATGTTCCTACAAATTCTAATCATGTGACTCCAGGTATGCCTATCCAAACATATTATCCTCCTTTTTGTCGAGATTCACGTCTATTTACTTAAACATTATTCTTGCCTGCACCTCCATGTTCCCTCGGCCTATGTACAAACGCTCTCCTCCTGGCCCGACTTTACTGGGCTTACCTGATCAGAATCTGGATCAGGGGCAAAAATTAGCTCAAAAATTAAATTGCTCGGAATTTCACCAAACTAGAATTACGACGACCAGCCCATCACAAGCAATCCAACACAAATCGTTTCATCGAAAATCGTGTTCAGATGAAGGAGTTAAGTTCCGATGATCACCATTCAAAACAAGTAAATTTAAAAAAAAATTGCAAAACGAGTACAACTGATGACATGACAGTCCAGTCAGCATGCAAAGAATATTATTCAATTTTTGTCCAATGAGACTGTGACAAGTGTCACTATGGGATTCGCTAGTTTGGTTTGTGAAGGTAAAAATCGCCCAATTTCCTCTAAAGTTGAATGTGGGTTCATGAAATTTCATGTGCTGGAATTATTTTTAATATATTAAGGCGGATTAATATATTATATAGTTTAAAAAAAATCATATATATATATATATATATATATATATATATATATATATTTCCAAACTTATATATTTAACATTTCACATATATCATTTAATACATTTCAAATGTATTGGGAGGCATACGTTTTATTATGGTGGAGCAAGAATTTAAATGTGGCATTAGATTCAACTATAGTCCGCATATATTTTAAATAAGGTGGAAATTGCAATGTTTGTATTAACGTTGGTGGCACATATTAATATTTTCAAAGTCGGATTATAACCTATGGTCATGGAGGCGTAATATGGACGCATTTAAAACATTTACAAAGGTTTCGAATATGGCATATTCTTCGGTTATGTAATATTCCAAATTTTCCACCAGCTAATTGGAATATTAGAGTTCTTACTTTTCTTATTTAGTTAAGTAAATAAAAGGGTGGAGGGACCCATAAACCCAGTAGATTAATAAAATCCACTTCTATAGTGTGAATGTGGGTTAATTGAGTAATGGAGTAGCATTATGGAGTACTGGAGCAGCATAAGAATGAAGAAAAAGTGGAGGTCATAGAGCATCAATGAGGAAGATGATGGAGATAGTAGAGGAATAAATGCAAGATGATGGAGATAGTGGAGAAGCAATTGCAGAGATGATGGAGGAAGTGGTGCATTAAATGCAGACATGATGGAAGAAGTGGAGAGTAATTGCAGCAATGATGGAGATCATGGAGGAAAACACGGTCTTTATGGAGGCTACTGGCCACATGTGCAACACAATTATGAGGTGGGCCAAGGCTAGGGAACGCTCACAACCATAAAAGGAAGATGAGGGCAGCAAAGGAGGGGAGTCTATATTTTTATTGATGAGTGTCGTAAGATAGTTCTTTGCATGCTTCAACTGTTTAGCTAAGTCTGCTATGTTGTTTAGCACCGGGTGTTCTCGAGCGGGAATCCCACCCTTACTCATGGGGGACTTCGAGTGCCTGCTCTGGGAAGGTTTTCTTGGGCAACATTCATCATCTGACAATCAATGCCACTTTCAGCCACTCTCATCTGCACTTCTAGCTACAGGAATTACGCATTCTTGAACTTGGGTTTGAGAGCTGGAAGGTTGTTCTCAGTACTTCAGCTGAGAAACCTATGGAGGGATCATCCCTTTACCTTGTGGATCCATTTCAGTCTTCTAGGAGTTTTATTGACATATCCGACATCAGGCCATCCATCTATTCTCCTATACAGCAACATTTCCTGCAGAAATTGTGTAATTCTGCAACGAGGGTTTGAGGAGAAGAGTAAGTTCTAAGAAACTCAGCTTGGAATCCTGTGAGGGATTAATCCTTCACTCTGGGGATCACTTCAGCAACCTGGGATCTGCAGTGTATTATCTATCAGCAGGCTACATCATCAACCCTCCTAGACATTGCAGTATTTCCCAGCAGTTGTGCATGCAACAGCTGCATCTTGAGAGGAGGAGCTAGAACTCAATCTTCTAGCTTGAGAATCGGGAGAAAGAAACAACCCTTCAGTTATTGAGCTGAGTGGGTGATATTGAATCAGATAGATAATTATTTCAACCCCATATCAGTAGTTGTCTCCTGGGAGTGTGTAACTCAGCCATCAGGGGTGTAGTGTGCAACCCAAAAAGGGCCAAAATTCCAAACTCAAAATCTCGCCAAACCATTTCTGTGTTTTTCTGGGTTTTTTTATTAGAGTCTGTGGTTAAAATCTCAGATATTTTTTAGCACTCCAGCAGCCTCTCGCACATAAATATTCTTCCCAGCAGCAGCAGTTTTTACTTTCCAGTGCTAGTTTTCAGTAGAGTTGTTTCAACCATCTTTGGATGGCTTCAGTGCATCCCTTTTTGGAGCATTGTATATATTCATTTTTTTTTTATACATATTGATATGGCTCAGTTGTTTCCGCTCATATGTATGATGTTTTGATGTATTCCAACATTTTTCCAGTTTTATATGTTTTATTCTTCGTTGGAATTGTGCATATGTTCTATATTCCCGTCTTTCCCATTTTGGGATATTACAGTGGTATCAGAGCATGATCTTTGGCTCAACTTGTGGGAATTTCATGACATCAGAAGAATGAGAAGAAGAAGTAGAAAACGAAGAATTCTACAATGGAGGAAGGATGGAGTTTTGCCACACTTCTCTTCAGATATATGCAGGATCTCACCATGGAGATCAAATAAATGAGAAGGGAAAGGAAAAAGGAAACCTTAAGAGGGTTTCAGAATGGAGAAGGTTCGAGCACTTCCTATCAGCAATATAAGCAACCGACGGTGCAGAAAGTTCCACAAAGCACTACTATGCCCACTTTCCTTGAAGAAGGAAATGAATGGCATGGAGATGGAGGATATTTGGAGCATGAGACTCTGAGTGATTATCTTGCATATTACAATGCTCAATCTAGAGCATTCAAAGAGAATCTGACTTTCCAGCAGTTTTGCGAGATCAAAGAAAACCGGAGACCCCGCAGTAGCAATTGAAGAAGAGGTCACGTTCAGAATAGATTCTTTCTGCCTACATTTGATGCGTCATCCACAAGCATGGAAAAACTTCTTGGATGGAGAAGTTAGATGCATTCTTCCATCTACACCAAGTAGCAGAAGCAGAGGCTGTTCAGATTGCAGCGCTACTCCTTGAGGGTGAAGCAAATGACTGGTGGTTTGAAAGATTGAAACAAGCAAGAGTGATGGTGTATCTAGAGTTCACTCAAATATTGGTAGAGAGGTTTGATAGAAGAAACCCGAAGGCACATTCCATTGATACATTCTCCAACAATGAAGAGAAAGTGCATGAGAAGCAGAAGGGAGATGTCAGCGCTTATACACCAGGAGGAGAGAAACTACCACCACCACCAGCTGCAGTAGAGGTACTTGCATCAATGGGCAGAGCACTTGCATCTTTGCAAGATGGTCCTGAGCATTCGACATTGAGAGTCCCAGGCATGATTCAGGAGATGCATGAGGAATATGAACCAGATACCAGTGCTTGTGCAGCAGTAGAGGAGCAGCCATCACCATTATCAGTAGTTGGAGAAGCCATTGCACCGGTTGGAGGAACCCTTGTATCTTTGAAAGATGTTCCCAAGCATTAGCCAATCCAAGGTATGCAAACATTTCCACCCCAAATAATTTCAGCACATCAGATGGAGATTTGTTGGGTCATGCCATCAGGGCAATTGCATGACCAAGGGTTAGAGCACATTATTGATTTGGAGTAGCAGACTATCACTGTGCAGAGGACCCTTGACTGGTTCAAGGAGAAGATGTATAGCTATGCCAGTTTGACATTGTTGAGTTGTACACAACACTTTGTGTTGGTGTGTGGAGTTTCTAAGGATGGGATTAGCACAGTCCTAATGCAGGGAAGCTATACAATAGATTTCAAGAACCGGAAGTTACTGTCGCATGAGTTGTCGTATCCTATTTACGACAAAGAGATATTGGCCATTATGCATGCATTGTTCAAATTCTGATTGTTTTTTATTGGCAGGAGATTTCAGGTGAAGACCAACCACCATAGTCTTCAACATATTTTTGAGGAGGAGGAGTAGCTACAGAAGAGGCATCAATGGTGGATCAGTACAGTGCAGGACTATGAGTTCAGAATTGTGTATGGAGAGGTCCATGTGACAGTAGATGCACTATCATGGAGATCAACAGTGTTGTCACTGAGGAGTAATGATGATTCGAGGACCTAGTTATTACTTGAGAATTTTGATGACCGCTTCACTTATGAAGCATTGAATGGGTATATGGTAGATGGTAGACATCATATAATGGATAACATCTTCCATTATCAGGACAAAGACTTCTTGATGAGCACCTCACAGCTCAAAGAGGAGTTTCTGCCTGCAGCATATTCAGAACCTCATAGGTTCTACTGGGCCATCGGAGATAGGTTCTCATGGGGAGACCTCAAGGAAGATGCACTTTGACATATCATGCAGTGCAAATATTGTCATCAGATTGTGGAGGATGGTATTGTCGACATTGATCCGCTGTCGAGGTATGCACATTGCTTCGACATTTTCACACAGTACATCTTTTCACCCGTGACCGGATTATCTTTCCAAGATGTCTTCATGCTTCATGGTCTTCCCAAGGCCATAGATAGTGATGGGGACAGTTATTGTATGAGCAATTTTTGGCGAGATCTCCCCCATTGGGTGGATACTGAGATGGGGCATGATATGAGTCATCACCCACAGTTGGATGGATGGATGGAGATGATGAGCAAGTGGCTGAAAAGATACTTGCAGATCTATGACACAGGGTAGTAGAAAGCATGGTTGCGTTGGCTGCTCTTGGTTGAGTATGGTTACCACCCGAATTTTCAAATTGAGATGTTACATGCCTTGCACAGTACTAAGGTGATGCAGTAGTAGGAGGCATGGATGCGCTGGCTACTCTTGGGAGAGTATGGCCAAGACATTTCATTTTATATGTCCATTGGCATATCATTGTTTCCTACCTTGCACAATAGTGATGGGATGCAGCAGCTGGAGGCATGGATGCATTGGTTACTCTTGGGAGAGTATGGCCACCATATGACATTCCACATGTCAATTGGGATGTCACTGTTTTATAGTCGACATGATGACGTGTTGTGGCAGCATGAGGCCTTTTTGCGTTGGCTTCTCTTGAGGGAGTACAGATACCATAATTGGTATGATGATGATGTGATGTGGTAGCAAGAGGCATTGTTGCGGTGGATTCTCTTGAGATAGTATGGCTACCATACTTGGTATGATGATGATGTGGTGTCGCAGCAAGAGGCATTGTTGCGGTGGCTTCTATTGGGAGAATATGGTTCGACATTTCACATGTCAATCCATATGTCTCTATTTCCTACTTTGCACAGTGTTGAGATGATGCTTAGATCAAGCAAGGCCACCAGGGCCAAGGAATGGAGCATGGAGAGACACAACCTACTCCATGTAGCATGGGTTGGAGAGATAGTTTATGAGTTTGGATTTTTCACATGGGGAAGGAACCACTACACTTCACATATCTCATGCAGCGAAGAGGATCTTGGACAATAGAGAGTTGCCACTTGGGGACTCATTTATGAGGAGAGGCATCTAGCTACACAACTGGAGGCCATTCTAGACATTCTAGAGAGGCAACTATGGAGTTGGGCATTCATAACACATTGGAGCAGATGGGGAAACCTTCATATGAGGATGCCACTTGGGAGGGAGATGGATTTCTGCAGCATCTAGTTTTGCAATTGCTTGAGGAAAAGCAACATTTTGGCGGGGAGGATTGTAATATTCTAAATTTTCCATCAACTAATTGGAATATTAGAGTTCTTACTTTTATTATTTAGTTAAGTAAATAAAACGGTGGAGGGACCCATAAACCCAGTAGATGAATAAAATCCACTTCTATAGTGTGAATGTGGGTTAATTGAGTAGTGGAGTAGCATTATGGAGTAGTGGAGCAGCATAATAATGAAGAAAGAGCAGAGGTCATAGAGCATTAATGAGGAAGATGATGGAGATATTGGAGGAATAAATGCAAGATGATGGAGATAGTGGAGAAGAAATTGCAGAGATGATGGAGGAAGTGGTGCATTAAATGCACACATTATGGAGGAACTGGGGAGTAATTACAACAGTGATGGAGATCATGGAGGACAGCATAGTCTCTATGGAGGCTAGTGGCCACATGTGTAGTGCAGTTATGAGGTGGGCCAAGGCTAGGGAATGCTCACAACCATAAAAGGAAGACGAGGGCAATAAAGGAGGGGAGTCTGGATTTTTATTGTTGAGTGTCATAAGACATTTCTTTGCACACTTTTGTTGTTTAGCTAAGTCTGTTGTGCTGTTTAGCACCGAGTGTTCCCGAGCGGGAATCCAACCCTTACCCACAGGGGACTTCAAGTGCCTAATCTGGGAAGGTTTTCTTGGGCAACATTCATCATCCGGAAATCAGTGCCACTCTCATCTGCACTTCCAACTATAGGAATTACACATTCTTGAACTTGGGTTTGAGAGTTGGAAGGTTGTTCTTAGTACGTCAGCTGAGAAACCTATGGAGGGATCATCCTTTCACCCTGTGGATCCATTGCAGTCTTCTAGGAGTTTCATTGACATATCCAAAATTAGGCCATCCATCTATTATCCTATGCCACAACATTTCCTATAGGAATTGCATAATTTTGCAGTGAGGGTTTGAGGATAAGAGGAAGTTCCAAGCAACTCAGCTTGGAATTTTGTGATAGATTAATCCTTCACTCCAGGGATCACTTCAGCAGCCTGGGATTTGCAGTGTATTATCTATCATCAGGCTACATCATCATCCCACCAAGACGGTGCAGTATTTCCCAGTAGTTGTTCATGCAACAACTGCATCTTGATAGGAGCTAGAACTCAAGCTTCCAGCTTAAGAATTGGGAGAAGGGACCAACCCTTCAGTTATTGAGCTGAGTGGGTGCTATTGCAGCAGATAGATCATTATTTCAGCCCTATATTAGTAGTTATCTCTAGGGAGTGCGTAACTCAGCAAGTAGTGGTGCAGTGTGCAATCCAAAAAGGGCCGAAATTCCAAGCTCAAAATCTGGTCAAAGCATTTATGGGTTTTTTTTAGTAGAGTCCGTGGTTAAAATCTCGAATCTTTCTGAGGACTCCAACAACCTCTCACACATAGATCTTCTTCCCAGCAGTAGTAGTTCCCAGCAGCTACATCAGTTTTTACTTTCCAGTGCTATTTTTTAGTATAGTTGTTTCAACCATCTTTGGATGGCTTAAGTGCATCCCTTTTTCGAGCACTATGTGATCCAGGTGGATTAAACAGGTACTAGTACAAGTGGCTCAGTAAAGAGGGCTCAAAAATAAAAGTGTTTGGATTGTTATCAAACTAGCTTCATGTTGTAGATCTCGTCTTTCTAATTCCAACGGCGCAGACGACACTCAATTCCGAGTCCGTATGAAGGAGTTAGGAGCGGTCAAAGTTTTAGTTTGACTTGGTGACTTGGCAGCCTTAAAGAGGACGCAAATTGGACCAAAATCGGCCACCGGATTCTGGCACACTTAGGCCAGACTCTTGGCGAAATTTTTGTCTAGTTAAATTTCCTCCTACGGTCAAAAATCGGATTTTTCAAAAATGCACAGTTTGTTTTATACAAACAAAAATCATTTAAATATTAAATAGTTATTTTAATAACTATTTAAAAAGCACATAAAAAAACCTTCGGAAGAACCAAACCAACCTTCGTGCCACGTCCACCACGGAGCCATCGGAAATAGTGGGGCGGGCCGACCCATGCGGGCCCGGCCTCCATAACTTGGCTTTTCAATTAAATACGACCGGTGAAAAAAAATCTGCGGGGTTTTTTATAAAGTAAATATGCAGTTGTGAAAACAATATTTGTTTTATTTACGGAAGGGGCGGGATTTGATCCCCCAACCCCATGCCTATTATTGCACCATTTTACCCACTGCACCCAACGGTGGGCTTGGTAAAGTCCGCCCAGAAAACTTATTTAAACTCAGATTTCTACAAGTGCGCCAGGCCAAGGAGGAGAAAGATGGAGCACGAATTTTTTGAGTATTAATGTTATTTTGCAGCTAAGCATGGGCACGGAATCTGATGAGATGCACGGATTTCCAGACTTATGATTTTTTTATTGCAAGTCATGTGGAACCATGAGCCAGAAAAGAGGCAGGAGGAACCTTGATTGAAGCCAAATTTTCAGGAGGGTGAAATTTTGACTTTGTCCAAATGGGACAAATTTTATGTCATTTCTGCACTACTCGACACCATGAGTCTGATGGCGTGCTCAGTTTCTTCATCTGAGTTTTTAATTTTTCAGCCACTTTTGGAAGTGGGTTATGCAGGTGTCAGATTTCCACATGTGAGCAGTGATTTTCACCTTTTTCGATGCCACAATATTGATGGTGTTTTCAGATTCAGCCGCAAAGCAGCTCAACCTTCAACAAATGGCAGCATGAGGTATATGATGTGGATTCCATGTACTTATTTATTTATTTCTCGTTGAGATGCATTAGGTCTTGCAGATCCCGGTTGATACATGAGTCGTGGGATCTTGCCTTGTGTTGTTATTGATGTACTTTCAACTATGGATTTGTGTCATGTATGAGTCCCTTTTATGCCACATTGGCGGGATGCTCCTTTTCATATGTGTATTTTGAGATTCCTTGTTTTCCAGGATTGGTGGAATACTCTTATTTATTACATGTCAGCTATGGTCATACTGATAGGAGTCTTGCTTTATGTATGAGAGTTCCGCAGTGGAACATCTCTTAAAGAAGTCAAGCCACTCCTGCGTGAGGGCAATTTTTTTTCCTTGTATGTCATAGGGAAACACATCCATGTACATCTTCTTCTTACAACACATAATGCAGCGGCCTACACCATCTTGACACCGAGGCCCGGAGATATAGTCCCTCCTGGACGAACTCCGTCATCAAACGACGTGTTCTTATGATTGCTGATCTTATTCATTTATGTTCCTCTTATTTACAACTACAATTGTTCCTTTCAGTTCTTTAACGTCTTAATTAAATGCAATTCTATTTATCAGCCAAAGTAAAAGGTCTTGATTAAGGGTATCAAGATTTTACCCTGGATCACTGTGTATATTCATTTGATGTTGATACATAATGATATGGCTAAGCTGTTTCTGCTCATATGTATGATATTTTGATGTATTCTGGAATTTTTACAGTTTTATATGTTTTATTCTTAGTTGGAATTATGCATATGTTCTATATTCTTATCTTTCCCATTTTGGGATATTACAGGTTATCAAAGGTGGTGATACGAAGTTATATGGTGGACCAAAAACATGTATTGAGGGGCAAGGTCGTGGTTTGACCCCAAGAACTCCCCCAATCCACTCAAGCGCCTTCACCAACAAGCCACACATTTGATCCTTGAAAAGGATGCGACCGACATTGCCTTTAAATCGCATTGGATCTCGGATGGTGGAGCGGAGGGGGCCAACCCCACGGGCCAGCCCTCCTCCACATGACCGTGCACCATATGACCCAGTTTTAAGTGCCCAACAATAAGTGTGGATTAGTGCAGTTAATCACACTTATCCATTAATTAATCTGTAGTTAGAAGTTGGTGAAATTTCAGCGGATTCCCCAAATTTAGCACCACTTCTAGATTTGGTGGAGCTAACTGACTGTTTTCGAGATTTAGAGGCAGAATCTAGGGAAAAATTTAATGAGGCCTATCTTGGTCAATTTTCGACCAATTTTGGCTCAGGAATAGGCATTACTAGTAGATTGGCATGATCTGAATCCATTGGAACATCTTGCAGAGGCAATGGAGAAAATATACATGTGTTTTGGGTCACTTGAATAATTTTGAAGCCGAGGGCCACCAGGAGGGAAGGCCATGCCTAGATCAGTTGAAGGCCAAATGGACTGAATGAATAGTCATTTTTTTATTTATTTGATGCTCTAAACATAGTGGTATAGTTTATAGAGGTGTTGGAGCACATATTAGGTTGTTTTTGTCACTTTGGAGATTAAACAAGCCCATGGCCACCAAGATGGGAGGTCAAGCCTAGAGGAGATGGAAACCAAATTCAGAGGCTGAATAGTCATTTTTGGGGTAGTTTAGTGTTCTGAAGCCAATGGAATAGTTTTTAAATCCATTGGAGTTATACGGGTGCTTGTAATCAGACATTTTACTCTTAATCTCAAGAGGACCTAACTAGTTAAAGCAGGTCCATGGAGATGTAGCCCATGAGTGGTGAACTCCATCATCATCCATTGGGTTATGTGATTGTTGTGATTTATGTTTCTACATTTCATTTTCTGTATATGAGTTTTTAAAATATAATCAACTCATAATTTGATCATTAAAAACACATGAAACTACACACATAAACCCCTTCACAAATGGTTAACTTGAGTCGATCCTTAAACTCATTTTTAATACTGATGAGGGAGCTTGCATAGCAATAAAATTTTTTCCCATATTCAGATCAAGTTCGTATCAGAGCAAAATTTTAGCTCATTTTAGCCAAGGATAGCTAATCCTTCTACAGCTATTGGTTTTTGAATTTGTGTAAAGAGAATTTAATTGTGTGCAAGTTTATGTGTGAAGAAGAAGATCAAAATTGAGAATTCAATTCTCAAATCACATCAAAGAAGCTTTTTATGCATTGCATGTGTGATGGTAGATTCATTAAGTGATGTTTCTAGTCAATATTCCTTAACAAAACTCTTTGATAAAGAGATGTTGCAGAAACTCTACATCATGATTGATAAGATGCAAGAGAAGTATGAAGATAGGAGGGAGAGCGTTAGACTTCAAGAGCAGTTGATTTCCATGAAGGAGGATAAGAAAGAGCTTCTTGAAAAGATACATGAGATGGAGACTCAACTCCATGATAACAAGGAAGACTTAGCCAAGTATGTGCTTCAAAAAGAAGAGGTATGCAATTCAAGTTTATATTCAATTTCTTCTCAAAATGAATGTGTAGGTTCTTTTGAAATACACACTAGAGGAATAGGGTCCAAATTATTGATGAAGATGGGCTATTAAGGTAAAGGATTATGCAAACATGCACAAGGCATATTTGAGCCAATTGTTGTCGAGGAAAGGCCTAAGTATTTGGGTCTTGGTTATGGACAACATGATGGAGAAAGATCTAAAGCCAAAGAGGCACATGAAGGTGTTCCAAGAAGGACTTTCATTTCATGTTCATTACCTCAAGCTTGTGAAGATTGTGTTCATGAGGAATGCAAATTTTTTACACCCACTTTGCAAGAAGGTGCTCATAAGCATGCAACTAATGAGAATGGCGAACAAGAGGATGCTAAAAAATCTATAGTCTTTGAATGCATTGTTGGTATTCCAAAGAGAGCCACTACCTCATCAAATTCACCTCCTCAGGAAGGCGACAAAGGTGAATGTTAAAGGTATAAATCTACTTTTAATCAAGTTGCTTTTGATTATGATAAACATGGCAAATTCTCACATAAGATTTGGAGAAAGTTTGCATGTTCCTTTTGTGGTTTGGATAACCATAATGTTTCAAGATGTTGGAAGAAGATAGCCATGCATAGGAAAATTTTAAAGTAAAGGAAGCAGAAAGCCAAAGGTCCTTTGAACAAAGCAAACCATGTTGAAAAGAAGAGGCAATTGTTTTGCACTCATTGTCATAAGCAAGGTCATCTTGTAGACAAGTGTTGGACTTTGTATCCACCAAGTCATCCACGACATTTGAAGAAGGTGGAGAAAGAGAATGGCAAGAATGGAAAAGAAGATTCCATAATTGATGTCGGTCAAGATGATTCACATGATGATGATGTGCAGTGGAAATAAGCACCATTGAAATGGTTTGGTAAGAGATGGTTAGATTTCTTATCCAATTAAGGCTTTGCATGTCTTTTGATGTTGATGCATTTATTTTCCAATGGAATGCATGTTGTATGTTTATGCCAATAATTTGTTTGAAAGTGGAGTATGTTGACTCACTTTATTGCAGAAAATTTGTTCATTTCAGCTTTAAGTACATGTACATATGAATGGAATTCTTGTACTTGTGAGAGAGTTGAAGAATTGTATACGTGCATGAGAATTTGTGTGTATAAAAAGTGGAATTTTGATTGTTTCATTGTGCTTGAACATGCATGAGTAATTGACTTGTGTTGGTTGATTGCTTTGTTTAACATGTATGTTTTCAACTTGAGAGTGTTGATCATTTGCACATGAATGAGTGTCGACATGTGTTGGTTGATTGTGTGTTGCATGCATGTCATATCGACTTGGAAGAGTTGATTTTGTCTCCAAAGACGAGAAGGAGATGTTGACGAAGTGTTTCATGAGATGTGAAATCCTTTTTGTTTTGGGAAAAGAATCGTCAAGTTATTACACATGCTTATGCTTGACTTGAGAGTCATTTGTTTGAAAAGGAATGTTTTATTGACTTATGTTTGGCCGATAAATTTTGACACCAAGATGTGAGAGTACATGGCGATGTTCACATGATGTGAAATTAGTTGCTTTGAAGGACTCGTAAGAGGATATGTCTTCAAGTTGTTTCTTGCATGATGTGTTTATTATGACAAGATGTCAAGAAAATTTTGCAGCCATTGTAGACCATGTTATGTGTTGACGCCAAGAAGAGAAGGAGATGGCGAATGCACTCTTCCAGATGTGGAATTTGGAACTGTGGAGATAAAAGAATGGTCATTTCTTTTCTTATTTTTACTGATGTTGGATCATTGTTGTAGTTCACTCATTGTGCAAAGGAGGAACATGATTCTCAGTGGGAAGGCACCGAGGAATCAATTTGGTACATCAAAAAGCATTATATCAGCAAGCAGCCATCAAGTGTTGGATTGGGTCAACAACAAAATGAGAACAGTGGTTGAACAACCAAGCCATTTGCAAGGAAAGGCAAGGCATGTCAGTGACCAAGTGGTTGTCATAGCGATTTTTCCAAATATAATCAAGATGATAGAACTTGGGAAATAGAAGAGTGTTAAACACTTATGAGATAACCAACTTTTGTGGGTCCAAAAGCATGTCAGTGTGAAGGAGTGATCATAATTTGGATCAGGGGAAAAAATTAGCTCAATAATGAAAGTGCTTAGAATTGCACCAAACTATAACGACATCGACTGACCCTTCGTAAGGAATCCAACGTAACTCATTTCATCGAAAACCGAGTTTGGATGAAGGAGTTATGGTTTGTTGATTTCCGTTCAGAACAGGAAAATTTAAAAAAAAATTATTGCGAAACAGGTACATCTAATGAAATCACAGTCCAATCAGCATGCAGAGAATATTCTTCAGTTTTTGTCTCATGAGACTGTGACAAGTGTCATTGCAGGATTTGCCAGTTTGGTTTGTGAAGGTAAAAATCGCCCACTGTCCTCTACAGTTGAATGTGGGTTCATGAATTTTCATGTGCTAGAATGATTTTTAATATATTAAGATGAATTAATATATATATATATATATATATATATATATATATATATATATATATATATATATAATATGGTTTAAAAAAATTCACATTATATATATATATATATATATATATATATATATATATATATATATACGATATGGTTTAAAAAAATTCACATTATATATATATATATATATATATATATATATATATATATATATATTAATTTCCAAACTTATATATTTAACATTCCACATATATCACTTAATACATTTGGAGGCATACGTTTTATTATGGTGGAGCAAGTATTTAAATGTGGCATTGGATTCAACTATAGTCCACATATCTTTTAAATAAGGTGGAAATTGCAATGTTTGTATTAACGTTGGTGGCACATATTAAAATTTAAAAAGTCGGATTATAACCTATGGTTATGAAGGCGTAATATGAATGCATGTAAAACATTTACAAAGGTTTCAAATATGGCATATTCCACAGTTATCAAAGGTGGTGATACGAAGTTATATGGTGGACCAAAAACACGTATTGAGAGGCGCAGTCGGGGTTTGACACCAAGACCTTCCCCACTCCACTAAAGAGCCTTCAGCAACAAAATAAACATTTGATTCTTGAAAGGTATGCAGCCGACATTGTATTTAAATCGCATCGAATCTCGAATGGTGGAGCGGAAGGGGCCAACCCTCCTCCACATGACCGCGTACCATATGACCCAGTTTTAAGCGCCCAACACTAAGTGTGGATTAGTGCACTTAAGAACACTTATCCATTAATTAATCTGCAGTTAGAAGTTGGCGGAATTTCGACGGATTCCCCAAATTTAGTTCCACTTCCATATTTGGTGGAGCTAACTGGCATTTTTCTAGATTTAGAGGCAGAATCTAGGGAAAAATTTAATGAGGCCTATCTTGTTCAATTTCCGACCAATTTTGGCTCAGGAATAATCATTCCATTGGAACAACTTGCAGAGGTAATAGAGCAAATCTACATGTGTTTTTGGTCACTTGAAGAATTTTGAAGTCGAGTGCCTCCAACAGGGAAGGCCATGCCTAGATCAGCTGAAGGCCAAATAGAGTGAATGAATAGTCAATTTTTGATGTATTTGATGCTCTGAACATAGTGATATAGTTTATAGAGGTTTTGGAGCATATCTGAAGGTGATTTTGTCACTTTGGAGATTAAACAAGCCCATGGCCACCAAGATGGGAGGTTAAGACTAGAGGAGCTGGAAACCAAATTCAGAGGTTGAATAGTCATTTTTGGGGTATTTGAGTGTTATGAAGCCAATGGTATAGTTTATAAATCCAAACTCTTAATATTTTTGGGTGCTAATATGTGTCTTTAAAAACTCCTAATTGCCTCACATTAATTATCAACCAGGGTAAGTCCTTTTACCTCAAGCGTTTACACAATATGTGCAAGCTATTCATACAAAGAGTAATGCTAAAGCCAATCATTTAATATAGATGCAATCATAAATCTTGAAGCTTTAAAGAAAGTGATTCATCTAAGAATTATAACCCAAAACCGTGATTCAACTAATTCAAATGATAATCAACCGAGAGCACTGAAACATTAATCGAGCTCTTTCAGCTAGATCTAAACTATTGAACAGAAGGAAAGTATTGGAAATAAATATCTATGCTTTAAGTAATCAAAACCATTTCTTTTGACTAACAACTAATTCTTTAAGGAAATAAATTGGAAATGCGTACTTAAAGGAATAAATACCAGAAATCCGAATTATTAAAAGTACTTCAACTGCAAAGCGGGAAAGTAGAATACACTTGCAATAAATGGAAAAGTATAACATAGGGAACAACAATGAGATCCACCAGAGATCGGGCCCTTAGCCACCGACGAATATTGCTTAACTACTCCAGAATATTTGAATGAACAACAACACGAATTATATATTTATCATCACAGTCAATTGACATCACAATCCGATCTTTGTTGTTCAGAACTATGTTATGTGAATTACAATTACGAATTCTGCAGAAATAAAAGATACATCATATTTTAGAACTAGCTCTCCCTCTCCCTTTATAGGTAAAAGGAAATATAAGTGTGATCCCTCAGGATCAAGAGATCCTGAGGGATCCACAACAAAATGCTATCCTCGGACAGTTCGTTCATTCTTGCACTAATCCTTACTGATTTGTCTTCTGGTTCGACCGCATTTAATGCGTCTTCTTTCCCGTGATGAAGTACTGTTATTTCTTATGTTATTTTCAGCATAAAAAGCAAGGAGAATTAGTTTGGACGGCTAAATCGTATCAGGATCATTTTTCATCAAAATCCTTCTATTATATTATTATATCATGGCACAAGATGGATAAGGAAGAGGAAAAATGACAGTAATCAAGAGTAAATACATACCTATTGCAAGGCTCAACATACTCCCTTACTTACCTTTTTTCATGTCCCCATGAAAAATAAATAATTCTTATGCAAATAAGTTAAGGAGTAGGCTGGAGAAGATCAGTCTGTAATAGGCCTGAGACCATGATGTCATGCTAGGTTTGTAAAGGCTACCGCTTCTTATCCTTTAGGTAACTCATAGTCAGGGTGATACTCTTCAAGAGGATACCAAATAATGGGGCTTCTAAAGTGACATCCCACCCAATAGGGTCCTTCTCTAAAGAGAATATTGTTGTATGGGACTAATCGTCTCGCAACAACTTTGAAATTTCCATAATTAAATGGTTCTCTTTCCTTAACATTGTTGCTTGAAACCATCCATCTCATTTTGGATGCAACCAGGGATCTTTCCTGAATGGAGAGGAAATATACTGTTTCTTTTCGCACAATTTCCATATGTATGGGCCCTAAAATTTTAAGCACGCCCTCCTGTGTCATCAGTCTTTTATGCTTAGTAAACAATTACAGAGGGTCAGTAGGTTCACTTCTTACCAAAAGATATAAGTTGTGTTCCTATCTTTGGAACGAATTATAAGCCTTCAACCACTTGAACTGGTTGACTACAAAACAGATAAAAGCCTGAAATTGAATATCTTCAATAAAAGGGCTAGGATTCATATCCACTTCTTTATCTAATATGAAATTATGCAAATAAAATTCACAAAGAAGCCTTTGGACCTTTACTCCATGTGTCTTACAGAAATTTATAAAATCCTCCATTGTCTTCAGCTCAATTGGCTTGCCAGCTCTAACAGCTTTGATGTTTAACAATAAATATCGTTCTAATAAAAACAAGGCATAGTTCGTAGCAGGAGATCGATAAGTCAAGATATCCGAATATAATGAACAAATGGTGTCCAACTAATCCCTGACATTGTTCAGCTTAGTTTTTATCTTCTTCAGTTTTTCTTCTTCCTATATAGCCTTATCAAAAGCCTCATTCTCTGTTAGGGCTAATTCCCTCAATTGTTTTTGTAACTTCTGGTATTGTTGCAGGGAGACTGTTTGTTGTTGATGTTGTTCTAAAGCAAGCTGGGCTTGCGTCAGTTCTTCTCGAAGTTTTAAAATAATAGGGTCATTCCTTGACAAGAAGTCCTTGGATTGCCCTTCTGTCTGAGTGCCGATGCTGTAAGAGGATACCTCTTTAGTTTTTATTTCCTTATTGTGAGGGGACCAACCTTCTGTTTAAACAGCCGCATTTACCAAGTTTTCATGCAAATTAACTTGGGTGGCTATTGTTCGAGTAGGAGCGAGTTCTGTTTGAATTTATATTGATTTTTTCTTACATATTCTTGTTTGTGTAGCTACAGAGGTCACCTTAGGGGCGGTGTTATGAGTTTTATAGTTTTTAATTTCTCGTCGTAGCCTTTTGACTATCTTCTGGAGCTTCCGGTATTTTTGTCGTAGCTTCTTAAGTTTTGCTCTGGCTACTTGGCTCTTTTGAGGAGCGTCCGCTCCACTAACAGGTTTATCAATGGTTTCTAGAGCTGCTTGTTGGTCATCAGGGCTATGTTCCAAAGGAACCATATCGCCTGATTGATTGTCAGAATCATGACTAACTTCTATGTCTGTAGACTTATGCTGGTCCTCATGGCTGTATTCCAACATAATCATGTCACCGGACTGGTTGTCAGATTCTTGAACAATTTCTGTGTCCGTAGCCTCTGGAGATGGGGTGTTTCTATATGCCCAAAATTCTCTGGGGCATGTGTTTCAATTCTGCTGAGACCAAGTGGTCCTCTAGGTTGCATATATACATTAATAGTTTCCATGACCTTGACCATCCCTGTCTCGAAATCCGGTTCTGCTTCAATTTCCATTTCATTATTATAATTATGTTCTTGTTCTTGTTTTGAATTTGCCTCTTCTTCGGGCTCTTCTTCTGAACCGGGTGCCTCTTCTTCAGGTTCTGATTTTTATTCGGCCTCTTCTTTTGAACCGGGTGCCTCTTCTTCGGATTTAGAGTCTCTTATCCTAACTGTACTAGCTACCTCCGCAGGTTGGTTGCTTTCATCCCAAAGATTTGCAGACATCCTCTGGGCTAGTTCAATTCTTACAGACTTCGTGCATTTATGGGGTTCAACCTTTGAATGGGCAGTCCTTTTTCCTTTCGGGGTAGGGTTCTATTGGCTTGTCTCCACAATTGCGGGATGTTGGATTACAGGGTTTTGCATGCTCTCTAGGGCCGTCACGAAACGATCCCAAGTTAAGTTGTATTGAACCAGGCTATGATTGATGATTAATATAATCAATCCATGGTGACTTGTAACAGTTTCAGGGTGTCTGGCCCGTCTTATTCTAACAACAGTATCATGCAGTAAAAAATTCAAAAGAGATGGCAGATTAACAGTGAGTTTTTGTTTCAAGACAACTAATAGTTTAAGTTGTTGTGGTCTTACCACATCTCGGCGTCCATCGCAGGTAATGTATATTTGGATAATGCTTTCTAATTCTTTCCATGGTTCTGCCAGAGAAGATGGTTGGATGCCTTTGCCTTTCCTGACTAATTGTTCACCTTCGTCTTTGAAAGTTTCCACCTCATCTTGCAGCGATACATGTTTTTGTGACCATATAGTCCCTTCTACTAGCAGCCCAGATACTTCAGCTATTACAGTGTCTGTGACTGTAATACTTACCACCCATAATGCTTGAATTATTCCTACTATTGCAAAGGATGAGTGTAATGAAAAAATGCAGCAATACTGAAAAAACATAGCAATACTAAAAACACAACAACACTTAAAGCGATAAAACATCAAGTTGTTGTAACAGCTAAGTGTAGTTGATATTAATTGTGTTATTAAATTTCTGCATGCTGCGTGATCATGGAATATCTTATCATTCAATGAAATAATGACAACGCATGCCTCGTGTAATGGAAGTTCTCTCCCCCTTCGAAATGAGAGGTCACTTGCGACCGAATAGACGGGGAATGGTTGTTCTGACTACAGGATATAAGGATGAAGGGTACAGTAGTAAATGGAACAGAGTACGTAAATAAATGATGGGAAAAAATAGAGATGGATAGAGTAAAAGTGTGGTGTATAATCATAGTAAATGATAAGAGACAAGATGCTTTGGTTGATGATAAGTAATGTGATAAGGAAAGAGGGCGACAATATGTACAAAAGAAGGATTTGCTGATGATAATCCGGATGTACACGATATGATTGAGTAAAATCATGAACGCATGCATAAAGGTTCAAAGTAGGGAAGTGTTTAGAGGAAATAGTCTCTCAGATAAAAATATAAATGGGAAGAGGGTATTATAAGAATTATTGATTGAGGAAATAGAACTTCAATACCATAAGCAGAGCTTCTGCTCCCAGCAGGCATCCATAGCCCCGACAGAGTTTCTTTTTAACCCATGTGATCCAGGATCCTCAATTTATAATTGAAAATTTTCATTGTTGTTTCTATAGAAGAGACCAGTGTGCTGGCATGATAACCAGATAACCATATTGCCATTCACTGGGAAGTAGCAAAAGTGATCAGGCCGGCTCGTGATGAGACCTCCTATTCCAAGGATGTTTTAGCCATCCAATGGATCATAACCCTGGTGTGGTGGCCATAGTGGGAATGTCACATTACTACATCCTTATGAACATGGTAGGCTAGCTCTTAATGAGACCCCCTATCCTCTATCTGTAGATAAAATTTATTTTTCATTACATATTTTTATAATAAATAGAGGGAGGCTCAGTACTCCTTAAGAGTAGGGATGGCGTAAGAAGTTGAAGCATGTCAATAATAAGAAAAATTATACCCATAATCCCATTGATAATAGACCGAGAGAATTATAACCAGGAAGAGTAGAACCAACATGGTAAAGATGATCAATCAGTATCATATACAGTAGAAATCAGTACAGTAAGTGAAATATAAATAATTGTGTCCCTTCCAATTGTTCTATCATCAAGAAGTTGTCTTTGTCAAAAATCATAACGTTAAAAATATTCTCCTGCTTTAATAAAATCCATAAGTCTTACCGGCATGAAGGAACTGTACTTTAGGCCATAAAAGGAATCAAAGAAATGAGGTTGAAATGAGCTACGAATAAGTTCATAAGAGGAAAGAGGTGTTTGTGAAATATAAAAAAAGGTGTTGTTCAGAACACACAAAAATTATGCAAGAACCAAAAAGTGTTGTTCCAAAATCGGAACAAAAAAGACAAAAGAGAGTGTTGTTTCAAAGATGGAACAACTAAATCAAAAAGTGTTGTTCCGAAGATGGAACAACAAAACCAAAAAGTGTTGTTCCGAAGATGGAACAACAAAACCAAAAAGCGTTGTTTCGAAGATGGAACAACAAAACCAAAAAGTGTTGTTCCGAAGATGGAACAGCAAAATCAAAAAGTGTTGTTCCGAAGATGGAACAGCAAAATCAAAAAGTGTCGTTCCGAAGATGGAACTGTAAAATCAAAAAGTGTTGTTCCAAAGATGGAACAAAAAAATCAAAAGGTGTTGTTCCGAAGATGGAACAACAAAACCAAAAAGTGATGTTTCGAAGATGGAACAACAAAATAGGCAGAAAAAAACAAATTGAATCAACAATCCTATTTACAAAAGAAAGAAATGAATTTTTACAAAGATGAAGCTGCCGAAGGATTATCTGCTGCAGTTAAAACTTGCATGGTGGAGTCCTTGCGTATCTGTTGAGAAAAATATTCTCTTGTGAGTGGTCTTTGGTAGAGGCACACTCGATGCCCATTTGCTTTAAAGGAACAATCAGACCCATCAATAGTGGCCAACGTAAGAGTGTCATTGTCATGTACTTCCTTTATTTCATAGGGACCTAACCACCTAGTCTGCAATTTACCAGGGAAGTCTTGAAACTTGGAATCGTAGAGAAGTGCCCTGTCACCCTCGTGAAATTTCTTTTTCTTGATTAGAGAATCGTGCCATTTGGCTCTTTGTTGTTGAATGAGTGCAGTATGCTGCAGAGCCAAAAGCCGAATTTCATCTAATTCATTTATTTGTTGTAATCTATTAATTTGGGCTTCAGTTAAATCTAGTCCCACTTCTTGGGTTGTCCTTAGTGTTTGTATCTCAAACTCTATGGGAAAAATAGGTTCCTTACCAAATACCAGCTGATATGGGGAGTATCCAGTAGTGTTCTTCCAAGTTGTGTGATATGCCCACAAGGTTTCTGGCAGTCGAGTAGCCTAGTCTCGTATGTGCGATGACACTGTCTTTGTTAGAATAGCTTCAATTACTTTGTTGGTGCTTTCTACCTGCCCGTTCGCTTGCGGGTGGTATGGAGAGGTAATTCTGTGAATAACATAATGATTTTTCAGTGTAGCAGCGATCTTGTGGCCTAAAAATTGTGGCCCTCCACCAATGATTACTTCTATGGGTAACCCATATCGTACAAAAATTTCGAAAATAAAGTTTATTATAGTTTCTTCTGTGGCTCTTGGTAATGCTACTGCTTCTACCCACTTAGTTACGTATTCTGTTGCAACCAATATATATGATTTCTGGTTGGATGATGGGTTGATTGGCCCAAAAAAATCTAATTCCCAACGCTCAAAAGGTTCTATGACTAGCTGTGGATGCAGGGGCATCTCATCAGATTGGCCAGAGCGTCCCATCCTTTGATAACTATCGCTGGCCTGAACAAATTTCTTAGCATCCTTAAAAATCGTGGGCCAGTAGTAGCCCATTTGTAAAATTTTATGTCCAGTTCTGCGCTCTGAAAAATTTCCACCGCAAGGTTCATCGTGGCAAACTTTTAATATATCATAAATTTTGTCTTACCTGATACACCCGCGGATGTGCATATCGGCCCATGTGTGAAAAAGGTATCCTCCAACCCAGGAGAACCGAGTGTTGCGCTATAGTATCAATTTCCTTTCTCTGGGTGTCAGATGTTTAGGTAGTTTTCCCACTGCTAAATAATTCGCCACATCTGCATACCATGGCGTTTTCACGGTTACAGCAAACAGGTGTCCATCTAGAAATTGATCCTCTACTGCTATTGCGTCATCTGTTCTTGGCACTCGGGAGAGGAAATCTACCACAAGGTTTTCCTTCCTTGGTCGATCCCTTATAGTTATATCAAATTCCTGCAAAAGTAGCAACCAACGTGTCACTCTTCCATTCGTAATGGGTTTATTAGCTAAGTATTTGATAGCAGAGTGATCCATATATAGAATTACAGGGTATCCAGTTATATAGTGTTTTAATTTGTTAATAGCATAAATAACAGCTAAAAACTCCTTCTCTGTTACTGTGTAATTCAATTCAGCAGGGGTTAAGTTTTTTCTAATGTAATATATAGCGTAGGGTTTCTTGTCTTCTTCTTGGCCAAGAACTGCTCCAATGGTTGTGTCTGGTGCATCTGATGAAATCTGGAATGGTATATCCCAGTTCGGCCCTCGTAATACTGGTGCCGTTGATACTAGCCGCTTTAAATCTGTAAAGGCAGTGTCATATTTGTCAGTCCATATGAAATCACTATTTCCTTTTAAGGCATATAATGGTGCAACAATCTGTGAAAAATTATTGATAAGTCTATGATAATATCCAACAAATCCCAAAAAAATGCGTACCTTTGTTTGAGTGCAGGGAGTAGATAGTAAGAGAATTACCTGTATTTTTTCCGGATCTACCTGAATTCCAGCTGCTGAAATGTAATGACCCAATATCGCGCCTTCTGTCATCATCATATGGCACTTTTCGTGACTTAAACATAGGCTGGTAGCAATACACCGTTCCAGAAATTTTTCCAACGTCTGTAATGCTTGCTCAAAGTCATCTCCATAGGGTGTGAAATCATCCATGTATACTTCCAATCCTTCATTTGTCAAGTCTGCAAAAATACTGAGTATGGCTCTTTGGAATGTGGCAGGTGCGTTACACAATCCAAAAGGTAATACCCTGTAAGCAAATGTTCCCCATGGACAGGTAAAGGTAGTCTTATCATAGTCTTTAGGGGAAATCTGAATTTGGTTGTAGCCATTGAAGTCATCCAGGAAAGAAAAAAATTTCTTCCCTACCAGTGTATTTAGGACCTGATCAATAAATGGAAGGGGAAAATGGTCTTTTTGCGTTGCCTTTTTTATTTCTCTATAGTCAACGCATATTCGCCATTTCCCATTCTTTTTAGGAACCACAACTAATGGAGAAACCCATTTACTGTCAGATATAGGATAGATAAAATTCACATCTAACAGTTTTTGAAGTTCTTCTTTAACGATTTCTTTTAGGTGAGGATTTAATCTACGCTGAGGTTGTCGAATGGTTTTTGCATCTTTTTCAGTGTAGATGTGATGCATGCATAGCTGAGGGTCAATCCCTTTCATATCTAAGTAATCCCAAGCGAAAGCCCCTTTATTTTTCCTAAGGATTTGAATAAGTTTATGTTGTTGGTCATCACTCAGATTACTGTTAATGTTCAGGATCTTCCTTGGCTCAATTTCGATAGGTTTGCTATTATAAACAGTGTTTTTTGGTATTGTTTGGTCATTGATATCTCTCAGGGGATCTTCTTCGATTTCATTGTTAAGGACTGCTTTAATCATTTGGCATTTCGAACTTGATACTGTGGTAGGATGATTGATAAAGGTATTAATAACATCGTCTTCAGTTTGGTTTTTGAATTCAAGGGCATCTACCACAGTCAATGGTGACTAAATATTCTCTGTTAAGTATGTTGCAGCTTGCTTCCTGGTTTTCATAATAGTCAAGCTTGGCTGAGCAGGAGGGTATAAAGCTAAATTTTTCACATCATTCCCCCTAGTTATAGTCATACTGCCTGTCCGACAATTGATATAAGCATCAACAGTCGCTAGCCAAGGCCTTCCCTAATATTAAGGGATGTCCATCTAGCTGGTTCCTAGGGTTAATAATCAAAAAATCCGTCGAGTATTCCCAAGTGTCTACAGAAACCATCACATCTTGTAATGTTCCTTCTGGTCTAATGACTGAGCGATCAGCTAGTTCCAGTAATCTAGTTATTGGTTCAAAGGTTGTGATGCCAAGAATGTTGCAAGTTGTAGTTGTGAGAATATTAATGGCTGCCCGTAAGTCAACTAAAGCATTGGGAAAAGAATGGTCATTTCTCTGGACTGTGACAATGGGGTTTCCGGGATCCTCATATTTTACAGGAGTCTCTTTGCCTAGTAATAAATCAGACAAAGTCCCGACAACATGGACAGTAGGGGATGTTTTTGTTTTCCTCACAGACTTCTTTATACACAATTCTTTAATATTTTTGGCATATATTGGAATGTCTTGGATAGCCTGAAGGAGGGGAATTTTTATACAAATATTCTTAAGTTCACCTAGAAGATCAAAGTCAGGATAATCAATTGGGCATTGTATCAGCAATATTTTTGGGAATGGGGGGGAAGTGGTTATGATTTGTTCAGGATTTTTTTGTCTGACTATATCTTCCCCTTGTTTTATTTGTTGATCATCTACAATCAGATGCTTATTTGTGTGCGGTTCTTCAGGTTGAAAATATTTATCCTTATCTAGAGTGATTATGCGTCCAGATCTCAACTTAAGTTCGTTACATTCTTTCAACTCATCTTCAGGGTCTAGACCCTCAATGATTTGTATTGAATGAACTGATCTGTTATTAGGATTTGGGTTGGGTTGAGCTGGAAGTTGTGGTCGTATATTAGATTGAGAATTCTGCTGCAACGTGTAAGGTGTTGGTAAAGTTGGTTGAGGCAGAGGAACTGTCCCCATAGGTTGGTTCGTAGATCTTTGCCAATTTGATTGCCAGTTCTGATTTTGTGAGGTGGAAGGGGACCATTGGGAGGAATAAGAGTTGTTCTGCCATAATGGTGGCGGGTAAGGGGAATTTGGCCAATTATTATTATTTGGATTTGACTGATTGGGCCATGGTGGCATAAAAAATGCTTGAGGTGGCAAAAACGGTGGCTGATTCTGCCATGCTGCCCCTGAATATTGTTGAGAATTATATTGTGAGGGAGGAAAGAACGAAGATGGATCGATAGGCATACCTGTTTGGCACGCTTTCCATTGATGACGCTGGTTCAACAGATATACTAGTTCCACTTCTTCTTTCGCTTCCTTGAAGACTGCTTTTAATCCTAGGAGTGATGGGCAAATTTCCGTGGCATGCTCTTTAGTACATATGGCACATGTTCATATCGTATCTAGGGGGAATCCTGTCTGCAACAGGGGCAGAAAATAGCCAAGTTTTGTTCTGCTATAGCCTACTTTTTCTTAGCAAGCATGACATCCAATTGTGTCATCAGGGTCCCTAGGATATCAGTCTTGAAATCCTCCAACAGATTGCCGATTTCACTTCGTGTAACACTTCCTCCTTATGCTTTACTATCTCTGGGGCTTGCATCACATCCAACTAGTTTCAACCTTGTACTGCCCCTGGAACACTTGATGCACAAATCTATAATATCTTTATAGTTTTCCTGATAAATGTCACCCTTACCCATTATATTTAGTGTCTCTACCCATTGGTCTTTCATACCTTTGATCATAGTGGTTTTTAGAACATTATCAGGAAGATTTGTGTAAGGAAATATTTGTAGATTATATTGGAAACGCTCTACATATTCTTCCAGAGTCTCGCTAGGCTTAGCTACCATTTGAAATATCCCATCTTTTAGTTCTCTAGTTCTGCAATAATATTGGTATTTTTTAAGGAAATATGTTTTCGTTTGGTCCCAATCATTGATGGTGCCTCCATCGATTCCCATGAACCAACGCAGAGTTGCTCCCTTCATAGTAGAGGGGAATAGCTTCAGCTTCTAGGGGTCGGTAGTGTAGTCATAACCCCTGCATAAGACATCAAATTCGAAAAGGAATGCGTCGGGATCTTCTGAAGTTAGCCCATGAAAGGTAGGAATATTATGTAATGGGATAGCCTTCATGGGGGCATTGATAGCTGTGTCAACAATAGGGTATTGCAATGTAGAATTTTGAGGTTGCTGATTATTAGCCATTTGGTCAAAATATGCCAATATTCTTCAGGGATTTCCGGAGCTAGAGAGTTATTCCTAGGATGTCTGCAAGAAGTTGGAATGGTTCTAATAGCACTACCTTGATCTGGAACACTGGGTGTCCTCTACTCAGTCACTACTTCAAGAGATCTAGGTTCTGATAATTTAATTTTAAGATTTCCTATCTCTTCTTCTCCTTCACGGAGGTTGCAAGAATTTCCTTCTTGTGAAGGGAAAGTTTGTGAATTTTTAGTATCTTGAAAACTCTGCTCAATCCCTTCAGTCTTACTGTGAATATCAGCGTTAGCTATAGATGGTGATCCTGCGGCTTGAAGGAAGTCAGTAGGACGTCTGGCAACAAAAATTCGAGGTCCTACTGATGACTGAGACTCAACTTTTCTTAAGATTTCGTCGATAAAATTTGATCGTCCAAGGGTCACTAGTCCCTTAGGTTTTTCAGGTTTAGAAGGAGGAATTTTGTCTTTTTCAGGTTGTTCCCTCTTAGTCATTCATGCAGAAATACAAACATTCTTTCCTACCTTAAACTCTTACGCAATTCTACTAGAAATAAGGTGGATGAGCGAGCATTTTACTTGTTTGCTACGCAGGTTCTTACCTTCCGTTTTTAATACCCAATTCTCCCTCAACAGAAAATTAAAAAAAAAAAAAAAAAAAAAAAAAAAATCATACATTAATCTTTACAAAGTGGCAACACGCTTCCCAGTAATGGCACCAAAATGTTGGGTGCTAACAGGTTTCTTTAAAAACTCCTAATTGCCTCACATTAATTATCAACCAGGGTAAGTCCTTTTATCTCAAGCGTGTACACAATATGTGCAAGCTATTCATACAAAGAGTAATGCTAAAGCCAATCATTTAATATAGATGCAATCATAAATCTTGAAGCTTTAAAGAAAGTGATTCATCTAAGAATTATAACCCAAAACTGTGATTCAACTAATTCAAATGATAATCAACCGAGAGCACTGAAACATTAACCGAGCTCTTTCAGCTAGATCTAAACTATTGAACAGAAAGAAAGTATTGGAAATAACTGTCTAGGCTTTAAGTAATCAAAACCAGTTCTTTTGACTAACAACTAATTCTTTAAGGAAATAAATTGGAAATGCGTACTCAAAGGAATAAATACCAGAAATACGAATTATCAAAAGTATTTCAACTGCAAAGCGGAAAAGCAGAATACACTTGCAATAAATGGAAAAGTATAACATAGGGAACAACAATGAGATCCACCAGAGACTGAGCCCTTAGCCACCAGAAAATACTGCTTAACTACTCCAGAATATTTGAATTAACAGCAACGCGAATTATATATTAATCATCGCAGTCAATTGACATCGCAATCCGATCTTTGTTGTTCAGAACTGTGTTCTGTGGATTACAAATACAAATTCTATAGAAATGAAAGATATATCATATTTTAGAACTAGCTTTCCTTGTCGCTTTATAGCTAAAAGGAAAGATAAGTGTGATCCCTCAGGATCAGGAGATCTTGAGCGATCCATGAAAAAATGCTATCCTCGAATAGTTCATTCGTTCTTGCGCTAATCCTTACCGATTTGTCTTCTGATTCGACCGCATTTAACATGTCTTTTTTCTCGTGATGAAGTCCTAATGTTTCTTCTGTTATTTTCAACATAAAAAGCAACAAGAATTAGTTTGGACGGTTAAATCGTATTAGGATCATTTTTCATCAAAATCCTTCTATTATATTATTATATCATGGCACAAGATGGATAAGGAAGAGGAAAAAGGATAGTAATTAAGAGTAAATACATACCTATTGCAAGGCTCAACAAATCCTAAGAGGGCCTATCTAGTTAAAGCAGGTCCATGGAGATGTAGCCCGAGAGGGGTGAACTCCATCATCATCCATGGTGTTATGTGATTTCTATGAGTTATGTTTCTGCATTTAATTTTTTGTATATGAGTTTTTAAAATATAATTAACTCATAATTTGATAATTAAAAACACATGAAACTACACACATAAACCCCTTCACAAATGGCTAACTTGAGCCGATCCTTAAACACATTTTTTATACTGATGAGGGAGCTTGCATATCAATAAAAATTTTGTCCATATTCATATCATTACCTCGCATGGGATGCCCTGTAGACCCTCTACGACAGAGCCACTTTTGGTCACTATTTCCCCACGCCAAGGGAGGAATTTCCCCTCTTTTGATCGAGACATCCCTGATGTTACTAATCCCCCTTACACTATCTCTGTGATGGCAGATGTCTCCCTGGATTTGGCGTGTCCTCCATCTATGTCGCTGGACCCTGATCGCAACATCTCCTCCCAAAATTCGGTGGGTAGCGATATCAGTTTTATTCTGCTGAATCCAGACTTGGACCTTGCTCCCTTGACTATCCACCCTATTGCACCAAACTCCCGCACCATTGTTATCAGACCAGTGTCGGCTCAAAACATGATGGTGAGGAAGGGTAAAGGACGCCCCCATAGGAAGATGAGGCTTATTCCACTGAATGATCTAGTACATAATCTGGTTCTGGGCAGTTTTAGAGATATCCATGTCACAATTGTCTACAATCAGGTTCTTAGATATTTTTCGCCCGCTAAGGACCTTCCGTGATGATGTGTATATCATTGAATTTGTGGGGCTTGGGGGATCGCTCCAAATTTGTATCCCTCATAAATTTTGTTCATGAAATCTCTCCTTTTTTATCCTTATGCGGGAGACCATGCCACTGGCTAACATATTGATCTCTTATTTTCATGCCATGTTTCCAAATTGGCACATGGTAGCTACGGATGTTATGGTTTTATCCGACGGACTGGTTTTTATGTGGGATCCCCGTTGGGCCACTTTCAAGGCTTTCAGATTTTTTGGTGGCATCCTTCTTATAGGATTCATGTGAGGTTTCTCAACTAGAATGAACATTATCAATATATATGCGCCATATAATGACCGAGGCCATTTCTAGAAGCGTATGGATGACTGTGAAATTTTGAAGACTCAATACCTTCTCATAGAAGGTGATCTTAATTAAACTCTCAACCAGGTGAAATTTTGGGGACCACCCAATCGCCCAGATAGCTTGGGGAATTACATTGCTGATACATTAAGTGAAAGACATATTAAGGAAGTTCTGCCGGTGAATCTGTGCCCTACTTGGTACAATGGACGTCAGGGAGAAAACTTCATTGCTAAGCGACTCGATCACTTCTTGGCACAGGATAACTTGCTTGAACTCATGGGATTGGTCAAATCATGTGTGGAGGGTCTTATGATCTCAGATCACAAACCAATTTTACTAAGATGGCATTTCGAAAAACCTCAGAGGGGCATACCCTGTAAATTCAAAATATGTTTGTTGGATGACAGTGAGTTCAATAAAATGGTACAGGAATACTTGAAGGCATGCCACAGAGGCCCATATATTTCCCCAATGGCACATATGGAAAAAACCTTACAGTCTCTGAAGTCAAAGGTGTGCATTTGGGAGCAGAATACAAAAAAAGGTTGTTGTTTGAACTAAGCGACAATATACGAGAGAGAAAACATATATTTGATGATATGGATGTCGGGTACATGACACAATAGGGATGGGAGAGAATTAAAATACTTGATGCGAATAAGCGCAAGATCTTACTCATTCAAGAGCAGACTTGGAGGTTAAAAATCCATGCAATCTGGTTGCGTCAGGGTGATCGGAATACAAAATACTTTCATACATATGCAAATATGAGAAGGAAGGAGAATCCTATCTAGGAGATCAATACAAATGGAAAACAGTTCCATTCCACGGAGGAGATTCAAGGAGCGACTATTAATTTTTTTGAAGGTTTATGATGCGCTCGTGAAGGATCCTTTGTGGATGAACATATTTTGGGTTTGGCAGAATACTTGGTCATGTTCTCTGAGGCAGATAACAACAAATTAAAATTTTCGGTCAATGCGAAGGAGTTTGACAAGGTCCTTAGGTATTTTGCTCAAGACGAAAACCCAGGGCCAAACGGATGGACCATAGAAATTTTCTCACATTTTTCTGACATGCTGATGCAGGACATTGTTGACATGGTGGAAGAATCCCACAGGGAAGGTTTTTTAAATGGGGCAATAAACTCCACATTTATTTCTCTCATTCCGAAGAAAACAAACTCCACTTCTTTTTCGAACTACTGGCCTATCTCATTATACAATATTTTATATAAAATCATTTCTAAAATTCTTGCAGAAAGGATCAAGGATGTATTATCCAAGCACATTTCAAGGGAAAATTTTGGATTTATTCATAACCGGATGATACATGATGCAGTGGCATCAACACATGAAATCATACATACTATTCACACTAAGAAAATGGAGGCGATCGTCATGAAAATTGACGTGAGCAAGCTGTATGATTGTGAGGATTGGGCATTTTTAGGAATGTTTCTCATCAAGATAGGGCTTGCAAACAACACAATGGAATGGATCATGGGGTGCATTCCCAAGGCTCCTCTGGCGGTCCTGATAAATGATTTTCCATTGTTGGGTACCGGATTTGTATACTTTCCTCTCCCATTTTATCCTATCTTTCTATCTCTTTGTACCATTATTGTTCTTAAACGCATGAGGTAAATGTTGCACCTTTAGTTAAATTGAGAGGGGGGGGGGGGGTGAATCAGTTTAACACATTCCTGAACCTTTTAAAACTTTTCATTAAACGTATTTATACCTTCATTTCATATCCTATTTAATATATGAGTAATCTTAGAATGTAAGCAGCAAGCATTAATATAATATAATAGTAGACTTAATATGAGAGTAGCAGGTATTAAGCAGATGATATAATTTAGATCAACACATAAATATCATGCACAGAGACACCAGCTATGAGTGGAAACCCATAAAGGGAGAAAACCACATCTTATTATTGTTTTGATGCAAAGGCAAGCTCCAACTCCTTCTAACCACTATTTTTCTGTAGGCACCAACCTACAGGAGGCTCCAACCTCAGTCAGCTACAACTGACAGCTATCAAGCTGCAACTTGATAGGGAAGCTCCAACTTCCTCATTTTATCAAACTGAATGTTTGCTGATTTACTCCAGATATCAGCTCTGTTATGTATTTTCTCTTCTTCTCTTAATCTTCTATGCTTTATTCTTCTATATTCTGCATTCTCTATATTTGCTCTCTCTCATCCCTCTTTTTTTTTTTTTTGAGCTTATTAAATTGAAATTATATATAGAAATTCTCACATGACTGTTCATATTTCATAAGGAATTTGGAGTGAACAGTCATGACTCTTTGGCTTCTGTCTTCTTATTCCTTTTTCAACTCATTTTTCGAATTACTACAATATGTACAAATGTCCATGCTACAGTGGGATTTTGTCTTTTCCTTAGGATACTTGCCTTTGCATCACACACAATAAAAATAATTACAACATTTACATTCACATTTTTAATTACACATTTCAATTTCACTCAGCTCCTTTTATGGATTTTGGCTTTACTAGATTTGTCTTTTTTTGCTGCTGTTAAGAACCTATTCTGCATACACTTTGTTCACTGTCATCTGCATATTCCCTGTTTTCTGTGCTTATTCACCTGTCCAACTCATTCCCGTACATATTCCTATTCACCGAAATTTCATCTCTGCATGCTTTCCTCTTCTTTTCCTTTTCCATAATTGCATTCAAGTTTCATGCCCAATCATTTCCCAAGTCCGGACAATCTCACAATCTCTGCTTTGTTCTACGCTGGCAGGTTCAATGCTTAAATCTAAAGTGTTAATAAATCAACCATATTCCCAGTACTTTTTCAATATTTCACTTAACTGTGTGTAAATGCATCCCAAAATTTCATTGCCCAATCATTTTCCCAATCCGGGCAATCTCACACTTCTCTTTAATTCCACGCTGGCAAATTCAATTAAATTTGAATATGAGAGTGTTAATATCTCAAATCTTTGAGATTTGAGATATTAATCCCGAGTCCCTTATGTTATGGGTTCTATATCAATGCATATATTCCTCACTATAGTTAGCAGTAGAGCCGCAACCCAACGTTATGCCAGACCATACCTTGATTATTATGCGCTTGTGTATAACTCAACGACGTCATATGAATATTCACACAGCATTCGAATGTTTCCATATATGCACATTCGCTCATACATATATAATGACTTTAATAAAAGGTTAATCGTCGCTTATATATATCATCGCATATAATCCCAACTTTCGATTAAACCCATAAACCTTAATACATGTTTGATTGGGCCCCACACATGCAATCAATAACCAATCAACCGCATGCACCGCACCTTTGTTAATTCACGCGCCCATCCGACGGTCGTTACCACAATCCCTTATCTCATGCAATCCGACGGATTTCGCTCGACCAACATGCGCGAATGATAATGAGCGATGGACGAACTTTAACGGGCGATTTTCCAACCTCGCCTATGCCACGTGTCAACAATCCTGTGGAATCGCTGCCCAACCAAAGATTACCGCTTACTCGCCTAAAGCGGTGCGAAGAGGGGCAACCCACCTTGTAAACCCGCTCGCGGTTTTGCTACAGTGATTGACCACGGTTGTACATCTGGTTTGTGCTCTCCTGTGTATATTCTCGTTTATTAACTCTGGGTTTAATCTCCGATTGAGGAATTCAATTAACACAAACAAACAAATGTATTTCTTTCTATAAAGCGGGAATTCTATTATCATAAAACAGAGTTAAGTGACCACGGTTTCACGCAGGGTTCTTCTATGAGTGGGGTTAAATGCACAGGGATTATTCGAATGAATTTACGACTATGGTTCCGCTCCATTATAAGTGGCCTTGGTCTCTGGCATTTCAACACGGTCCTGCCATATATATAACGCATAGTTCTACCATATATACAACCTCCATGTTAATCGAATACAAGTGCTCTGTTAAAAAATGGGGATAATTTCAAACATAATTCAAACAATGAATGCCAACTGATTCAAAGCATATCCAATCTCATTGCATTCCACTGCACATTTGAATATAAAGCCCGGAATGTAAATTATGTTATGTGTAACGCCCGGCTGTATAAAATATTCTCAGAATTTATATATATATGTACATATTTTTGGAATAACAACGGTTTCTCTGCAATAACAGCTGTGGCTCTACCTCTGCCGCTTCTATCACTCTGCCTCTGCCTCTACTGCTGTGATAATGGCTCTGTCTCCGTATTTGCTTCCTCTGCCTCTGCCTTTCTCCTTTATATTCATTTCCTCTTTGCTGCCTCCATTGCCTGTCTTTGTCTCCTTGTAACTCTTCCTGTTTCTACATCTGCTACCTCCTTTGCCATCAATGACAACATTTACAACAGTCTCCCCCTTTGGCATTGATGGCAATACATTTTCTCTGTTTATCTGCTCTTTCTCCTGTTGTTTTCTCTTCCTCCCCCTTTGACATCAATGACAAAGGGTTGCTTTTTGCATTTCCTCTCTCTGAGTTATGTTTAGGCCCTCTTCTACTGACTTTATACCATGCTGCTCCATAGTGATGTATAAGACTTGTTGAGAGAACACTTTGAGGATTATATAAATTGATACAGTTCTTTCACTTGTATAGAGCTAAAAGTGAGAATAATGATACTTCATAGAATACATTGTATCAGCTTTATCTAGTCAGAGATGTATGATTGGATTCAGCAACTAAAATGTTGAGAGGCTTCAAATGATAATCACTACTCGTCTTTTATGTTTCAAATTCTTAATATAATGTTTCAGAGCACAATACTGATCCTTTTGCTCTGTAATTGACCTTTTGAAGCTTTAATAATGTAGATAGCTCTAGGATAATAACTTGGTGTTCTTTTGCCTTAATCCTTTGATCCTGAGGACCTGATTCATGCTTTCCTTGCTGACTGTTCTCCTCCTGGAATGATATTTTCGTTTTTGTTCTCCCCCTGAAATGATATTTTCGTTTTTGTTCTCCCCTGAAATTGTGTTTTCTCTTTATATCAGAGAGTAGCATCTGCAGATATTACCCCTAGTTTATCTCTCAAATATTGAAACGGTTCTCTAGCAAGAGGTTTGGTAAATATATCAGCTGTCTGTTCTTTCGTTGGTACATATTCCAGCTTTACTATCTTCTGAGCCACTTGTTCTCGGAGGAAATGATACTTGATTGGAATATGTTTAGTTTTTTAGTGAAGTACATGATTTTTAGATATACTTATAGCACTTGTATTATCACATTTGATTGAGATAGGTTCATTAATGCTTACCTTCATGTCTTGAAGATTTTGCTTCATCCACATGACTTGTGTACAACATGATGCTGCTGCTATATATTCCGCTTCAGCTGTAGACAGAGAGATGGATGTTTGTTTCTTACTTAACCATGCCACCAGACTTTCTCTAAGATAGAAAGCACCTCCACTTGTACTTTTCCTGTCATCAACACAACTGGCCCAATCTGCATCTGTGTATGCTATTAAAGTGAAGCTTTTGCCTTTAGGATACCAAAGTCCATACTGTGTTGTTCCTTGTAGATATCTGAGTATTCTTTTTACTGCCAGAAGATGGTTTTGTTTAGGTGTTGCTTGATATCTTGCCACTAGTCCTACTGCTAGCATGATGTCTGGTCTTGATGCTGTCAAATACAGCAGGCTTCCTATCATGGATCTGTAGAGTTTTTGATCTACATCTGCAGTCCCATCATCAACACACAGCTTGCATCCCGTGATCATGGGTGTTGTCACAGGTTTACAGTTCTCCATTTTGAATTTTTTCAGCATTTCTTTTAAGTATTTTTCCTGAGAGATGAAGGTGCCTGTGTTCTTTTGTTGAATTTGCAGTCCCAAGTAGAAACTGAGCTCTTCAATCATAGACATTTCAAACTCTGTTTTCATCTCATCAGCAAACCCTTTTGCTAGTTCATCTTTGTTGCTTCCAAACATAATGTCATCAACATACACTACAACAATCAGGAGTTCATTCTCATGGGCTTTTATGTATAGATTTCTATCTACTCCACCTTTCTTAAAACCCTGTTTTTGCAAATATTTATCCAGTCTTGAGTACCAAGCACGAGGAGCCTGTTTCAGTCCATATAGGGCCTTCTTCAGTCTGCATACATAGTCTTCTTTGTCTGTCAATGAGAAGCCTTCTGGTTGTTCCATGTATACTTCTTCTTCTAGATATCCATTAAGAAAAGCAGACTTTACATCCATTTGATATACCTTGAAGTCTTGGTAGCATGCAAATGCCAGGAACATTCTGATAGCTTCCATTCTGGCTACTGGGGCAAATGTTTCTTCATAATGAAGTCCTTCAATTTGTGAGTATCCTTTGCAGACCAGCCTGGCTTTATTCCTGATTACTTGTCCTTGCTTATTCATTTTGTTTTTGAATACCCATTTTGAACCAATGATATTCTTCTCAATTGGTCTAGGAACTAGTTCCCGGGTATTGTTCTTCTCAATTTGGTCCAATTCTTCATTCATTGCTTTTACCCAATACTTGTCCTTGCTGGCTTCTTCAAACTTCTTTGGCTCTATTTGTGATAACATTGCTATGTATACTTCTTCTGTCTGTTCAGTTAGTTGCCTTCTTGTTTGCACTCCTACACTCTTGTCTCCTATGATTTGATCTTCTGGATGGTTCTTTTGAGTGTATCTTGAGGGGGTTTTTGAGTTCAGTTCAACATTTTCTGATGTTTTTCTTGTTTCTTCATCATCTTGGTCCTCTTCTTCATGATTTTTAGGATGGCTGCTGTAGTCTATATCTCTTGTCTTGTTTGGAAGTTCTTCATCAAATCTTACATCAATACTTTCTACAATTTTTCGAAGAGTCTTTTTGTAGCATCTGTATCCTTTACTCTTGGATGCATATCCTAAGAGTATTCCTTCATCTGCTCTTGCACCAAACTTCCCCAGATTTTCATCATTATTCTTTATGTAGCACTTCCTACCAAAGACTCTAAAGTGCTTGATTGATGCAGGTTTACCATGCCATAGCTCATAAGGTGTCTTGTCACTGTTAGGTATTAAATGAGATTTGTTTAGAATATGTACTGCTGTGTGTATAGCTTATGCCCAAAAGGTTTGAGTAATGTTACTCTCTTGCATCATAGCTCTGGCCATTTGTTGTACAGACCTGTTTTGTCTCTCTGCTACTCCATTCTACTGAGGTGTCCCTGCAATGGTAAATTTTTGCTTTATTCCATGTTCATTACATAGGTCTGCAAAGTCATAATCTGTGAATTCTCCTCCTCTATCTGGTCTGATACATTTTAGCTTACATCCAGTTTGATTTTATGCTAATGCTTTGAAAGTCTTAAACTTTTCCAGTGCTTCTGATTTGTTCTTGAGAAAAGCAACCCATGTCATTCTGGAGAAATCATCTATTATTGGCATGAATTAGGATTCTCCACTTGGTGTCTTAGTTCTAGCAGGTCCACACAGGTCCATGTGCACAAGCTGGAGTGGTCTTCTTGTTGATATCTCATCTTTAGATCTAAAGGATGTGCAAGTCTGTTTCCCCAATTGACAAGATTTTCATATGGTATTTGAAGGCCTTTTTATTTCTGGAATATCTCTGACAGCTTTCTTCTTTCTCAGTCTGATGATATGGTTGAAACTGAGATGTCCCAATCTCCTATGCCATAACCATGACTCCTCAAGTTTGCTAAGATGGCAGGCTTCATCCTCCTCTTTTACTATGTAAACATTACTCTCTGTTTAAACACCTTTGAGTAGAGTCTTTCCTATTGTGCTTGATCTGACTTCACAATCTTGTGCTCTAAAGAGAACTTCACAGCCTTTGTCACACATCTGACTGACACTCAGTCAATTATCTTTCAGCCCATCTACAAATAGTACATATTGGACCTTTCCTCTTCCATTATCTATGTTGACTGAGCCTTTTCCCTTGATCTTACCTGATTTATCATTGCCAAAAGTAACATTGCCAGATTTCTTTTCATCAAGAGTTATAAACTTGCTTTTGTCTCCAGTCATATGTTTTGAGCAGCCACTATCCAGGTACCACTGGCTTTTCAGGTCTTGAGTGGTTAGGGCCAGGTCACATTTATTCTCCTTCTTTATCCACTGGAGGCATCCTTTTGTTTGGTATCTTTTGTGAGTTGATGAATCACATCCTTTCAGAGGACATTTGGAAGGAATATGTCCAGCTTGATTGCATATAAAGCATTTGATCATAGTTTTTGCAGTATTGTGAGTATGAACAGAATTTATTTGATTCATAAACCTCCTTGAGGTGTTGAACATCAATCTTTGTCCATACTTTCTACATTCAATAATTTTATGACCAAATTCCTTACAATAGAAACAATAACCATAGAAACTATTTGCATACCTGATGTAAGGTTGTCTTTTCCATTTGTTTGCTTGAGGCAGTCTTTTCAATGTTTGCATCTTTTGCTGGTTTGAATTACTCCTCCTTGCATGGCAATATGCAGCAATGTGTCCCAGCTTGTGGCAGACATAACAGGTGGCATTCTTCATAGGAGGGAAGAATCTCCTTTGGTGGCTTCCGAATTTGACATATTCAGAGGCATATGATTCTTTTTCTATTGTCTTAATATTTATTGCATTATTTGTTTCTAGAGGTTTCTTCTGATCTCTGTCTTTCTCTTTACATATTTCTTCTTTTGTAGGAATTGCTTGAGTTGCTTCATCATTCTTCTTGGCTTTTACAAAAATAATCTCTTTGTCAACCTTTTCTTTGCCTTTACTTGATTCTCCTTCATAGCCTATTCCAGTTTTTATCATGGGAGATCTTTGAGCACCCAGAATTTCATTCAACTTACTAGAGCTTGTTGTTTGAGAAGAATTTATGACCACTTTCCTTTGATCATTTTCTAATTTCTTTCTAAGACATACTACTTCTTCTTCCAACTTCTCTTGTTCTTGAGATTTCTCCTTGATTTGCTTAAGTAACATGTCCTCTATCTTTTTGGCTTCTTCAAGCTTTATCTTTAGCTGCTTTAAGACTTCTGAATTCTGTTCTTCTCGTACATACTTGAGGAGAATGTCCTTTTGTTTTCTGCATTTCAGTTTGAGTCTATCAATCTCTTCTAGAGCACTTCTTAGCTCCCCCTCAAGGTCGACTTCCCCTTCTTCTTCTTCATCTTCTAGCAGGAGTCCTTCAAGTTCTTCTATGGCCATCAACAAGAATTCAGAGGTTCCTTCTTCACTTGAGGGTTCATCTGAATCTTTAGATGTATTGTTGTCTTGTTGAGCGTAGAAGGATTTTCTGCTGAACTTCTTTCCTTTCTTCCAGTTCTTTGATTTATTTCTCTCTGACTCTTGAGGCTGATTCCTTACTTTCTTGTGAGGACACTTAGCAGCATAGTGTCCAAATTTTCCACAGTTGAAGCATTTAAAAGGAAGTTTACCTTTGTATTTACCTAATCCTCTATCCAATTTCTTGACAAATTTTGCCTCTTCTTCATCTGAGCAAGAGCATATGTCTCCCTCTTCTTCTTTCTTCTTTTCTGATTTAAAAGTTGCCTCCCTCGTACTTGTCTTCTTCTGTGGGAGCCTCATTTCATAGGCTGTTAGATTTCCAAGTAGTTGGTTCATGGTCAAGGTCTCCCAATCAGCTGTTTCTTCTATTGCAGACACCTTTGGATTAAACTTGGATGGAAGAGATCTTAGAATCTTTTGCACAATTATACTTTCTGGCATTTTTTCTCCAAGAGCTTTCATATTGTTAATAATTTCTGCAGCTTTTAGGAAGAAACTGGCAATGTCTTCATCATCATTCATTTTTAAGTTCTCAAACTAGGCTCTATAGACTTGAAGTTTGGCAGTCTTTACTTTCTTGTCTCCCTCATGTATGTTCTCAAGAGTATCCCATATTTCTTTGGCAGAGTTTTTGTGCATTACTTTAATAAACTCTGCTTCACACAATCCATTCAAGATGGCATTCATGGCTTTTGCATTAGCCACAAAATCTTGTTTTGTTTCTTTCTCTGTGTCAGTTGCCTTTGGGGCATATCCTAATTCCACAGCAGCCCAAACTTCTATTCCTAGAGACATTATGTATGTCCTCATTCTGATTTTTCAGAAAGCATAATTTTCACCAGTGAAGAAAGGGGTTTTATTGGTTGAGCATCCTTCTCTACTAGCCATCTTGGGAACCTAGGATCTCCTTTCAGCTGTTAGACTGGTACAAAGGAATCTTCTCTGATACCAATTGTTGCACCTTTAGCTAAACTGAGAGGGGGGGGGGGGGTGAATCAGTTTAACACATTCCTGAACCTCTTAAAACTTTTCATTAAACTTATTTATACCTTCATTTCATATCCTATTTAATATATGAGTAATCTTATAATGTAAGCAGCAAGCATTAATATAATATAACAATAGACTTAATATGAGAGCAGCAGGTATTAAGCAGATGATATAATTTATATCAACACATAAATATCATGCACAGAGACACCATCGATGAGTGGAAACCCATAAAGGGAGAAAACCACATCTTATTATTGTTGTGATGCAAAGGCAAGATCCAAATCCTTCTAACCACTGTTTTTTTGCAGGCACCAACCTACAGAAGGCTCCAACCTCAATTTTGAAAGCTACAACTTGCAAGGAAGCACCAACTCCCTTCAGTTTTCTGCAAGCACCAACCTACAGGAGGCTCCAACCTCAGTCAGCTACAACTGACAGCTATCAAGCTGCAACTTGATAGGAGGGAATAGCAAACTTCTCATGCGTGAATGTGTCTTGATTTACTCCGGATGCTCCGGCTACGTTGCATGTATCTGCTCTTCTTCTCTTAATCTTCTCTGCTTTATTCTTCTATATTCTGCATTCTCTATATTTTCTCTCTCTCATCCCTCCTTTTTTTTTTTTTGAGCTTATTAAATTGAAATTATATATAGAAATTCTCACATGACTGTTCGTATTTCACAAGGAATTTGGAGTGAACAGTCATGACTCTTTGGCTTCTGTCTTCTTATTCCTTTTTCAACTCATTTTTAGAATTACTACAATATGTACAAATGTCCATGCTACAGTGGGATTTTGTCTTTTCATTAGGATACTTGCCTTTGCATCACACACAATAAAAATAATTACAACATTTCTTTCTATAAAGCGAGAATTCTATTATCATAAAACAGAGTTAAGTGACCACGGTTTCACGCAGGGTTCTTCTATGAGTGGGGTTAAATGCACAAGGATTATTCAAATGAATATACGACTTTGGTTCCGCTCCATTATAAGTGGCCTTGGTCTCTGGCATTTCAACACGGTCCTACCATATATATAACGCACAGTTCTACCATATATACAACCTCCATGTCAATCGAATACAAGTGCTCTATTAAAAAATGGGGATAATTTCAAACATAATTCAAACAGTGAATGCCAACTGATTCAAAGCATATCCAATGTCATTGCATTCCACTGCACATTTGAATATAAAGCCCAGAATGTAAATTATGTTATGTGTAACGCCCGACTGTATAAAAGATTCTCGGAATTTATATATATATGTACATATTTTTGGAATAACAGCGGTTTCTCTGCAATAACAGTTGTGGCTCTGCCTCTGCCGCTTCTATCACTCTGCCTCTGCCTCTACTGCTGTGATAACGGCTCTGTCTCCGTATTTGCTTCCTCTGCCTCTGCCTTTCTCCTTTATATTCATTTCCTCTTTGCTGCCTCCATTGTCTATATTTGTCTCCTTGCAACTCTTCCTGTTTCTACATCTGCTACCTCCTTTGCCATCAATGACAACATTTCCAACAGTAAAACCCCTTTTCCTTATATTTAATGGGATATTTGATTAATGAAGTAATTGTCATGGAGGTTTTACCTTTTTTCAATATTAACTCCGATATTTCTACAGATTTGGCCAAAGAGGGAATGTTACAGCTGTGAGTCATGGAACAGCCATAATTTCCAACGCTATCTTCATTTGTTGTTATAGCATAACAGACTCTGTTCATACCAGCATTATTTCAGGCCTTTTTACAATTTCCTTCTGGGAAACTAGGTTCTCGTTGTAACAAAGTATATTTTTGTAATTATTGAGTTGTTGAGGGGAATCGAGGATTCCAAGACATTTGTATAAAGAGGGCCTATGGGCTGTGAATGGGGGTTAATCCCACTTACATATAGATCTTGTAACAAGTTTATTCTGCCATTATTTGAATGCACAACATCTTGTTGTTTCACCTGTAACTCGTGAGTTTGCCACAGCCTTGATCAGAGAGTTGGGCCCACTCTTTTGATCAGGTGCTGCATTTTCCTTTCTTTTCATTGTTTTATGTTTTAGTGTGATTTCATTACTGCTGTTATAGTTTAATCCTTTAATTGCTGTGAATGTATTTTAATTCTGCAATCCATTTAATTGTTGTTACAGTAGTCTGTATGTTTATGGATTAAAACCTGTGATCTACAACAGGTCATGTGCTTGCTCCTGCATATACTGTGTCGTTAGTCTTGAAATAACTAACGCCCTTGGGTTGATAATTTATGTGGAAAAAGGGTTGAATTTTTGTTCATATCCGAAAACCAACATTTTGGCATTGTTGCCGAGGAAGGCTAATAGGTGCAAGAACAAGATCTGCAATTGATCTACGGGTAGATCTCTCATCTTGGGGAGGGAATTTATTGCCCTACTTCAAGTCTTGAGCATAGTCTTTTGTGTTTTCTTTTCTGTTTTTTTTTTACTGTTTTTCTCAGAATCGTTCTCTCATCTTGGGGAGGGCATCTATCACCCTGCTCCAAGTCTTGAGCATGCATGCTGTTTTTATTTTTGCTTTAATTTTTCATTAAAATTGATCCCTCGTCTTGGGGATGGTATTTTGTTACCCTGCTCTAAGTCCTGGGCATAGTTTCCAACTTTTTGTTTTTTTTATTCTTTTCTAAAGGGCCAACTTCTCGTCCTGAGAAGGGTATGTTATTACCCTACTTCAGGTCTTGAACTTCAATTTTCTTTTTATTGTCTGTTTGAACCTACTCTCTTGTCCCGGGGAGGAAGCTATCTGTCCTGCTCCGGGTCCTGAGAAATTTTGTTACTTTGATGAACCCTCTTCACAATTTGCATGAACAAGGATTTGAATAAGAGGGGCAGAGGAAGACCCCCAAAGAAAGGAAAGGATCTGGGAAGGAAGACAGACATCCAAGAGATTATTGAAAAATCTAGATCTAAGGCATCATCCCATGTTGCTGCCAGGGTAAGAGTTCAGATGAAGTCCGAAGGGAAATCTGTGGAGCAACCAATGCCATCCATGGTACCAAAAGGTATTCTTTCGATGGCAGAAGACTTAATAAACATGGTATCGATGGAGGAGACATCCTTATCGGCAGCAGAAGGGGAAGAAATAGCAAGTAGAGGATCAGTAGAGCTGAGTAGTTATAATTGGGAAGGAGAACCTCCAAAAGGGTTTTCATCACCACGAGACCAAGGGAGTGATGTAAAACCTCCTGCAGTTGAATCAAAGAATTCAGATTTGGTGAAAGAATTCCTGAAGAATTTTGAGTCACCAAGGGACCAGCGGAGTGTGGTGAAACCTCCTACAGTACCATCTGCAGAACTAGTCGAAATTCCAAGTGAGTATTGGAGGGTATTTATGGCACCTGTAAGTTCCTCTATTGATTTCCAATTGGAAACGTTGCAGGTGATGCACCGATGAGACCCATCCCTTTAACATCTCTGCCTAGTTTCCATGGGCTTTCTTCTGAAGACCCTGATACGTTCCTCTTTGAATTTGATATTGTTTGTCGAGGATATGATTATATTGCTGATGCTCAGAAATTAAAAATATTTCCTGCTACCCTAAAAGGGATAGCCCTGAGATGGTTCATGGGTTTAGGAGGGAGCACGATTACTTCATGGGAAGGAATGAAAGAAGCCTTCTTGAAGAAATACTAAGATTACTGTAAATCCCATGACATTAAGGAGGAAATCTTTAAGTTTGCATATAAAGAGGACGAAAACATGGAGGACTGTGTGGAACAATTTAAATACATATTGCAGAGGTCTGGACATAATGACTTGGACAAGGAAATTCTAAAGATCATTCTTCTGCGAGCACTTAGGGAAGACTCTATGCAACTTTTGAATATAGTAGGAAAAGGGGATATTTCGAAAGAACAAATGCACCTACTTTACCTATTATTATAGAACAAATTGACAATGAAGATACAGAACCAGAACAGAGACTAGTGGGGGAGAAATCAGACCAACACATAATGAATCAGACACCTCACCATGCTATTCCTAATCAAAGGCATTCAACTTCTCCTCCATATCCTGAAAGACTGACCTTGAGTAAATCGAACCCTTAAGCAAAATTTGACTTCTTAGAGGAGCTACAAAATCTCTTTGTTAAAATACCCCTGCTATGGGCTATGAGGGATGTACCTATATACGCAAAGACCCTTAAAGAATACTGCTCTAAGAAACCAGGGAAGAAACCTAAGGATCCATTAACCATTCATGTAATGGGCAGAGTATTCGACATTGTGTTAGGAAGATCATGCTTGTAAAATACGGAGACCCAGGGAACCAAATTCTAACAGTACATATCAATGGGGTTGAAATCCCAAATGTAATGGTATATTTGGGAGCTGCCATCAACATTATCACCACTGAAACAATGAACAAATTAGGTCTTGGAAACATTAAACCAACCCCTACTATCCTGGAACTAGCAGACAGGTCTACAATTAAACCAGTAGGGAAATTGGAGGATGTGATTATTTCAGTAGATTCATGGCATTACCTTGTGGACCTCCTTGTATTACAGACTTGATCTTCAGTTGGTGATCACCCATTGATCCTAGGAAGACCCTGGCTCGCAATTGCAGACGCCTACATAGGGTGCCGATCTGGGCATATGATCATATCAAATGGGACAGTTACAAAGAATCTTAAGCTTTATCCTCTTGCGGAACCCAGCCCATCTGAAAAATCATTAACCAGTCAGAAACCTCTACCTATAGAAGAGCCTAAACCTGAAAATGAAGATGTTAGACCAGTCCTCACTATTGGGTAGGCCCTTCAATTTAAAATAGAAATCGAGGACGATGCCACTAACACTTTCATTAATGATTCCAGTTCTGTTTCCAATTCAACTCGAAAGATTCCAGAATCTGCTATGAGCTGTGAAACACATGAAAGCATTGAAGTAGAAGATGACATTGAAGACATTCCTGTAACCTCATCCCATAATAGTATTCCAATTGAGATTGAACCAGGGAAAACACTTAATATCAACCCAAACGTGTATGAATCCCAGACAAAACAACTTTTGAAAGTCCTTCAAGATCATCGGGAAGATTTTTCTTGGGATTATACCGATATGAAGGGGATCCCTGCCAACTTATGTGCTCATCATATTTATATTAAGGAATATTGTCGCCCTATAAGACAGCCTCAACAGAGAATGAACCCTGCTCTCAAAAACATTTTCAAGGAATAATTACAAAAGTTATTGGATGTAGGATTCATTTACCCCATCTCAGATAGCCAGTGGGTATCTCTGCTAGTTATTGTTCCCAAAAAGAGTGGTAAATGGCAGATCTATGTAGATTACAGGGAACTAAATAAGGCAACGCAAAAATTCCATTTCCATTTGCCATTCATTGACTAAGTCCTAGATACCTTGGCTGGGAAGAAGTTATTTTCCTTCCTAGAAGAATTCAGTGGATATAATCAGATCCAGATAGCCCAGAAGACAAGGATAAAACAACTTTCACATGCCCTTGAGGAACCTTTGCATACAGGGTCCTCCCATTTGGCCTGTGTAATGCTCCTGCCACCTTCCAGAGGGCAATTTTGGGAATCTTTTCTGATTTGGTCGATGATAGAGTTGAGATCTATATGGATGATTTTACTCCATATGGAAACTCATTTGAGGAAGGATTGGAAAATATAGAGAAAGTACTGAAAATATGTAAGAATACTCATGTATCTCTGAGTACAGTCAAATGTCATATGATGAGGGAAGAAGGAGTATTATTGGGACATTTGCTCTCAGCTACTAGAATTCGAGTTGATCCGGCTAAAGTAGAGGTAATATTACACTTCCCGGTACCCAAAACACCCACACAGGTACATAGCTTATTGGTTGTGCTGGTTATTACAGACGCTTTATAGAAAATTTTGCTAAAACAACACATCCACTTTTTCAATTGCTAACAAAAGATGCATAATTCTTGTGGACTAAAGATTGTCAGACAACTTTCACGAAAATTAAAGGGCTGGTTTGCATGGCTCCAATCCTCTGAGGACCTTATTAGGCATTACCGTTTCACATACATACCGATGCTTCTCAGACAGCAGTAGGGGATGTTTTAGGATAGCAGGTAGACAAAACACCGTATGCAATTTACTATGTCAGCAAGAATTTAATTCCTGCTAAACTAAATTACACGGTGACAGAAAAATAATTCTTGGCTGTCATTTGTGCTGTCAATAAGTTCCGGTACTTTATCACCGGGTATTCTACTGTTGTCCATACTGATCATGCAACAATCACGTATTTGATGAATAAACCTATTACTCCTGGCAGTATTACAAGATGGTTGTTATTGCTTCAAGAATTTGATATTACAATAGTAGAAAAACCAGGAAAAGATAATGTAGTCATTGATTTCCTATCTAGAATGGATAACAATGATGAAGGCACACCTATATAAGATATTTTTCCTGATGAGCATCTTTTTGCATTTTTTACTAAACCTCCGTGATATGCAGATATTGCTAACTATCTTGCTACAGGGAAAGTACCTCCTCATTTGTCATACAGGGAACAACGAAAAATTATTCATCACAGTGCCCGATATTCTTGGATGGCAGGGTACCTTTTTCATACAGGAGCGGACAAGCAGATTCGATGCTGTGTGTCTGAGGATGATATTTATGAAATATTGAAAGCTGCCCATGATGGCCCTTGTGGAGGGCATTTTGCAGACAAAATAATAGGCCATAAGGTGCTACAAATGGGATATTACTGCCCTTCTATCTTTTTCGATGCACAGAATTATGTCAGGAGGTTTGATAATTTCCAACGTATGGGGCAGCCTGGTCGAGCTGATGAAATGCCTTTGGAGGCATAGGTAGTCCTCGAGCCTTTTAAGAAATGGGTTATTGACTTTGTTGGACCCTTTAACCCACCCTCCTAACAGAAGGTCCACATCTTGGTCTGTACTGATTACGTGACTAAGTGGGTAGAAGCCAAAGCTGTTGCAAAAGCAACAGAGTAGGTGGTTTCAGATTTTCTATTTGAAGAAATTTTTGCTCGTTACCGCACTCCAAGAGAGATTATTTCAGATGGAGGAGCATAATTCACATCACACATGATAACAAAGCTCATGCAGAAATATGAGGTCAAGCACAGGGTGAATGGACAAGTGGAAAGTAGAAATAAGACATTGGAAAATATCTTGACAAAAACTGTGGCATACCATCGTCGAGATTGGGATTAGAAGCTGCCTGAAGCTCTCTGGGCGTATAGAAAAACATGGCAAAATACAACCGGGTTCTTACCATTCGAGTTGGTTTATGGGAAATCCCCGTTTTTTCCAATAGAATTTGAAATTAGTACGCTCAGAACAGCTCTTGAAGTTGGTTTAGGTCTATCAGATGCCTAGAAACATCGAGTGGCTCAGCTCAATGAACTAGATGAAATCCGTTCAATGGCTGCCCAGAGAACTACTGCTATCCAGCAACAGAGAATGAAATGGCATGATAAGTTTATTAAAAATAAGGTGTTTCAGATTGGAGATTGGGAACTACTCTATGACTCCCGCTTTAAGGATTTTAAGGGAAAGCTTTGCACTCGCTGGATGGGACCTTACGAGGTGGACGCTGTATTTGATAATGGAACAGTCAGGCTAGTCACAATTGATGATACACGTGCTTCATTTATAGTCAATGGACACCACCTGAGATTATATCACCGCCCGAACTCTAAGGATGCTTTTATCAAACACCTCTTTGAGAAATCTGGTTTGAAGGTTATTAGCGTAGAAAACTCTTCCTCTACACCCTTGTTTTAAAATATATATATATATATATATATAAGAATAAAGAATTATATTGTTTATCTTGTTGTCTTTTTGCAAGAGTTACTACTACGGAGTAAAAATCAAAGAAAATTTTTCCAAGTGTCAATTGCTGCTACTCATGGTGTTGTTACTTGGTTGCTGCTACTCATGGCGTTTTTACTCGGTTGCTGTTGCTCATGGTGTTGTTACTCGGTTGCTGCTACTCATGGTGTTGTTACTTGGTTGCTGCTACTCATGATGTTGTTAATCGGTTACTGCTACTCATGATGTTGTTACTCAGTTGCTACTACTCATGATGTTGTTACTCGGTTGCTGCTGATCATGGTGTTGTTACTCGGTTGCTGCTACTCATGGTGTTGTTACTTGGTTGTTGCTACTCATGATGTTGTTACTCGGTTGCTGCTACTCATGATGTTTTTACTCGATTTCTGCTACTCATGATGTTGTTACACCGGATGCTGCTACTCGCGTTGTTGTTACTCCAGATGTTGTTACACTGGATGTTGTTACTCGCACTATTGTTACTCCGGATGCTGCTACTCACACTGCTATTAATCCAGATGTTGTTACACCGGATGTTGTTACTCGCACTACTGTTACTCTGATGCTGCTACTCGATGCTATTACTCTAGATGCTATTACACCGGATGTTGTTACTCTGGATGCTGCTACTCGCACAAATGTTACTCTAGATGCTGTTACACTGGATGTTGTTACTCGTACTGCTATTACTCCATGCGCATCATTACTGCGCCGTCATCTTACCAACCATCACTTCGTCTAGGTAGGCCTCCAGGTACGCCTCCATGTGACTTTTACCGATTTAATTAAATATCCCATGTGAAGAATTTAATGCCGCAGACGGAAAAAAATTAAGTTGGGGGGGGGGGGGGGTGGGGGTGTGCCGTCATAGTCAAGGACGACGTAAAAATTACCTCATAAACCATTATGACAGTCCGTGCGTGGTACACCTTACGATCCCCATCAACATTTCGTATAATCATTCAATACGTATTGGGATCCGTAATATGTCTCTTCCACTCCATGCGAAATCATTATTATTTTTTTATTCATTACACTTACCATATTCTTTTATGATTTTTCTTGATTTATGAGAATTACCATCTGTATTTACTGTTACCACCTTTCATTTTCACCATGTTGTTTTTCTGAATTTGGTATCCACCACTTCGCCCAACGGTTTGTTGTTACAAGAAATGCTACTACAAGTCTCCACAGTATGGGCAGACTGGCTGTGCGGCATGAGCCTGAAAACACAGCTTCGGTCCGCAGCAACCCAGAGGTATGGAAAATCTTTGTCAATGCAGGGTGGGATACCTACTTCGACATATTGTAGGGGTTTGATAGGGGAATCACAACGGAGTTCACACTCAATTTATACAATAATTACTCGCGGGTCAGAGGACTGGAAGTTCCTATCGCAGAAGAGGTAATTGCAGAGGTTAGCGGGCTGAGACAGCAGGGGCAGAAATGGTTTTCTCAGAGATTTTATCTCCTAGAGTTTCCCGAATTATTCTTGCAAGCAGTGGAAAGTATCGTTCAAATGGGCAGAGGATATGAGCGTAAGACTGTGTCGTATCCTTGGAACAAAGTTGCAGGTTTTGTAATAACTTGCGAAGGTCAGGACACAACTTTGTTTAAGTATCATTTTAAAATTCTAATGCACCTTCAATTTCCACAGGCTCAGGTGCATGCCTTAAACATGCCCTTCTTCCTATTGAAACAGCTACATCACATGGCACAGTTTGCTCGACGTTCGCGCTAGATGTCGACAATTCTCTCCAATCACGGATTGGTGCGTTTATTGGTCATGCATGCAATAAATAGACTTCAGGTCTCCTGGGCGGAACTCTGTGGATCCTCAGAAGAAGAGATAACAACCATTATTGCTACTAGAGAAGAGGAACCAATCTCTCTAGCTGCTTATTAGAAGAAAAACATTCAGAAGGAATTGATCAAGAGGAACCCGAAGAAATGGAAATGGAAGTTGATCAAGAGGAACCCAAAGAAGTGGAAATGATGATTGATCAGGAGGAACCTGAAGAAATCAAAATGGAGGAGGTAATTGGCGACACAGCCGAGGTTGTCACACAAGAACCAGCCTCGCCTAAGGAGCCCATAGATGGAGAAATTATGGATATCATGCAGGAAATCGAGACTGTCATACAATCGTCAACTTTTGTCAATGAAGAACAAGAGAGTGAAATGGTGGACAAAGGAATGGACATTGATGATGTTTTGCAAGAAACAACATCACCTACCCAAGCAGATATGGATGTTGATATAGGTGGGGGTGCTACACAAGAACCACCCCCAATTAGGCTAGAACAGAAGGATTCAGCCTGCGAAATCGACGTTGTCCCTCAAGAATTGGTATTGACTGTGGAAAAAGAAGAAATTCATGAGGAAAAAGAAGGTAGAGAAGGAATAAACCGGGAGGTTGATATTGTCCCACAAGAACCAATATTGACCTTAGAAGAATAAATGATGAACAAATAGCGAGAGGACAGAAGGGAAACAAGCTGTGGAATCGATGTTGCCCCACAAGAACCAACATCGACCCCAGCTGAGGTAGTAATGCGTGAAGCTCCGGCTCAAGCTGGAAATGAGGATGATGAGTCTGTCCCTCGTTCTCCGTTCCAGTCCATGATGCCTAGAGGAGCGAGGGGATTCCATGCCCCCAAACAATTAATGGAGGAAGTAGTTGTTCCACCAGTGCTTAAATTTGTTGACACGACCAAGATTGGCCCAATCACTACCGAAACTCTGTTGGAGGACTTAGAGGCTTGCGAAGAAGATAGAATTCCTGTGGAAACACCGAAAGACAGAGTGATCAATGAAAACGTCGACCAGACGGCAGGAGTCCCTGAAGGGAATATAGAGGAAGAAGCCCTAAAGATAGGGAGCCCAGCCAGAAAGGCTTAACAAGAGAGTCTGCTGAGAATACCGACAACATTTTGCTACCTCCTGAACCTATCATAGGCCCATAAACTGAATTTATTGTTAAACAAGAATGGATTGAACAGTGTGAGAAAAGAAGGTTACCTCTCAAGAAGAGGTATTAGCTGCAATTCAGTGAAACCATGAGACTGAAAAGGGAGGTTTAGGATTTGAAAAGGCAAGTTTCCCAGCTGAAAAAGAAGGTAAAAATATACAAATGGAGGACAGTAAAGCCAAAAATTGAGGTCTCCTTTGCAGCCACCTAGACTGGCCCGATTGAAGAGTTGTTTGAAGACCGAGAATTTGTATTTGCCGCTAAGATCCAGAAGTGGTAGTTTGCTGCGAGTGACCATAAGAAGGAAACAACTCGGGTTCGAGAACAGGCTGCCATAATTGTCACAGGGTACATGGATCAGTTATATAAGGCGTGACTGAAGCAAGCTAAACAGAAGGCCAAAATAGAAGATTTGGAAGAACAAGTGCAACTGCTGCAAACAAATAAGGAGAAGATGTTCTCCCTGTCACAACAGGTAATGGCCTTCAGACCTCCTGCACATAGCTATGCCTTATTCCTTCACGAGCAATTTCTTTTCTTTTGTCTTGAAAGTATATATAAGGAGATTTGGTACGAAATTGAGGACCCCATTCAATTTCTCCATATTTTAAAAATTCATGATATCATAGGACATCACTTAATGCGCGAGCTCTACATGCATGGGTATTTCTTAAGGCATGATCAGTATTTTAACCCTGTTCCATTCATGGGGGACATTCATTTAAGAGCTTTCACCTCCTATACCATCAATCAGATTAAGTGGAGAAAGGCCTGGGATACATTTGAAGAAAGCCAAGTCAGAAGGACATTAATGATGAGGAAAGAGCATGGCTAGTCCTCAAACATTTATAACAAGCATTATACATTTCTACAGATTGAGGGCCGTAAAGAACACATGTTGGTAACCTAGAAATGGTGTGTTGACCTATGTGTCGGCCATATTATGATGTTCCGTAAAGAAGCACTAGACAGTTGTCAGAAAAGGTGGATGTTGTCATCCTCAACCGTCAGAGAACGAGAACCATTTGGGGCACCTAAATTTTCACGGGCTCTAGAGAGAATGCCACGTTTTGTAGCATTCATTCATACCTGTGGGGTCAGATGGATGGGATTGAGGTTTCAATTTCCCCTTATCTGGTTGCCAGTCGAGATATATACTCCTACATATAATTTTGATCCAGAGTGGTGGAAGGATGTTGTTTTGATAGAAGGATAAAAAACACCAAGGACGGAAATGGCTGAAGAGTATGATCTCACACAGCTTCATGCCAGTCACAACCAGTCCAATCCAGATATGAGGAGACGACGAGATGCATGAGGGCATGTAGATAAACCAGTTGGGGGGAGATATTGGGTACCGGATTTGTATACTTTCCTCTCCCATTTTATCCTATATTTCTCTCTTTGTACCATTATTGTTCTTAAACGCATGAGGTAAAACCCCTTTTCCTTATCTTTCATGGGATATTTGATTAATGAAGTAATTGTCATGGAGCTTTTACCTTTTTGCAATATTAACTCCGATATTTCTACAGATTCGGCCAAAGTGGGAATGTTACAGCTGTGAGTCGTGGAACAGCCATAATTTCCAACGCTATCATCATTTGTTGTTATAGCATAACAGACTCTATTCATACCAGTGTTATTTCGGGCCCTTTTACAGTTTCCTTTTGGCAACTAGGTTGTCGTTGTGACAAAGTATATTTTTGTAATTATTGAGTTGCTAAGGGGAATCGAGGATTCTAGGACATTTGTATAAAGAGGGCCTGCGAGCTGTGAATGGGGGTTAAGCCCACTTACATACAGATCTTGTAACAAGTTTATTCTACCATTAATTGAATGCATGACATCTTGTTGTTTCATCTGTAACTTGTGAGTTTGCCGCAGCTCTGATCAGAGAGTTGGGCCCACTCTTCTGATTAGGTGCTGCATTTTCCTTTCTTTTCATTGTTTTATGTTTTAGTGTGATTTCATTACTGTTATTACAGTTTAATCCTTTAATTTTTGTGAATGTATTTTAATTCTGCAATCGATTTAATTGTTGTTATAGTAGTCTGTATGTTTATGGATTCAAACTTGTGATCTACAACAGGTCATGTGCTTGCTCCTGCATATAATGTGACGTTAGTCTTGAAATAAATAACGCCCTTAGGTTGATAATTTATGTGGAAAAAGGGTTGAATTTTTGTTCATATCCGGACACCAACAACTGTCACGATTTTTTAAGGCTGGAAGAGGACTCAAATAGGGTTGTGCATTACCCCGCTATTGTTCATTCTGGTTATGGACAATTGATCAGGTGATCATGTCCAAGTTGAAAAAATGCTCTAAAATGGAATTTCTCAGAATTGGTTACAACCTGAACGACCGGAAAGGCCTCATCGTTGCGATTCAGGCGCCGTGAACGACACTCAAATCCGACGTCATATGTGAAAGTTATGTAGGTTTGAAGTTTTTAGTATCATTCAAAAATCTAGTTTGACCAAGGTTGACTTTGACTTTGGAATTATTAAAAAAGAATATTCCAAGGAATATTCTAGGAATATTCCTCAAAATATTCCATCTGGGCAATTGAGGCTTCGACATTTGGCATTTTGTTATTTGTGGTTGGTTTGACTGTGAAATTTATAGGCCAATCAATGGGCGCCACATGGCCTGCCCAGAGGGCGCCACGTGGCCCCAGGCCAGAGAGGTTTTGCAGCGGTAAAACTATTTGCAACTTGCAGGAATTTATCGCGGGACTTGCCTGCCCGCTTGCACAAGCCTTGCCAATACACCACAGATCAGTTCTTAACCGTATGGTTTGTGCAACATATTTATGGTTTGTATTTTATTACAGCGGAAAAAGTTAAGGGGCTAGCCCTGACTCCACGTGACCACTACTCACAACCGGGGGCTACTATAAACAAACCACCACCGTCGACGATTACGGCAAATAGTTTATGAAACCCATGTGACAACGCAGGTTTGAAATTTAATGTAATGGTTTTAAAATCGTTAGGTCCGCGGTTATTTTGGCAGTTCTGATGAAAGACGACATGTGACTGCTTCTATCCGACATTTAATGCAAGATCAAACAGTTCTGATGTTTTAGCACCATCTCTGCCAATTCCGACCTGACCGCTATTTTTGTCAGGTTAACTGGAGTTCCTCCAGTTTTGGAGGAGGGTTTTGGGGATAATTAGGCAGAAATTTGTTTTGAGCATATCTTCTTCAATATTAGACCAATTTGGACAAAATTTTGGTCAATTTTGGATATTTTGATCATTCTGGAGTGTTTGGGATAGGTTGCAGAGAGAAAATAGGTGTTATACAACGATTTTTGCTTCAGTGAAGCTTGGATAGCCACTAGGGCCATCAAGGAAATGGAGCTGTATTGGGCTATACTTAACTGTTTGAGGTGAAACCAAACCATTTTTAGCTTATTTATGTATTCTGAATTCAATTTCACCACTGGTTTTGACTTTTTAGGCATTTTTCTCACTGTATAACCAATTTGAGCAACTTAATAGAGCAAGGACATGCCCATTGGGAGCCTTGGACCTGGCAGATGTAACCTAGGAGGGGTGAACTGCCTCATCATGTTGCTGTGTTATACTATGGTGAAGTTTATCTGTTGTGTATTTCTAATTTAAGGTGTTAAACAGTAATTTTAAATAACATTCCCTCACACATAAACTCAGAAACAGTTACCAAAAACACTTTGTTTAAATTGCAAGACATGGATAATACTTTGCACACTTAATTAAATGGAAATGGATACTTTGCACAAAATTTTCAAATACTTCCTTTTTCAGATCAGTTGGTATCAGAGCTCAGGATTTGAGTATTAAGAGCGAGATTTTTACTCTGCATTTGTTTTGTGCAAAGATATAGTTGATTGTTTGCAAGTTTTGATGCTTACTAGGCTTAAATTCAAACGAGGGGAAGGACAATTGGTTAGAGCACAAGCTAATCCTCAACCAAGGAGGGCCAGAGAGCCATTGCCTCCACCATCTATTACACCCCCAAGAGTTATTGAAGAAGCCTCAAGCATGTCTTCAAGAGAAGGAGAAGCTCATGAAGACATTGATCCCAAAGAAGAAGAACGGGTATTCCAAAAAGCTTTCCTAAACATGAAAAATAGGCTTGTTGGAGAAGGGTATAAACATCAGAAAGAAGGAGAGGGCTCTTTAGGAGGAAAGAAAAGTGATGACAAGTCAAAGAAAGGACATGGAGGAAATGGTGATCCACCATCCCCATCTGCATCCTTTTCCTCTACATTGTCATCCTCTACTTCGGTGAATCAATCTCACAAGTCCAAAACCACTGGTAAAAGTCCATTTTTAAAGCTTGATGTTAAATTTGAGTTGCCTATGCTTAACGGTGAAGTCAATGCAGAGAAACTTGACAATTGGATAAGACAGTTGGAAGTTTACTTGAGGATACAAAACCTTCATGAAGACGACACCAGGATTCAGTTAGCCTCTTTAAGAATGGAAGGAGCAGCATTGGTATGGTGGGAGGCCAATACCAAGGATGAAATTAAAAAACATGGTAAGATCACTTTATCATGGGCTGAATTTATTTCCGCAATTAAGCAATAATTTTATCCATTAGCTCATTTACAAAAGGCTATCATGAATTGGCAAAGTTTTAGACAACTTAAAGGACAAAGTGTTCAAGAATACACTCAAGAGTTTAGAAGAAGGGTTATGTTGTTAAGAATTGATTTGCGTAGTCAAGATACTTTGCTGAAATATGTAGGTGGTTTACACAACTATCTTATCGATACTATCCTTATGTTCAATCCTACTAGTCTAGACGAAGTTTGTGTACAAGCTACGCATTTAGAGGCTAGAGGGAAACAATCTTTTGATGGGAATATGGATAGTGAATTTAAAGGCAAAGGGAGGAAAATAAATGCAAACTCTAGGGAAGAAAAAGGAAAGTTCTTTTGTAAAAACTGTTCCAAAACAAGCCACGATGAAGACCATTGCTGGAAAATTCATCCGAAGCTGAAACCAGAGAAATTTAAAAACAAAGATAAGGCCAAAGAAAAGGGCAAAATGGTTGTAACTGTTGAACAAGACTTAAGGTCTGAGTCAGGTGATGAAACTAAGAGCATAGCCATGGTACTAAGGAACATAAAGGGAAAATAGATTGTTAAGGAAACAAATCCCAGTTCTAGCACTTTAAACTATCACATAGAAGCTCAAAATGAAAAGAGGAGGATAGAGCTATTTCATATAAGGATAATCTCAAAACACACAAATATAGACACACTATTTGATAGTGGGTCTCAAGCAAATCTCATCTCAGAAGACTTAGTCAAGAAGCTGAAACTTGAGACCATACCTCATTCAAAGCCATATCCACTTGGATGGATTTGCAAGGATGCTAATTTACAAGTCTCAAGAAAGTGCATGTTGCACTTCGCCATAACAGCTCATTATGTTGATTTGGTTGAACTAGATGTAGTACCACTTGACATTACAAGTGTGGTGTTAGGTAGTCCATATTTATATGACAGAAAAGCGATCTTCCATCGCCATGAGAACAAGTATCATCTGTTCAAGGATGGAAAGGAGTTTATTGTGAGAGCACATCGGAAGAAGCTAGAATCTTCTTTAGTAAATGCAGGGCAATTGAAAAGGCTTGTCAATGCAAGTCAAAATTTGAATTTGTTGATGGTTAAGCAAAAAGATTTTGTACATTTTCCTTTTCATGTTATTGCTGATATAAATGATGATATGTTTCAGCCTGAAAGCAAGGCGTCTTGGGAAGATGACAAGATGTTGCAGAAAGTGCCTTTGGTGTCAATCCGTGCAGAGAACGAAGTGTCGGTGCAAAGTGGCGCAAGAATCCAAGAAAGGGAAAAGCATGCAAGCAAAGAGGACACAAAGTTCAACATGGGTCAATGTTGGTTTCAGAATGGCGAATTGGTATGGTGAGAAGACTTGGTCGAGATTCGACGCACGAACATGGCTCATTTGTCAAAAATTCGCCATGAGGACAGTTGGCAAGGTGAATCTTATTTTCAATCTCCTTTGAAGTTAGACCATTGTAGGAACAATATGTATTCTGCAAATTTCAATTGCTGTTCAACAAAATTCAGAAATTTGCATCATGACACAGTCAAAGTTAGCAACGGTCGGTTAATAGATTCAAGGAAGAATTTGTGGTTTTATGAGAAGCTCAATTTGATGAAGTCAAGAAGATTTCAGGGGTTCAAGGTTGGAAGAGTGGAGAATTAGTCTCCTCATCTCCAGTTTCTGTAAATTAGAGAGCTTTTGGGGTCCAAAAGCTTCCCATTTGGGAGGTGTGATCAGGTGATCATGGCTAAGTTGAAAAAATGCTCAAAAATGGAACTGCTCAAAGTGTTGCAACCTGAACGACCGGAAAGGCCTCGTCGCTGCGATTCTAGCACTGTGAACGACACTCAAATTCGACGTCGTATGTGAAAGTTATGCAGGTTTGAAGTTTTCAGTATCCTTCAAAAATCCAGTTTGACCAAGGTGGACTTTGACTTTGGAATTATTAAAAAAAAGAATATTCCAAGGAATATTCTGGGAATATTCCAAGGAATATTCCCTGGAATATTCCATCTGGGCGAATGAGGCTTCGACATTTGGCATTCTGTTATTCGTGGTTGGTTTGACAGTGAAATTTATAGGCCAATCAATGGGCGCCACGTGGCTTGCCCAGAGGCCGCCACATGGCCCGGCCAGGCCGGAGAGGTTTTGCAGTCGTAAAACTGTTTGCAACTCATAGGAATCGATCACGGGACCTGCCCGCCCGCGTGCACAAGCCTTGCCAATACACCACACATCAGTTCTTAACCGTATGGTCTATGCAACGTATTTATGGTTTGTATTTTATTACGACAGAAAAATTTAAGGGCTAGGGCTAGCCCCGACTCCACGTGACCATTGCTCACAACCGGGGGCTACTGCAAACAAACCACCACCGTCGACGGTTACATCAAACGGTTTCCGAAACCCATGTGACATCGCGGGTTTGAAATTTAATGTAACAGTTTTAAAACCGTTAGGTTCGCGGTTATTCCGGTGGTTTTGACGGAAGACGACATGTGTCCGCTTCTATCCAACATTTAATGCCAAATCAAACAGTTCCGATGTTTTAGTGCCATCTCCACCAATTCCGACCTGACCGCTATTTTTGTCGGGTTAACTGGAGTTCCTCCAGTTTTGGAGGAGGGTTTTGGAGATAATTAGGCAGAAATTTGTTTTGAGCATATCTTCTTCAATATTGGACCAATTTGGATGAAATTTTGGTCAATTTTGGGTATTTTGAGCATTCTGGAGTGTTTGGGACAGGTTTTAGAGTGATCAGAGGTGTTATACAACCATTCTTGCTTCAGGAAAGCTTGGAGAGCCACTAGGGCCATCAGGGAAATGGAGCTGTATTGCGCTATACTTCACTGTTTGAGGTGAAACAAAAGCCATTTTTAGCTTATTTCTGTCTTCTATATTCAATTTCACCATTGGTTTTTCCTGTTTAGTCATTTTTCTCACTGTATAACCAATTTGAGCAACTTAATAGAGCAAGGACATGCCCATTGGGAGCCTTGGACCCGACAGATGTAGCCTAGGAGGGGTGAACTGCCTCATCATGTTGTTGTGTTATGTTATGGTGAAGTTTATCTGCTGTGTATTTCTGATTTAAGATGTTAAATAGTAATTTTAAATAACATTCCCTCACACATAAACTCAGAAACGTTTACGAAAAACACTTTGTTTAAATTGTAAGACATGGAGAATACTTTGCACACTTAATTAAATGGAAATGGATACTTTGCGCAACATTTTCAAATACTTCCATTTTCAGATCAACAACCTTAGCAATAAAATTAATGTTGTTGTGCGAGATGGTAACTTCAAGGGCATAAAGATCATGCACGGAAAGGAGGCATCACACAATTTTTTTGTTGATGACATTGTAATATTAGGTATGCTACACAGTACACAATGGATGTGTCTTAGACATCTCATAGAGTTGTTTGGACACGCATTTGAACACGCATTAGAATAACTCTTAGTTGCCATACATATTTTCTTTTCATTATTTTTCTAGAATGAAAAACTACCCCTCACACTTGCCTCCCCTCATAATACTATAATTGATAATAATATATATCCCATTAAATATAAACCCCACATACATATAAAATTCATTAAACATTATATATAATATTTAATTTTATAATATAATATTATGATAAAATATTTTAAGGAGTCATGTCATATTTTATCATTATGTATATTTTTCATTATCTCATTTATTTTAAGCTACCCATGATATGATTTAGGTATGGTATAATTTTTTATTTAAAATTTTATAAAATGTAAAAGATATATTCACATTGTAATTTAAAGTTTTATTTTTTGTTTTTCATTAATTTGGTTTAATATTCTAAAATAATAGTTAAAATGACAAAATTATAAAATAAAATTTTCAAAATTTTGTATTTATTTATGCATTTAAAAATATATTTAAAATAATATTTTTAACAACAAAATTATCATCAAATTTAAATAAAAATAAATAAAAACTAAAACCTCCTAGGTTACTAATTTAAACTTTTTCATCTTTTAAACTATATCAATATATAAGCTAGGCAAGCGAATGTATGGCAATGCCTATAACATGTGATCATTGCCACTTTTTATTCTTCTGTGAATTGACCGACTTGACTTTAAATTAAGGTGTCACACAAAGATAACCATGGTTATCCGACTACGACTACTTAGGGCAAGCGAACTATAAACCTAACCTCATTATTTGCAGAGGACTGTTATACTATAGATTCAAGCAAGCGTTGGGACCTGCAGCAAGAGAAAACAATGAAGGAATTGGCTTTCTTGGAACAAGGAAGAATTGCCAACCAGCAGATTCTCGAAGATGGCAGCCTCTTTCCGATGGTTCTGCTGCCTCCAGATGAAAACCCCTCAATTGGGTCCTTTGTCAACGCCATCCAACATAACAAGGAGTGGATCGACAATCAACTAAAACAGGCTGGGGCGTTGCTGTTTAAAGGATTTCCATTGAGAACTGCATCCGATTTCAATGCAGTTGTTGAAGCATTTGGATGGGAAGAACATCCATATCTGGGATTAGGTTCAAGAACCAGAATTGAAGGAAGGGTTTTCACTGCAAATGAAGCTCCTCTGGATAAGCCCATCAAATTCCATCATGAGATGGCTATGGTAACCCAATCCTCTCCATTCCAGTTTCATGTTATTCTTTCTGGCTCTTGAAACTTATTCTTCGTATATTTTTTACAGATTCCTGTTCTTCTTTCTGGCTCTTAAAGCCTGTTTTTGGTATATATATTTTTTTGCCCTGTTCATCATTATTCTTGTTATTTGTTTTTTCCTGTTCAGTTTGATGAGTTTCCTACCAAATTAATCTTCTTCTGTGAGATTGCACCTCCGGAGGGAGGGCAGACAGCAATCGTTTTAAGCCATAAGATCACTCAAAGAATGGAACAGAGATACCCACAACTTGTTAAAAAACTGGAGGAGGTGGGGTTGATCTACCCTTGCAGCATCCCTCAGGAAGACGATTCTCAATCCTTTTTAAAAGGCTGGCAATCCCGTTACGAAACCAACAACAAGAAAGAAGCAGAAAAGAAGTAAGAATAAAATGACAAGTTATATGCGATATATATCCATTTTCTCATATATATATATATGAAATTTGATAGATATAGATGTAGTATATATTCTAAATTTGATAGAAATTTGTTGAAATTGTAAATTACTTATGTTTATGTAAGAAGAATGTTTTAAAGGTTTTTTTAAGGTGTTAAATGAATTTATATATTTATAATTTAGATAATGAAAAGTTACAATTTCAGATTGTATCATAAAAGCTTTTATTGTATTGTAGACTGGTAAAAAATGGTTAAGTCAGATAGAGATGGATTGAAATTGCAAATTTGCTCTCTGTAATTTACAACAAAACAAGTACAATATTTAAAAAAAATATTGACTAATAGAAAAAGCTAAAATATAAAGGGTTATATTGCTCCGACAAAGTGGAAGAAATCTATTTTCTAATTTTTATTTTTAAAATTAAGATTTTTTAAAATTAAGATAAGAGTCAAATTTATGCAAAACATGTGTGGAGAAACTTTAACGTCTATATTTAAGATGAACACTCTACTCATCTTCAAATACCTTAAACTTAAAATTTAGAAAATTGTAGTTTCTTCACATACAGTTTTTCCGGAAATTTTGTCACCAACATAAATTTGAACTGTGAAAATCTACCTTCTAAAATAACTTTGTATTTAAAAAAAACAGTCTGTTTTATTTTTCCATACATATAAATCTCTGCTACCTCAGATTCAGCTCAGATTTGCAGATTTGTATTTTAAAAGAAGATGTCTGTTTTATTTTTCCATACATATAGATCTCTGCTACCTCAGATTCAGATTTAAAGTGCAATTACCATTTAAATATTTTTTTGTTTTTTTAAATAAACTTAAGTTGACGATCATGTGGTGAGGTTTTTGCTTCCAGGCTTGTTATGTCAGGTGTTCCAGTATCCAAAATAACCTGGGCAGACGATGGCACAATGCTTTTCGAAATGGGACCTGTTGTTTCCATAAGGACGTTTGAGGGAGACACATACAAGAGGAAAGTATGGTTCAACCCTTCAATAATTGGACTTAAAAATCCAACCCCAAAACTCGGAGAGGGTTCCCTGTTTCCTGAAGAGGCAGTTGAACCCTGCATCCAAATAACTGAAGAAGAGTCTGTGGATATCATCTGGGAAGTTGGTGATGTTCTGGTGCTCGACAATCGCTTCGTACAGCATGCCAGAAGGCCTTCAACCCCGCCTAGAAGGATACTGGCAGCCTTTTGCAAGTAAAATGGGTGAGTGTTGGCTCGGCTGTCGAGCATTTACTATGATATTGTATTGTTGGTGGTAATTAATCTCACAGCTTAATCTCTCCCCTCCTTTCCTAGAAATACTTAAATAGACCTCTCATGGTTTATGTAAAAGTTGCACTTGATTAAAAACTAAGGGTCTTTTAACATTTGTTGCCAAAGTGCAGAAGTGTTCTACCAGTCTTAATCTCTCACACACAGGGTTCGATGCAACAAAGTGTTCTACGAAGGCTTAATCTCTCACACAGAGGATTGGGTTGGATTATTTTTTAAGGCAAAGTTATATATATATATATAGATATTAATAAATTTTGTTTAAAATTAAGATAAGGATTAGTGTAATAGTAAATTTGAGTTATTAAATATGTATAGTTAGTGTTTCAGATATTTTCATGATTTTTAATTTTATTATGAATTTAAAAATATATTTTAAATAATGAAAAATATTGATCTCACAAAAAATTTTGCTATTACATTTTGATTAAAAAAAACAAAAACAAAAATTAAATTTGACCATCTTTTGTTAATAAAATAAACCTATAATAAATAGTTTTATTTATTTCATATTAAACAATAATTTTTCTCTTTAAAAATTGGAGACATTTCTTTCATTAACCTATAAAATGTGTTTCTAAATTTGAATTTTCCATTATCTATTACTATGATTAATATATATTTATTGTGACAACCCTTGTAGTTAATTCTTCTAGTAAATATCATTATGAATTGTAATTCATGTAAGGAGGAGTTGCTTGTAAACCCAAGCCTTGCATTTATTTCATCACCTAAATCCATGCTTGTCTAATGGCATTGTGGTGCACACATTGACTGGAAGAAATGGGCCTCCTCGGTAGAGGACAAGTTTGCAGAGTTTCCCTTATAGATTGTGTTGACAAGGTTAACATACAAGATGAAGTTGGGAGAGAGAAGTCCCGACAAGAAGATATTTTTAGGGGAGAGTCTTCATTTAGGCATTATGGCGGGGACATAATGTGAACAAAGCATGGGACGCAGAGTGGAGTTTGGCAGTTGTCGTGGATCTGCCTGGAAGACTCAATTTCTCTATAAGTCTATGTTTTGTGTTGGTGGGATGGATTCTTGTGTTTTTACGGAGGCTTGTGTTGTCCCTGTGTGTTGTTTTTACTAAGGCCTATGATTTTTCTTGTGTTGTGTGCCAAATGGAGTTTGGTGGAGTTATGGTACTTGGATGCTAGCTAGGCTGAAAAACCTGAGCAGTGACTTTCCTCGAGGCTGATAAATCATTGAGAAACTTGTTGGGTTGATAAACTACTGGTCAGGGTGAGACACTTACGTATTAAGTGGGATTGATAAACACTGAGTGTAGCCTTGAGGTTGATAGCATTGGCAGTAGAATCCACTGATAAACTACCTAGATGAGTGTGCTTTTTGTTCCTATAGTAGCTAATCTAGCTAATAAACCTCCCATCATGCAATCCTTCTCTAAGAACTAAACTAAGACTCTATGTGCTTTGGTTGAACCTTTGTGGTTGTTGGTTACTTGTTCAAGAGTCCCTGTGGTGTTACTGTTGGGGGCTATTGAGAAATCACTTGAGAGATGGACTTTGCCTCCTACCATTAGTTGACTGGTCAAGAACTTCTCATGACCAATTACCTCCTTAGACTCTGAATCTATCTCAGAGGTAGTCAACTGAAAGAAGGATTGTAGCGCAGTTGGCCTACGGTTGGATGGAGTGTTGAAGTCCCTACCCTCTGTTGCTAGTCAATCCAAGATAATAAGACAAGTGTTTACTTGCATATTTATGCCATTTGAATTATGAATGTTAATGTTGTATAACATTGGGTATGTATCAACATTGTTATTAAGGAATGTACATTCATGAATGTGGTTGCAAAATATGTATTGCAGGATTGTTCGCAAGGATACGAGGGACTGGAAGCTCCTTGTGTATACTGATGTATTCTTTGAGTTGCAGGGTATTCACATGACTTGTGCTTGATGAGAATCCAAGTTAACTATTATGGTGTTTAAAATTCCATGACAAGATATTCTATATTGCTTGAGGAGCTCTATGCTTGAGTAATACAACGTTTTTCTACTTTAAGACTATATGATGATCCTTGTTTAATTGGTCATTGTCTCCCAATTTTGGAGCAACATTTGAAACATGCATTTAAGCATGGATATACCAAGGGCATGAGGAGATTATTTAGGACCCGTGTGGATAGGTTTCGTGCTGTTGTAGTTGCATATACATAACATAATAGCCATGGATTTTTCTTGAACATGATGTCGAGGTAGAAGGCGTGGTTATACTGTCATGAATGTGTTTCATCCATGGCTAGCACTTGTAATTCATGGTATTCATGGTATTGATGAATGGATGCAAATATCTGATAATTATGCATGTTTTGGGTAGGCCCAAGCTCTTGTCGAATGGTTGGCTGAGCTCTTGAAATAACTTAGGAAAAAATTAGAAGGAAATTATTGCTTGTTAAGCTAGAATCACCTATAGTTCAAGGTCGAGCTTGGCTTAGTCCAAGCTAGACAGGAAGTCCAAGCGATTGGGGCTAGCGACTAGCATAGGGTCGAGATGGAGCTGGAATTTGGAGAAGCCTGGAGGTCTGAGCCTTTGAAACGAATGGTGAGGGACTTATCACCATTGGACCAGATTTGGATGGGCCAAATTTGACTTTATACTTGATAGGTAGACCATACTTAGTGGCAGTTTTGAGTGGGACCCTCGCAATGGAAAATAGATGCATGGTTAGACTCAGGTGGAGTAGTTTGGAGGTCCGGGACTCTGGTGAAGTGCAAATAAGTAAAGGCATACGAACCCAGATGTGGGCTAGGGCAGACACACTTATTGAGGTGCCAATGCAAAGTTCTGGGTCAAGACCGTGGTTGAAACATATAATTGTTGGAAAGTTTAGATTCCCGAAAAATCATTATAATGAGAATTCACCGTGAGACAAGCTTTGGGTTGAACTTGTGGGCCCATGGAAATTGATGACGTGGCATGTGCTTGTGGTAGTTTCTAGGACACATTGGTATGAGAATATGACGTGGACCACTTGGGAGAGGTGAGTTTGCTACATGGGCACCACGTGTGTGCAATGTGGTAGTTCCTGCGGAAGTGGCAAGCTTTGAATGTATGAAACTTTAAACACTTATAAATTTTGATTTATGTGTAATATTTTGATAAAATTCTTACCCCTAGAAAACTCTTGATGTGCTGAACGTGATGGTGTAATCCAGAGTTAATTTCGCTAACTTTGGAGAATGAGGATTTTTGTAACACATTTCCATAATGAGACCATGGAGGTCGGGTTAGAGCAAGGTAACACCTCCCATTCGGCTTGGTGGGCTTGGGAAGTCCAAGGGGGTGGGAGGTGTCATTACATAGTGGTGTCAAATTTGAAGGTTCAACATTGGACCTTTGGGGATAAGGCTAGATGCTCTGTTGTAGAGTGCAATGATATATTGGTTGATTGTTGTATGTTGCTTGTAGCATTTGATTGTAGATTACATTTTGTATGCAATTATTGATGTTGACATGAGTATTATTCTTTAATAGGCATGCTATCTTGAGGAATAATGCTTCTGATGGATGTACGCTAGCATGCTTTTTTGCATTGGATGGATAGTAAATATGATTGATTTTATTTTGACTGGTTCAAAATTGCATTTGTGTGATAACCATCATAAGATGGGTCACACATTGTCTTGGTTTAAGGAATGGAATTTGTGTGGTTCACATGATAAAAAAAAAGATAAGATAAGATGAGATAAGATCAAATGTAATTATAGAAGGTGGCATATGGCCTTCTACTTTCAAAGAAAATATAAAATTTCGTGAAAGAAGAATATAAAAACATATTAGGTTTGGGTGTGTCCATGTATTTGTGAACGTCATTATCAACATTGATTAACATTGATTAAGTATATTAGAGAATTTGAATTAAAGTTTTAAATAACAATTTTACATATTCAAGAATCAAGTGCGTGTAGATTGAGGTTTTTTTTTTTTGTAAGTCAGCAGTGATATATTAAACAGAGAAACTGAAGTTACATATAGATACAAAATGGCCTGAGACCTTTGGAAAAACATAGAGGTTCCCAGGCCTGTTCATCAGCATGCTCATAGAAAATTTAGATTTAAACCTAGCCCCTGCAGAAGGATTATACCAAAGAAAACAGCCACCAGGCCAACCACGTAGGGTTGCCTATGGTGGATAAAGAGCTGACAAAATAGAGCTTACTAATGCCAGAATAAAAGTCGTTTACATACTGTTTAAAAACTATTAACAGAAAGGAGATAAACCAGATAGAGTAAGTAGACATCACGGAATTGGATTAGAAGCACCAGATTGACCAGCAGCGCTTGGACTAGCCTCCTCAGCACCCTTCGGTAGGATCCGCAGCTTGAATTGTCGAATTATGGTGGTGTGCGAGTCATCAGCCGGGATTTCAATTGAAACGTTGAGGACGTGGCGAAGGTACAGGTCGAAGCGGCGAACAAAATTGTCCAGGGCTTTTGCTTGCATGCAAAGCTCTTCTGTTAGAGAATTGAGGGAAATCTCGAGCTTGTCCATTCTTGCAATGTTCTTGGCAGAGGCCATGGATGTTGCAGCGAAGGTCTCCTTGACAGCCGCTCCCTGCATTTCTATGGCCTTTTCAAGCATTGTTTTCATTTGCCATGCAACTGCCTGGGTCTGTAGAAATTGGGTGGTCCGCGTGGATGGCGTTCCCGGGTCGACCAGCCAGTCTACCTCCTCGCTGACAGCACTGTCATCCACCTGGGCTCGAGACCTGTCGACCTCCTCTTGAAGCAGATCAATCATCTGCTTTCCTTTCTTGGAGACAGAGGTCTCATAGCAGTCCTTGGCTCGCTTGAGGGCTTGCGATGCTTTGACACTGCGAAGATTATGATCCGCCATTGATTGCAAACAGAAGAGAGCTATGAGCTTGCCGAAAACCAAATAACCAAGCTTCAACTTAAAGCATAGACACCTTAAAGCTTGGGTGAGAATGAGAATAGTGGGTCATGGGGGGGGGATGATAAGCCAGTTGAAAGCCATTTAATGCCATAATGCTCGACAACTTGCTGTCTGAACCAACCACTAATGCCGGAGCAGCGATCAAAGATCCGCTCCTTAAGGGCGATCGTTTCGCATGCTCGAGGGCTCCATATTAACCGCCATAAGGAACAATTGTACCTGCATCTGTCCTTTCGGACGATGGGCTGCCATTTCCCAGACATTCCTCGTGACATTTCCGGGCTGTGCCACCTGACGTAATTAACCAAATTGGGTATCTCCATATGCTATTCATGATTGATACTCTGCCGACTGTCCTCCGCAATTGAGCCGGCAATGATGTCTTTAATTGATATGATGGCACATTGATCCCGAAGCTCATCTTGCGTTAAGTCTTGCTAGCATGTGTCATGGATTTCCGCTGGGTGATCCACCGCATAGTTGGCCAGATGATCGGCTAGCGCATTAGCTTTTCTGCGCACAGCCTGAAGAATAATGCCGCTTAGAGATGTTAGGTGCTCCGCAATTAGATCAGTCACAGCAGCCAGGCGCCAGTGCTTTGTGGCCTTGCTAGGTTCGTCCCATTTTGTAATTTCCTTATTGCAGTGATGGCGAGCTAGGAATCGCCCTCTACTATGGCTAAGCCTGTGCCGAGGCGAATTAGGATTCGAAGCCCTTGCTCCAAAGCGGCGAATTCAACTTCATTATTTGTAGCCTCGCCCAATTCCCTACAAAAAATATGGAGAATTTCTCCCTTCTCATCTCGCAGGACCCCTCCCAGCCCAGCAGGACCAGGGTTGCCTCTTGATGCCCCATCGAAGTTTAGCTTGCAATAGCCCGGGGCAGGAGCTTGCCAGATTGAAGGAGATGGAGTTGGTCGAAGGTGGGTTTCCTGCGCACAGAGCTCCGCCGATCCAGAAATGCCAAACATCGCCAGGATTCGGATATCATTTGGAGATAACGAGTCAGATTTCTCGGTTTGGCAGTAGGTAAACCGTTCTTTCAAACCCTGCATAATGATAGTTTTTAAGTCATCGAGCTGCCTAATACCTTGTTTCTGAAATATGCGATTATTCCTTTCCTTCCAAACCGTCCAGACAAGGAAACTAGGGCTCAGCCTCCATAAATTATTAACCATGCTGCTGTTGGAATAATTCAGTCACCAATTGGTAATAGTATCGTGAATGGAACTTCTGGTTCGGTCAGTTTGCTTGAATATGCTTTTTATCCAGTCCCATAGGTTGCCGGTCCAGGCACATTCATTGAGCAAGTAGTTCATCGTCTCCTCCTGCTCCTTACATAAGGGGCATCGAGATGGTCCTGTGAACCCTCTTTTCACTAGATTTTCCCAAGTTAGAATCTTCCGGTTCATAAGGAGCCATAGAAACGTTTTAATCTTAGGCCAAAGGTTGCTATCCCATACATTGGCGAACTAGGCTACCTTGTCCTCACTGTCCCTGTTTTCTATGTAAGTTTGGGCTTCTTTGAGATTAAAGGTTCCCCCATTGAGCTTTTCCCATCGTAGAATATCTTGCCCCTGTGTGGCTCGAATCAGTCTTTTCCTTAAGGTGGTGTTGAGAGCGTGAAGGAGATCCGATAAGTGCCCATCCGGTGGGAGAGGGATTAGACTCCATTTTCGCCAATGCTGATGATCATCATCATTTGCCCAGTATTGATGGACCTTCAGCTTACCATTTTCCTGAAACCATTGTTGCAGTGGTTGAGAAGCAGGGCTTTCAAGCTTCGGGAGCTATTGCCAGGCATCCTCCCAAAACAAGGCATTATTACCATTCCGAAGCTCCCAAAAACAATGATCCTGTATTACATTTCGGTTAGCCCGGGCAAGATTCCAGATCGGTGAGCCTGCAAGGGCTTCAGTCATTCTAACGAGCTCCTCATACCTCCATTGCTCTGCATATTTGAATTTCCAGGTTCTCGCCCAAGGAGTGTGAGGCTCCGAGAGCCATCTCCACTAGAGTTTTGCTCCGCAAGCCCTGTTGATCGACCCTGGATCCTGCAACCCTAGACCTCCTAGGCTCTTAGGTCTGCATAGTTGATCCCATGCCACCAGCGCCCATTTTGGTTTTCCCGAATTACCGGACCAGAGAAAGGTCCATTGAATGCACCTTATTTTCTGAAGGACTCCCTTAGGAGCTGGAAGAATCGAGAGCATGTATTGGGGGATGGCTTGGAGGATTGCCTTTGTCATAATCAATCGGCCAGCCAAATTGAGGACTCGATTGGTCTAGTGATTACATCTATCCTCTAGCCTGGATAGTAGTCTTTCCCAGTGTAGCCTTTGCCATGGCCTGTCCGTTAGGGGTATGCCCAGATGTTTGGAAGGTAAATTGCATCTTTTGAAACCTAGGATATCTGTTAAATGCTTCTGAATTGATAAGTGCGTATTAAAGAAGAAAATATAGGACTTTTCAAAGTTAAGGTCCATACCAGAGGCTAGACTGAACAGATTTAAGATAGATTTGAATCCTTTAGCTTCCTTCACAGTGGGGGTGCCATGCAGCATGGTATCATCAACAAATTGTTGATGAGTAGTTGCCGAGATATTGACCAGGGGCTGGAGACCTTTTATGATGTTCTTTTCCTTGGTCAATCTGATAATTCGACTGAGACCTTCCATAAGTATAACAAAGAGGAATGGAGAGATAGGATCCCCTTTCCAAATGCCCCTTGAGGGAAAAAAAAGGCTCCGATGGGGCTCCATTAACTAGAATGGAGTAGCTAGGAGATTTTACCATAACTAGGATCCATGCAATCCATCTTGGATTGAAACCGAAAGCAACGCGCACAACTTCTAGATAATTCCAACTGACCTTGTCATAAGCTTTTGAGAGGTCCAGTTGTATGATCATGCCAGCCTTCCTTTGGGATTGCAGAGTGTGGACCATTTCGTGAGCTAAAAGAACATTGTCCATAATTTGCCTGCCCTCCACATAGCCTGACTGTTCTTCAGAAATAATCAAAGGAAGTATGGGTTTTAATCTATTGGCCATGACCTTTGATATAATCTTGTACAATACATTACAGAGCGCTATGGGCCTAAATTTGGAAGGGGTACAAGCCCCCCCTTCCTTGGGAATGAGAGAAATAAAAGTGGAATTTAGGGATTTGAGAATGGAGGAGGAGAGTCTGGAGTTCTCAACCATCTCCCAAATATCTTGCTTGACCACATCCCAGCAAGCTTTAAAAAAATCAATGGTGAAACCATCTGGGCCCGGGGCTTTCCCGTTGGCCATCTCTTTAACTGCCTCTTCCACCTCCAGAAGGGAAACTGGCTGGTCCAAAGTGTTGTTTTGTTCTTCTGTTATGAACTTAGGGATGGAAAAGTTTACTTCACTGATAGCCTCCCGTCTGTCAGAGTTTGGTTCTGTTGCAATGAGTTTGAAATGATTTCTGAGAATGGAGGTGATATCTTGGTGTGAATGGAAGACATTCCCGTGCTTATCCTTAATCCTGGTTATCTTATTATTACACCTGTAATCCATGGAAGATCTATGGAAGAATTTTGTGTTTTTCTCGCCTTCTTTCAGCCACTGAATGCGAGATTTCTGTATCCATAAAATTTCTTCCTGACTACACCTTTCATTCCATTTTTGCATCAATTCCTTCTCTGTATCAATGGATTCCTGAGAGATGGTTCTTTGAATTTAGCTGTTGTGAATGGCTTCCATTTGTTGCTCCAGGTTTTGTTTGTCCTCAAATATGTTACCAAAGACTTCGCAATTCCAAGTTTTCAGCTTGGTTTTTAGATATTTCAGTCAGGCCTGGAGCCTGAACATCTTTGTTCCTCTGACATCAAGGGGATCCTTCCACCACTTCTTAATATTGGCAGAGAAATCCTGGTGAGTGAGCCAAAATATTTCAAAGCGGAAAGGCTTGTTTTTGGGTGTACCCAGGATGGAGGCATTCAGCGTGATGGGCCAGTGATCTGAGCCCCCGGAGGGGAGGATATCAGAATCAACAGTGACCCCCTCCATAAGAATGTTGTCGGAGACTAGAAAGCGATCAAGCCTGGAGGCGATATGTCTATCTCCCCCTCTTTTGTTGGTCCAGGTAAAGATGCCATTTCGAGGATGAATATCCACCAAGTTGGCGGATCTGATGAAAGAGTTGAAGGCCCTTGCATCACTGTTAAGTGATCGCAGACCTCCTTTCTTTTCCTCAAGAGAAGTTATCATATTGAAATCCCCCCCATAGATGGCTTTGGAGTTGGGGTGTCTATGATGTAACTTGGTTAGACCGTCCAGCAGCAATAACTTTTCCTCCAGTCGCTGAGGACTGTATATATTTGTGAACAGAAAGGTGCCTTTTTCCCCTAAGATCTACATCTCAAGGGACAAGAGTGACTTGGTTGCTTCGACATTGAGGAGATGAAGGGTTCTAGGAGTCCAAAAAATGGCCAGACCTCCACCAACACCATTTCCTTCAACTGCCAGGTGCTCCATATGTTTTCCTAGGCGTTTGCCTAGTTCTTCTAGCTTTTGTCGGGAACATTTAGTTTCCTGGAGGAAAACCATGTCCGGTCTTTCTTGAGTAACTTTCTTTTTTAGGAGCCTATGTTTTCTTAGGCTACCCAGCCCTCTTGCATTCCATGAGAGGACTTTCATAGTTAAACAAGCTTAGGAAGAGAAAGAGAAAGAGAAAGCCTCAAGGGCTTTCATTTTACCTGAGTTAATCAGCATCTGACCCAGCTCGTGAAGTGCATCGCTGTTGGATCGTCTGCCCCTTTTCTTTCTGTGCTTGAGACTGGCTTGCGTGTGGTGGAGATTTTGTGCCTTAATACCCAGGCCTTTGGTTGCCCCTTGACTTCGTTTCAAACCCTTTAATACTGCATCTTGTCTTGAGAGGAAGAGATAGTTGACCCTGTTAATTTCTTCCTCCGGTATTTGGTCAATTCCTTTCTGTTTCCATTGCTCAACTATAGAGTTGAGATCTAGCCCTTCTTTTTCAAGGAGGTCCCCTAATTCCTGATCCTTTGTACCAATTTCACTTAGGGCCATTTCCTCATCTCCTTCCTCATCTTTTTCGCAGGTGGCCTCTAAGATCGGTTCATGAGTCGTGATCGGCTTCCTTGGTTGGGTAAATTGCTCTGCTATTCCAGTGGTTTCCTGCTCAGAGGCTGGGATCTGAGCCGGCTTTTCCGATTGGGGATCTTCTTCAAGCACCTCAAAGGTGTTTAATGTTCCCTTGAACTGGTCATTCGCTTTTGGTGGGGTTTTGCGGTTGGCCCGGTGTTTACTGATAGGTCGGATAAAACCATCCGAGACCTGATTGGATTTTTCCTTGGCCTTCTCAACAATTTTGTTCTGAGGGCACTCCCGAATCAAATGGCCATGTTCATGGCATTTTCGGCACATGAAGGGTATTTTCTCATAATCTATAGTTTGAAAATAGACCTCATCCCTATATTCCAACCACAAACCCTCATGCAAAGCCCCATATACATCCATTTCAACACAGATTCGAGCATAGGAAGTGTACCTTTTTTGGATAGTGGCTTCAGAAGCTCGAACAAAGGTTCCCAGTGTGTTGCCTATCTGCTCTAGCACCACTGGTCTCCAATAGTCAATTGGCAGGGAAAACAAACGAATCCATACAAGGACCTGTGTGAAAGTCTCCTGCTCCGGGGCGAAGTTCGGTTTCCAGGGCCTCATATAGAGACCAACTGAGGCATAGAAATAAGGTCCTCCTTCAAAGATCCGGTCCTTGTCTTCCAGATTGGCAAAAACCACCGTGAAGAAACCCTTGGCTCCTAGGTGTAACTGCACATCCCCCCACGGCTTCCAGACTTGCTTGATCCATTGACATAGGGCTTTTTCATTGGGCCAAAAGCCCATGAATTTGCAGATCACTGCATGAATGGTCATGTGATCCCTGTAGGCCTGCAGATCCGGGTCGTTAATGATCACCCTGAGACTTTCCTTGGTCTTCGGCTTGCATCTGCCTTGGTTTTTCTGTTGGACCTCATCGTTAGCCAACCCTTTCGAAGCAGATCTGCTTAGGTCGGGGTTACCATTTGCTTCATTTTTCTGGGTTTCTGCTTCCTCTTCTGGAGGATTCGTTTCCCGAGTGGGATGCGATTTAACTTGCTCCTATACCCTTGTGATGATTTTTGGCTGGTTGGGGGGTTGGTTTGCCATGGTATTGTTGTCCTCCTTTGTCTTATTTACTGCAGACTCAGAGCCTGCGATTCTTACACCCTCCATCGGGCGTTTACCCTTGTCAATCGTGACCTGTTTGAAATTAGGGGCCCCTGGGGCCCCCGACCTTCCCATTCGTTGGGCTAGGGATAGCCCTCTTTGCCGCAGATCTTGGAGCAGGGCGTTGCTCCCTGCCAGTGTCTGCACCAGAGCTCAGTCTACGCTCCGAAAAACCTTAGATTGCCACGTGTAGATTGAGGTTATCTTTCATATATTTAATTATTTATTTATTTTTAGATACATGTTTATCTCTCTCTCTCTCTCTCTCTCTCTATATATATATATATATATATATATTCAAATTTTATTATGTTATTTATGGGAATTGAATATAGAAATTTCCTGTTTTTCCCAACCCCGGTTTCAGTATCACTTATTTCTCCTTTTGGTTAAATGCCCTTTCCCATATCCTTACATTCAACACTCAGAAAAAATAATTTTTATTTGCTGAAACAACAATCACTTTGCTGAAACAGAAATCACTTGCTGAAACACAAGTTACTTTGCTGAAACACAAATTACTTTGCTGAAACACAAATTCTGGAAAACTTTTACAGAATGCTGAAACTACAGAAATAAAACAAAACACACAGCAAGCTGAAACAGTCATTCAACACATTTGAACACTGAGATTTTTGGTCAACTTGACCCTGGAAAAAAACCCTACAACTCTTGGGGAAAACCAGTCTTGAGAGCTCCTTCTTATTTCTGAAAAAATGCTTTTACAGAGAGGCAGAAATTACAGCAAAAATTTCAGCAACTAAACAACAGTACTTATCTCGATTTCCGTGCATTCACTCCGCCTTGGAAAACGGGCAAAACAGGAAAAACCCAAAACAGAAATTTTACAGCATTTATGACAGCATTAAATGTTGAATGAGCTTCTCGATTTTTGTGCCCAGCTGTACGGTTGTACTGCTGTACGGACTGTACGGAAAACCCAGCTGCTGCTTCTCCTCAAAATCTGCGCTCCTTTGCCTCAAAATCTGTGCCGAAACTGACTGTACGGCTGCTGTACGGATTTCCAGAAATCTGTACCACCAAGCAGCAGTCTCTCTCCTCGATTTTTGTGCCCAGAATCTGCCCAGAATTAAATGCTGAAGCTGCTGTACGGTTCTCCTTGAAAACTGTGCCTCTCTCCCTCGAAAAATGTGCCCAACACTTGCTGTACGGATTTCTGCCTTGGAATCTGTGCCTCCTTGCTGCTGTACGGACTTTGCTGAAGTTTCTATCAGCTGCTCTCTTTCTCCTCTCTGCTCAGAAATCTCCCTTGCTCTCCTTCTCCTCTTCTCTCAATCTTCTCATGAAAGAAATGAATGACCTTTTCCTCCTTTTCCTCCTTTAACCTAACCCTAAGTGACTTTTGGGGAATCCCTAAATCCAATGGCTGAGATAGATTGAGATCTAGGGCTGAGATTAAATGCTCATTTAAATCTCACTTTTCATTTTTAATTCACCCCACTTTAATAAAGACCCACTTAGTCTTTTATTTCCAAAGTCACTTTTTCCTTTCTAATTTTATATTGACTTTATTTAAAGTCACTTTAACTTTAGTAACTTTATCACTTAAAGTCACTTTAGAATTAGATTTGACTTTATAACTTTATAAAGTCACTTTAGTAACTTTATCACTTAAGTCACTTTTAAATTAGATTTAACTTTATAAAAAATTATAAAGTTACTTTAGGAGAAAAATTAAAATCTTTTGGACACTTTTCCCTAGGCCAAAGATCAAAGCCTTAGGGAACCACCTCTCCGTCCACCAACACTCCCTCTTCTGGGAAGGTGTTCCTCACCACACCCATCTTGTCTGCGAAGTAGACATGCTTGCCCCGTGGTAAGGCTTTGGTAAGAATATCTCAACCTGCTCATCAGTGGGAATATACTCAAGCTTTACGCTCCTTTCGAACATAGTCTCGATGAAGTGATATTTGATCGATATGCTTTGACCTCATGAAATATCGGATTCTCCGTGAGTTTAATGCAACTCGATTATCCCAAAATCAAGGTCTCAACGACCACCAAATAAGCCAAACAACATCTTACGAAGCCGATGGCCTCACAACCAGCTAGACTGCGCTTATATACTCGGTTCCGAATTAATGCTACGTCACGCTTAAAAGCCAGACAAACTGCCGAACCCAACCCAAAACAACACCACGAAGTGCTCTTCTATCAGCACTGCCAATCGTCGTGTAACCGCCAACTCCCTCCATCCCCCCGTAGTCCAGACCATAATCCACCGTCCCTGTTAGTATCGCAAAATGTGTTTTGCCCACCCGTGAACCTTCCTAGGCTCACACATAAGCGACTCATCGTGTTGATCGTAAAACAAATATCTGTCTGGTGTTGACCAAATACATCAAGGAACCAATCAATCGTACAATGTGGGATCCACCAACTCGGAATCCGAAGCATGAAGCTTCTTCCGGTTGGTGATCATCGGTGTCGACATGGGTCTACAATCCTCCATGTGGAATCGCCAAGGATGTCCAAATATACTTCCACCGTCCCCGGGAAGAAATGCCCCTCCTCCCCACACCTCCAAACCCAAAAAGTAATGCATCAAGCCGATGTCCTTCATCTCAAACTCCGCGCAAGATCTCTCTTGCGTGCTCTATGAGTCTCTACTGTAATGACTAAGTCATCCATACACACACACGAGAGGCTCCTCACCTATCACAATATAGTAAAGGTTCGGATCGCATCTCTTTGTGAAATCCATCTTACCTGCAAGTAAGTATCTATGGAGTACCAAGCTCGGGAGCTTGCTTCAGCCATAAAGGGCCTTCTTCGGGCAGCACATGGGACTCCTTCCCATGCACCTCAAAGCCATCGTGGCTCCAATGTACACCTCCTCTTGTATGAAGCCATTGAGAAATGCGGTCTTCACATCCATCTGGTGGATCTTCCAACCCATCTCTGCTCGCTATCGATATAATGGAGCGGATCGAAGTATATCGAGCCACGGGAGCGAAGGTCTCCCTCATAATCAACCCTCTACAGGGAGAACCCTCTAGCCACAAACCTCTCTTTGAATTTTCAAATCTTTGTCATCTGCGCATGCTTTTACCTTGTAAAGCCATACGGAAGTAACCACGGATTTGCCCTCGTCGGCACCACCTCCCAAACATCATTCTTCATGATGAAGAATACTCCTCCTGCATGGCCTCTCTCCGGACCGCTAGGCTGCCTCCTCATAGCTAGAAGGCTCGGTCAGGACGTGGCAGCCATTTCCATGTAGCTAAAAACCTCTCGTGGTGGTGCTCTCTCGACCGGCCTCTTAGGCTCAACAACGAGATGTGGCATCTCTCAAGGTGTCTCGAAGCCACTTGGCTTCCTTTCCCCGAGCACACTTCTCCCGAGAATAAAACTCCTCCTCCTCAACATCGGGAGCCGAACTCCGAGCGATCCGTTGTCCTCTCTGCCCGAACCCGTAGATCTTTGAGCTACCGTGTGTGTGTCCATCGCGGGACTCCCCGGTGAAGGCCTCGTGGGTCTGCGTGCGCCCATGCGTCCACCCCTCGACTGCGTGAGCCACTCCCCAGCGACGGACGACATCGCACAGATGTACCTCCCGGATCCTCCCGATCTCCGCCTCGGATCCCGCATGACTCACCTGGCCAGGGTCCGGTGATCCAGATACTCTAACTCCCGTGACCTCCTAAGGCCCCCTCCTCGAACTTCACATCCGACAACAACTTTCTCTCGCGCAGAATGTAAATCCGAAAGGCCTTGAGGTCTCACTTAGCCCACAAAGACACCCTTCTGCGGGTGGGCTCTAGTTTGGTCCTCTTCTCCTTGGGTATGTAGGAGTATACGTCATGCACCCAAAGATACGAAGATGACCCATGGCTTCTTCCCGGAAAGCCTCCTCGAGTCATGTGCCCCAAGGCACGATGCGGACTCTTTCAAGTAAACAGTGTTGCGGGCCTCGCCCACAAAAACAATGGCAACCCCGATCATCATGGCTTTGCGCCCCCTCATGGGTCTGTTCTTCCTCTCCGCCCGCCTGGGGGTTGTAAGAGAATGAGCTCCCTCCTAATGCTCGCCTCCGCACAATAGTCAACAAACTTCCAAGGGTGTACTCTCCTCCATTGTCCGACCTCGGGGACTTGATCTTGAGCACATTCGTGTCTCCACAAGAGCTCGAACTCCTGAAACCGCTTGAAGACCTCACTCTTGGTCTTCAAGAAATAAATCCGGGTCTCCGGAGTGATCATCAATGAATAACACATAGTACTCATATCCACTCAAGGAAACATGAGACATCCACCGCCACATCGGAATGAATCAAATCAAGTATCCCATCGCTCTTTTGTCCTGTGGGAAAGAGTTGGCAAACTTGCCCATCGCACATCCTCTGCAAAGATCAAAGTGATCGATCGAACTTCCACACCGTAGTGATCTCCCGCAAAGTCCTCAAGGCTCCAGATACATGTGCCCCATCTGCGGTGCCAATCTCACCTGATCGCTAGCTCGGCTTGCCGTTGTACTCAATGCCAAGGGATCGAATGCAAACTTTACACCTTTGCATGGCGTACACCTATCACTCTAGGCGAATCTGGAAGTTTACTGGGATACATCAACCCTGTCTCTCTGAATAGTATCTCATATCCTGTCCTCCAAAGTCGAGACGGATATGAGGTTCTTCCTCATCCCCGGCACATAAAGAACATCTCGACACCTTCAAGGGAGGTTTGGACTCCCTCGAAATGTCAATGTTCCCACACCGATCGCTCTAACAACTCTGTCATCACAAGTACTACCTCTCATCGTGCCACTCTCGAAAGCTCGAGAAGTACTCACGGACTCTGTCATGTGACGTGAAGCCCCACCGTCCACATACCGATACCCGAAGATGCTCCGCTAATCGAGGGAAATGCATGCTCCCTCTCGAACCTGCCAATAATCCCGCACTAGAAGACTCACGCAATGAACCCAAACTCCGGCAAAGCGATCGCAAAGTCCTCAACCTCCGGCGCCGTGCTCGGTTCTTCCCCTTCTTCTTCTTCTTCTCTGGGACACACAAGCATAGTGTCCCATCTTGACAATTCCAACACTTCACTTTGGAATAGTCCTTCCGTGTTTCCTGTTTACCTTACCTTTGCCTTTGCCCCCACCATTGCTTGTGGAAGCCTCTTTCTTCCCTTTGCCTTTCTTGTCCACACGTGCTACATCCTCATCCCGCTCAATGGCTTTGCCCCAAGCGACCTTTCGATCTCTCGTATGCAATCATCCCAAAACCTCTCCCATGTGGGAAGGGTCTCACGTGCACAAACCCCATCAGCAAAGTTCATCCATGAACGGGGAGGCCATTCACACAATCCGCACCAACTCGGTGGGTGGAATGGCTCTCCAATCGCCAACTCATCTCTCACATTAGTAATCTTTGTGAGATATCCAAACCGCACTATCATTGCCCATCTTAATGGTCTTCATCTTCTCCTTCAGGACCATTTTCCGGTTCTCATTGGTACTGGTAGAGATTGGACAATGTCCACATCTCATGAACATTTCTCTTTCCTCTCACATGAGGAATGCAATGGTCTTTGATTCCGTCTAGAATCAACCTCTTACCCTTATTGTTCTTTTTATTATATGTCGCTAGAGTAGATCGGTAGGGCATTCACGTGGTTCTCGTGTGGTATGTACCATAATGTCCCGTACTTCCGCTCCTCAAAGATACTCCATTCTCTCCTTCCAAATGCGTCGTAGTTGGAATGCCCATCCAACCTATCCTCCACCATCGGCCTCAATGACATCCTATTGTCCTAAAACCGAAAAAAATAACACCGTAGTAAAGGTAAAAATCACAGGTGAAAAATCGCAAATGGAATTTTACAGAAAAAATCAAACAAGTAATTTTTTCCTCATTGCCCAAACCGCTTCAAAGACTCAAGCTCCGATACCATGTAAAATTTTTTTCCCAACCCGCTTTCGTATCACTTATTTCTCCTTTTGGTTAAATGCCCTTTCCCATATCCTTACATTCAACACTCGTAAAAAATATTTTATTTAAACAACAATCACTTTCTTTAAAGCAATCACTTTACGAAACACAAGTTACTTTGGAAACACAAATTACTTTCGAAACACAAATTCGGAAAATTTACGGTGTCGAAACTACGTAAATAAAACAAAACACACAAAGAAGTTCAAACGGTCATTCAACACATTTGAACACCGAGATTTTTGGTCACTTGACCCCCGAAAACCCCCCCACAACTCTTGGGAAAACCGGTTTGAGAGCTCCTTCTTATTTAAAATACTTTTACGAGTAATACAACAAAATTCCGAACTAAACAATGGTACTTATCTCGATTTCCGTGCATTCACTCGCCTTGAAAACGTGCAAAACGAGAAAAACCCAAAGTAAAATTTACGACTTATGACACATTAAATGTCGAATGAGCTGATTTTTGTGCTCGGTATCTGTTACCGCATCAATGGATGGATCGAAAAACCAAACGTCGCTTCTCTCAAAATCAAGCTCCTTTGCCTCGAAACGTGCCGAAACGGTACGATACATACCGTACGGATTTCCGTAAACTGCAACACCACTAGCACGTCTTCTCCTCGACTGTGCCCATCCCCCGAAATTAAATGGCTGCCGTACGGTTCTCCTTGGCTCCTCACCAGTCGAAAAATGTGCCCAACACTCTGCTGTACGGATTGCCTGGAAATCGTGCCTCCTTCGTCGTACGGACTTTCTCGAAGTTTCTTCTTGCTCCAAGTTTCTCTCTCTCGAAATCTCCCTTGCTCTCCTTCTCTCTTCTCTCAATCGCTCATGAAAGAATGAATGACCTTTTCCTCCTTTTCTCCTTTAACCTAACCCTATGATTTCAGAATCCTAAATCCAATGTAGATAGATTGAGATCTGGGCCGAGATTAAATGCTCATTTAAATCTCTTTTCATTTTTAATTCACCCCACTTTAATAAAGACCCATTTAGTCTTTATTTCAAAAGTCACTTTTTCCTTTCTAATTTTATATTGACTTTATTTAAAGTCACTTTAACTTTAGTAACTTTATCACTTAAAGTCACTTTAAAATTAGATTTGACTTTATAACTTTATAAAGTCACTTTAGTAACTTTATCACTTAAGTCACTTTTAAATTAGATTTAACTTTATAAAAAATTATAAAGTTACTTTAGGAGAAAAATTAAAATCTTTTGGACACTTTTCCCTAGGCCAAAGATCAAAGCCTTAGGGAACCACCTGTCCTCCGGTACCAAATTTCAACATTGAATTTGGATGGGATTCTAATCTTTTTTTTCAACCACCAGAAATAACTCTAATTAAAATATAGATGACATAAAATTTATGAACTCAATTTGTAATTTGACAAGTATATGTAATAAGTGTTCAAGAAATGTTTTATAAATAAAAGCTTAGCCACTCTTATGATGTTTGTTTTTTTTAAATATATGTTTAGTTGTTTTAAAAAAGTATTAAAATGTTAATTGTAATTTGATAATTATATGTAAATGTGGTTAAGAAATGTTTTATAAGTAACAGTTTTAAAATGTAGTTTGTAATTTGATAATTATATGTAATGTGGTTAAGAAATGTTTTATAAGGGTTTTGTATCTTTGAAAATGGTTTTTTTCTTCTTCTTCTTTTTTAGGTTCTTTACAGAAAGTATTGAATTTATCACCACTAGACACAAATAATTTTTGAAAATGATTTTTTTATTAAGTTTTTAAAAGAGTTATTTTATTCACAATTGCTAACTAATATTATTTAAAGAATAAGTAGTTATATAGATATTAGTCTTAGTAAAAAAATCATAAAACAAATACAATATTCAGTTTTTTTTTGTTTTTTTTTTGGGTAGTGTAGAGTTGATGTTGATGACCAATGTAGTAATTACAGACACAAATATAAGATGAAAAGTCCGAAATGAAAGAGTTATTTTATAGGAATACTATTCTTGTTGTTTAAAAAATGTTGTAATTAATTGATGAATAGAAGAAATGATTTTTTTTATTAGGATATTTTCTGGTTGAAATGACTTTTTTCAAAATATTTTTTTTGGTTAATTTCATTTAAAACTTGCTACATTTTTTTAAATCATAATTGTAAGTAGTTTAATTTACAAAGATTGAGTGTTTGAGAAATTTTCAAGGTGTTGAAACAATGCATTCAAAAGTGTATTTTAAACAACAATAAATCACAATCTAGTTAGAAATTGTATTGCTAGATTCCAACAAAAAAAAGTCATTTCGTTTGTTAGTTAAACTACACAGATATTTAATGGGTGATATATTATAAGTAAAGAAGTTTTAAAATATAATTATTTTCTAAAAATACACTTGTTTTAATTGCACACCTTCAACATAATAAAACAATATTTTTATATAATGCTTTTGTTTCATAAATTTCATTATTAGTTAATTAAAAAAATTTATAAATGTATCAATTAATTAAAATATTATTATTTTTTGAAAAAAATATTACAATTCCCAAGAGTCTAATATCTTTTTCATAATTAAGAAGTTAGGTTTCATTTTAATTTTAAAATATTAGAATGAGAGTAGAATATGTATAATTATTTTTATTTATTATATTTGAATGATTATTTATAAAAATTTAAAATTTAAATTATATATATATATATATATATATATATATATATATATGATAAAAATCAAAATATATTTTGTAGGTGTTTGAAGTATAATTACACTTGTTAATCTTTTAAAAAAACTAATAAGGAAGCTAAAGGTAACTTCAAACTATAACAAAAAAAAAAAAAAAAAAAAACCAAGAGCTACAAGCTCTAAATATCTTCAAATACATCAACAGCCATATGACCTTAAAAAGAAAGACATAGATCGTCATACATTACAAATAACCAATTTTTATTCCTAGCAAAAGCTGATTTCTAGTAGGTCCTCCCGTCTACCTTGGAAGAGGGTTCCACATTCACGTGAAAGGATTTGGTAATTTCCAATTGGAAGGTCCAATCCTAATTTTGATAACGAGTTAGCCTTCTCATCGAATTGTCTATAAAAGTGAACATATTGGACCCGCGAGAAAGCAAAATAAATTATATTTTATATATGTTAGAGTCCCATGTTCCATAGTAATCAAGAGTTGCTAATCTTCCAAGTTCATCGAAGTCAAAATTCAAATGTAATGTAATCAGGGGTTGGATGTTTTGAAGTTAATACATTTTGGAACTAGTGAACTCCATTTTTTGCAAAGAAATAATATGCAGTTGCAACTATTTTTATGGGATTCATGTGTTGTGGTCAATGACACTGTTCCTCTCATGTTTTCTTATGTAATTTATTGTTAGATGTTTCTAGCAGCCATACATACATATTCTTATGTTAATCTTTTAAGTTTTAATCAGAAATCATTGTTTAAATTCTCTGTTTTGCTTTATATTAGCATTTAAGTGATTTCCTTCCACATAAGTGAATTCATGCATCTATGCTCACTTACTCTCTTTCATCTAATTTTCTCATTACCATACTACAACGACAAACCCATTTGTGTCTCTGATTACATCTATCTTGCCTCAATTAATGAATGCAACATATCTTTTGACACATTTGACCTATTTTCTAAACTAATTGCTTCACATTCAACAAAACTTAAATCAAAATGCAAATTACCTAGCCTAAAACCCTGATAATTCCAATCAAATTTTGGTTAATTTTAGAGAGAGCCCTCTCTGATTTGGTAGGGCTAACTACCAAGTCAAAAGTTGTTATGTGGTTAACTCTTTGGTTTCTTTTCTCAACCTTGGGAAACTAAGGAGTGCTAACATTATCTATTGTGCACGTGCCTAAAGGTTCATGTTGAGAATTCAAACCTCATTCATCATCCATTAGAACACTGAAGAAGATTCACCTATTCAAGTAGTTTTTTTTAGATGGTAAAGTTCAGGAGGTAGAAAAAAAATAGTAACTCAGCTTTTTTATTGGTCTTACTCCCAACATTGGCTTTACAGGTATAAAAATTATGTTTAGTGATATATGAAATAATGCCCTAATCGTCACCTTGGCATACCAAGTTGGAGAATGCCCAAAGTCTACATTGATCAATGTCCGAGAGTCCACTTGTCTAATTGGTTTGGTTTTAAATGGAAGCAAAGTAAGAATTAAACAAATTGATAGCTTGAGAGGCTGCGATCTTGGGAACTAAAAATTTCCCTTCAAATATTCTTGTAGTATGGATAAAGGAGATGCTCCACATGGTAAATAAAGGAAGGGATTGACGGGCTATCAAATATTTTAGACTAAACTAGTCCTAAAATCATAAATCAATTATTTCATCGTTCTAAACCCCATGGATCTTGAGATATTTGTAAATCTCATGCCATACTACCTTTGTAAAATTGCATTTAATAAATAGGCATTGTGAGTTCTCATCATTTCCTTTGCATAAAAAACACAACCCCAAGACATAAAAATTTCTTCGCTACAAATCTTCGTAGGTTAGAACTTTATATCTAAGCATGAACCACTCATGACTATACTTTTAGGTGATGCCTTTAATTTTCATAAAGGTTTCCATCACTATATGACCTCTTAGATTCTTCCCTCGATGATGAGTGTTGAAATTCAACAAGAAAATGCAACACACACACTAGAGTGGGGTCACAGGTCACATAGTGATGGATCCTAGTGACACATTAGTGTGCAACCAATTTATTAAATAAACTGGAAAATTAATTGTAATCTTATCTCATAACAACTTGTAATAGTTAACTAAGTGTGATAGACTTATTTACTCAAGAATTTCGAGTTGAGGGTCTAAGCATAGGCATGTGGGGTGATTCTATTATTAACATGGTCCAATTGCAGTTGTAGCACTAGTGTAGTGTGGGTGAGATCAGTTAACTCACATTGATTGAGTTAAAATCAGTTTAACTAGTTCTAAATGTTTGATGAGCTAGTGGAAGATCAAGTGAATTAAAATAGATTTAATTCACCAGTAGTGATCTACCAAGTAACTGATGCTTCACTATTTATAGCTACATGCATGCTAATTCCGGTGGATACCCAGCTGAGACAAAGGTTCAAGGCTAGTAAACTATCAGTTGTATTTTAGGAAAACTGCCCAGGTGCAATTATAAAACCATGGGAAGCCTATGATGAATTACGCAATCAAGGAAGGTTGAATTTCCTATTTAATAGGGGTTTAATTCTCTAGGGATTGCACAAGCAAGGTAGGTTGAGGGTAGGCTGATAATTGGCTATGTGTTTGTCCAATTTTGCTTAGATCAGTGTGAAGCAATTGGTAGAGTGTATGAGGTTGTGGTGAGCACAAATACATTGTATTGTTTCATGGTTCCTTGGTTGATTATACAATAAAGATGGAGGGGTTTTGAGCAGTTGCTTTTCCCATGAATATCTAGTGTTGTGTATTGATTTACGTCTTTCTCTTACTTGCATATGATTGAGTGATCGTGTTTATATTCCGCAAAGATTGTAGAAGGATTCAATATCTTGCTTTAGTACATTACATGATCAGATTGAGTCCATTGATATAATTTCTACATGGTATTATAGTTGTGTTAGAGATTTTCTACATGGTATCGGAGCACCAAGAATCACAACAGTGGAGAAGAAATTGAGTTTGTGTTGAACAATATTCAAATTTGCAGGTACTTTATTTGGAGCTATAAGTAGACCAAGATGTCTTTCAATGGCTTGAGACTCGAATATGCACTCGAGGGCAGTTCGAATTATATTGCATGGAAGGACAAGATAGAGGCAGTGTTGGAGGACAATGGGTTAAAGGAATTCATAGATAATGATATTCCCAAGCCTGCATCAGTAGATGCCCAACTTCTTGATGCATGGTAGAAGAAGGTAGCAAAGGCGAGGAGGATCTTGTTAGAGGGAGTTCGAGATCACATTATCGCGAGTCTCCATGGAAAGGAAAATCCATATGCCATGTGGAAGGCCTTGACAAATTTGTTTCAAAGAAACAATGACCACAAGAAATTGGCACTCAAGGACAAGCTCAGGGAAATCAAAATGGAAAAGGGCGACACAATCCAAAAATACTTGACCAAGTTCACTCAATGTCAAGATGAGCTTGGAAGTGTTGGGATTATTGTATTTGATGATGAATTGGTGAGCCTAACACTTCTAGACCTTCCTAAGAGCTGGCATAGTTACCGGGACTCTGTGAATGAGAGGGAGAAGTTACTAGATTGGGAGCGACTTTGGTCAAATTTGGTACAAGAAGAGTTTCGGTGGAATACCAAGGATGGATCCTCATCCAAGACCGATGATGAGGAAAATTGTGCCTTGGCTGGTAAGGCCAAGAAGGGGAAGGGGAGGAAGTCCCATTCCAAATTTGAGACCGACAAAGAAGTCAAGAAGCGTGATATGAAAAAGGTGAAATGTTTTCACTGTCATGATCATGGACACTATGCCACAAATTGTCCACAAAACAAGAAGAACAACAAGAAGGCTCCAGGAGCTGCAGCGGGTGAAGCTTTGGCCTCACAAATTGAGTTGGAATTCTCTCTCATCGCATGCATGGCATCAACTGTGATGGGATCTATGTGTTACTTGGATAGTGGAACATATTTCCACATGAAGGGAAACAAAGAACTCTTTAGTAGCTTGGAGGAGAAGGATCGTTAGATGCACATCGAGATGGGTGATGACGGGAGGTATAGTGCTACCAGGATTGGTACAGTTACTTTCCAGAGACAGTCAAGCAAACCTTTCTTATTAAAATATGTCATGCATGTACCAGGCTTGAAAAATAATTTAGTTTCAGTTGCTACGTTGGAGGATCTTGGATATGACGTGGTTTTCAATGAAGGAAACGCATTCATTCGTCACAAATCCACATCACAGGTAAAAAATATTGGGGTTTGTGTGAAGAAACTCTATAAACTTGATGTAGATGGTTGCGCATCATTGAGCAGTAAAGCAGGGAAGGTGGTGAGTCGGGATACAAGTGAGTTATGGCACAGGAGATTGGGCCATCTACACCACTGTGATTTGAGGATCATGCAACATATTTCTACAAGTCTTCCAAAGGATACTCTTGCATAGATAGACACATGCAAGGGATGTACCATGGGTAAGTATGAGAAAGCCATGCAGTTGTCCCTTGAGAGGGAGCTTGACTTGCATGCAGATGAGGAACTCTTAGTTCCAAAGAATGAACCTCAGGATGTGGAGCAGCCACAAGATGAGGATCATGGAGTGGAAGAAACCACTCATGCAGAGCCATCCACCAGAAATGGTAGGAAGCGCACCAGAGAGGCTGACAGATTGATGCTAGATGTGATAGAGCATGTAGGAGCACCTACATCACAGCGCAGGCAGAGAAGGTCCCCAAACAAGTACACTGGATACATGGCTCTTATGAGCGAGTGTATTGTGAAAAACCATCCTCTTTTGAGGAAGCAGTGCAACAGCCAACATGGGTTGATGCCATGGTTGAGGAGTATGACTCCATTATCAGAAAGAGTGCATGGGAAGTGGTCCCAAGACCAGTGGGGAAGTCAGTGGTTGGATCCAGGTGTAGTGTCCCTTCTTGGTGAGATAACTTTGATAACACTTAGAGATGATGATTTTAATATAATGATATGATATTATGCATGAAAAACTTATGTACATGCTTATATGCTATAGACCTGGTTTGGGTCATTTGGTTGTTGTGTGCTTATGATAATATCTATGGTTGTGTGTATAAGAATTGATTTTGGTTAAGAGAATATTATCAATGTTTTCTCTCTTGGTATCCTATTTTGTACATAGGTGTATGACATGAATGGTGATTCAATATTGAGACACAGATCCATGGATGATCATGGTTATGTGTAACATATGGTTAATTATGATTTATGGATGATACATGATTTGTATGATTATATGTGCACAATCTCGTACTAAGCATTTTGTGGCAGGGGACTTGGTCATTTCCAACAAGGATGCTCAAGTTATAAATGACTACGGAAGTCATTTCTTCAAAACCAAAATGACTGTGGAAGTCATGCATAATCTTTGGTAAAATGTGAATAAGTTAATTATGAAATTCATTTGATTTATTTGATCTATGAGATTGTGATATGTGCAAGTCTTGAAAGAAGACCTTACCAACGAACCATCAGATGGGTATGAGCTCATAATCAGTACCTTAAGGTGAAGCGCGGAGTTTCAAAGCAAAGTAGAGGAGAAGCCATGGAAATTAGGGTGCGGAGTCCTAAATCCATGAAATATAAAGACGTGGAGTCTTGGATATATAATAAAAGGATTAGGGCGTGGAGTCCTAAATCCAGGAAATATAAAGACATGGAGTCTTGAATCTATAATGAAATGTTTGGGGCGCGGAGTCCTGAATATTTAAAAAGATCAAGGTGTGGAATCTTGGATCTTTAGAGTAGATCAGGGCGCGAAGCCCTCAATCTACTAAGGCACGGAGATGCATACAATAGGGGTGCGGAATCCCTATTATCTAGAAGAAAAATACCACTCATGGGCAGCTCACAAATGAATTTCCTTAAATAAAATCTCATTCCTAACAATTTTGGAGTGACTTTCTAAAAATAGAAATCATGTCTACCATTTCAAGTATGACTTTCCAAAAATAGTAAATCACCTCCAATCAATGGGTAATCAAGTATACTTGAAGGAAAATCACTTAACTTATGATTAATCAATCGTAATAGTTCAATCTCGACTTAATTCTCAATATTATTAATATTATTAATATTATTATTATATTTTATGAGACTATGATATTATTATTAAAAGGGAATTATATCTCCTCAATCACTTAACACTTCTCTCCTTGATGATTCTCATGGCTCTATGTAACTTTCTCTCTCTTTTAATAATACATTACACTATTTTTTGCACTCATCAAAGAATGGCATATTCCTCTTACACTCATTAAATACATGTCATAAAATATTCCTCTTACACTCTCTTTAATGCATATGTTACACTCTCCTTAATTAAGGCATGCATACCTCTCCTTAATGGCATGAGTTACACTCATCTAAATGGAATAAAAGACATGCATATTACTCCTCCTTTATGACAAAAATTTGTTGCTCCTCCTATATATGTGTCATATATTCTCACTTGGGGGGGGGCATTGGATACCAAGAGTTGGAGAGATTTGAAAAATATGAGAGGGAGAGACTTGGAGAGTAGTCAATTTCTTTTGAAATGACTTTGAAATTCTGAAACTAAATTACTAATTATCTCTACATGGTGGAGCTGGCCATGAGTGGTATTGAGAGGAAGTGAAACTTACCTTCCTCAAATTGCCTTGTATATCTCTCTACTGCTGTATTTTGGTACTGCTTGTGAGCTCTTACAGCTCGGGAGTTCCAGGGGGAGAAGTTCTTCTTGGATATGGTTGGGTGGAAAACCGGATGGTTCAAATGAGTTGGTTAAGGGATCAAAGGTGGATCATATTCTCAATGATTGGAGTTGAATATCTCTTCAGGTATAATTTCCATTGACATAAAATTATAGTATAGCTTTAGCATAAAATAAAAAGTAGACATTTAAATTGTTGTAAGCATCTAATTTTGGTTTAGGATTATGTTATCTAGAATATTATTGATCAGTTAAAAATGAAGACTAGATCATCTATATGTATGGATGTTTAGATCTCAATATTGGAGTTACGATTGGTGTAGTTTATGGTACTAATCTTGGTATTGTAGCATTTGAGAAAGGAAAGCCAAATATTATTGAAGGTAATTGCAATAAATAAATTCCAAAGGACTTGGGTAAGTATTTCACGATTTATGGTTTTCTTTCAAGTAATTAGATGCATGTTTTAGAGATGGTTTTAAGATAGTTTGCAAAAAGTTTGACAAAATCCGTGAATGAGTAATGTTATCAATTTATTTATGCATAAATAAGTGCTAACTTGCAACTTACATCAGAAGTAAGAAAATGGACATGTACCCAAAATATACATGGAGGAATTACATAATCAACCCTTAAAATAAAATGCAAAAATGATGGAAACTAAAATATGGTTTGGAAGATCAAATATTTGAGGTAAGTTTGAGATAAATTCCAATTATGGCTTATGTTTCATATTCTTATCAATAATTCAATGTTTTGTTATTCAAGTCGTTGTAATAGTACTATTATAATTTTGACAGAACGCCTTAGTGGTTGTATCATTCAGGGCTGCCATGTGTTTGTCAAATTGTAGCAATTGGTGCAATAATCTTGTCAAATCATGTCAAATGAATTAGCTTGTGGGTGGTAAAATGTTTCAAGAACTCATGTGGTGGATTTAGAAATGCGTGAGTTCAATGAGATATCTTAGTAGCATAAGTCTGGGTTGTTTTTCCTCATGTAGAGTTGTAGTTGTAAGTTTTCATTCCATATGTTTGACAAAAGTCATAAATGAAACATTTAGGCTATAAATTTTTGTTTTTTTTTCAATAATCGCATTCCTAGGCATTTTGAATTCGATTCAGCCCAACATCAGGGGGTATCCGTGCCTATTGCACCTGTAACCCCTGGTTTGATTCCAAATAAATACTTTTTAGAACCCAGATCAGAAATCTGGGCGATTTTGCAGTTTGTTGCTGTGAGTTATGTGCGTCTGTTGTTGAGTCTTTGATGAAAGACTAAGATTATTTAGTCCCTGTTTTAAGATGCCAACATTTAAAGTTTCAATTTCTAAATTTTATGAGATAAATGTGTTGAAGAATAACCTTAAATTCATTGTTGCCAAGTGTTTAAAAAAAAAAATTGCCTCAATGAACTGTAGAGTGCATGTCTGCAAAGTGTTTGTCAAAATTCTTGAATGGCTGTAGCTTTTGTGCATATAAATTGTTAGTGTTACTATAAATTATAAATAAACTATTTAATGGGTGTACCTTCCTATGTCTGCCAGTTTTGGTATGAATGTGAAAATGAATTTAATAATTTGCTGAAGTATGATTAGAGAATAAGACATTTGTTTCTTGTATTATCTAAAGCTTTCATAAATAAATAAAAAGGCTTGGTGTTGGAAACAATTTTACAGAGACTAATTCTTTAGGATTTTGTGTGGCCTCTACTTTATATTATTGATGGTGGGTAAGGTGGGACCTTACATATGGTATCAGAGCCAAGTTACAACACTAGGCCTAATGGGCCAACATGCTTATTTGTAGTTTGATGATGTATGAATGTTGATTTTGCATGCAATTTGAGTTCTTGTATATCTTGACTTGGAAGCATATTAGTTATTCTTATTATGTCATTTAGAAACTCATGAAAGAAAAAGAAAAAAAATGCTTTCTTATAGTCCTTTATATTTTTGTTAAGACTTATTATTAGCAATATGTTAAAATGCTTAAAGACATGCTGGGAAATGATGTGCTTGAGAAAGTTCGGGTTAAACCCAAGTATGTGAATGCCTTGATTGTCAATTGATGAGTGAGATAGTTGGACTGCATGCATGGTTGCATATATGTTTAATGTATCATTTTCAATGTGATATGGGCTTAGTAGCCATCCTTACTAGCTGAAATCATATCTACCAAGATAAATATTGGCTTAATTTGGACTATAGTATGATGACCTTGGTGTGTATGCTTTGGGAATGAGTAACAAGTGTAAGGTTGATATTCAATTAATATGATGATTGAGTTCATCATGTTAATTTTGAGTCTCTTCGTACCTACACTAATGAAAACTTAACAAAAAGATACCTTGAAGGATGTCACTTTTAACTGTGAATGTAGATTCAAGAGTAATGTATGTGCATTAATTAGATGTGTTAAAATATGATTTGGGAATACATTCTTAATGAGTAAGAATGAAATGCCTCTGATTTCTTTGACATGATTTTGTGTATTTTGGGTTGACATTATGCATCAAATAACTTTAAATTACTCAAATACTAGGTTGAGGTATGATCTTCCTAATAGACAAGAGGTTTAAATGACTAGTGCATGAAGGGTTGTGGAAGTCATTTTAAGGAACGTTTGAAGGTTATGTTTTACTTAAGCTAATGTATGGGTGTGGAATCCATACTAGCATATATCTATGAGCAAATTTATGGGTGTGGAATCCATACTAACATATATCTATGAGCTAATGTATGGGTGTGGAATCCATACTAGTATATATCTATGAGATAAGTAATGAGGTAAGGTATGGGTGTGGAATCCATACTAAAATATATCTATGAGCTAAGTAATTCTTCTGGTTAGATGGAATGTCATAGATATGATTAAGGAGTGATTATGTATAGAGATTTTCAAGATGAACTTGCTTGAGCTTTAAATCCATTATTTTATTTTTATTACAAATCATGATACTAAGATTGGTATATTAAACACCATTAGGTGGTTTAGAATTTTTGGAATAATTGATTTTGATATATGGAGTCAAGTGTGAACTAGATATCTATCCTCTAGTATTTTAATCCTTTTGTATGTGTTGAATTTAGGTAGAATTAAAATGATTTTCAAATTCTTGAAATGTAGAAAAATATTATTGTGATAAGTTGATGAAATAACTTTTCTATTGGCTTAAGACAAATTAGGTCTAGGAAAGCCATAACAGTCTCTTTAATGATTTTATCATTTGAATATTGGTTGAATTCTATTTAACCAAATTAATTAGAGAAATTATGAGGATTGAACTCATGTATTGCTCTAAACTATTGTTAGTTAGGCGACCGAGTAAAAACTCATATTTTTTATAAATTGTTAAGAGAATAACATGCTTAGAAGGTAAACATTTTATGTGGTGAGAACTTGTTTGAACTTAAAGAAAAATGCATGTGATTAATGAAAACCTTGATTGAGTTCTTGTTTTACAAGAATATGTGATTGTGATATTTTTTGAGGGGGAAATTGAAGGAGAGTGAGATCACATTTTGATTGATTCGAATTATTGCATGATGATTGTATTGTATGTGGAATGGGGGAGATTGTTTGATTTAGGAATTTTGTGTTGGGATGTATAGTTGTATGAGTATTTATTAGTCCTACAGAGTGTTGTAATAATTTGAGAGGGTGGTAATTCTCCTTAAAGAAAAAGGGTTTAACTTTAGGCTAGAAATTCCCTTGTGATAGTCTAAATCTTATTTAAATTTGACAAGATTCATCACATTTTGAGAAATTTATGGTTTTCATAGTTTGTTGTTGCATACGAATTAATAGTAAGGGATAAGACATGAAAGCAAATGAATTGATTAATTACTGAATAGAATTCATGAACGATTTCATAGTTGGAAAAAAAATTGACTTAGAGTTATCAAGGTAGATTCAATAATATAGATACCATATTTTCATAATTGTGAGATTTGTTCTTAATTAAAAGTCGTTTTCAAAAAGATATCATTAATCTGCTTTCAGATGAAGATCTTCTAGTAGAGTCATTCATAATTGATTCTCAAGTGAGAGAAGTGACTAATAATGAAGATTATGGAAACAAAAGGAATGATCTATAATACATAAGTGGGTCAATGAGGATTGTATTTAACCTTAGCTTGTTAGTTTAACAAAAATAAAATAAAAAAAATTGGTACCTTGAACCTCAAATTGTGATTTTTCCTAAAGAGTAAAAGTTTAGTAAAAAAAACTACAAATTGATCCTAAATATTTTGATTGCAAGGTTGTCTTATGGAATGAAAAGGGGAAAGTTGGATTGAGAATACATAAATCAAGTGGCATGTAAGAGTGCGTTTTATATATAACATTATGTTTTGTTGTGTAATTTCACTAACAATTGTATGTGGATGATTTTATGCTTATTGTATGCAAGTTTGATTGTGATATGGGATGGACCATCATTGTTGTGTATACAACCAATGTGATCTATTTATATCTTGGAAATCTCAATATACTACAGAACCAAGAAGATGACACATGTAGGATTCATATAGACTATGAGAAAGAAAAACATGTAGACTATCAAATTATTATAGATAAATTAAGTAGATGTCATATCAATTACATATAATAGTATTTTTGTATGATACTATAAATTGTATCGCTGGTTTTGATATAGAAATATTTGGTATTTTGTGTCAAAACATGCCTAATATGGCATGGATGTATTTTCTACTTGATTAAGAATTGTATGTTTAGTTTCATGGAGTTGCTTCCAATTTAGAAAACATTAAACTATGGATTGGCATGAAGAAAAATAAAAAGAAAACTATATAAAATACATATACATAAGGTTAACAACTTATTGATAGGAGAATCGAAAAGAATTAAGCATCTTATGACTATAGGAAAAACTTCGGGCCAAGTTTAGCCCAAGAGGGGGAGTATGTAGTGTCCCTTCTTGGTGAGATAGCTTTGATAACACTTAGAGATGGTGATTTTGATATAATGATATGATATTATGCATGACAGACTTATGCACATGCTTATATGTTATAGACCTGGTTTGGGTCACTTGGTTGTTGTGTGCTTATGATAATATCTATGGTTGTGTGTATAAGAATTGATTTTGGTTAAGAGCATATTATCAATGTTTTCTCTTTTGGTATCCTATTTTGGACATAGGTGTATGACATGAATGGTGATTCAATATTGAGACACAGATCCATGGATGATCATGGTTATGTGTAACATATGGTTAATTATGATTTATGGATGATACATGATTTGTATGATTATATGTGCACAATCTCGTACTAAGCATTTTGTGGAAGGGGACTTGGTCATTGCCAACAAGGATGCTCAAGTTATAAATGACTACAGAAGTAATTTATCCAAAACCAAAATGACTGTGGAAGTCATGCATAATCTTTGGTAAAATGTGAATAAGTTAATTATGAAATTCATTTGATTTATTTGATCTATGAGATTGTGATATGTGCAGGTCTTGGAAGAAGACCTTACCAACGAACCATCAGATGGGTATGAGCTCACAATCAATACCTTAAGGTAAAGCGCGGAGTTTCAAAGCAAAGTAGATGAGAAGCCATGGAAATTAGGGCGCGGAGTCCTAAATCCATGAAATATAAAGACGTGGAGTCTTGGATATATAATAAAAGGATTAGGGCGTGGAGTCCTAAATCCAGGAAATATAAAGACATGGAGTCTTGAATCTATAATGAAATGTTTGGGGCGCGGAGTCCTGAATATTTAAAAAGATCAAGGTGTGGAATCTTAGATCTTTAGAGTAGATCGGGGCGCGGAGTCCTCAATCTACTAAGGCACAGAGATGCATACAATAGGGGTGCAGAATCCCTATTATTTGGAAGAAAAATACCACTCATGGGAAGCTCACAGATGAATTTCCTTAAATAAAATCTCATTCCTAACAATTTTGGAGTGACTTTCTAAAAATAGAAAGTCATGTCTACCATTTCAAGTATGACTTTCCAAAAATAGTAAATCACCTCCAATCAATGGTTAATCAAGTATACTTGAAGGAAAATCACTTAACTTATGATTAATTAATTGTAATAGTTCAATCTCGACTTAATCCTCAATATTATTAATATTATTATTATATTTTATGAGACTATGATATTATTATTAAAAGGGAATTATATCTCCTCAATCACTTCACACCTCTCTCCTTGATGATTCTCATGGCTCTATGTAACTCTCTCTCTCTTTTAATAATACATTACACTATTTTATGCACTCATCAAAGAATGACATATTCCTCTTACACTCATTAAATACATGTCATAAAATATTCCTCTTACACTCATTAAATACATGCCATAAAATATTCCTCTTACACTCTTTTTAATGCATATGTTACAATCTCCTTAATTAAGGCATGCATACCTCTCCTTAATGGCATGAGTTACAATCATCTAAATGGAATGCAAGGCATGCATATTACTCCTTTATGAAAAGAATTTGTTGCTCCTCCTATATATGTGTCTCATATATTCTCACTTGGGGGGTGGGGGGGGAGTGCATTGGGTACCAAGAGTTGGAGAGATTTGAAAAATATGAGAGGGAGAGACTTGGAGAGTAGTCAATTTCTTTTGAAATGAATTTGAAATTCTGAAACTAAATTACTAATTATCTCTACATGGTGGAGCTGGCCATGAGTGGTATTGAGAGGAAGTGAAACTTACCTTCCTCAAATTGCCTTGTATATCTCTCTACTGCTGTATTTTGGTACTGCTTGTGAGCTCTTACAGCTCAGGGGTTCCAGGGGCAGAAGTTCTTCTTGGATATAGTTGGGTGGAAAACCGGATGGTTCAAATGAGTTGGTTAAGGGATCAAAGGTGGATCATATTCTCAATGATTGGAGCTGAATATCTCTTCAGGTATAATTTCCATTGACATAAAATTATAGTATAGCTTTAGCATAAAATAAAAATTAGACATTTAAATTGTTGTAAGCATCTAATTTTGGTTTAGGATTATGTTATCTAGAATATTATTGATTAGTTAAAAATGAAGACTAGATCATCTATATGTATGGATGTTTAGATCTCAATATTGGAGTTACTATTGGTGTAGTTTATGGTACTAATCTTGGTATTGTAGCATTTGAGAAAGGAAAGCCAAATATTATTGAAGGTAATTGCAATAAATAAATTCCAAAGGACTTGGGTAAGTATTTCACGATTTATGGTTTTCTTTCAAGTATTTAGATGCATGTTTTAGAAATGGTTTTAGGATAGTTTGCAAAGTGTTTGACAAAATCCGTGAATGAGTAATGTTATCAATTTATTTATGCATGAATAAGTGCTAACTTGCAGCTTACATCAGAAGTAAAAAAATGGACATGTACCCAAAATATATCTGGAGGAATTACATAATCAACCCTTAAAATAAAATGCAAAAATGATGGAAACTAAAATATGGTTTGGAAGATCAAATATTTGAGGTAAGTTTGAGATAAATTCCAGTTATGGCTTATGTTTCATATTCTTATCAATAATTCAATGTTTTGTTATTCAAGTTGTTGTAATAGTACTGTTTTAATTTTGACAGAATGCCTTAGTGGCTGTAGCATTCATGGCTGCCATGTGTTTGTCAAATTGTAGCAATTGGTGCAACTATCTTGTCAAATCATGTCAAATGAATTAGCTTGTGGGTGGTAAAATGTTTCAAGAACTCATGTGGTGGATTTAGAAATGCGTGAGTTCAATGAGAATATCTTAGTAGCATAAGTCTGGGTTGTTTTTCCTCATGTAGAGTTGTAGTTGTAAGTTTTCATTCCATATGTTTGACAAAAGTCATAAATGAAACATTTAGGATATAAATTTTTGTTTTTTTTCAAGAATCACATTCCTGGGCGTTTTGAATTCGATTCAGCCCAACATCAGGGGGTATCCATGCCTAATGGACCTGTAACCCCTGATTTGATTCCAAATAAATACTTTTCAGAACCCAGATAAGAAATCTGGTCGATTTTGCAGTTTGCTGCTGTGAGTTATGTGCGTCTGTTGTTGAGTCTTTGATGAAAGACTAAGATTATTTAGTCCCTGTTTTGAGATGCCAACATTTAAAGTTTCAATTTTTGAATTTTATGAGATAAATGTGTTGAAGAATAACCTTAAATTCATTGTTTCCAAGTGTTTAAAAAAAAATTGCCTCAATGAAATGTAGAGTGCATGTCTGCAAAATGTTTGTCAAAATTCTTGAATGGCTGTAGCTTTTGTGCATATAAATTGTTAGTGTTACTATAAATTATAAATAAACTATTTAATGGGTGTACCTTCCTATGTCTGCCAGTTTTGGTATGAATGTGAAAATGAATTTAATAATTTGCTGAAGTATGATTAGAGAATAAGACATTTGTTTCTTGTATTATCTAAAGCTTTCATAAATAAATAAAAAGGCTTCGTGTTGGAAAAAATTTTACAGACACTAATTCTTTAGGATTTTGTGTGACATCTACTTCTCTATATTATTGATGGTGGGTAAGGTGGGACCTTACACCAGGTGGATCTACAAGGTGAAGCAAGCAACATATGGGAGTGTGGAGAAATGCAAGGCTAGATTTGTGGCCCGGGGATCCTCACAGGTGGAGGGGATTGACTATGAGGTGACTTTTTCACCAGTTTCAAGGTACTCATCGATTAGATCTATCCTTTCACTCTCAATGCAAATGGGGTGGAAGATACATCAGATGGATGTACAGACAACCTTTCTCAATGAAGTTATTGAGGAAGAAGTGTACATTGAGAAGCCAGAAGGTTTTGATACGTTTGACAGGGAGTCGCATGTGTGCAGACTCAAGAGAGCACTATGTGGGCTGAAGCAAGCACCTCGTGCTTGGTACACCAGGATCGACAGCTATTTCACCAGGTTGGGCTTCACAAAGAGTGAAGCAGATGCAAACCTATACCATATTGTGGTTGATGGTAAGTTTTTTATTATTACTTTATGTAGATGATCTTATACTGACAGGTGATGAGGAGTTCATAACTTCTTGCAAAGAGGATCTTGCAAGAGAGTTTGAGATGAAGGACATGGGGCTCTTGCATTATTTCCTAGGCTTGGAAATATGGAAAAGAGATGGGGAGCTATTTGTATCTCAGGGCAAGTCTGCCAAGGAGATTTTGAGGAAGTTCCACATGGAGGGAAACAAACCCATGGAGACTCCTCTTGCAGGTAACTGGAGGAAGGAGGATGCTACTTCAGGTGAGGTAGTGGATGCTATTGTTTATAGGCAGCTTGTGGGTTCACTTATGTAATTGGTGAACACACGACCAGATATATGCTATGTAGTTAACCAACTTAGTCAAGCTATGGTTAAGCCTACCAAGCTCTTTTGGAAGGCGGGGAAGCATGCGTTGAGATATCTCAGTGGCACTATAGAGTATGGATTATGGTACAGGTGAACAGAGGGAGTGAAGCCTCAAGGCTTCACCAATGCAGATTGGGTAGGTAATTCATCAGACGGGAAGAGAACATCAGGGGCATCTTCAACATAGGATCAACAACAGTAAGCAGAGATCCGTTGCACTCATTTAAGTCGAGGTAGAGTACATAGAAACTAGTCAGGATGCATGTGAGGCCATCTGGACGAGGTAGATACTTGTTGGTTTGTTCGGTCATCAGATGGATCTGACGGTGATACATTGTGATAAATAGAGTTGGATAAAACTCTCGGTTAGTCCAGTATTCCATGACAGGTCCAAGCATATTGACATCCGGTACCACCATCTCATATATTGTGTTTAGAGGCGCATTATGTTGTTGCAGTGCATTGCCATGGAGGATTAGGATGTAGATATCTTGACGAAGCAAATTCGAATACCATAGAGGCAGGATCGAGGTAGCTGATAATCCCTTTCTTGTTGAGAGGGAGTGTTGAAATTCAACAAGATAATGCAACACACACACTAGTGTGGTATCACAGGTCTCACAGTGATGGATCCTAGCGACACATCAGTGTGCAACCAATTTATTAAATAATTTGGAAAATTAATTGTAATCTTATCTCATAACAACTTGTAATAGTTAACTAAGTGTGATAGACTTAGTTAGCTCAATAATTTCGAGTTGAGGGTCTATGGATAGGAATGTGGAGTGATTCTATTATTAACAGGGTCCAGTTGTAGTTGTAGCACTAGTGTAGTGTGGGTGGGATCAGTTAACTCACATTGATTGAGTTAAAATCAGTTTAACTAGTTCTAATTGTTTGATGAGCTAGTGGAAGATCAAGTGAATTAAAATAGATTTAATTCACCAGTAGTAATCTACCAAGTTACTGATGATTCACTATTTATAGCTACATGCATGCTAATTCTAGTGGATACCCAGTTGAGACAAAGGTTCAAGACTAGTAAATTATCAGTATTTTAGGAAACTGCCCAGGTGCAGTTATAAAACCATGAGAAGCCCATGATGAATTAGGCAATCAAGGAAGGCTGAATTCCTATTTAATAGGGGTTTAATTCTCTAGGGATTGCGTAAGCAGGGTAGGTTGAGGGTAGGTTGATAATTGGCTATGTGTTTGTCCAATTTTTCCTAGATCAGTGTGAAGCAATTGGTAGAGTGTATGAGGTTGTGGTGAGCACAAATACATTGTATTGTTTCATGATTCCTTGGTTGATTATACAATAAAGATGGAGGGGTTTTGAGCAGTTGTTTTCCCCAGGAATATCTGGTGTTGTGCATTGATTTATGTGTTTCTCTTACTTTCATATGATTGAGTGACCATGTTTATATTCCGCAAAGATTGTAGAAGGATTCAATATCTTGCTTTAATACATTGCATGATCGGATTGAGTCCATTGATGTAATTTATACATGGTATTATAGTTGTGTTAGATATTTTCTACAATGAGAGTTTGGTATCTAATCTTCACATTATAAGTTCCCCACGAGCAATTATAAATCCACACCAATTCATCCTTATTGTTTGTAATCTATATGTGAGCATTTGATAGTTCTTGAATATATATACGCTAGCACAATCTCCAAACCTTGAGGACACTCAAATGCTCAAATGGGTGCCACCTCTATTTCCAAATGGCCGTAGATCTTTGTTGACTATCCTAGATAGAGCGGATCCACCCTATCGTTGTGGGGCTTGGATCGTTTCCTCAGGAAGAAGAATTTCCTCGATGTGACCATGATAACATTAACACCATATCTAACATCAACACCTTTACCTACCTTCCATTCTAGATATCCCCCAATGATCAGAAAAGAAAGTGACTAGCTTTCCACTTATTGGATACTCCTTGAATATTCATGTTTTATTTTTTTACCTGGTCAAGGATGGAGACTAGATATACAGACTTGTCCAATAGAATATCGCTCCACATACTTGCTTTATTCATAAATTTCTAAACAGATTTGGTTATAAGGGATTTTCCAAAAAGTTTGATATCTTTTAATCCCCATCCCCTTGCAATCTTTTTTGGGCTACGACAGATTTCCAATTTGCTAAGTGTAAACTTTTGTATTCCAAACTCCTTCTCTAAAGGTAATTGAAGCACAAATTTCGGCTAAATTCCAAAGATCCCACAGGAATGTAAGGCAACAAATGCCAACAAATAGATATTTCTTCCAAAACTAATTTGACCAATATTAGTCTCCTAGCTCTAGAAAACATATTACACTAGAAATTGATTGTTTTTCTACCTTCCTCACCAACCTCTGCTAATCTTCATTTTTGTAATTATTTGGCTTTATTATGAACTCAAGGTACTCGATGCATTCCTCTAAGTTCCCCCATTTATAGAGAATCACATCTCTAATTCCTCTCAGAATACAAGCCTCTAGATAATTTCTATATGACATTAATTTTATCCGGTTATTCTCCATCCTTGCTCCCAAACAATACAGGCTTAGAATGATTAACATCTTTTGATCTCCAAATCAATGCCATAACAAAAGAGAAAAATATCATCTACAAAAGGTAGATGTGCTAGAAAGACCATTTTTCCAATCTTTATACCCTTTAAAACCCTTATAGACTTGGAATTCATAATCCACCTACTTAAACTCTCTACTAATGTAAGAAGGAATAGGTAGGGAGATAGAGGATAACCTTGGCACAACCCTCTAGATGGTTCGAGGAAATGAGAAGATGAACCATTTATTAAAATGACCATTTATGGAATAGTCACATAGGTCATTATCCATCTAACCATCTATAGTGAGAATCCAATCTAGAGAAGCATAAGATGGAAAGGTCCACAAAACCATATCATAAGCTTTTGATAATTTCATATTTCATACTTCTGCAATTATTATCTTGTTGCAAATAGGTTTCTGGATCCATTGCATTCATTAATATTTTGTGCTCAACGTTTTGAACCCACAATTGTGGTTCATCTTCAGGATAAAGCTTCAGACATCTGCAATTATTATCTTGTTGCAAATATCGTGCAAATCCCCTTACACTACTGCAATAGCCTGATGTATGTTTCTTCCTTCTGATATCCCAATTTGCCGAGCCAAGATAACATGAGATGAAGTTGGATTTATCTTTCTAGTGATCACTTTATATATATTTGTGTAGACTATATTGGAGAAGAACATTGACTAAAAATCATTGATATTTTCAAGGTGTTTCACCTTTCGGATTAGGTCTAGAAAAGTTACATCAGAATTACTAGGAACTATGCCTATAGATTGAACCTCTTCAATCAGTCGAATCAAGTCTTCCCCAATTAGGTTAAATAATTCAATATAGAATTTTCGATTTCCCACTTGTTTGGACCATGACTAAAATTCTTTAGAAAAGAACTCATTACTATTAAAGGTCATCCTTAGTAACTTCTCTATAAAGATCCTCATTCTCGTGTTCCTCCACTATTTGAGGGCATATATTTATTATGTTCATCATCTCTCCAAGAGGGCATGGTTCACTTCTGTAAATATTTTCCCAAAGTGAAAAGTACTTAAATCTTCTAAATCCTTAAAATTTCTAACCACATGATCTTTGTCATCATGAATTTCCAAGATAGTGTTTTTAATTTTCCTATATACACAACAACCACAAAAAAAGTTGATGTTATGATCTCCAAAGAAAATCCAATCATCACAACTCTTAAGAAAACTTAGTGTTATGATCTCTGAAGGAAATCCAGGCATTATAACTCTTAATTCTCTAGTTTTTCTCTTCCTCAAGTAGCACCTGACATTTTTGTTTTTCCAATTTGTTCAACTCCCTTAAACTTGCTTCATCAAGGAAATATCCATTATTACTGTGAAGGATTTTTTCAATATTCAATTCAGTGTCCCTTAAGTGAGCACCTCTTATCCTGTGATAACCAACTGATCCATTAGCACCTACTTAATAGACTATAAGGAGTCAAAAAATTGCTTGCATGCCGAAAATGTCATTGTTCACTAGATTTTGGAATCATCCTCAAGCCACACTCGCTTGAATTTAAAAGGGGCCTTGAGATTTTCCTCCACCCCCGCCAACTCTAAAAAGATTGGAAAATTATCAGAGAATGAAATCCTTTCAAACCAAGATCTAAACCAGCTAGTTTGTTCACACAAACCCTCATGCTTGAGGAATCTATCCACAGTTTAGACATTGCCACTTTTCTAGAATGGTTTTTTACCCGGGTTGATCAATTTCCACTAGCACAATGTCTTCCAGTTAATCCTTTTCCATCGAATTTTAAATAAAGAGATTAATGGATCTAATCATGCACTAGGTCCCCATATTTCATCTTTGTGCAGAGTGAAGTGTAAGTCCCCTCTGACTATTAGTTGGGCACAATTAAAACATATGAACTGAATATGTTTCTCCAATATTGCAATTTACCATCACATGCTCCATGCATGTTAAGAATGCAAAAAATTATTTCCCAATTACATACTTTTGACTTCATTAAACAAACATGAGGAGATAGAAAAAGTATCAATGAATCTATATTTATCATTCCGGATAATAAGAACTCCTCCTAAGTTCCCAATTGATTTTATTGCCATGAAATTTAAATGATTTATGAGGGAGTTCAAAGCATCACAAACCAAATCTCTCTTTCCCATGGTATCCCGAACTACATCTGGACTAACTAGCTCTATCAGGTATTTGAGAGCCAATTTCTTGGCCTGGTTCTCCAGTCCTCGTGTGTTTCATGAAAGAATCTTCATTGAGCCGAGAGGCTCATTCTACAACCCAATATGAGGGGGATGTGAAAGTTTTTCCGTCCGTTGAGTTGACACGTGCTCTAAATAGAAAAATAATGTAGGCTATAATAAAATAAAATAAATGAATATGTTGTAAAGTAATTAGAAGTAACAAAAAATGTGTGAGTAAGATGTTTAAACCTTATACTTCTAAAAAATTTCAATATGAGGTTTCAATAAACTATTTAAGATCTATATTAACTAATTTGTCCTAATATAATGTCTCTTTGTACAAGTTATGTAAAATATTTTAATGTCAATTATATTATCATGAAAAAATAATTTTTTATTATTTATTTGATTATATATATATAGCATTCCAAAATACAATTTAAACATTGGAAAATTACACATTGTATTTTTCACTCTAAATAAACTTGCACATGAAGAAATTGATCCCTCTCTACTCATGTTAGATCCGTATTAAGATGGATATATGCTAGTTTAGGAACCAAAGCTGAGGCCATTGGTATTCTAAGTATCCACGTAATGAGGGCTTTTCACCCCTACTTTGCTTCTCAAGAAACTTCTTCTTAAGCATGTTTTGGATTTGACTTTCTTACCACCTAACCCAGAGAATTCCCCCCTCCAAAATACATATTAATTCTCATCGAAACCAAGTATAATTCCCCCTTCCATGACTTGCAATGTCTGAAGTTGTAATGACCTTCTCCTTGCGAACCAGAATTCGATGGACAAAATACAATAAGGCTCCTTGAATAAGAAGATACTTGTTAAGGCATTCTAACAAACCCACCCAATAATGCATTGGTATCACTCATCTCATTGCCAAAGCGTATAGTTGAACAAGGGAGCTATATGAAGCCCCTCTGCCTAAGTCATTGATTTTTATCATAAGACGCGAGTTCAATTCTCTTTGGATCCATCAAGATCAAGTTTTCACAATTCGGTGAACTGGGCATGAAGCCCATTCAGGTGTGTCCATAAAAAAGTTTTCACAATTAGGTGAACTGGGCATGAAGCCCTTTCGGGTGTGTCCATGAAAAAGTTTTGGGACCAAAAAAAGAAAAAATAGAAAATCCCTAAATTTACCATCCATGTTAAAATATAGAAGCTTTCTAGAAGAATCATATTATAAGAGGAGTTATTAGAAGAAGCATATTGTTTGTATATGTCAGATATTTTTTAGCTTCAACGGTGGAAACAAATAATTGGAATGAACGGGATATCATGGCACCACAACATCTATTTCCATACCTTGCCAATATTAAACTTCCAAAATTTGAGGAGGCATAACTTCCTTGCATCCAACATCGAGTCGTTCATTTGATGATAACTTTAAGGTTGCAAGTTTCCATTATTGAGGTAACTAGTTGAGGAAGGACCAATGCGTTCAGGGAAATGGCAAACAGTATGCCAAGAGGGGAGCACACAGGAGCAGAGATGAAGGATACAGATGCCATAGAGTATGTCTACTGAGGGGTTGTGACTTCCCAGATGGCATAAAGGTGGACATTGTATGGTAATTTAACACTTTCTTATAGGTTTTTTCTCTTACAGTTATTTGGCACAGGTAGAATAGGAGAAGGGAATGAAAATTTTGACTTGTCGAGTTACTAGACATGAGCGCGTGGTGGAAATAGGTTTTAGCACATAAAGTGCTCTCGGGTGTGGAGACAAAGAAGAAAAAAGAGTCAAATAATTCACATGAAGTATCAATTTAGTGGCAGAATTGGACTGAACACTTCATTGTATTGAAGCCCTGTAAAATTTTTGGGCGCTACGTGTGCCATAGATGGTGGCACATCTAAGGGTGCACATGTTGTTGTTGTTGTCAGTGAGTGGGGTTTCTATACATTTATACTAATAATGGCAGGGACTTGCATATTAACGATGGAGTCAGTGGGGAAATATTACAGAAACCATTATTGCACATATCCGGCGGAATCCAACGACTATTGGTAGCCTGGAACTATTGGCGAGGTTTTTTTCTGATGCCGAAAATTTGGAATTATACATTATTAATGTGATAGTACTGTCATATATCTCAGGTGGGTCTCCGGGCTGGCATATCTTGGGTAGATGATTTTTTTGTATTAAACAAGGTACTTTCTCCAGCTACCAATTGTCACTTCTCTAGCTACCGCTAATATTTCTGATCGTTGGGACTTGTTACCACGCCTGGTGTGGGGTATATCTTACTTAACAAGTTAAACATTTTACTGGGCTTATTTATTTCGCTGGGGTATTTACATCTGGGTACCTTTGGAGGTGGGTTTTTGGCGTTTCGACATAGTTTTCCACATGTATGGGGCGTCGCCCTGACAGACGAGTATATGGGCACAATTAAACCGGCGGACTAACCCACTCGGTACTGCAGTGGATAATTATATTTCATTGCTCACATTACAGGGTTGGAGGCCTATCTGGCAACTATTGGAGATGACATGTCCACACACGAGGCTCTAATGAAGGCCACTATGGTTGCAGAGGGTGTACTGATAAACTCTCCACAAGCTGGCGCGCGTGATATCTCCTTCACTCCTCGGGAGGATAATTACTCCACAAATGGCACATTTACTCAACCTCGGGCAGGAAATCGTGGACAACAACCATTTGATCTGGGTACTCATTGGGCACTACTTTCATAGAAAACAACAAAACCTTACAAACCTGCTACAAAAGGTAAATTTATGAGTTTTGACTACGATTTTATGTGGGATCATTCTGCAAGCTTGCATAAGAGGGCTCTTGTAGGGAAGTGGTTTTTCAACAGGGACAAATCTGCAGACATGGAAAATTGGATCAATTCGGCCCCGGTGAGGTATTATGCTACACTACGAATATTTGTAAGCTCATGAATGGATGGTTCAGTTATCATTTTTTGACATATGAGGATTTGGAGGAAATCCTGAAGTGGCGTATGCCGACGGTGCTTCCTTGCTTTACACCAGTGGTATATTGGCTTTAACCTGACGAGGGATACTCCCCAAAACCATCTAGTCTGGGTTAAAATGTCAGGGTTGCCACTGGAATACTGGACACACCACGTTCTAACTGCCATAGGGAATTTTATTGTAAAATGTGTGTTTGTGGATCCTAAGTGCTTCGGTGTATATGATAAATGAGTTGTGTGGATTCTGGTTGAAGTCTCCTTCTCAGGGGGACTATCACCTTACATCGATTTGGCATGGGAGAATATCTTTCATAGACAAAGGTTGAATTCATGGAAAATTCCTTTTGAGTGCCATCTGTGTCATTTCACTGGTCAATTGCTTCAACTGTGTCCTCGAAGGTTCTCGGGGTCATCACATGGGGTACAACTCTCACAACATTATTCACAACGTGCGGCTGCGCTGAAGAATGTTCATGCAAATTATAATCATGTGACTCCATATATGGCTATCCAAAAATATTCTCCTCATTTTTGTTGAGATGCATGTCTATTTACTGAACATTATTCTCGCCTGTGCCTCCATGTTACCTCGATCTGTGTACAAACGCTCTCCTCCTCGCCCGATTTTCCTGGGCTTACCTTACATGGGATGCCCCATATACCCTCCACGACAGAGTCATTTTTGGTCACTATCTCCCCTCACCATTGGAGGAATTTCCCCTCTTTTGATTGGGACATCCCTATTGTTACTAATCCCCCTTACACTATCTCTGTGATGGAAGATGTCTCCCTGGATTCGCCGCGTCCTCCATCTGTGCCACAGGACCATAATCCCGACATGTCCTCCCATAATTCGGTGGGTAGCGATATCAATTTTCTTCTACTGAATCTGGACTTGGACCTTTCTCCCTTGACTATCCACCCTACTGCACCGGAGTCCCTCACCATTGTTATCAAACCGGTGTCGGCTCAAAACATGACGGCGAGGAAGGGTAAAGGATGGCCCCATAGGAAGATGAGGCCTATTCCATTGAATTATCTAGTATATAATATGCTTTTGGGCGATTGTAGATATATCCATGTCACGATTGTCTACAATTGGGTTCTTACATATTTTTCGCCCGCTAAGGACCTTCCGTGATGATGTGTATTTCACTGAATTTGTGGGGCTTGGGTGATCGCACCAAATTTGTATCCCTCGAATTTTTTTTCATGAAATCTCTCCTTTTTTTATCCTTATGCAGGAGACCATGGCACTGGCTAACAGATTGATCTCTTATTTTCATGCCATGTTTCTAGATTAACACATGGCAGCTACGAACACTGTGGGTTTATTCGATGGATTGGTTTATATGTGGATCCTCATTGGGCCGCTTTAAGGGCTTTCATAGTTTTTGGTGGCATCCTTCTTACAGGATTCATGCAGGGTCTCTCAACTAGAATTCACATTATCAATATATATGTGACATATAATGATCAGGGCCATTTCTGGAAGAGTATGGCTGACTGTGACATTTTGAAGACTAGATACCTTCTCATAACAAGTGATCTTAATTGCATTCTCAACTGAGTGGACTTTTGGGGACCACTCAGTCTCCCAAATCCCTTGGCGGATTACATTGCTGATATATTCATTGAAAGACATATTAAGGAATTTCCACCGGTGGCTCTTTGCCCTGCTTGGTACATAGACGTCGGGGAGAAAACTCCATTTCCAAGTGACTCAATCGCTTCTTGGAACAGGAGAACTTGCTTGAACTTATGGGAATGGCCAAATCATGGGTGGAGGGTATTATGATCTCGGATCACAGACCAATTTTACTAAGATGGCATTTTGAAAAACCTAAAAGGGGAGTACCCTATAAATTCAAAAGATGTTTTTTGGATGACAGTGAGTTCAATAAAAATGGTATAGGAATACTTGAAGGCATGCCACAAAGGCCCATATATTTCCCCAGTGACACATATGGAAAACACCCTACAATCTCTGAAGTCAAAGGTCCACATTTGGGAGAGGAATAAAAAAAGAAGGTTGATGTATGAACTAAGCCACAATATGTGGGAGAGAAAACATATATTTGATGATATTGATGTCGGGAACATGACACAATAGGGATGGGAGAGAATTAAAATACTTCAGGCGAATAAGCGGAGGATATTACTCATTCAAGACCAAACATGGAGGTTAAAAAGCCATGCAATCTGGCTACGCGAGGGCGATCAGAATACAAAATACTTTCATACATATGCAAATATGAGGAGGAAGGGGAATGCTATCTACGAGATCAATGAAAATGGAAATCCGTTCCATGCAACGGAGGAGATTCAAGGAGAGACTATTAATTTTTTTGAAGGTTTATACTGCGCTCATGAAGGGTCCTTTGTGGATGAAAATATTTGGTGTTTGTGGAATACCCGGTCATGTTCTATGAGGTAGATACTGACAAAATAAACTTTCTGGTCAACGCGAAGGAGGTTGACATAGTCCTTAGGTATTTTCCTCGGGACAAAATCCCAGGGACAAAGGGATGGACCATAGAATTTTCTCACATTTTTCTAACATTCTGATGCAGGACATCGTTGACATGGTGGAAGAATCTCGCATGGAAGGTTTTGTAAATGGGGAAATAAACTCCACATTTATTTCTCTCATTCCGAAGACAACAAATTCCACTTCTTTTTCGGACTACATTCCCATCTCATTATGCAAGATTTTATATAAAATAATTTCTAAAATTATTGTAGAAAGGATCAAGGATGTATTATTCAAGCACATTTCAAGGGAAAATTTTGGATTTCTTCGTAACCGGTTGATACATGATGTAGTGGAATCAACGCAGGAAATCATTCATACTATTCACACTAAGAAACTGGAGGCACTCTTCATGAAAATTGACCTGAGCGTTTTTTGTGTGGATTAGGCGTTTTTAAGAATGATTATCATCAAGATAGGGCTTGAAAACAACACAATGGAATGGATCATGGTGTGCATTACCAAGGCTCCTTTAGCGGTCTTGATAAATGGTTTGTCATCACAATTTTTTAAATATGGAAGAGGACTTAGACAGGGTTGTGCACTATCCCCGCTATTTTTCATTCTGGTTATGGACAGCCTTAGCAATAAAATTAATGTCATTGTGTGAGATGGTAACATCAAGGGCATAAAGATCATGCACAGAAAGGAGGCATCACACAATTTTTTTTTGACAACATTTTAATATTTGGTATGATATACAGTACCAATGGATGTGTCTTAGACATCTCATACAGTTGTTTGGACGTGTATCAGGTATGTATGTGAATGGGAGCAAGTCAGTTGTACTACACTTGGTGGGAGACCAACTTATCATCACACACGTATGTGACGCTTTCAATTTCAAAAACAGTCCTTTAAAAGATGGATTTACATATATGGGATTCCATCTAAAGCCAAATAGCTACCAGGTGGCGGATTGGATCTGACTGATAGACAAATTCCGGAAAAAAATTGAACATTTGGACATTATGGTGGTTGACAAAGGGTGGGAGGTTTATATTGGCACAAGTTGTCCTTCAACAGTTAGTTGTGTACTGGGCACACTTATATACTCTTCCAAAGGCTATCATTTCACGAATCTAGTCCATTATGGAAAAATTCATTTGGGCGAGTAGGGGGGATGGAGGGAAATACCACCTTACTTCTTGGGACATTATTATGATGCCAAAGGATTTGGGCGTATGGGGTCTCTTGGATGTTGATATTTATGGGAAGGAACTTCTACTTAAATCTCTTTGGAGGGAGTTGAACAAACCTGACACATGGATGGAAATTATAAAATACAAATTATTAAAAGAACAATATGTGGAGGAGTGGTACATTCAAGGCACCCCTGGAAGTACAAGGGGATCACAAATCTGGCAAAGATTTAGGAAGATATAGAAACTCTACCACAAGAGATTGTGCGGCTCTTTCGGAAATGGGGAGCAAATTATCATTGGTATGGGGATATCCGCAGCATGGTAGACGCTGACAACATAAGCAAAAATATCATAAATGGTTTACATGCTTATGGTATCTTTTATGCATGTCAGACGATTAAAGAATGGTATGAGGGGTATCTAATATGGATGGATGCATCAAATTTGGACATAATGGGATAATGTTAAGTGGAATGGGACAAATACATAAAGAGTCTCAGAAGTGTTGGTCTGCATCACTCGAACATGGGTGATTACTTGACCTGGGGTCGCACTCTACTGAACAACTCGGTACAGGTTGGGCAGACTTATAGACATATTTTCCAAATAATCTGGGGGTTAACACAATTGCACTGGTTTTACAAGATGTGGCAAAAAAATGTCCCTATAAAAATTACTATTCTCCTCTTACTTGTCTAGCGGAATAAAAACCTTACATGGGAGAATCTGATTAAATGTGGGCACAATGGACCTGGTAGACGTACAATGTGCATGCAAGCTGGGGAAGACAATGCACACTTATTTTACCACTGCACAATTTCAAGACATATCTGGAGGAAAATATTTGATGAAATGCGCATTCATCACTGGTTCTTTATCTTGTGGAAGATTGTATAACTGGTGGGCGGAGAAGGGATCACATTTTCGTTCCATTCCATTACTGTTCCACTAGATGGTGTGGAACGCCCATAATAGGCAGATCTTCCATGGGGATATTATATGTCCTGAATATATGATTACACATATTATACAGAGCTAGGGTGGCCTACGTGTTGGCTACCCTCCTCCTCGAGATTTATCTCACCGTATGAGACCACATCCAATCACATACCCTGCTGGGTTCTTTGACGGTGTGGCACAAAAAAATTGTTGTGGGTGTGGTGTTTGGCTGAAGATGGACCCAATTTTTCACTATAAGATTTTCTATAATGGGGGACATGGCACAAACACCCGGGCAGAGATGTTGGCTTTGTGGGGGTTGTTGTGGTTTGAAAAACAGCTATATATTGAAACTTTGTCAATATATGGAGACACAAAGGTGATTATTGACCATATGAAGCACAACAATGCTTTCTCCCCACCACAACTTTCTCATTGGATGGACAAAATATATGAACTTTGGGGAACTTTCAAACATATGACTTTTCACCGTGTATATCAAGAAAATAATTGGGAAGCAAATCGAATTTCCAAAAAGGGGTTGCATGGTATATATGGATAGATACAATATGAGTTATATGATGCTGATGGTGCATCTACAAGAGGCGCGTTCCCAGTTCACTGAACCTATGGTACATGTTTTGGCTATTTGGATAGTGGGAGGTTGTTGGGGAGATAACTTCACACACACTATTTTTGTCTTATGATTTCCTAGATGATAGAATTCTGGTATCTAGATGTTGTTCATGACACGTGATGTTTCATGTTTTTCTACAACAATGATGTAAATTTTGTTTATCCATTTTGGACTTTTGGATATTTTTGCCTGGAGGGATGCAAGAAAGCATGATGAGCGTAATATGTATGCATTTTATTTTGAAAATGGAATGACATATGCACTGGTACACTATATACACCAGACAATTTTTTTCTTGGGAAAAAAAACTTTCCAACTTTTAAGCCCTAAGATTTTCCACTTCTGTTTTTTCATGCAATATTTTTTAATAAAATTTCCTATCAAAATTACTAAAATATAATTATAGAGATAGTGAATTTGAAAATTAATTTAATAAATTTTAAAATGAGTAAATTAGTAAATATAATTAACAATTTAAAAATGAGTAAATTAATAAATAGATTTAATAGTTTTGAGAAAGTTAATTAATAAATAATTTAATAAATGAATTCAAAATTTTAAATATTTTTAATTAAATAAAATTAAAAAATATATATATATATATATATATATATATATATATATATATATATATATATATATATATATATATATATATATATATATAAACTATTTACTTAATTTTTAATTTATTATAACTTCTTAATATTAAATTGTGTACACAAATAGAATAAATAAGAAAATTAAATAACTTATTAATATTAATTTATAAACTAATTAAAATTATATATATATATATATATATATATATAATTCGGAAAATGTACACAAATAGAATACATAAGTAGATAATCCATTTGACTTGTTATTCATAATTTACAATTGTAAATCACCCAAAATATTCATTCATAGAGAGATTTACCAAATTTAAAACGATTGAAACTTTTAGACTTAGGGACTTGGCTTGCTGTCAAGTTACCCATTAATTGAAAACATTGCATTTTTTATTAATTGGGTAGTTAAATTGGCTTGGATTCAACTAATTTGTTGTTATGTGGTCTCAATATTGCAATTTATTTTTGCAACCAAAGTTTTGATTTTGCTAAGAATGACTTATACTCTGAGATCTTTAGCCTTGTTCTATATTGCACTTGTCTCAAAATGAGAAATGAGTCTCCTAGAACAAGAAAAAGCCTTGGATGAAATGCTTGGAATGTATGAACTATGATAACACCTTGCAAAAGAGCATATATCTCTGCTAAATTATTGAGAATAACTCCTAGCTTCCATACATATTGTCTTTCAATTACTTCTGTAAAGTGAAAAACTACCCCTTACACTTGCCTCTCCTCATAATCCTATAATTGATAATAATATATATCCCATTAAATATAAACCCCCCACACATATATAAAATTTATTAAACATTACTAAAGTATATATATATATATATATATATATATATATATATATATATATATATATATATATAGAATACCTTTGCTAAATTATCGGGAATAACTCTTAGTTGCCATACATATTGTCTTTCAATTATTTCTCTAGAGTGAAAAACTATCTCTCATAATACTATATCAGCCCACCAAGACAACGCAGTATTTCCCAGTAGTTTTTCATGCAGCAACTGCATCTTGAGAGGAGCTAGAACTCAAGCTTCCAGCTTGAGAATCGAGAGAAGGGACAAGCCCTTCAGTTATTGAGATGAGTGGGTGCTATTGCAACAGATAGATCATTCTTTCGGCCCCATATTAGCAGTTGTCTCTAGGGAGTGCGTAACTCAGCAAGCAGTGGTGCAGTGTGCAATCCAAAAAGGGCCGAAATTCCAAGCTCAAAATCTGGGCAAATCATTTATGGGTTTTTTTAGTAGAGTCTGTGGTTAAAATCCCGGATCTTTCTGAGGACTCCAACAGCGTCTTGCACACATATCTTCTTCCCAACAACAGTATTTTCCAGCAGCAACATCAATTTTTACTTTCTAGTGCTATTTTTCAGTATAGTTGTTTCAACCATCTTTGGATGGCTTGAGTGCATCCCTTTTTCTAGCACTGTGTATATTCATTTGATGTTGATATTTAATGATATGGCTAAGCTATTTCTGCTCATATGTATGTTGTTTTGATGTATTCTATAATTTTTACAGTTTTATATGTTTTATTCTTAGTTGGAATTGTGCATATGTTCTATATTCTTTTCTTTCCCATTTTGGGATATTACAGGTTATCAAAGGTGGTGATACGAAGTTATATGGTGGACCAAAAACACGTATTGAGGGGCAAGGTCAGGATTCGACCCCAAGACCTCCCCCACTCCACTCAAACGCCTTCACCAACAAGCCACACATTTGATCCTTGAAAAGGATGCGACTGAAATTGTCTTTAAATCGCATCGGATCTCGGATGGCGGAGCGAAGGGGGCCAACCCCACGGGCCAACCCTCCTCCACATGACCGTGCACCATATGACCCAGTTTTAAGTGCCCAAAACTAAGTGCGGATTAGTGCAGTTAAGCACACTTATCCATTAATTAATCTGCAGTTAGCAGTTGGAAAAATTTCAGCAGATTCCCCAAATTTAGCACCACTTCCAGATTTGGTGGAACTAACTTACTGTTTTCGAGATTTAGAGGCAGAATCTAGGGAAAAATTTAATGAGGCCTATCTTGGTCAATTTTTGACCAATTTTGGCTCATGAATAGGCATTACTAGTAGATTGGCATGATCTGAATCTATTGGAATATCTTGCAGAGGCAATGGAGCAAATATACATGTGTTTTTGGTCACTTGAATAATTTTGAAGCCGAGGGCCACCGAGAGGGAAGGCCATGCCCAGATCAGTTGAAGGCCAAATGGACTGAATGAATAGTCAATTTTTTATTTATTTGATGCTATGAACATAGTGGTATAGTTTATAGAGGTGTTGGAGCACATATGAGGGTGTTTTTGTCACTTTGGAGATTAAACAAGCCCATGGCCACCAAGATGGGACGTCAAGCCTAGAGGAGCTGGAAACCAAATTCAGAGGTTGAATAGTCATTTTTGGGGTAGTTTAGTGTTATGAATCCAATGGCACAGTTTGTAAATCCATTGGAGTTATATGGGTGCTTGTAATTAGACATTTTACTCTTAATCTCAAGAGGACCTAACTAGTTAAAGCAGGTCCATGGAGATGTAGCCCATGAGAGGTGAACTCCATCATCATCCATTGTGTTATGTGATTGTTGTGAGTTATGTTTATGCATTTAATTTTCTGTATATGAATTTTTAAAATATAATTAACTTATAATTTGATCATTAAAAACACATGAAACTACACACATAAACCCCTTCACAAATGGTTAACTTGAGCCGATCCTTAAACTCATTTTTAATACTGATGAGGAAGCTTGCATAGAAATAAAAAAGTTTGCCCGTATTCATATCAAGTTGGTATCAGAGAAAAATTTTAGCTCATTTTAGCCAAGGATAGCTAATCCTTCTATAGCTATTGGTTTTTGAATTTGTGTAAGGAGAATTTAATTGTGTGCAAGTTTATGTGTGAAGAAGAAGATCAAAATTGAGAATTCAATTCTCAAATCACATCAAAGAAGCTTTGTATGCATTGCATGTGTGATGGTAGCTTCATTAAGTGATGCTTCTAGTCAATCTTCCTTAACAAAACTCTTTGATAAAGAAATGCTGCAAAAAATCTACATCATGATTGATAGGATGCAAGAGAAGTATGAAGATAGGAGGGAGAGCATTAAACTTCAAGAGCAGTTGATTTCCATGAAGGAGGAGAAGCAAGAGCTTCTTGAAAAGATACATGAGATGGAGACTCAGCTCCATGATACCAAGGAAGCCTTAGCCAAGTATGTGCTTGAAAAAGAGGTATGAAATTCAAGTTTATCTTCAATTTCCTCTCAAAATGAATGTGTAGGTTCTTTTGAAATACACACTAGAGGAATAGGGTCCAAATTATTGATGAAGATGGGCTATTAAGGTAAAGGATTATGCAAACATGCACAAGGCATATTTGAGCCAATTGTTGTTGAGGAAAGGCTTGAGTATTTGGGTCTTGGTTATGGACAACATGATGGAGAAAGCTCTAAAGCCAAGGAGGCACATGAAGGTGTTCCAAGAAGAACTTTCATTTCATGTTCATTACCTCAAGCTTTTGAAGATTGTGTTCATGAGGAATGCAAAATTTTTACACCCACTTTGCAAGAAGGTTCTCATAAGCATGCAGCTAATGAGAATGGCGAACAAGAGGATGTTGAAAGCTCTACAGTCTTTGAATGCATTGTTGGTATTCCGAAGAGAGCCACTACCTCATCAAATTCACCTCCTCAAGAAGGCGACAAAGTTGAATGTTCAAGGTATAAATCTGCTTTTAATCAAGTTGCTTTTGATTATGATAAACATGGCAAATTCTCACATAAGATTTGGAGAAAGTTTGCATGTTCCTTTTGTGGTTTGGATAACCATAATGTTTCAAGATGTTGGAAGAAGATAGCCATGCACAGGAAAATTTTAAAGCAAAGGAAACAGAAAGCCAAAGGTCCTTTGAACAAAGAAAACCATGTTGAAAAGAAGAGGCAATTGTTTCACACTCATTGCCATAAGCAAGGTCATCTTGTAGACAAGTGCTGGAATTTGTATCCACCAAGTCATCCACGAAATTTGAAGAAGGTGGAGAAAGAGAATGGTAAGAATGGAAAAGAAGATTCCATAATTGATGTCGGTCAAGATGATTCACATGATGATGATGTGTAGTTGAAATAAGTGCCATTGAAATGGTTTGGTAAGATATGGTTAGATTTCTTATCCAGTTAAGGCTTTACATGTCTTTTGATGTTGATGCATTTATTTTCCAATGAAATGAATGTTGCATGTTTATGCCAAGAATGTATTTGAAAGTGGAGTATGTTGATTCACTTTATTGCAGCAAATTTGTTCATTTCAGCTTTAAGTACATGTACATATGAATGGGATTCTTGTACTTATGATTTTACTTGTGAGAGAGTTGAAGAATTGTATACGTGCATGAGAATTTGTGTGTATGAATAGTGGAATTTTGATGGTTTCATTGTGCTTGAACATGCATGAGTAATTGACTTGTGTTGGTCGATTGCTTTGTTTAACATGTATGTTTTCAACTTGAGAGTGTTTATCATTTGCACATGAATGAGTGTCGACATGTGTTGGTTGATTGTGTGTTGCATGCATGTCATATCGACTTGGAAGAGTTGATTTTGTCTCCAAAGACGAGAAGGAGATGTTGACGAAGTGTTTCATGAGATGTGAAATCCTTTTTGTTTTGGGAAAATAATCTTCAAGTTATTACACATGCTTATGCTTGACTTGAGAGTCATTTGTTTGAAGAGGCGTGTTTTGTTGACTTGTGTTTGGTCGATAAGTTTTGACACCAAGATGTGAGAGTACATGGCGATGCTCACATGATGTGAAATTAGTTGCTTTGAAGGAGCATGAGGATATGTCGTCAAGTTTTTTCTCGCATGATGTGTTTGTTGTGACAAGATGTCAAGAAAATTTTGCTGCCATTGTAGACCATGTTATGTGTTGATGCCAAGAAGAGAAGGAGATGGCGAATGCATTCTTCTAGATGTGGAATTTGGAACTATGGAGGTAAAAGAATGGTCATTTCTTTTTTACCGATGTTGGATCATTGTTGTAGTTCACTCATTGTGCAAAGGAGGAACATGATTCTCAGTGGGAAGGCACCGAGGAATCAATTTGGTACATCAAAAAGCATTACATCAGCAAACAAGCAATAAGTGTTGGATTGGGTCAATAGCAAAATGAGAACAGTGGTTGAACAACCAAGCCATTTGCAAGGCAAGGCAAGGCATGTCAGTGACCAAGTGGTTGTCATAGCAATTTTTCCAAATATAATCAAGATGATAGAATTGGGAAACAGAAGAGTGTTAAACACTTATGAGATAACCAACTTTTGTGGGTCCAAAAGCATGTAAGTGGGAAGGAGTGATCATAATCTAGATCACGGGAAAAAATTAGCTCAAAAATGAAAGTGCTCAGAATTGCACCAAACTATAACTACATCGACTGACCCGTCGCAAGGAATCCAACGCAACTCATTTCGTCGAAAACCGAGTTTGGATGAAGGAGTTATGGTTCGCTGATCGTCGTTCACAACAGGCAAATTTAAAAAAAAAAAAAAAAAAAGTATTGCAGAATAGGTACATCTGATGAAATCGCAGTACAGTCAGCATGCAGAGAATATTCTTTAGTTTTTGTCTAATGAGATTGTGACGAGTGTCACTGCAGGATTCGCCAGTTTGGTTTGTGAAGGTAAAAATCGCCCACTGTTCTCCAAAGTTGAATATGGGTTCATGAATTTTCATGTGCTAGAATGATTTTTAATATATTAAGGTGAATTGATATATTATATATACAAATATATATTTAATATATTATATAGTTTAAAAAAAATCATATTATATGTATAATATATACTAATTTCCAAACTTATATATTTAACATTCCACATATATCATTTAATACATTTGGAGGCATACGTTTTATTATGGTGGAGCAAGTATTTAAATGTGGCACTGGATTCAACTATAGTCCACATATCTTTTAAATAAGGTGGAAATTGCAATGTTTGTATTAACGTTGGTGGCACATATTAAAATTTGAAAAGTCGAATTATAACCTATGGTTATGGAGGCGTAATATGAACGCATTTAAAACATTTACAAAGGTTTCAAATGTGGCATATTCCACGGTTATCAAAGGTGGTGATACGAAGTTATATGGTGGACCAAAAAAACGCACTGAGAGGCTCGGTCGGGATTTGACACCAAGACATCCCCAACTCTCCACTCAAGAACGTTCACCAACAAAACAAATACTTGATTTATGAAAAGTATGCAGCCGATATTTTATTTAAATCATATTGGATCTCGGATGGCGGAGAGGAGGGGGCCAGCCCCGCGGGCCAGCCCTCCTCCACATGACCGCGCACCATATGACCCAATTTTAAGCGCCCAACACTAAGTGTGGATTAGTGCACTTAAGGACACTTATCCGTTAATTAATCTGTAGTTAGAAGTTGGTGGAATTTCGGCGGACTCCCCAAATTTAGCACCACTTTCAGATTTGGTGGAGCGAACTGGCATTTTTCCGGATTTAGAGGCAGAATATAGGGAAAACTTTAATGAGGCCTATCTTGGTCAATTTTCAACCAATTTTGGCTCAGGAATAGTCATTTCTAGCAGATTGGCATGCTCTGAATCCATTGGAACAACTTGCAGAGGTGATAGAGCAAATCCATATGTGTTTTTGGTCACTTGAAGAATTTTGAAGCCGAGGGCCTCTAGCAGGGAAGGCCATGCCTAGATCAGCTGAAGGCCAAATGTAGTGAATGACTAGTCAATTTTTGATGTATTTGATGCTCGGAACACAATGATACAGTTTATAGAGGTTTTGGAGCATATCTGAAGGTGATTTTGTCACTTTGGAGATTAAACAAGCCCATGGCCACCAAGATGGGAGGTCAAGACTAGAGGAGCTGGAAACCAAATTCAGAGGTTGAATAGTCATTTTTGGGGTATTTGAGTGTTATGAAGCCAAGGTTATACTTTATAAATCCATTAGATAAATATTGGTGCTTGTAATCATACATTTTACTCTTAATCTCAAGAGGGCCTAGCTAGTTAAAGCAGGTCCATGGAGATGTAGCCTAGGAGAGGTGAACTCCATCATCATCCATTGTGTTATGTGATTGTTATGAGTTATGTTTTTGCATTTAATCTTTTGTATATGAGTTTTTAAAATATAATTAACTCATAATTTTATCATTAAAAACACATGAAACTACACACATAAACCCCTTCACAAATGGTTAACTTGAGCCGATCTTTAAACACATTTTTTATACTGATGAGGAAGCTTGCATAGAAATAAAATATTTATCCATATTCAGGTCATTACCTCACATAGGATGCCCTATAGACCCTCTATGATAAAGCCACTTTTGGTCACTATTTCCCCACGCCACGGGAGGACTTTCCCCTCTTTTGAGCAACACATCCCTGATGTTACTAATCCCCTTACACTATCTCTGTGATGGCAGATGTCTCCCTGGATTTTCCGTGTCCTCCATATGTGTCGCTGGACCCTGATCCCGACATCTCCTCCCACAATTTGGTGGGTAGCGATATTAGTTTTCTTCTGCTGAATCCAGACTTGGACCTTGCTCCCTTGACTATCCACCCTACTGCACTAGAATCTCCCACCATTGTTATCAGACCAGTGTCGACTCAAAACATGATGGTGAGGAAGGGTAAAGGATGCCCCCATAGGAAGATGAGGCTTATTCCACTGAATGATCTAGTACATAATCTGGTTTTGGGTGGTTTTAGAGATATCCATGTCACAATTGTCTATAATCAGGTTCTTAGAGATTTTTCGCCCGCTAAGGACCTTACGTGATGATGTGTATATCATTGAATTTGTGGGGCTTGGGGGATTGCTCCAAATTTGTATCCCTCAAAAATTTTGTTCATGAAATCTCTCCTTTTTTATCCTTATGCAGGAGACCATGGAACTTGCTAACATATTTATCTCTTATTTTCATGCCATGTTTCCAGATTGGCACATGGCAGCTATGGATGCTGTGGTTTTATCCGATGGACTGGTTGTTATGTGGGATCCCTGTTGGGCCACTTTCAGGGCTTTCAAATTTTTTGGTGGCATCCTTCTTACAGGATTTATGTGGGGTTTCTCAACTAGAATTAACATTATCAATATATATGCGCCATATAATGACCGAGGCCATTTCTGGAAGCGTATGGATGACTGTGAAATTTTGAAGACTCAATACCTTCTCATAGAAGGTGATCTTAATTAAACTCTCAACCGGGCGAAATGTTGGGGACCACCCAGTCGCCCAGATAGCTTGGCGGATTACATTGTTGATATATTAAGTGAAAGACATATTAAGGAAGTTCTGCCGGTGAATATGTGCCCTACTTGGTACAATGGACGTCGGGGAGAAAACTTCATTGCTAAGCAACTCGATCGCTTCTTGGCATAGGATAACTTGCTTGAACTCATGGGAATGGCCAAATCATGTGTGGAGGGTCTTATGATCTCAGATCAAAAACCAATTTTACTAAGATGGCATTTCGAAAAACCTCAGAGGGGCGTACCCTGTAAATTCAAAATATGTTTATTAGATGACAGTGAGTTCAATAAAATGGTACAGGAATACTTGAAGGCATGCCACAGAGGCCCATATATTTCCCCAATGGCACATATGGAAAAAAACCTACATTCTCTGAAGTCAAAGGTCTGCATTTGGGAGCGGAATAATAAAAGAAGGTTGATGTCTGAACTAAGCGACAATATATGAGAGAGAAAACACATATTTGCTGATATGGATGTCGGGTACATGACACAATAGTGATGGGAGAGAATTAAAATACTTGATGCGAATAAGCGCAATATCTTACTCATTCAAGTGCAGACTTGGAGGTTAAAAAGCCATGCAATTTGGTTGCGTGAGGGTGATCGAAATACAAAATACTTTCATACATATGAAAATATGAGAAGGAAGGAGAATCCTATCTAGGAGATCAATACAAATGGAAAACAGTTCCATTCCATGGAGGAGATTCCAAGAGCGACGATTAATTTTTTTGAAGGTTTATGTTGCGCTCGTGAAGGATCCTTTATGGATGAACATATTTGGGGTTTGGCAAAATACCCGGTCATGTTCTCTGAGGCAGATAACAACAAATTAAACTTTCCGGTTAATGCGAAGGAGGTTGACAGGGTCCTTAGGTATTTTTCTCGAGACAAAAGACCAGGCCAAATAGATGGATGATAGAATTTTTCTCACATTTTTCTGACATTCTGATGTAGGACATCGTTGACATGGTGGAATATTCCCACAGGGAAGGTTTTGTAAATGGGGCAATAAACTCCACATTTATTTCTCTCATTTCGAAGACAACAAACTCCACTTCTTTTTCGGACTACAAGCCTATCTCATTATGAAATATTTTATATAAAATCATTTCTAAAATTAATCAAGAAAGGATCAATGATGTATTATCCAAGCACATTTCAAGGGAAAATTTTGGATTTATTCATAACCGGCTGATACATGATGCAGTGGCATCAACACAGGAAATTATACCTACTATTCACACTAAGAAACTGGAGGCGCTCGTCATGAAAATTGACCTGAGCAAGGTGTATGATTGTGAGGATTGGGAGTTTTTAAGAATGTTTCTCATCAAGATAGGGCTTGCAAACAACATAGTGGAATGGATCATGGGGTGCATTCCCAAGGCTCCTCTGGCGGTCCTGATAAATGATTTGTCGTTGTTGGGTACCGAATTTGTATACTTTCCTCTCCCATTTTATCCTATCTTTCTATCTCTTTGTACCATTATTATTCTTAAACGTGTGAGGTAAAACCCCTTTTCCTTATCTTTAATGGGATATTTGATTAATGAAGTAATTGTCATGGATTTTTTACCTTTTTTCAATATTAACTTCGATATTTCTACAGATTTGGCCAAAACAGAAATGTTATAGCTGTGAGTCGTGGAACATCCATAATTTCCAACGCTATCTTCATTGTTGTTACAACATAACAGACTCTGTTCATACCAACGCTATTTCAGGCCTTTTTACGGTTTCCTTCTGGGCAGCTAGGTTGCCGTTGTAACAAAGTGTATTTTTGTAATTATTGAGTTGATAAGGGGAATCGAGGATTCCAGGACATTTGTATAAAGAGGGCCTGCGGGCTGTGAATGGGGGTTAATCCCACTTACATACAGATCTTGTAACAAGTTTATTCTGCCATTAATTGAATGCACAACATCTTGATGTTTCACCTGTAACTCGTGAGTTTGCCACAACCCTGATCAGAGAGTTGGGCCCACTCTTTTGATCAGGTGTTGCGTTTTCCTTTCTTTTCATTGTTTTATGTTTTAGTGTGATTTCATTATTGTTGTTACAGTTTAATCCTTTAATTGCTATGAATGTATTTTAATTCTGCAATCCATTTAATTGCTATTACAGTAGTATGTATGTTTATGGATTCAAACCTGTGATTTACAATAGGTCATGTGCTTGCTCCTGCATAAACTATGCCGTTAGTCTTGAAATAACTAATGCCCTTGGGTTGATAATTTATGTGGAAAAAGGGTTGAATTTTTGTTCATATCCAGACACCAACATTTTGGCGTCGTTGCCGAGGAAGGCTAATAGGTGCAAGAATAGGATCTGCAATTGATCTACGGGTTGATCTCTCGTCTTGGGGAGGGAATTTATTGCCCTACTTCAAGTCCTGAGCATAGTGTTTTGTGTTTTCTTTTGTGTTTTTTTTTACTGTTTTTCTCAGAATCGATTTCTCATCTTGGGGAGGGCATCTATCACCCTGCTCCAAGTCCTGAGCATAGCATGTTGTTTTTCTTTCTGCTTTGCATTTTCATTAAAATTGATCCCTCATCTTGGGGAGGGTATTTTGTTACCCTGCTCTAAGTCCTGGGCATAGTTTCCAGCTTTTCTTTATCGTCTGTTTGAATCTACTCTCTTGTCCTAGGGAGGAAGCTATCTATCCTGGTCCTGGTCCTGAGCAATTTTGTTACTTTGATGAACCCTCTTCACAATTTGCATGAACAAGGATCTGAATAAGAGGGGCATAAGAATACCCCTAAAGAAAGGAAAGGATCTGGGAAGGAAGACATACATCCAGGAGATTATTGAAAAATCTAGATCTGAGGCATCATCTCGTGCTGCTGCCAGGGTAAGAGTTCAGACGAAGTCCAAAGGGCAGTCTGTGGAGCAACCAGTGCCATCCATGGTATGATAAGGTATTCTTTAGAAGGTGGAAGACTTAATAAATAGGGTATCGGTGGAGGAGACATGCTTATTAGCAGTAGAAGGGGAAGAAATAGCAAGTAGAGGACCATAAGAGCTGAGCAGTTCTAATTGGGAAGGAGAACCTCCAAAAGGGTTTTCATCACCATGAGACCAGGGGAGTGATGTAAAACCTCCTGTAGTTGAATCAAACAATTTTGATTTGGTGAAAGAATTCCTGAAGGATTTTGATTCACCAAGGGACCAGCGGAGTGCAGTGAAACCTCCTACAGTACCATCTGCAGAACCAATCGAAATTCCAAGTGAGTATTGGAGGGTATTTATGGCACTTTTAAGTTCCTTTATTGATTTTTCAATTGGAAACGTTGCAGGTGATGCACCGATGAGACCCATCCTTGTAACATCTCTACCTAGTTTCCATGGGCTTTCTTCTGAAGACCCTGATACATTCCTCTTCGAATTTGATATTGTTTTTCGAGGATATGATTATATTGCTGATGCTCATAAATCAAAAATATTTCCTGCTACCCTAAAAGGGACAACCTTGAGATGGTTCATGGGTTTAGGAGGGAGCACGATTACCTCATGGGAAGGAATGAAAGAAGCCTTCTTGGAGAAATACCAAGATTACTGTAAATCCCATGACATTAAGGAGGAAATCTTTAAGTTTGCATAGAAAGAGGACAAAAACATGGAGGACTGTGTGGAACGATTTAAATAAATATTACAGAGGTCTGGACATAGTGACCTGGACAAGAAAATTTTGAGGATCATTCTTCTGCGAGCACTTAGGGAAGATTCTCTGCAACTTTTGAATATAGTAGGAAAATGGGATATTTCGAAAGAAGACTTCGATACTATATGTGACTATTGCATTAAGTGTTCACGGGGGGCTGAAATGAGTGGACCAGGAATTCGGTCATCAAATACTTCTGGTGGAGGGGTTACAAAAGTAGAAATTGGAAATATACTGGACAACCTAAGGAATGATATTCTGAGCACATTATCTGCCCAGATGGACACTCCGCAAGCAAAACAGAAAAAAATGGAGTTGGAAAAGACTATGGCTATATTATGCCCACAATGCAAAAAGAAACATCCTTTGAAGGAATGCCCGTTAAACATAGTGGAAGCCTACGCAATCTGTGAACAGACTCATGCGACCAGCTCGTGTCCATCCTTGCCCAGATTGAAGGCTGTTTTCCAAGGAGAGAGTGAAGAGAGCGTGTTAGACCAGCTGTACTTCATGGGGTAGAAGACGCCATGGAAACCTCGACCACCAGCTATGAATCCAGGTATGTTTTAGGACCCATCCCAATATTTTAATAATTTTAATATGGGTCCCTAATCTGCACCGTTTTCAACTATGTGGTCTCAATATCAGTATCCCCCTTAGCAACAATGGGTTCCCTAGGTCAGTTTGAATCCTTCATGGAATCAAAACTGGCGTGGACCCTCTCCTACTAGACAGTTTCCTTAGTCTATGTCTCAACAAAAACTTCAGTTGCCCTCCAATGTACCTCCAGGAAACCCAACCATTATACCCCAACTTCCTATCCAGCCTAATCCGAATCCTAACAACAGAGGGGTCCAACAAACAGACACTCTAAACCTTCCATCTTACAACATTTCTACCGCAGAACTTAATGAGATAAACCTACGATCTGGCCGGGTAGTAAATGCACCTACTTCACCTATTATTGTAGAACAAATTGACAGTGAAGATACAAAACCAGAACAAATAATAGTGGGGGAGAAATCAGACCAAAACATAATGAATCAGACACCTCACCAAGCTGTTCCTAACCAAGGGCATTCAACTTCTCCTCTATATCCTGAAAGACTGACCTTGAGTAAACTGAACCCTCAAGAAGAATTTGATTTCTTAGGGGAGCTACAAAATATCTTTGTTAAAATACCCCTGCTACGGGTTATGAGGGATGTACCTATATACGCAAAGGCCCTTAAAGAATACTGCTCTAAGAAACCAGGGAAGAAACCTAAGTATCCATTAACCATTCATGTAATGGGAAGACTATCTGACATCATGTTAGGAAAGATCATGCTTGTAAAATACGGAGACCCAGGGAACCCAATTCTAACAGTACAGATCAATGGGGTTGAAATCCCAAACGTATTGGTAGATTTGGGAGCTTCCATAAACATTATCACCACTGAAATAATAAACACATTAGGTCTTGGAAACATTGAACCAACCCCTACTATCCTGGAACTAGTAGACAAGTCTACAATTAAACCAGTAGGGAAATTGGAGGATGTGATTATTTCAGTAGATTCATGGCATTACCCTGTGGACCTCCTTGTATTACAATCTCGATCTTCAGTTGGTGGTCACCCATTGATCCTAGGAAGACCCTGGCTCGCAACTGCAGACACCTACATAGGGTACCAATTTGGGCATATGATCATATCAAATGGGACAATTACAAAGAATCTTAAGCTTTATCCTCTTGCTGAACTTAGCCCATCTGAAAAATCATTAACCAGTCAGAAACCTCTACCTATAGAAGAGCTTGAACCTGAAAATGAAGATGTTAGACTAGTCCTCACTATTGGGACAATTACAAAGAATCTTAAGCTTTATCCTCTTGCGGAAACTAGCCCATCTGAAAAATCATTAACCAGTCAGAAACCTCTACCTATAGAAGAGCCTGAACCTGAAAATGAAGATGTTAGACCAGTCCTCACTATTGGGCAAGCCCTTCAATTTAAAACAGAAACCGAGGACGATGCCATTAATACTTTCATTAATGATTCTAGTTCTATTTCCAATTCAACTCGACAGATTCTAGAATCTGCTATGAGCTGTGAAACACATGAAAACATTGAACCAGAAGATGACATTGAAGACATTACTGTAACCTCATCCCATGATAGTATTCCAATTGAGATTGAACCAGGGAAAACACTTAATATAAACCCAAACGTGTCTGAATCCCAGACAAAACAACTTTTGAAAGTCCTTCAAGATCATCAGGAATATTTTTCATGGGATTATACCGATATGAAGGGAATCCCTGCCAACTTATGTACTCATCATATTTATATTAAGGAATATTTCCGCCCTGTAAGACAGCCTCAATGGAGAATGAACCTTGCTCTCAAAAACATTGTCAAGGAAGAATTACAAAAGTGATTGGATGTAGGATTCATTTACCCCATCTCAAATAGCCAATGGGTATCTCCGCTAGTTATTGTTCCAAAAAAGAGTGGTAAATGGCGGATTTGCGTAGATTACGGGGAAATAAATAAAGCACCGCAAAAAGACCATTTCCCTTTGCCATTCATTGACCAAGTCCTAGATACCTTGGCTGGGAAGAAGTTATTTTCCTTCCTAGATGGATTAAGTGGATATAATCAGATCCAGATAGCCCGGAAGACAAGGATAAAAAAACTTTCACATGCCCTTAGGGAACCTTTGCATACAGGGTCCTCCCATTTGGCCTGTGTAATGCTCCTGCCACCTTCCAAAGGGAAATTTTGGGAATATTTTCTGATTTGGTCGATGACAGCGTTGAGATATATATGGATGATTTTACTACATATGGCAACTCATTTGAGGAAGGACTGGAAAATCTGGAGAAAGTAATCAAAAGATGTAAGCAGACTCATGTATCTCTGAGTACAATCAAATGTCATATGATGAGGGAAGAAGGAGTAGTATTGGGACATTTGCTCTCAGCTGCTGGAATTCGAGTTGATCCGGCTAAAGTAAAGGTAATATTACACTTCCCGGTACCCAAAACACCCACACAGGTACATATCTTTATGGGTTGTGCTAGTTATTACAGACACTTTATAGAATTTTTTTCTAAAATAGCACATCCACTTTTTCAATTGCTAACAAAAGATGCAAAATTCTTGTGGACTGATGATTATGAGACAACTTTCACGAAAATTAAAGGGCTGGTTTGCACGGCTCCAATCCTCCAAGGACCTGATTGGGCATTACTGTTTCACATACATACCGATGCTTCTCAGATAGCAGTAGGGGACATTTTAGGATAAGGTAGACAAAACACCGTATGCAATTTACTATGTTAGCAAGAATTTAATTCCTGCTAAACTAAATTACACGGTGGCAGAAAAATAATTCCTGGCTGTCATTATACTGTCAATAAGTTTCGGCACTATATCACCGGGTATTCTATTGTTGTCCATACTGATCACGCAACAATAAGGTATTTGATGAATAAACCTATTACTCCTGGCAGTATTACAAGATGGTTGTTATTGCTTCAAGGATTTGATATTACAATGGTAGACAAACCAGGAAAAGATAATGTAGTCGTTGATTTCCTATCTAGAATGGATAACAATGATGAAGGCACGCCTATGGAAGATAGTTTTCCCGATGAGCATCTTTTTGCAGTTTCTACTAAACCTCTGTGGTATGGAGATATTTGTTAGATGATCCAAATATAATAATGTAAAGTTAGGATAAAAATATTTATTAAATTAGAATATTTAATAAATATTAGAGACACTTAGAAATATAATATTGTTAGAAAAGATAGGACTCTAGAATAGAGTCATATCTTAGGCTCTAAAATAGGAATAAAATTAGTAAATTGGATAGAAGATCATTTATTATAAATGGACACTTGTTGTTTTTTCAAGTGGTTCATAACTAAATTAAGTTAGGACATATAGCGTATAAATAGGTTAGTTTCCTAATTGCAAATGAGTGGAAGTTCACATTTGTAAACTCTTGCAATTTTTTTATGTAATTTCTTTTCCATTATCAATAAAATTACGTGTCTCAGGACACTTCTGTATTAATGTGGTATCGGAGCTTCACTAATACAGCTGATAAGAGAAGGAGATTCCAACTCTACAAGCTTATAGAAAAGTCCAAATAATTGTTCATCAATTGAATTGGTATGCAATTTTGTCCATGTGTTAAGGAAAAGATGATTATAATCTGAATATCAATTTTTTTAAGAGTTTTTTTTTTGCTGTTTCTATTAGCACCATTTTTATTTTATTTTATGAATTTTTAAATCGCCTGGCGCTACTACTGCCCCTACATGCTACAACATAGAAGCACTGTTTTTTTCTCTGCATTTTTAAATTGCCTGGAATCATAGAATCTGACATTGATATCCAGCTCCATCTGTAATCACGATATTGTTGAAGCTACTGTTTTCCTTATAAAGCCAAAGAAATTTGATGGCACACTCCATGGAATTGAAAAGCTCTACCAGCATTGCATATCTATAACACTCACACATAAATGCGTGAGTTTATCAAACACCCTGAAAATTAGATTGTACAAATACAGTAACATATATATGCTTACTTGTCTGGAAGACTGAAATCTATAGCCTTCGGAGCTTTGGGCGGGGCAGAAATGTTTTTTTTTACGATGATTTCTTTTGGGATGAGCTGTAGAATCGTTTGAGCTCTGTAATAGTTTTTTGGCTTGATTTGCGACCTCCTTGACAAACATAACAACTCCCTTGTTTTTAACTCTTGAAGAAGAATTTTGACTGCATTTTCTCTTGAACTTGGTGCGGATTTGAAATAATTGTTCCATCCAGCTGCACGATTTCTACCGCAATATTGTTTGCAGATCCTTCGAACCAAATTGCTATCATGATTACCTTTGCTCTACTCTCCTTCGAAATCCTGAGTTGATTGGAGCAGCCTCAGTTTTTTTAATTTCATTTGTTGAATGTTTTGCTGCGGATCAGCAAGAAGAGATTATCCAACAAATTTATACAAGTTGTTGTATCTTCTGAAGAAATATTGGAGCTGTTCGGTACTCTTAATAAATTCTCTTTTGCAGTAGCAAATTCTTGAAGGTTTTTCAGGCTGAAATCCTGTTGTTTAACACAAAATTTGAATTATTGAGAGACATTGTTGGCAGCGTTGAAGAGAACACTACGTTGAGATGAAGACAGATAACAGATGAGAAATGAGAAATGCCGGGACACAAGCGTGAACAGTGTGGGCAACATGAAAGTCTCTTGCCTGGACTTATAATTGATCTACATCTAAATCGAAGGTAGAATAATAGCGTGGAGCTTCAATTGCAAAAGTAAATTTTCAGATTTAAAGTATTTAACTTCATAATTGAAAGTGTGAGAAAATGGAAAAATAAAATGTTTCTATTTGAAAATTGGGAAAGTAAAATATTTCCATTTGAAAAATTGGAAAAATAAAATGTTTCTACTTGAAAATTGGAAAATATGGGAAAATCAAATACTTTTTCTATAAAGTGAAAAAGTAAAAAGTTGGGAAATTAAAGTGATTTTTTTATAAATCACTTTTATAAATTGATTTTAAATTTTGTAAGTCACATGGAGAGATAAGGTATATAAATTTATGTAATTTTTTTATTATTATTGGAGTAATAAGGATTTTGTAATTTTTGGAGTAATAAGGAGATTCTATTTGTAATTTTTTTATATGAAGAGATAAGAGTGATATTGTAACTCAAAGTACTTTTTTACTTTGACGGGGGGTTAATTTTTTTTTTTTTTTTTTTAAATAAATTTGTACGGGTATTGTCAAGCGATCAAATTTTGCAAAGATTTCATTGTAAACACTCAACGAGAGATTTACTATAGCCAAGTGCAAAGCTCAGTCTTTTTTCTCCTTTTTCAACAACTATACAAGGGTCAAGGCCAAGCTCCGATAGATCATTTTTTCTCTTTGTGTTGCGTGTGTCGTTTTTTTTTTTTTTGTGGAGTGTTTCATGTGACGAGTTGTTTCTTGTGCTTGATTCTTTTGGTACACCGCTTCAACACTACCATGTCGAAGTTTATTAATCTGTTCTCTGAATCTGATAAGCTAGAAGGGGTGAAATCTTATAAGACATGGAAACATCTAATTGAAAGCACTCTCATTTATAATGAATTGTAGCATGAAATATGTGATGGCAATATTAAGCCTAATAACCAAAAGATGCAGATCACTTGCAAAATGGGAAGTAAAAAATGCCAAGGCATTAGCTCTTATAAAGGCTTTAGTTAATAATGAAATATACATACATATTGAAAATTCCTCAGATGCATGGACTGCTTTACGTACATTTAAAGATCTCTTTGATACACAACCTGAATCAAAGAAGGTTGATCTTCAATTAAAATTGCTTCAACAGAAATTAACTGAAGGTGGTGATGTCCTTGAGTATATTTCATGGCTTAAAAACATCAAGCAAGAAATAATAAAGCCTAGTTTTCAAGCTGTCTGTTGTGGATCATATGCATATCCTTTTAATTTTATATTAAAAATACAAAAAAAAATCTGAAATTGAAAGAAAAGCAAATATGTTGAAGTATTATATTTTTATACTTTGGCATAAAAAGAAAATGTTTTTAGTTTGATGTATTAAATTTTAACTGTTTCAAACTTTGTACAAGTGGAATATATATCCAAAGATTAAAGGCCGATCAATTCAATAGGCGGAGAGTGCTGATATTAAAAGTCTAAACTGGATGACCCAACCCGCGGGCACTACCAACACGAGAGTTAACGAAACGGGTGCCTCCGCAGTTGACTGGGTTGACTGCGGAGGAAATAGAGATTGACGATGGATATCGACTGTGGGGGCACCAACAGGAGTTCTCAACCGTACCCCGAGACCCCCCGTAGTGACGTCATAAGCTGAATGGAAAACAACTATTATTCATGTCAAATCAATCCAACGATTAAGTGACACGTTGCGTAGGCATTTAATACGAAAGCCGCGGCACCTATTTGGGGGTATTTTTCATTTTGTTTTTAAAATAATTTGCAGTTTGTTGCATTTCGACCTCTTGCATTCTCCCGTTACCTTTCTGTTTTTAGTCACCTTGCAAGAGTATTCCTTTAGCTCCTTTTCTAATCATGGCTAAAAGGTCTTCTTTGTCTGGTTCATCGAGCCACATTCCTCTCATGGATAATGAGAGAGACATTCAAGATACTGTGTCTTCAGTAATGCATCTTCCATTCTATCAACAAGTTGTCTTGAATAATGATAATTCCCCTGTCTATTCTGCCATGATAAAAGCTGGAATCCTTTCTGCATGCATCCCGAAGAACCATTTATTCCCAGAGTTTATCTATTGGTTGGTTTCCTCAATGTATCCCGGAAAATGTTTCGTAATGAATTCCCAAGGAGAAAATTTTCTGCAGATGTCTACCCAATTAATCCGCCAAGCCTTGTGTTTTCCTGAGGCCGAATCATCAGTTCAATTTTCAGAAGATTCATTAATTACTATGAAAGCCTTGCAGGAGAAGAATTCCATTAGTTTATGTTTCATTTGAAGCCTAATATGAAGAAGTTTCAGCCAGAGTGTGGAGAATTTACTATGGGAGTTTTTGACGAAGAGACCCGACCTGTATTGAGAAGTATTGCTAAAATCTTGGGCAAAGAAGACGACGTCACAGTGGAAAAGTCAATCCTGGGAATGTTCGCCATGATGATGAAGCCATGAATGGTCCTGGATATTCCATCCTTTTGGCAAGAAGCTGTCAACTCACAGTTGATGAGTCTTTCACTAACAGGTTCTTTTAAATTTCCATCACTGATTGTCTACTTATTTTTATATTAGAATGTTTAGGAATTCATACAGTTAGGTCTAAATATAATGGATGTAAACAAGCATAGACAGTCAGTTATATTCTGGACAGATATAATCAGAAGGGAGCAAAATGAAGCGGGGTTATTTGATTTTGCTAGTAAATATATGCCCATTGCGTATAAAATATTGAATGGATTTCATCCTCCTTGTTTCTACATTTAGGAACTAGCTGTAAATTTGGGGACTGGTTTGTATTTGAAGAGTATTCCGAAATAAGGTTGTATGGAGAAAATGTTGAACCTTACAGGCTCCCAACGTTTGTACCAATGAGGCTCTTTGCCTTAGAATTTATCAGACAGAGCCTGAATGTTGATCATTTGCACTTTGTTGCTATGAAGAAAGGTCATATGTATAAATTACATATGAGTGTGGGACCTTTCATAGTTAATACGAGGCAAGCGTTTGACGAAGTAACAAAATTGTTGGAGGAAACACATATGTTACTAGGAGAAAAATGGGCTTATGATCCCCATGGTGTAATTTCACAAAGAAGAATTGAGAATAGATACTCAGCTTTCATTCATGAAAGTAGACCTGAGCAAGAAAAGGTGAAATAAGTTCAGTGAATACAAGCATTCAGACTCCTGTTATAACTGAGAAAACAAATAAAAGAGGTAAAGAAGTTGTTATTGACTTGGATGATGAGGAGCCGAGAGGTGAGAAAGGACAAAATTTTCTGAAGATCATTCCTCTAATTCACCTGGTTTTTCCTTGCATTTGGGTGAAGAGTAGAATGCTCCCGCTTCCCCTAGAGGTCATGAATCGTCTCATGAACAAGTACCCTTAATCAAACAGGTGTTTTCGCAAATTGAAGAGAGAAATCAGAAAATGAAGGCCAGCATGGAGGCCCAAGCAGAACATCAGGTTGCCACTGATCAGACAAGGCTGTTAACTATAATGGATCTTGAAAAATATCAATTTAGGATTGCTCTGTCACATCCCACAGGAATGTCAATTGGATCTTCAAACAATTTTAATACTTTAAATGTGACTATGGATGTTAAAAAGATTCCACCAATGGAAAAAATGAATTTACATATGCAGACAAGACAATTGATTATTAATGACCTCACAAAGACAAATGCAATGGCAGTTAAAGCTGAAAACATGTTAGGGAAAGTTATCAAACAGTTGAAGTTAGAAAAAGCCAACTCAAGGGCCTTAACAGTCCAAAATGAGGAATTGAAGAAAGTCATTATGAAGATTGGAGTAGACCCCAGTGATAAAGCTGATGTACAGAAGTTCATGCAAACTACTGAGATAGAGATATCTACCTTGAGAAAGAAATTAAAACTACCTGCTGCAGAACATTCAATGGCTGCAAAGGTTGTAGAGGTAGAGAAAGAAAAAGAAAAATTTCTGCAGCAACTAGTGCAAAAGGATGAAGAACTATCCAAAACAAAGAAGACTATAATTTCATTACAAAATCATATTGAAATTCATACTTGCACTTTTGTTTTTCCTACAGGTGATGCAGACACTCAGGTACAGATTGCTCAATTAAGCATTGAATTGAAGATGTCTGAAAGGGATCGAAAGCAAGCTCAAGCAGAGTTGGAGACTGCCACAAAGCTGATCAGAACATTAGAGAATGAAACTGACCAGAACAAGTTAAATTTCCAAAATGTTGAAGCTGAGATTAAAAATCTCAAAGAAAGATTGAAGGGAAATCTCTGACTCATAAAAGCAAAGGATATCATTTGGGATGATATCATTTCAGAGATGAAATCAAATTGGAATTTTATGATTATAGTCGCAAAGGAGAAAAGTCTCATTTTGGAATATGAAGAAGAAATCATGTCTGATAAGCAGAGGTCAATTAAGAGAGCTAATTGGGCTAAGAAGTTTATTAATTTTATTAATTCCAGTTCAGATGAAGAAATAGAAGAGATTGAGATAAAATACAGACTTTTGTATGCGGTGGAATTAGTAAAATTATTATAAAAAATGATCTCAAGAAGGCTACAGAAAAGAAACTATTAGAAATCAAAGAAACAGTAAGTCAGTTTGATAAATCATTTGAAAAATTGGCAAGAGTCGGTCTACCTTCATGTTGGGGAGCTGAAGGAAATATTTTACCTTGGAATTCTTATGAGAACTTATTGATATTGAAAAAGAGTAAGGTGGACAACAAGCATGAGAAGAGCTCCAGCGCCCCAAAAAGAAACAGTAGTTGACTCAGGAACTGGAACTGCAACAGCAATAGTAGTTCCCATAGATTAGGAGATTTTACTTTTATGTTATGTTATTTTTCAGAATCAATGTAATTGTAATAAGACTTTCTAAGGCATATGCCTCCGAATTTATAATTAGTTGTAGCAGTTAGGGTTAGTTACATCAGTTAAATTGCTTCTTTATTGTACTTAATGAAAATTTCAAAAGGAGGAAAGGTTCCGAGTTTTGGGACCTTCAGAGCCTAATTTTTGTACTCAGAGATTGACAAGTTAATGAATGAGTATGCAAGTTTCTATCATTTTTTTAATGTTGAAATGTATTCACATTTTACGTTGTGTTTTTCCATCTATGAATGAAACAGAGTTATGAGCAGTAGGCCTCTTTATACTTATGTATTTGAGAGTTAAAAAACCTTAATTTGCGCTCCTCTGTTTTAACTATTTCTTCATATACTTCTTCTGTATTTTGAAATGATATTTTCTGTATAAAACAACATATCAGTTTAGAATTCTCCTTTTTGTTTCTTCTGATTCTTTCGTTCAACATTGGCTAAAGATAGCATTGCAGAATGTTCATATATCTGATATTTAAGGGTTTGATCTTTAATATTTGAGGGTTGATAAGACATAGACAAATATATACATTAGTGACATAATCATATAGATGTCTTAAGCACTGATTCCTTATCACAACTAAGGGATTGTCTCTTAAGGTACAACATTAATTGGCACCATTGCTGGGGAGCGAAGATTCGAAGTTTTGCCTGGGTTTTGTTCATATTTCCTCTGGTTGTTCAGAGAGGAGGAAATAATAAGCTGTGCTTCTTTAAAATAATTCTGGCTCCTAAGAGGGCTCACACGAGGTCAAATACCTCTCAGTAAAAAGCTCATGTTTTGTTTGATCCAAAAAAGCTAGTTTCAAAGAAGGGCCAGAAAACAAAAATATTTTCTACACGTGATGCCACGCTGCTTGCACCAGGTAGCAGTTCACATACTTTTTCATCCAAGGATATTTCTTGGAAACCCATTTTCCCAGAAAAAGAATCCTCACCTTCACCCATTCATTTCCAAGAACCAACAATAGAAGAACAATCTTTTGAGTTTGTATCATTTCCTCTTACATAAACTCAACCTCATACAGTTTCCAGTTCTTCTGCTATTTTTCATACACCTATCCCTATATCAATTGTTCCACCTCATTCATCCCCACCTACAACTGGTATCCATTTTACCTTCGTTCAAGGAGTAGTCAATCAGGGCATAAACATGGCAGCCCCTGCTTTATCAATGAATAGATATGCACCATTAAATCTACCCCAACCAATGAATGCAATGCCTCGGGAGTATCTCAAGTTGCTCCCTAGATTTACTGGTGAAGATGAAATAACTGCAGAATAGCACTTGCCCTTGTTCTGCACATTTGCTGAAAATTTTAATGTAGAACATCTAGATGTTGTAATGAGACTTTTTGTGTAGTCTCTAAGTGGAGAAGCAAGAAAATGGTTCAAAGGATTACCATATGGTTCAATAAATAATTGGGATGAATTAGAAAGACATTTCATCCAGAGATGGGGTGAAAAAGGGAACATGGTTATTCTTTAACAGAATTCAATGCAATAAAGAAGAAATCAAATGAAAATATGAATGATTTTGTCAAAAGGTTTAATAAGTTGTATAATAGTTTTCCCTTAGAAATGAAACCTCCTCCTATTGGAGCAAGGGTTGTTTTTTCTAGAGAATTTGAGCCATATTTTAGTTTTACATTGAGAGAAAGAAGATCCCCCACTCTTGAACAGATTCAAATTGATGCCTTAGAGATTGAGGCAAATATGTTTGCTGCTGGGAAAGTTCAAGATAAATAAGAAGCCTCATCTCAAGATCAGAGGATTGATGATATGACTAAGGTCATAAAAAATTTGTCTAAAAAATAAGTAAAGATGGAAATAGACAACAATAAAACTGGAAAACAAAACAGAGGGGTTTTCAATCCCCAGGTCAAAAAACAACCCCTGCAGATTTTGCAAAGAGAAAGAAAGATTCAAGATCAAGTGCAAGCGCCTTTATATATAGAGGCATCACCATCACGTTCTGTTGATGATAATGAAAAGGAAGATGAAGATCAAATTTCTGCTGTGTATATGGAGGATGGCAAAACAGAAGAAGAACATGAAGAGGAAAGTAAAGAAATTGATATCTCATTTGATCAAGAAGAAATGGATGATTACTCCAAAAAGTTTACTGATTTTATGCAATCAGAGTTGCATAAAAAATATGATTTGAGGTCAAAAAAGAGATTGAGAACTCAAGATGATGAAGAGAAAGAATCAGAATCAGTACCTACTCCAATGGCGACTCCACTACAGAAGAAACAAATTAAAAAATCAGACAAGGGGAAACAACCCATGAATCAAGAAAAAGAAAAAGAAAAACAACAAGCTGATGCTTCCCAAATAAAACATAATGATCCTAATATGTTGGAGAAGATTGTTACTGTTTCTGATCAAACTGCAAATTCAAACAGAAACCAAGAAGAACCTGAAAAGTTGACAAAACAAAATCAAACTTTTAGTTTGTCAAAAGAGTTAGAAAAAGTGAAGATTCAAATACCACTTCTTGAGTTGGTCAAAACACCTGGTTATAAGAAAGAAATTGCAGAGTTTATTAATTTATCTCAGTCTGATGAGGTGGGTGATATAGTGAACCTGAAAGAGGAGAAACCAGTGGTTACTTTTGGAACTCATGTTGAAGAGGTAGATTCTTCTATTCCACCTTTTTATATATCAGTTCTGTTGCATGATTTGATTTTACATAATTGTATTCTAGATTCTGGTGCATCACATAATCTAATGCCACTGTCTGTGATGAAAGAGTTAAATTTGCAAATTACCAAGCCATATAGAGACCTTTATTCCTTTGATTCAAAAAGGGTGAAGTGTGTGGGTCTTATCAAAGATATGGTTGTTTCTTTAGCTCAAATTCCAGCTAAGAGTATTATGATGGATGTGGCAGTAGCAGATATTCCAGCCAGATTTGGTATGTTGTTGTCTAGATCTTGGGGGGGAAAACTTGGAGGAGTTTTGAAATTAGATTTCACATATGCCATCATTCCTATTTTTAATGGGGAGGAAAGGAGATTATACAGAGAAACCAGATTTTTGAAAACTACTACCAAGAAAGATGCAGGTAATCCCCCCATTTATGGTCAAGAAAAGGAGGATCTTTCTTGTTTCATGCTGCATGAAGATGCAGAATTTGCTGAAGATTCACAAAAGCAGCTCCCTTCAGCCATTGTACATAAGGAGCTGCATTCAAATAAGCTTTGGAAGTGTTATTTCGATGGTGCATTTTCTAAGGAGGGCACCAGAGCTGGATTCATATTTGTATCTCCTGAAGGTAACCTTGTACCTTTTTCTTTCAAACTGGAATTCGAATCCACTAATGATGTAGCTGAATACGAAGCATTGATTTTAAGTAAGTAAACAGCTAAACAGATGGGAATTTAGTCTATCTCTGTTTTTGGTGATTCTGAATTAATCATAAGGAAAATTAAAAATTGGTGTCAGACTAAGCATCCCAGATTGAGTTCCTATGGAAATGAGGTATGGGATCTAGTTGAAAATTATTTTGAGGCCTTAAATTTACATTTTATTCCAAGAGAGGAGAATAGAATGACAGAGTCGTTAGCAGTTGCAGCTAGTACATTCAAACCACCAATCAATCCAAGGTTGAGATATGAGATTGAGTTGAGACACAGGCCTTCAATTCTTGATAATGTAAAGAATTGATAGGTCTTTGAGGATGATGAGCAGATTAATCAGTTCTTGACGATGATTGGAAATTTTGAAGACAATCAACTTGATTTAGAAGTGGATGAAAGTGATCAAGGTGAGATGTCTAAAAATCTGAAGCAGACAATTGGAGACCAGAAGATAATTCAGTTGAAAGATAATATTTTGCCCATAGGTTTGGTACCTCTTGAAAGACTGTTTGATGCTAACGATGTGGCAGTAAACCAGAAAAATGTGTCCCAAGATGGAGAAATGGAGGACTATAATTTAGGAACTCAACATGAGCCTAAAATAGTCAAACTGTTCAAAGGAGTTCCAAAGGAATACAAAGAGAGGTATGTATATCTTTTCAAGCAGTTTACGGATGTATTTGCATGGTAATATGAAGATCTGAAAACTTATGATAAAAGTATTATTCAACATAAAATTCCATTGAAAGATGGGATTAAGCCTCATAGACAGAAGCTCAGACAAATTAACCCATTATTGTTGGCTCCAATGAAAAAGAGGTAAAGAAAATTTTGCAAGCAAAGATTATAGCTCCCCTAAGATATTCAGATTGGGTTTCCAATCTTGTACCGGTCAGGAAGAAAAATGGAGAGATAAGATTATGTGTAGATTTTAGAAACTTGAACAGAGCTTCACTAAAGGATAATTATCCTTTGCCAAAGATGGAATTTGTCTTGCAGAAAGTAACTAGATCATACAGGTTATCCATGGTTGATGGTTTTTCTGGGTATAATCAGGTTGCTGTGGAGAAGGAAGATCAAAAGAAAATTGCTTTCACTACACCCTGGGGAACATTCATGTATGCCAGGATGCCATTCGGCCTCATGAATGCAGGAGCTACTTTCCAAAGGGCAATGTATATTGCGTTGTATGGGATAAATTTGTAGTTATTTATCTTGATGATGTTACAATTTTTTCAAGTTTCGATGATGAACACCTACAACATTTGCAGAAAGCCTTTTTAAAATGCAGGAAATATGGATTATCATTGAATCCTAAAAAAATCCTTGTTTGCTCTAGAAGAAGGAAAATTTCTGGGCCATATAGTTTCAAAGCAAGGAGTGAAGATTGATCCAGAAAGGTTTGAAGCCATGAAGACAATTCCACTGCCTTGAAGTAAGAAGGATATTCAAAGATTTCTTGGAAAAATAAATTTTCTGAGAAGATTTGTTCCAAATTATGCTGAGATTGTCAGGAAAATAACATATATGTTGAAAAAGGATGCTGAAGTAAAGCGGGACAAAGATGCAAGGGAATATTTTGGAAGAATTAAATAAGCTCTCCAAGAAACTCCTGTTTTAATCAGTCCAAATTACTTGAAGTCGTTTCAAATTTTCTCATTTGCATCTTCTCTACAATTGCTTCTGTACTACTACAAAAAAATGAAGAAGGAAGTGAGCAGCCTGTAGCGTTTTTTAGCAAAGTGCTTCGAGATGCAGAACTGAAATATAATATCTTGGAGAAACAAGTATATGCTCTGGTTAAATTATTGAAGGCTTTCAGAACTTATATACTTCATTCTCAAACTATAGCATACATGCCTAATTTTGCTGTAAAGGATGTATTAGTAAAGAGTGATGTTGAAGGGAAAAAAGGGAAATGGATTACTAAAATCCAAGAATATGATTTGGATATCAAACCAACAAAGCTAGTCAAAGGACTAGGACTGGCTAAATTTCTAACAGAATCTAATTTCCAAGCTTTGGGAATTAGTTTACTTGCACCTGTAGAAGAAGTCACTGAAGAAGCAAATCACATTAAGACAAAAGCAGCAATTAAATATAAATTCCTCTGTTCAAACTGGTATAAAGATTTTATTCATTATTTGTGTTTCCTTTCTTGTCCTCCTTCAATTAACACATCTAAGTACAGAGCCTTGAAACTTAAAGCTCAACCTTATGTTATAATTGAAGCTAAGTTGTATTGGAAATATCCTGCTGGTGTGTTGTTGTTATGTCTAATAGAAGAGGAAACCATAGAAGTGATTAAAGAGTATCATGAGTGCTTGTGTGGAGGTCATTACAGTTGGAAAGTAACTGCTCATAAGATTTTTAAATCAGGTTTTTATTGGCCCTCTTTATTTGCGGATGTATACAGAACTATTAGAAGTTGTCAAAAATACCAGTTGTTTGTAGAAAAGAAAAGGTTAGCTCCTTTACCTCTTCTTCTTGTATTTGTTGAAGAACCCTTCAGACAATGGGGATTGGATTTCATTGGAGAAATCAATCCACCATCAAGTGGGCAATTTAAATGGATTTTGACTGCAACTGATTATTTTACAAAATGGGTAGAGGCAGTCCCTTCCAGAAAAGCAAATGATTTGGTTGTAATGAAATTTTTTGAGGAAAATATTTTAATAGATTTGGATGTCCAGTGAAGATTGTGACAGATAACGCTCAAGTTTTCACATCAGTCAGGTTTATAAACTTATTTCAAAATTATAATGTGATATTTTCCCATTCTACAGCATATCAACCCCAAGGAAATGGATTAGAAGAATCCTCTAATAAAACGTTGGTGAAAATATTGAAGAAGACAATAAATGAGAACCAAAAGAATTGGGATTCAAAGCTGGTATTTGCTTTATGGGCAGTGAGGATGACTACTAGGAGATCCACTGGTAAGTCACCTTATGAATTAGTATATGGTACCTAGGCATTGTTTCCCACTTGGATAGTAAGGCCAGTAATATCTTTTCTTCAAGATGCTCAAGAGGAACTTAATGATTTGATTAGAAGAATTAATAGAGTGATGGAATTGAGTGAAAGCAGAAATAAGGTTAGAGACAATTTGGTCACTTATCAGGAGAAAATGAAGTCCATTTTCGACATAAAAGCAAGAGAAATCATGTTTCAAAATGGAGATCTGGTACTGAGATGGGATACAAGAAAAGAGGATAAAGGGAAGCATGGAAAATTTGATCCTTTATGGTATGGTCCGTATAAAATTATTGAAGCCAGAACAAATAACACTTTCATGCTGGAAAGTTTTGACGGAGAAGCAGTATAATTGCCTGTGAATGGGCAGTATTTGAAACACTATTTCCAGCACTAGAAGCAGTAATTTCATCGTTGTACATATCTGGTTTCCTATCATTGTATATTTCTCATCAAGAAATTTTTGACTCCATGCCCGAAGTGAAGGCACTGATCTGCAGGTTCTTAGTGTTTCGTGGAAAAAAAAAAAAACACTATCCCCTGGTGGAGCCAGATGTTGTGGATCATCTGCATATCCTTTTAATTTTATATTAAAAATACAAAAAAAAATTGAAATTGAAAGAAAAGAAAATATGTTAAAGTTTTATAGTTTTATACTTTGGCATAAAAAGAAAATGTTTTTAGTTTGATGTATTAAAGTTTAATTGTTTCAAACTTTGTACAAGTGGGTTTTATATCCAAAGATTAAAGGCTGATCAATTCAATAGGCGGAGAGTGCTGATATTAAAATTCTAAACCAGATGACCCAAACCGCGGGCACTACCAGCACGAGAGTTAACAAAACGGGTTCCTCCACAGTTGACTGGGTTGACTGCGGAGGAAATAGAGATTGATGGTGGATATCGACTGTGGGGGCACCCGCCGGATTTCTCAGCCGTATCCCAAGACCCCCCGCAGTGATGTCATATGCAAAATGGAAAACAACTATTATTCATGTCAAATCAATCCAACGGTTAAGTGACACGTTGCGTAGGCATTTAATACGAAAGTCGTGCCACCTATTTGGGGGTATTTTTCATTTTTTTTTCAAAATACTTTGCAGTTTGTTGTGTTTCGACTTGTTGCATTCTCCCGTCACCTTTCTGTTTTAAGTCACCTTGCAAGAGTATTCCTTCATCTCCTTTTCTAATCATGGCTAAAAGGTCTTCTTTTTTTGGTTCATCGAGCCACATTCCTCTCATGGATAATGAGAGAGACATTCAAGATACTGTGTCTTCAGTAATGCATCTTCCATTCTATCAACAAATTGTCTTGAATAATGATAATTCCCCTGTCTATTCCGCCATGATAAAAGCTGGAATCCTTTCTGCATGCATCCTGAAGACCCATTTATTCCCAGGGTTTATCTATTGGTTGGTTTCCTCAATGTATCCCAGAAAATGTTTCGTAATGAATTCCCAAGGAGAAAATGTTCTGCAGGTGTCTACCTAATTAATCTGCCAAGCCCTGTGTTCTCCTGAGGTTGAATCATCAATTTATTTTTCAGAAGATTCACTAATTAATTACTATGAAAGCCTTGCAGGAGAAGAATTCAATTAGTTTATGTTTCATTTGAAGCCTAATATGAAGCAGTTTCAGCCAGAGTGTGGAGAATTTACTATGGGAGTTTTCGACGAAGAGACACGGCCTTTATTGAGCAGTATTGCTAAAATCTTGGGCAAAGAAGATGACGTCGCAGTGGAAAAGTCAGTCCTGGGAATGTTCGCCATGATGTTGAAGCCAGGAATGGTCCTGGATATTCCATCCTTTTGGTAAGAAGCAATGAAATCACAGTTGATGAGTCTTTCACTAACAAGTTCTTTTAAATTTCCCTCACTGATTGTCTACTTATTTTTGTATCAGAATGTTGAGGAATTCATGCAGTTAGGTCTAAATATAATGGATTTAAACAAGCATAGATAGTCAGTTATATTCTAGACAGATATAATCAGAAGGGAGCAAAATGAAGCGGGGTTATTTGATTTTGCTAGTCAATATATGCCCATTGCATATAAAATATTGAATGGAGTTCATCCTCCTTTTTTCTTACCTAAAGCATATGCAGATAGGACAATTGATTGTTAACGACCTCACAAAGACAAATGCAATGGCAGTTAAAGTTGAAAACATGTTAGGGAAAGTTATCAAACATTTGAAGTTAGAAAAATCCAACTCAAGGGCTTTAACAGTCCAAAATGAAGAATTGAAGAAAGTCATTATGAAGATTGGAGTAGACCCCAGTGATAAAGCTGTTGTTTAGAAGTTCATGCAAACTGCTGAGATAGAGATATCTACCTTGAGAAAGAAACTAAAACTTCCTGCTGCAGAACATTTAATGGCTGCAGAGGTTGCAGAGGTAGAGAAAGAAAAAGAAAAACTTCTGCAACAACTAGTGCAAAAGGATGAAGAACTATCCAAAACAAAGCAGACTATAATTTCATTACAAAATCATATTGAAAGTCATACTTGCACTTTTGTTTTTCATACAAGTGATGCAGACCCTCAGGCACATATTTCTCAATTAAGCACTGAATTGAAGATGGCTGAAAGGGATCGAAAGCAAGCTCAAGCAGAGTTGGAGACTACCACAAAGCTGATCAGAACATTAGAGAATGAAGCTGACCAGAACAAGTAAAATTTCCAAAATGTTGAAGCTAAGATTAAAAATCTCAAAGAAAGATTGAAGGGAAATCTTTGACTCATAAAAGCCAAGGATATCATTTGGGCTGATATCATTTCAGAGATGAAATAAAATTGGAATTTTATGATTATAGTCGCAAAGGATAAAAGTCTCATTTTGGAATATGAAGAAGAAATCATGTCTAACAAGCAAAGGTCAATTAAGAGAGCTAACTGGGCTAAGAAGTTTATTAATTTTATTAATTCCAAGTCAGATGAAGAACTAGAAGAGATTGAGATAAAATACAGACTCTTTTATGCAGTGGAGGTTAATAAAATTATCAAAAAATATCTCAGGAAGGCTACAGAAAAGAAACTATTAGAAATCAAAGAAACAGTAAGTCAATTTGATAAATCATTTGACAAATTGGCAAGAGTCGGTCTACCTTCATGTTGGGGAGCTGAAGGAAATATTTTACCTTGGAATTCTTATGAGAACTTGTTGATATTGACAAAGAGTAAGGTGGACAATAGGCATGAGAAGACTCAGGTATTAAAGGGAGAAACAATGGTTAATTTATTACAAAGGCATTTTCAACTACTGTGGATGGTAAAGACTCTCTTTATAGAAAGACCAACATACAGCCAAATTATTTCATTTAGATTATAGTATCATAATTTGAAAAATTCGCCCGCGACAAAGAATGAGATATGGAAGAAATGTAAAACATATTCAATAGATTCAACAAAAGGAGCTCCAACGCCCCAAAAAGAAACAGTAGTTGACTCAGGAACTGCAGCAGCGACAATAGTTCCCATAGATTAGGAGATTTTACTTTTATGTTATGTTATTTTTCAGAATCAATGTAATTGTAATAATAATTTCTAAGGCATATGCCTCCGAAGTTCTAAGTAGTTGTAGCAGTTAGGGTTAGTTATAGCAGTTAAACTACTTCTTTATTATACTTAATGAAAATTTCAAAAGGAGGAAAGGTTCCGAGTTTTGGGACCTTCAGAGCCTAATTTTTGTACTCAGAGATTGACAAGTTTTTGAATGAGTATGCAAGTTTCTATCATTTTTTTAATGTTGAAATGTATTCATAGTTTACGTTGTGTTTTTCCATATATGAATGAAACAAAGTTATGAGAAAAATACCTCTTTATACTTATGTATTTGAGAGTTAAAAAACCTTAATTTGCGCTCCTCTGTTTTAACTATTTCTTCATATACTTCTTCTGGATTTTGAAATGATATTTTTTGTATAAAACAACATATCAGTTTGGAATTCTCCTTTCTGTTTCTTCTGATTCTTTCGTTCAACATTGGCTAAAGATAGCATTGCAGAATGTTCATATATCTTATATTTAATGGTTTGATCTTTAATATTTGAGGGTTGATAAGATAGAGACAAATATACACATTCGTGACATAATCAGATAGATGTCTTAAGCACTGATTCCTTATCACAGCTAAGGGATTGTATCTTAAGGTACAACACTGTCGATGAAAGTTTTTTGACCACAATTTTAATTGTTGGATTGCCATCATCTTACACACATTTTTTGGAAACTTTGCAAGTCACTAGAAAGTTAGAGAAGATAAAGTCTGATGAATTGAGTGACATGTTAGGCGAACATGATAAAACCTTTGGGAAGAAGAAATAGATTGGGGAAGATGTCTTCTTCACCGAAGCCAGCTCAATTAACTCCTTAGCTGATAGTTCAATAAACCGAGGAAGAGGAAATTTCAATCAAAGTCAAGCAGCCCAAAGTCGTGGTCACAGTCAAAGCAGAGGAAACAATTTCAACAGAGGCTACAATTCAGGGAGGAGCGATTTTCAAGGAAGAGGCACCAATTAAAGCAGAGGATATAATCAAGGCAGAGGACAAACTCAGAACAGAGGCCAAAGCAGAGGTAGAGGAAAATATCAAGGCAGAGGATAGTCTTAAGGCAGAGGCAAAGATTTCAGTCAAATTTTTTGCAGGAGATGTTAGTGTCAGTCTAGTCATACTGCCATCAGTGATCAAAACTGCTCTTTTTCATTTGCATATTAGGTGTCTCATACCGAATAAATTTCACCATTCCACTAGGTCATGGATTCATTGATGGTAGTAATTCTTCATCAGTTGTCCCTCATGAGGTACTTGCTGATTTTTCTTTCTATGATCTTTAGCCATTAGTCACTTTCATTCTCAAAATCATATCAGTAGGTCATAGGATGGGTCTCATTAGTTTCTAGGGTCTCACCATGGTCAAATTAATGAGTCAAATGTTAATAATATCAGCAAGGTCATGGGGAAGTCAATAAAATCAGAAGTCACAACATCTGGAAGATCAAAAAGATATTTCATTCAGCTTGATGTAATTTTCACCTCAAAACCATGTTTTGAGGTGAAAACGTGATATTTTGCCTTTATTATCATTCATTATGTAATTTTATATCATCATATATAATAAGTCACAATTCAGAAGCTGTTATCTCCCCAAAGTGATGTACTTGCCTTCAGAGAATTTTTCTGTAGTATGTTTAGTGCCAAATCATCCTCCAAGTAGATCCTGTTGAAAATGCAACAAGATGATGGAGCTTAGTGAAATGAAGTCGCCTTCACTAAGTGGGCCCGCAGGCTATTTTTGGCGCAAAGTCTATTTTTAGACATATGGAGCATGGTCTAGGAGTTGCAGTATGCTATTCTTGGATGATTGGTCGAGTTGGTAAAAATAGATGGACCTCTGTTTTTAGACATACAGGTCGAAGTCTATTTTTAGACTGCCTGTCTAAAAATAGGTCAGTCAAATATTATTAACCCTTAATAATATTTGGACTATAAACTTCAGTTTATCCTCTTGCAGCACTTCAGTTGGAGCTACGAATGTGGCCCATGCATCTGACAGAAGGAATTATGCTATTCCTATGGGTTTGGTGAGCTCATGCATGGTTGACTTCAGTTAGAACTCAAGTGGCGGAGTTTGGTGGAGTTGATGAGACAATTGGTGGAGTTGTGTTCAAGTTAATTTAGTTGAACTAGTTGTGTTTAGTTTAACTGGCTAATACACTAGAGATGAGTGGGGTGAATTAAATATTATTTAATTCACTAATTATTAACTCATCATTCAACTCAAGAACACATCAGTTGACTACAGTGCATGGACAGTTCAGTGAAGACCAGTGGAAGAGGTAGATGAAAGGGTGAGTTTGCTATTAGTTGCGACATTAGTTGTGCATGAGATTTGCACAAGCATTGGAGGAGATTTCCCATGAGGATTGCACAGTTGAAGCCAAGGAGATTCAAACTTGGATCTCTCATTACACCAACTTGGATTGCGCAGTAGAGGCAGGCAAATAGTGGATGAGTTTTGAACCCGTGACTTGTTCAAAACTGAGCTAGTTTGTGTGTAACTTTTGGAGATAGTACTGAGTACTTGTGAGGATTATTGTGCTATGTATTGTTACATGTTCTCTTCTATTATAATATACAAAATAGCTGGGGGTTTTCAGCTATAATCTTTCCCCATTACATATTGTGTTTATGTGCGCATGCGACTGTTTCTATTTCCGCAAATTGATGATCAATTGTAGAAGAGGTTATGTGTTATGCATGAATTCGAATTCGTGTATGACCAGGATAATATTAGTGGATAAATATTCATTATTCAGCAAATTTTTATAGATCCATCAGAAAGAGCCTGGAAAGAGCTTTCCAACGGTATACTACACTCTAAAAACTGACTTATGGATTTAAATTTATGCTTAAGTGAAGTAAAAGCCCTCTATATCCTAATCCTTCCCCTTTTCTCATTTTTTTCCTTAAAACTTTGTTTTATAAACCCCTTTTCCCCCTTTCCGATTACAAAATCGCATTATAAATTATTTTAAAAAAATATGCGATTTGATTCCGAACCACTTCCCCAACCATACCTTATAAAATTTTATAATAAACATATCAAAGTTTATTATAAAACCCCGCTTTTCCAAACCACTTCCCCTCCATACTGTGGAACTTTATTATAAAGTTGAAATATATATATATATATATATACCCTCCCATCGCAATTGATATATATAATCGCACCCCTGATCCCATCGCCCCGATCAATCGCATCGCAACATTTGATATGCGCGTTCCGATTAACCCATTGCCCAAAACTCCGATGCGATTACAACCTCCGATCGGTCCCACCTGACGAGATCTCGACCGTTGATCCGATCGCCGATCGAACGACTCATACGCGATCGGGCCATCACAATCGGAACTTTCATAAAGCTCTCCCGGATCCAATCGCACCACTTAATCCCTGCCTCCGATTGACTCCGCCCGATTACTTGTAGGCCATCGATCTGCCCATCCAATCGGACAGTCCAAACTTAAATCGACGCCTCCATGAACTTTCCCCCGATTAATATCTCCCAATTACAATCCCACCGTTGATCTCCCCCACCGATCGAACGACCCACAGCTAATCGGGCCAATCACATCGGCATTCCCCATATGTGTTTCGCTTCCACCCATCTCCGATTGCGATTGCGATTATGCAGGCCCCACCATACAATACATCTGCCCGTTCATATAATAAAGGGCCTTTTCCTTTGTTAAACCCAAAATTTGGTTTTAATTTATAATACAAAGGGTTCTTCCCATCGCATCAAAAATGTTTTTTCAAATAACACTCCGCTCCCCTCTGATTTCCAATTGCGATTATAATTCCCAGTCCCACCACTTAAGTCTTCCGCCATTAAATATAAATGAGCCTTTTCCTTTGTAAAAATCAAATTTTATATTAGTTCGAATTTCCCCATGGTTTAATCCCATTGCATCGGAGGAAATTCATATTGCAATATGCCTACCCCAAAGTTCCGATTGCGATTGCGATTGCCCTCATTTCACCATCGCATCACATATTTTAATCGTTTTATTTTATTTCACTCCTCCCCTCGATCCTGATTGCGATTTCAACACTCCGTTATATATCCCGCTGCCCGTCCATTCCGATTGCGACTGTAATGTGGGTCCCGCCTCCTTCCCTTCCCTTATCCCATTCAAAATACATTTTTCCCTTCACGAAAGCATTATTTCGTTCTATGTTATTTCAACGGCAGTTTATTAAAGGGTCAGTTTTATTTAAATGAAATAATGGAAAGCAAAGGCAACAGTCAAAGGGCCGAGAGCTTATTCAAAACAAAGATTGTTACAATAGTAGCAAAATAGGAAATCTGTTCATCGTATTACCTATTTTATTTCATACAGCCTAACAACAAAATCTCCAAGTGGTCAAATGCAATGCTGTCTCTTATTTTTAGGGGCATATTGTTGTATTTCTTACTATGATTGTATTTCAGTTCTTCAGCTGTTAAAACAACTCCCTTTTCTTGTGGATCTATGTTCCCACATTTCAGCCTATTTAATGTAATTGTAAATCATTTGTAAAGCAGTCTGAGTCTGAAAATCTGAAACGCTGTAACTCAGAAAGTAGGGGAAAAGTGTGGAAGACATCTATGCGCTACATTGTACAGTTTGACAGGAATTAATAAGAGATGCAGCTCTGATTTGTGGGATCCATGTGGTATGAGATTTAGAATTTGTTTTTCTCCTTTGTTTCATATGTGAATTGTTATGTGTTCCATTCATCCATAAACATTTCGTTTTGAATGCTTTCAAGATAGAAATGTAGAATCCATTTTATATGCTCTGCCTTGGGAAATCATTCATACTCTGTATTTTTCTTCTGTTTGAAAAGGATCCTTTTATTGTGCCCTTTTCAGCTCCACACCAGTCTTTCCATCCCATCATCATTAAATTTTAATTGCTAAGTTTCCTGCCTATCTTTCCCCATGAAATACCCTGTGTCCTGATTTAATTACTGGTTTCAACTGTCCCTTTTATCCCACACATCCCTGAAATACATTCATTCATTTTTATTTAAACCTTTTATCCCTATCATTTTACCTAGCCTAATATTAGTCCATTTATTGTATTCCTTTGAATATTCTTTTACGGAAAGAGCACTCTCCTGTCCTTGTAGGGCTAGCTACAAGGCTGAGCATGGTTTAGTTGTTACCCTGATTTTCCTTTTGTAGCCTGGGGTCCAATTCAGGTGCTAACAAGAGATGTAACAAAGTTGGCCATTATGCAAAATATTGTAGAGCTTATATTGAGAAAATTCCCAAAGCTTCATCCAAACTTTGCACAGTTTGCAAATGATGAAGATGATCCTGATGGTTCAGAATATGTCTTCAGCAACACATAATCAACAGCTTTACAGGTTTCAAGCTTTCTTAGAAGTGATTATGAAGATGCATGGATTATGGATACAGGCGCAACTCAACACATGACTTTTCGACAGGATTTATTTTGGAGTTTCCAACAATGCCATCTAAATTCAATTTATCTTGCTGATAAAACAAAACATACTCCTTCTGGCAAAGGTGTAGTTAAATTTTTTTACCAGCCATTGGAGAAAGAATGATTTAAAATGTATGGTATGTCCCGACATTTAAGAAAAATTTGTTATCTTTAGTCACGATTCGACAAGTAGGACATATAGTGATTATGGAAGATGGCTTAGTTAAAATTAAGTCAGTCAAACAATATATGAAAACAATAATGACAGGTTATGAAGATGGAAAACTGTTAAGGATGAAAGGGACAGTTATTCCAAGAAATTCTGACTTTGCAGGAGCAACAAGTACAAACATTTCATCGATTAGATTGTGGCATGTAAGATATGGCCATCTCAACTTTGACAGTCTCTCTCAGTTACAGAAATAGGGAATGGTTAAGGGACTTCCAACCTTCAAAATGGAAAATGCAAAATGTGAATCTTGCATTTTTGGAAAACAACATCGAGAGACTTTTCCTACAAGTTCATGGCACGCAAACAAGCATTTGCAGTTGGTTCACAGTGACATTTGTGGACCCTTACCAACTTCGCTCGGAGGATGCAGATATTTCTTACTCTTTGTTGATGATTTTAGTAGGATGACTTAGGTATATTTTTTGAAGCAAAAGTCAGAAGCATTTGAAAAGTTCAAAAATTTTCGTCAGCTTATTGAAAATGAAGTAAAGGAGAATATTGGCACTCTTAGAACTGACAATGGCAGAGAATTCACTTCTAAAGAATTCAAAATTTATTGCATGGATAATGGCATAAAATGACATCTTACCAATGTCTACACTCCGCAGCAAAATGGAATAGTAGAAATAATGAACCGTACCTTGTTAGGAATGACAAGATCTATGTTAACTTTCAAAAAGTTAAGTCCTTTATATTGGGCCGAAGCAATTCATACCACCGTCTACTTAAGGAACATATCTCCCACTGCTTCTTTAGACGGAATCACACCTTATGAAGCATGGTTTGGCTTCAAACCTCGGGTTAAACATCTCAGAGTTTTTGGATCAATATGTTATGCCTTAGTTCCGAAGGAAAAACAATCTAAGCTTGACTCACGAAGCTTGAAGTGCACAATGATTGGGTATTCTGATGAGAAGAAAGGGTATTGAATTTTGTCGAATGGGAAATTTATTGTAAGAAGAGATGTGATTTTTGATGAAAATGAGAGTAAGGGTGCTAAAGAAGTTTAAAGTCTTCTTCAAAAGTTAGAAAAAAAAAGTGATAAAAGAAATGGAAATCTACAAAGTCAACCAAATTCACAAAATTGGTATGAAATTGAGTTTTGTTCATCTGAAAATTATTCATCTAGTCCGTTTTCTTCACCAGCGCCATCCAGGTCTTCTAGCAGTTCATCCAACTCTCCTAGCAGCAACAGTTCTTCTGACAATGACTCTCTGCCCCCGGAACCTGTGGTTGATAAAAAAACATCAGTTTACATCAACCCTCTTTACAATGATGGTGATTTTTCACAATCTCAAACCAATGAACATCAATTCCCAAAATGGGCAGTTCAGCTTTTGAAAGATGTAAGGCCTAATGAACATAATAAAACAGGAACAAGGGGATCACAGAGAAACGAAGGAAATTTTGCCTTGATAGCAAATGATTTTACTGAACCTTCTACTTATCAAGAGGCAGTAAAACATAAAGAATGGCAACAGGCTATGGTTGATGAATATCAGGCAATTCAAGACAATAACACTTGGAAACTTGTTGATTGTCCTCAGAATGTTAAACCCATCGGATGAAAATGGGTTTACCGAATTAAGTACAAGCAAAATGGCGCTATCGACAAGTATAAAGCAAGACTTGTTGCTAAGGGTTTTGCGCAACAGGAAGGGATAGATTACGAGGAAACGTTTGCTCCTACAGCTAAATGGAACACCATCCGACTCATACTTGCCTTAGCAGCTCAGCAAGGATGGAAAGTTAATCAGATGGATGTAAAAAGTGCTTTCCTCAACGACAATTTATAGGAAGAAGTGTACATGACACAACCACTAGGTTTTGAAATTGAAGAACAGGAACATAAAGTCTGCAAACTGATAAAGGATTTATATGGGTTAAAACAAGCTCCCCGAGCTTGGTATGCCAAAATGGATGAATACCTTCAGAAAGTTGGTTTTCAACGAAGTGAATCTGATGATACCTCGTATGTACGCCAACAAGGTAAAAATATTGTGATTCTGGTTATGTATGTAGATGATTTTATTATCACTAGAAACAATGATGATCACATTGCATAGGTGAAAAAGGAGTTACATGCAGGTTTTAAGATGATATATTTGGGACTACTTCACTACTATCTTGGAGTTGAAGTATTCCAACGTCCACATCATATCTTCATTTCTCAGAGTAAGTATGCAGCAAAAATTCTTTAGCGATTTGGAATGTAGGATTGCAAGCATGTTCTTACCCCTATGGAACAAAACTTGAAAATTTGAAAATTTGAAGGGGGGGAAATGGTGGATAGAACTACTCATCGACAGTTGATTGGTAGCCTAATTTATCTGACAACTACTCAGCCAGATCTTTCTTATGCCATTAGTATTCTTTCCCGCTTTATGCAGGAACCATGAGACAGGCACTGGAATGCAGCCAAAAGAGTTCTTCGTTATATCCAAGGAACAAAATATTTTGGTCTTTTTTATAAAAAGACTAAAAAATTTGTACTTGGTGGATTTTCAGATGCCGATTTTGCTGGCATTATTGATGATAGGGCATTAACCTCAGGTTATTTAATGAACATGGGGTCAGCTGCAGTATCCTGGAGTTGCAAGAAGCAAGATACAGTGGCCACTTCTTTAGCAGAAGCATAATACATATCAGCATGGGAAGAAGCATGTGAGATTGTTTGGTTGCGTAGAGTTTTACAGGACCTGGGAATTCCTCCAGTAGAAGCTACCTCGTTATTCATCGACAACTAGTCAGCAATAAAGCTTGCCAAGAATCCAGTTTTTCATTCAAAGACAAAGAATGTGGACACCAAGTATCATCATATCGGATCACTCATTGCAGAGGATGTCATCAAGCCGATTTATTGTCTTTCAGAAGATCAGACCTCCGATATCTTCACCAAACCTCTTGGCAGAATAAAATTTACTAAGTTCAAGGATGAACTTGGTATATGTTGTTATGTATCTTTGGATCATAGGGGGGAATGTTAGATGATCCAAATATAATAATATAAAGTTACGATAAAAATATTTATTAAATTAGAATATTTAATAAATATTAGAGACACTTAGAAATAGAATATTGTTAGAAAAGATAGGATTCTAGAATAGAGTCGTATCTTAGGCTCTAAAATATGAATAAAGTTAGTAGATTGGATAGAAGATCATTTATTGTAAATGGACACTTGTTGTTTTTGCAAGTGGTCCATAACAGAATTAAGTTAGGACATATAGCTTATAAATATGTTAGTTTCCTAATTGCAAATGAGTGGAATTTTACGTTTGTAAACTCTTGGAATTTTTTTTTATGTCATTTCTTTTCCATTATCAATAAAATTACGTGTCTGAGGACACTTCTGTATTAATATTGCTAACTATCTTGCTATAGGGAAATTACCTCCTCATTTTTCATACAGGGAACAATGAAAAATTATTCATCACAGTGCCCGATATTCTTGGATGGCAGGGTACCTTTTTCATACAGGAGCGGACAAGATCTGGCGCTGTGTGTCTGAGGATGATGTTTATGAAATATTGAAAGCTTCCCATGATGGCCCTTGTGGAGGGCATTTTGCAGACAAAAGAATAGGCCATAAGGTGCTACAAATGGGATATTACTGGCCTTCTACCTTTCATGATGCACAAAATTATGTCAAGAGGTGTGATAGTTGCCAACGTATGGGGCAACCTGGTCGAGCTGCTGAAATAACTTTGCAGGCACAGGTAGTCCTCGAGCCTTTTGAGAAATGGGCTATTGAATTCATTGGACCCTTTAACCCACCCTCCCAGTAGAAGGTCCACATCTTGGTCTGTACTGATTACGTGACTAAGTGGGTAGAAGCCAAAGATGTTGCAAAAGCAACAAAGCAGGTGGTTTCAAATTTTCTATTTGAAGAAATTTTTTCTCGTTGCCGTACTCCAAGAGAGATTGTTTCAGATGGAGGAGCACAATTCACATCACACATGATAGCAAAGCTCATGCAGAAATATGGGGTCAAGAAGAGGGTGACGTCTCCATACCATCCCTAAGCGAATGGACAAGTGGAAAGCATAAATAAGACATTGGAAAATATCTTGACAAAAACTGTGGCATACCATCATTGGGATTGGGCTCAGAAGCTGCCTGAAGCTCTCTGGGCGTAAAAACAACATGGAAAAATACAACCGAGTTCTCACCATTTGAGTTGGTTTATGGGAAATACCCATTGTTTCCAATAGAATTTTAAATTAGTATGCTCAGAACAACTCTTGAAGTTGGTTTAGATCTATCAGATGCCCAGAAACACCAACTGGCTCAGCTCAATGAACTAGATGAAATCCGTTCAATGGATTCCTAGAGAACTACTGCTATCCAACATCAGAGAATGAAATAGCTTGACAAGTTTATTAAAAATAAGGTGTTTCAAATTGGAGATTGGGCACTACTCTATGACTCCTGCTTTAAGGATTTTAAGGGAAAGCTTTGCACTCGCTGGATGGGACCTTACGAGGTGGACGTTGTATTTGATAATGGAACAGTCAAGAGTCACAATTGATGATACACGTGCTTCATTTATAGTCAATGGACACCGCCTGAGATTATATCACCACTCAACCTCTAAGGATGCTTTTATCAAACACCTCCCTGAGAAATCTGGTTTGAAGGTTATCAGCGCAGAGAAATCTTCCTCTGCACCCTTGTTTAATATATATATATATATAATAATAATAATAATAAAGAATTATATTGTTTATCTTGTTGTCTTTTTGTAGGAGTTACTACTAAGGAGTAAAAATCAAAGAAAATTTTTCTAAGTGTCGGTTTTTGCTACTCATGGTGTTGTTACTTGGTTGATGTTGTTCATGGTGTTGTTACTCGGTTGCTGCTACTCATGGTGTTGTTACTCGGTTGCTGCTACTCATGATGTTGTTACTCAGTTGCTGCTACTCATGATGTTGTTACTCTGTTTCTGCTGATCATGGTGCTATTACTCGGTTTTTGCTACTCATGGTGCTGTTACTTGGTTGCTGCTACTCATGATTTTGTTACTCAGTTGTTGCTACTCATGATGTTGTTACTCGATTTCTACTACTCATGATGTTGTTACACTGGATGCTGCTACTCGCACTGTTGTTACTCCAGATTTTGTTACACCAGATGCTGTTACTTGCATTGTTGTTACTCCGGATGCTGCTACTCGCACTACTGTTACTCCAGATGTTGTTACACCAGATGCTGTTACTCGCACTGTTGTTACTTCGATGCTGCTACTCAATGCTGTTACTCCAGATGTTGTTACATCGGATGATGTTACTCCGGATGTTGCTACTCGCATTGATGTTACTCCAGATGCTGTTACACCGGATGCTGTTACTCGGATGTTGTTACTCGTACTGTTGTTACTCCATCCACATCATTACTGTGTTGTCATCTTACCAACCATCACTTCGTCTAGGTAGGCTGCTAGGTACAACTCCATGTGACTTTTACCGATTTAATTAAATATCCCATGTGAAGACTTTAATGCCGCGGATGGCAAAAATTTAAGTTGGGGGGGGGGGGGTGCCGTCATAGTCAAGGACGATGTAATAATTACTTCATAAACCATTATCACAGTTTGTGCGTGGTACACCTTACGATCCCCATCAACATTTCGTATAATCATTCAATATGTATTGGGATCTGTAATATGTCTCTTCCACTCCATGCGAAATAATTATTATTTTTTTATTCATTACACTTACCATATTCTTTTATGATTTTTCTCGGTTTCCAAGAATTACCATCCATATTTACCGTTACCACCTTTCATTTTCACCATGTTGTTTTTTCGAATTGGGAATCCACCACTTCGCTCTACGGTCTGTTGTTACAAGAAGTGCTGCTACAAGTCTCCATAGTATGGGTAGACTGGCTGTGCGGCATGAGCCTGAAAACACAACTTCGGTTTGTAGCAACCCAGAGGTATGGAAAATATTTGTCGATGTAGGGTGGGATACCTACTTCGACAGATTGTAGGGGTTTGATAGGGGAATCACAATGGAGTTTGCACTCAATTTAGATGAGAATTACTCACGGGCAGAGGACTAGAAGTTCCTGTCACAGAAGAGGTAATTGCAGAGTTTAGCGGGCTGAGACACTAGGGGAAACAATGGTTTTCTCGAAGATTTTCTCTCCTAGAGTTTCCCGAATTATTCTTACAGGCAGGGGAACGTGTTGTTCAAATGGGCAGAGGATATGAGTGCAAGACTGTGTCGTATCCTTGGAACAAAGTTGCAGGTTTTGTAATAAAATACATAACTTGCGAAGGCCGGGACACAACTCTGTTTAAGTATCATTTTAAAATTCTAACACACCTTCGATTTCCACAGGCTCAAGTGCATGCCTTAAACATGCCCTTCTTCCTATTGAAATAGCTGCATCACATGGCATAGTCTGCTCGGCGTTCGCGCTGGATGTCGGCAGTGCTCTCCAACCACGGATTGGTGCGTTTATTTGTCATGCATGCAATAAACAGGGTTTGGGTCTCCTGGGCGGAAATCTGTGGATCCTCAGAAGAAGAGATAACAACCATTATTGCTACTAGAGAAAAGGAACCAGTCTCTCTGGCTGGTTTAGTAGAAGAAGAACATTCAGAAGGAATTGATCAAGAGGAACCCGAAGAAATGGAAATGGAAGTTGATCAGGAGGAACCCGAAGAAGTGGAAATGATGGTTGATCAGGAGGAACCTGAAGAAATCAGAATGGAGGAGGTAATTGGCGACACAACCGAGGCTGCCACACAAGAACCAACCTCGCCTAAGGAGCCCACAGATGAATAAATTATGGATATCGTGCAGGAAATCAAGACTGTCATACAGTCGTTGACTTTTGTCAATGAAGAACATGTGAGTGAAATGGCGGACAGAGGAATGGCAAGTGATGCTATTTTGCAAGAAACAACATCACATACCCAAGCAGATATGGATGTTGATACAAATGGGGGTGCTACATAAGAACCACCCCAAATTAGGCTAGAACAGGAGGAGTCAGCCTGTGAAATCGACGTTGTCCCTCAAGAACTGGTACCAACTGTGGAAAAAGAAGCAATTCATGAGGAACAAGAAGGTAGAGAAGGAATAAACCGGGTGGTCTATACTGTCCCACAAGAACCAATATCGACCCTAGAAGAAGAAATGATGAACAAAGAGCGAGAAGACGAAAGGGAAACAAGCTGTGGAATCGATGATGCCCCACAAGAACCAGCATCGACCCCAGCTAAGGTAGTAATGCATGAAGCTCCGGCTCAAGCCGGAAATGAGGATGACGAGTCTGTCCCCAATTCTCCATTCCAGTCCATGATGCCTAGAGGGGCAAGGGTATTCTGCTCGCCCAAATGATTAATGAAGGAAGTATTTGTTCCAACAGTGCTTAAATTTGTTGACATGACCAAGATTGGCCCAGTCACTATCGAACATCTATTGGAGCACTTAGAGGCTCGCGAAGAATATATAATTCCTGTGGAAACATCAAAACATAGAGTGGTAAATGAAAACGTCGACCAGACGGCAGGAGTCCCTGAAGGGAATATAGAGGAAGAGGCCCCTGAAGATAGGGAGCCCAGCCAGAAAGGCTTAACAAGAGATTCTGCTGAGAATACTGGCAGCATTCCGCCGCCTCCTGAGCCCATCATAGGCCCAGAAACTGAATTTATTGTTAAACAAGAATGGATTGAACAGTGTGAGAAAAGAAGGTTACCTCTCAAGAAGAGGTATTAGCTGCAATTCAGTGAAACCATGAGACTGAAAAGGGAGGTTCAAGATTTGAAAAGGAAAGTTTCTCGGCTGAAAAAGAAGGTAAAAATCTACAAATGGAGGGCAGTAAAGCCAAAAATTGAGGTCTCCTCTGCAGCCACCCAGACTGGCTCGATTGAAGAGCTGTTTGAAGGCCGAGAATTTGTATTGGCCGCTAAGATCCAGAAGTGGTAGTCTGCTGCGAGTGACCATAAGAAGGAAACAACTCGGGTTCGAGAACATGCTGCTAGAATTGTCAAAGGGTACATGGATAAGTTATATAAGGCGTGACTGAAGCAAGCTAAACAGAAGGCCAGAATAGAAGAATTGGAAGAACAAGTGCAACTGCTGCAAACAGATAAGGAGAAGATGTTCTCCCTGACACAACAGGTAATGGCCTGCAGACCTCCTCCACATAGCTATGCCTTATTCCTTCACGGGAAATTTATTTTCTTTTGTCTTGAAAGTATATATAAGGATATTTGGTACGAAATTGAGGACCCCATTCAATTTCTCCGTATTTTAAAAATTCATGATATCATAGGACATCACTTAATGTACGAGCTCTACATGCATGGGTATTTCTTAAGGCATGATCAGTATTTTAACCCCGTTCCATTCTTGGGGGACATTCATTTAAGAGCTTTCACCTCCTATACCATCAATCAGATAAGTGGAGAAAGGCCTAGGATACATTTGAAGAAAACCAAGTCGAAAGGCCATTAATTATGAGGAAAGAGCATGGACAGTCCTCAAACATTTATAACAAGCATTATACATTTCTACAGATTGAGGGCCCTAAAGAACACATGTTGGTAACCCAGAAATGGTGTGCTCACCTATGTGTTGGCCAAATTATGATGTTCCGTAAAGAAGCGTTGGACAGTTGTCAGAAAAGGTGGATGTTGTCATCATCAGCCGTCAAATAACGAGAACCATTTGGGGCACCTAACTTTGCACGGGCTCTAGAGAGAATGCCACGTTTCGTAGCATGCATTCATCCCTATGGGGTGAGATGGATGGGATTGAGGTTTCAATTTCCCCTTATCTAGTTGCTAGCCGAGCGATATACTCCTGCATACAATGTTGATCCAGACTGGTGGAAAGATGTTGTTTTGACAGAAGGATATAAACCACCAGGGACGAAATGGCTGAAGAGTATGATCTTACACAGCTTCATGCCAGTCACAGTCAGTCCAATCCAGATATGAGGAGACGACGAGCTGCATGAGGGCATGCAAATAGACCAGTTGGGGGGAGATATTGGGTACTGGATTTGTATACTTTCCTCTCCCATTTTATCCTATATTCCTATCTCTTTGTACCATTATTGTTCTTAAACACATGAGGTAAAACCTCTTTTCCTTATCTTTCATGGGATATTTGATTAATGAAGTAATTGTCATGCAGGTTTTACCTTTTTGCAATATTAACTCCGATATTTCTATAGATTCGGCCAAAGCAGGAATGTTATAGCCGTGAGTCATGGAACAACCATAATTTCCAACGCTATCTTCATTTTTTGTTATAGCATAACAGAATTTGTTCATACTAGCATTATTTTAGGCCTTTTTATGGTTTCCTTCTGGGCAACTAGGTTGTCATTGTAACACAGTATATTTTTGTAATTATTGAGTTGCTTAGGTGAATCGAGGATTCTAGGACATTTGTATAAAGAGGGCCTGTAGGCTGTGAATGGGGGTTAAGCCCACTTACATATAGATCTTGTAACAATTTTATTATGCCATTAATTGAATGCACGACATCTTGTTGTTTCACCTGTAACTCGTGAGTTTTCCGCAGCCTTGATTAGAGAGTTGGGCCCACTCTTCTGATCAGGTGCTGCATTTTCCTTTCTTTTCATTGTTTTATGTTTTAGTGTGATTTCATTAATGTTGTTACATTTTAATCCTTTAATTGCTGTGAATGTATTTTAATTCTGCAATCCATTTAATTGTTGTTACAGTAGTTTGTATGTTTATGGATTCAAACCTGTGATTTTAGCAGGTCATGTGCTTGCTCCTGCATATACTGTGCCATTAGTCTTGAAATAACTAAAGCCCTCGGGTTGATAATTTATGTGAAAAAGGGTTGAATTTTTGTTCATATCCGGACACCAACAACCGTCACGATTTTTTAAAGCTGGAAGAGGACTCAAACAGGGTTGTGCTTTACCCCACTATTGTTCATTCTGGTTATGGAAAACCTTAGCAATAAAATTAATGCTATTGTGCGAGATGGTAACTTTAAGGGCATAAAGATCATGCACAGAAAGGAGGCATCACACAATTTTTTTGTTGATGACATTTTAATATTCGGTATGCTACACAGTACACAATGGATGTGTCATAGACATCTCATAGAGTTGTTTGGACGCGCATCAGGTATGTATGTGAATGGGAGCAAGTCAATTGTACTACACTCAGCAAGAGACCAACTTATCATCACACAGGTATGTGACGCTTTCAATTTAAAAAACAGTCATTTAAAACATGGCTTTACATATCTGGGATTCCATCTAAAGCCAAATAGCTACTGGATGGCAGATTGGATCTGGTTGATAGAAAAATTCCAGGAGAAATATAAGATTTGGACATTATGGTGGTTGAGAAAGGGTGGGAGGTTTATATTGGCACAAGTTGTCCTTCAATAGTTAGTTGTGTACTGGGCACACTTATATACTCTTCCAAAGGCTATCATTGCACGGATTTGGTCCATTATGGAAAACTTCATTTGGGTGGGTAGGGGGGATGGAGGGAAATACCACCTTACTTCCTGGGACAGCATTACGATGCCAAAGGATTTGGGCGGATGGGGTCTCTTGGATGTTGATATTTTTGGGAAAGAACTTCTACTTAAATCTCTTTGGAGGGGGTTGAACAAACCTGACACATGAATGGACATTATAAAATACAAATACTTAAAAGAAAAATATGTGGAGGAGTGGTACATTAAGGGCACCCCTAGAAGTACAAGGGGATCACAAATCTAGCAAAGCTTTAGGAAAATATGGAAACTCTACCACAAGAGATTGTGCTGGTCTTTTGAAAATGGGGAGAAAATTATAATTGGTATGGGGGATATCTGCGGCATGGTAGATGCTGACAACATAAGCAAAAATCTCATATATGCTTTACATGCTCAAGGTATCTTTTATGCATGTTAGACGATTAAAGAATGGTATGATGGGTATCCAATATGGATGGAGCCAGTAGATTTGGACATAAGGGGAGAATGTGAAATGGAATGGGACATATACAGAAATAGTCTCTGAAGTTCTAGTCTGCATCACTCGGACATGGGTGATTACTTGACCTGGGGTGGCACTCTATTGAACAACTCGGTACAGACAGGGGAGACTTATAGACATATTTTCCAAACAATCCGGGGACCAACATTATAGAGCTGGTTTTACAAGATATGGCAGACAAGTGCCCCTATAAAAATTAATATTTTCCTCTGGATTGTCTGGCGTGTTAGTGTCAGCCTTTGCAGCCTTCCTCCAGTGATCAAACATGCTCTTACAAAGTTATTTTAAGGTGTCAAAGTCAAATTTTTTCATTTCAGTGAGTCTTCAAATAAAATTTGGTCACTAGGTATTAGGTCTAGGGTTTGCTTTCACTCCTTTCAAAGTTGTTCAAATGTCGGTCCATGTCACCATTCAGCTGAGTGTACCATCATTCAGAGGGTTTTCATCATCATGTCAAGTTCCACTAGGTCATTTTACACCTTGTTCATGCTTCAGTTGTGCCTAAGTAAGGTTCATTTCCCTCTCCTAGGGTTTTGGAGGTAATTTCTCTTGGATGGTCAAATCATCAGCAAAAATTGTATCCTGATGTTCATACACTTTCCCCTATCCTTAATGTACCTTATTAAACACTTCCCATCACTGAGATCTCCCAAATTCCTCATTTTCGCACAAACCCTAGTTTCTTGCTACAACTTGGCAATTTTCTAGGCTAGGCCTGTGTTTTTCCCTTTTGGATCCATTCCCCTCACTCAATCTCTGAAATTCCACTTTCCCCTACTTCCTAACATCCCTCCCTACTTCCAAAAATTTTCTCAAGAATTTAGAAGCCCCTTATCCCCTTCATTTCGCTTCATTTCGACAAATCCCTTGTTCCACACATCGGGATAGGTTTTACTTCAATGATGTTTCTGAGAAATAAAAGATGAATTTGGAAAAATGAGAAAGGTTTTTGTCCAAAATATTCCAAGGAAGAAAAAAATCCTTCACTTTTTACACAGGTGTCATGGTTTTAGAGAAATGTCAAAAATATCGTTGCCTCAGGAGAATTGATGCACCTCTGAAGTGACCTTGGGAAAAGCAAGATTTATCCTATCTTTGTTGGCCAAATGACTTGCTTGATGAGTCAAATTATAACTAGACACAAAGATATTTCCAATGAGCTATCATGATCTCAATTTGGAGTTGAGGAAGACCTTCAAAAGTTGACTGCAACAGCACTCTGCCTTGAGGAAGCCTCATTTTTCTCATTTTGACCAGTCTTGGGAGATTTGATTTTTGACAAGGAAAATGAACTCCAAATTGTAAAATTATAGTTGGGTTGGAAATTATACTCAATAATATTTCCAACGAGCTATCCCGCGCCCAATTTGGACATCAGGAAGGCCTCCAAAAGCCTCCTTCAAAAAAGCGCTACGCATTGGGTTGTTGCGCGACGCACATGGCAGAAAGCAACTTCATTGCTATTTCTTCCAACTCATCAAATTTTCCCAGTTTCTCTTGGCCCAAGTAAGTCCATGCAATCACTCTATTTCTAATGAACAATATCTTGTGTTTTTTATGAGGATTTTAATACAAAAACTCAAACCCAATTATCTTGTGCAATCCTTAGGGTTTAGAAGTGGTGTTGTGCCTGTCATTCCATTTCCACACCTTGTTATTCCATCCTCACTAACTATATTGTTAAATTAGTCCATTTTTATATTCCCTTGTTTCCCTAAATCATTCATTTCCTAAACCATTCCCATTTTCCCCATACCATTTGTAAATTTCCCTCAAATCCCAAGTTTATCCCAAGAATTCAAGTGGTTGTCCCTTGTCCCTAAACTTATCAAATCAGAGTTTTAAAAAGGAAAATTTCACTTGATAAAATTTCATTATTCCCATTATCCTATTCCTCCATATTCCCTCCCATATTACCTCATATTTGGCAACTAAAACAAAAGCACCAAATTCTCATTTTCATCTCATACAAGCCAACATACACCTTGGACATCATGGAGGCAGACACTAATACATCCTATGACCGAGACAGTGATTCCACCACTGAACTACATGCACCTAGAAGGAAAAAAAGGAAAATAACATGCTAAGGCACATGAAGAACCATTATTGGGTGTGAAATCATGTTTGCAAGGCGCGAATCAAGATCCTGAAGGCAAAACTAAAGAGGGCACTAAAGCACCGCAAAAGGCATGATAGACTCCAAATTTTGGCCGAAGCTTCTTTGGCCCAGCATAGTGCTTGATGATGGAAATTCAGCCCAAATTTCAAGAAATTTGGGAAAATTTTTGTCAATTTTGAATTTTTTGGCCTTAACACAGATTTTTCCGCCCGACGCGTAGCGCCACTTGGTGCGCGCTTATAATTGGCAGCTCCTCTTGAAGAAAACTTTGTATTTCTAGATTTTTCATCAAAAGTTATGCATGCCTACCCATTACCTAAGGATTTTGACAAGTTTTTGGTTGCCTAAAGGGTCAAAAACACCCTAAAAATGACCTTTCTGCCCTCTTTTGGACACACAGGAAGCAGTGTTGGGAAAACTCATTTTTGGAGGGGCAAATGGCAACCAAATTCAGAAATTCCACTTGGGTTGGAAAGTAGACAGGTAGATATTTCCAACGAGCTATCCTGTGCTCAATTTTGACTTCTAGAAGGCCCTCAAAATTAGCCTCAAAGTGGCGCTACGCATAGAGATTTCAGGACGGCGCATTGGGAATTTTGGCTCCTTTTTCACTCAGCAGCTCAGATTTTCGCCTAGTTTTGGCCAGTTTGACTTTTTATCTCCAAATGTGAGACTCTTGATGTTAATTGATGTAATTCCATGACTTTTATGTAATTTTGGCACATTTTTACTCATCCAAGTAGATTCATTCACCAAAAAGTGAATTGTAATTGAATGAATCGGTTTCCTATCTTATAGAGGCAAGCTGTTCCATTGCCTATTTTCCAGTTCTTAGTTTAGATCTTGTTGAAACAGCTCCTGAACTTGTGAGCTTGACCCCTAGAGGCTGGGGATGAGTTAGTGTGGTCTATATCTTGTAATTTTTTAGTCATTAGCATAGGTTGGACACTTGGGATTGCTTTGAGCTCTATTGTACATTTCATCTCTGCATTTTGGCAAAGGAATAGACCAGGGTTTGCAGCACTCTTTAGGATCCATGTGGCTCTATGTTTTTATGGTGTGTTTCTCTATGTGATTGTAAGTTTATTGAAGTTTCATGTGTATCATTTTCCCTTCTCCTTTCTTCTTAAGTTAAAAAAACAAGTATTAAAGGTGGAATTCATTAGATTTGCAGTGCTCTGCCTTGAGTTTTGTTTAATTCTCCATGTTTTCAACTGTCTGAAGAGGATTCTTGAAAGCCTCTTGCCCTCTTCAATTCCTCCCCGGTCTGAGCTGTCCATTTCATTCAATTCGAAGCATCAAAACAATTTCCTTTTTTTCCCCACTCAGCCCTTTGCAAAACTGATCATTTCCCGGACCCAAAATTTTCCTTTCCCTTTGATTCCAACAAAAAACCCCAAAATCAAAATCAAACTCTTTCACATATATACCTAGCCTAAAATTAGCTTTTATTTCAAGTCATTCTCAAGCCTCATTGATTATTTTTGTTGAGATTGACTCGGAGAGAGCCCTCTCCTGATCTGGTAGGGCTAGCTACCAGATTAAGCGTGGTTTGATGTTACCCTAGACTCTGCCTTCCTTCAGCCTGAGGTATATTTAAGCAATAACATAGTGGCGACCATAATGGGGATGAAAAGTTTGTTGTTTTCTTTATAAACTATAGACGAAGCCTGAAGTTGGCCAGGTAGCCTTCGAAACGCTCTTGCTTTGCATTAGCAAATGTAGATGAATGCTGCTTCAGTCAATATCTAGTCTAGTTTATGAAATGAACATCTAGTTTCCTCAGTAAAATGTAAAAAAGTTCAGATCTGATTGTTGATGATGGACAACGATCAGACACCACAAGGCTGAAATCATTCACCTGGCGACTCTAAATCAGTTTCGAGATCAGATCCAAGGACTCCACTGGAGGATGAACTTGACTAGCAGAAACATGAAAGGACAATATGGAAAGATCAGGTATTCAAGTTGGAATTTCATCCAAGACACTTTGTTTTTTGTCATAAATTATTTCTTCTCTTTTCCCAAGAATGTCAAGAAGGCTTTACAAAGTATATTGTATATGAGAAAAGATCCTCGGCCTGCATTTGATTCCTTCCCTTTGAAGATTGTAAATACCAAAGATTTGCATGCTTTTGAGCTTGATCAAAACCTTTCTTCCGAATCTTGTGATGACCGTCTTCAAACTGATGAACCTCAAGAGACCAAGACTGATTCTATACCTTCTGTACATACCCATATACCTTGTAAAATTCCAGATCGATACAAGCCTCTGATTTTACCTCCTATATCCCATGCTTTCCCTAAAAATCATGACCTATATCTACCAAGATTTGATGGTGAACGCGACAACATCACTGCTAAGAGAAATGTTCTGAATTTTGAGTCTTTTCTTGACCTTTTTGAAGTTGATGAAGAGGATGTCAGTATTAGGCTTTTTTCTCTTTCTTTGCAAGGCAAAGTCAAGAGTTGGTTCAAAACCCTGCCTGATGCGAGCATCCCAGATTTTCAGCAGTTCGTCAAAGTTTTCCTCGACAGGTGGGTGATCATACAGAACCCTTTCTTAATTATAGAAGAGTATAACCAGCTGAAAATACTACCAGGGGAGACAGTACAACAGTTTTCTGCCAGATTTAACAAAGTATATTTTTCGATGCCGATTGATATAAGGCCTCCTCCTGGATCCGCTCTCTTGCACTACCCAGGTGACTTTGATCCAGAAATGGAGTTTCAGTTGAGAGAAAGGAATCTTGCAACACTTGAAGAGATGCAAAACAGTGCAGTAGATGTAGAGGCTCATTTGCGGATCCGAAGGGCAAGGTTGATGGAAGAAGAGATGAAAAACATAGATCCGGAGAAATTGACATATCTAGAGGTAAAGCTTGACATTTTGGTAAGTGCAGTGGAAGAGATGATGCAAAAGATCACCACAAGGAATAAGTATAATGTTCAAGCCCATGGCTCGATGATTGAAGAAGAACAAGTTGCTGATCCAAAACATTTTGTTTCTTATCCCAATTGTCATAGATCTGATAATGATTGTTTTTTAGATCATCTTGGAGAAGAGAGATCTGTTGATTTGGCATGTATGCTTGATGATGTGTTTTATACTGATGATTTGCCTCAGTTTGATCAGTATGATGATGATTAAGTTCTCCAAACAGAAGCTAATATTGCAGACAAATTAGTAGCTAGTTTGTGGAAGGATGAAGTTCACGTTCAGCAGCTCGAGTACAGTGACCAACCGTTGCATATAAGCTATGACAGTGACGACGAAAGTGCAGCAAATTTTGAAGTAAGTGAAGGATCTTTGCCTTTTTGTTTTGATTCGTTTCAGTTCATCAGAGACAACTTCCATGCAATCAGAAATCAATTGTCAACAAGTCTTGATTTGGACCATCTTGAGGGCAATGAAAACTTTGTTCAAGATTTCTCATATCCAGATCTGTAGCCCCCGAATGCCATTGATATTCAAGTTGTAGATGAAGCCATGGAAGCTGGAACATATGATCAAATGATACAAGATGATTCCGTACCATTTTTTTTTGAATCATTTTAGTTTTGGAAGGGTAAATTGCATAGTAAATCTTCAAATGAGCAGCTTGTAGAAAATCATGTAATCTCATCATAAACAATAGAAAATGGGTTGCAGCAGTATTTTCATGTTTTTCACAATCCAATAGCTGATGTGTTGGATGATGTTTGCAGTCAAAGTCTTTATCCATTGACTACATGTAAGCTTGAAACGTGTACTGATACAAACTTGATCCGACAGCCAGTCTCTTTGTCATTTTTAGTAGGAGCCTCATCACAAAGCTCAAAACAAAATTTGCATTCATGGTATGAGGAGAAGAAAAGTAATCCATTGGATGAGCTAAGTCCCAGTGTGCATGAACTTCAAGATCCTTATGCAGTGTTCTTGGAGGCGGATAGAGAATCCATAGTATTCAACGAATCTGTTCACACGTTTTCATGGGAGTTGCCTTTAATTAGTTCTCTCTTGTTGTTCATAAGTGAGCACTTGCGGAGAATTCAAATAGCAGCTGGAATACTTACCTGGTTGCATTGGTTGGTTCATTTCACTTGATCAGGTGAGAAATGGAACAATTAGAGTAGGTTGTATTGAATAAGCTTCATATTGAGCATATTTTCCAGTTTTTTGGTTTTATTTAAGTATCGAGTCAATTTTTAGTTGAGTGAGAGTCAATTTGTGTCGTCAAGTCATTAGTTTTCAGTCATGCATTTCAGCTTGAGTTTTTGATTCCATTGCCCAATGGATGAAGGCACTGTCTTCTTTCCAAAGATCTGTAGTTCTTGGCACCTCCAAGGAGCTACCATCCCCATTGGAGCCAATTTTAGTGTCAGCCTTTGCAGCCTTCCTCCAGTGATCAAACATGCTCTTACAAAGTGATTTTAAGGTGTCAAGGTCAAATTTTTTCATTTCAGTGAGTCTTCAAGTAAAATTTGGTCACTAGGTATTAGGTCTAGGGTTTGCTTTTACTCTTGTCAAAGTTGTCCAAATGTCGGTCCATGTCACCATTCAGTTGAGTGTACCATCATTCAGAGGGTTTTCATCATCATGTCAAGTTCCATTGGGTCATTTTACACCTTGTTCATGCTTCAGTTGTGCCTAGGTAAGGTTCATTTCCCTCTCCTAGGGTTTTGAAGGTAATTTCTCTTGGATGGTCAAATCATCAGCAAAACTTGTATCCTAATGTTCATACACTTTCCCCTATCCTTAATGTAGCTTATTAAACACTTCCCATCAATAATATCCCCCAAATTCCTCATTTTCGCACAAACCCTAGTTTCTTGCTACAACTTGGCAATTTTCTAGGCTAGGCCTGTGTTTTTCCCTTTTGGACCCCTTCCCCTCACTCAATCTCTGAAATTACACTTTCCCCTACTTCCTAACATCCCTCCCTACTTCCCAAAATTTTCTCAAGAATTTAGAAGCCCCTTATCCCCTTCATTTCACTTCATTTCGACAAATCCCTTGTTCCACACATCGGGATAGGTTTTACTCCAATGATGTTTCTGAGCAATAAAAGATGAATTTGGAAAACTGAGAGATTTTTTTGTCCAAAATAGGCCAAGGAATAAAAAAATCCTTCACTTTTTACACAGGTGTCATAGTTTTAGAGAAATGTCAAAAATATCGTTGCCTCAGGAGAATTGATGCACCTCTGAAGTGACCTTGGGAAAATAAAGATTTCTCCTAGCTTTGTTGGCCAAATGACTTGGTTGATAAGTAAAATGCTAACTATACACAAAGATATTTCCAATGAGCTATCATGAGCTCAATTTCGAGTCGAGGAAGACCTTCAAAAGTTGACTGCAACAGCACTTTGCCTTGAGGCAGCCTCATTTTTCTCATTTTGACCAGTCTTGGACAATTTGATTTTTGAAAAATAAAATGAATTCCAAATTGAAAAATTCTAGTTGGGTCGGAAATTAGACTCAATAATATTTCCAACGAGCTATCCCGCGCCTAATTTGGACACCAGGAAGGCCTCCAAAAGCCTCCTTAAAAAAGGCACTACGCATTGGGTTGTTGCGCGACGCACATGGCAGAAAGCAACTTCATTGCTATTTCTTCCAACTCATCAAATTTTCCAAGTTTCTCTTGGCCCAAGTAAGTCCATAAAATCACTCCATTGCTAATGGACAAGATCTTGTTTTTTTTATGAGGATTTTAATACAGAAACTCAAACCCAATTATCTTGTGCAATCCTTAGGGTTTAGAAGTGGTTTTGTGCCTGTCATTCCATTTCCACACCTTGTTATTCCATCCTCACTAACTATCTTGTTAAATTAGTCCATTTTCATATTCTCTTGTATCCCTAAATCATTCATTTCCTAAATCATTCCCATTGTCCCCATACCATTTGTAAATTTCCCTCAAATCCCAAGTTTATCCCAAGAAGTCAAGTGGCTGTCCCTTGTCCCTAAACTTATCAAATTAGAGTTTTCAAAAGGAAAATTTCACTTGATAAAAGTTCATTATTCCCATTATCCTATTCCTCCATATTCCCTCCCATATTACCTCATATTTGGCAACTAAAACAAAAGCACCAAATTCTCATTTTCATCTCATACAAGCCAACATACACCTTGGACATCATGGAGGCAGACAGTAATACATCCTATGACCGAGAGAGTGATTCCACCACTGAACTACATGGACCTATAAGGCCAAAAAGGAAAAGAACATGCTAAGGCACATGAAGAACCATTATTGGGCGTGAAATCATGTTTTCAAGGCGCGAATCAAGATCCTGAAGGCAAAACTAAAGAGGGCACTAAAGCACCGCAAAAGGCATGATAGACTCCAAATTTTGGCCGAAGTTTCTTTGGCCCAGCATAGTGCTTGATGATGGAAATTCAGCCCAAATTTCAAGAAATTTGGGAAACCTTTTGTCAATTTGTAATTTTTTGGCCTTAACACAGATTTTTCCGCCCGACGCGTAGCGCCACTTGGCGTGCACTTATAATTGGCAGCTCCTCTTGAAGAAAACTTTGTATTTTTGGATTTTTCATCAAAATTTATACATGCCTACCCATTACCTAAGGATTTTGACAAGTTTTGGGTTGCCTAAAGGGTCAAAAACACCCCAAAAATGACCTTTCTGCCCTCGTTTGGACACACAGGAAGCAGTGTTGGGAAAACTCATTTTTGGAGGGGAAAATGGAAACCAAATTCAGAAATTCCACTTGGGTTAGAAGGTAGACAGGTAGAGCTTTCCAACGAGGTATCCTGCGCTCAATTTTGACTTTGGGAAGGCCCTCAAAATCAGCCTCAAAGTGGCGCTACGCATAGAGATTTCAGGGGCAACGCATTGGGAATTTTGGCTCCTTTTTCACTCAGCAGCTCACATTTTCACCTAGTTTTGGCCAGTTTGAATTTTTTATCTCCAAATGTGAGACTCTTGATTTAAATTGATGTAATTCCATGACTTTGATGTAATTTTGGCACATTTTTACTCATCCAAGTAGATTCATTCACCAAAAAGTGAATTGTAACTGAATGAATTAGTTTCCTATCTTATAGAGGCAAGTTGTTCCATTGCCTATTTTCCAGTTCTTAGTTTAGATCTTGTTGAAACAGCTCCTGAACTTGTGAGCTCGACCCCTAGAGGCTGGGGATGAGTTAGTGTGGTCTATATCTTGTAATTTTTAGCCATTAGCATAGGTTGGACACTTGGGATTGCTTTGAGCTCCATTGTACATTTCATCTCTGCATTTTGGTAAAGGAATAAACCAGGGTTTGCAGCACTCTTTGGGATCCATGTGGCTCTATGTTTTGATGGTGTGTTTCTCTCTGTGATTGTAAGTTTATTGAAGTTTCATATGTATCATTTTCCCTTCTCCTTTCTTCTTAAGTTAAACAAACAAGTATTAAAGGCGGAATTCATTAGATTTGCAGCGCTCTGCCTTGAGTTTTGTTTAAGTCTCCATGTTTTCAACTGTCTGAAGAGGATTCTTGAAAGCCTCTTACCCTCTTCAACTCCTTCCTGGTCTGAGCTATCCATTTCATTCAATTCAAAGCATCAAAACAATTTCCTTTCTTTCCCCACTCAGCCCTCTGCAAAACTGATCATTTCTCGGACCCAAAATCTGCGTTTCCCTTTGATTCCAATAAAAAACCCAAAAATAAAAATCAAACTCTTTCACATATATACCTAGCCTAAAATTAGCTTTTATTTCAAGTCATTCTCAAGCCTCATTGATTATTTTTGTTGAGATTGACCCGGAGAGAGCCCTCTCCTGATCTGGTAGGGCTAGCTACCAGATTAAGCGTGGTTTGATGTTACCCTAGACTCTGCCTTCCTTCAGCCTAAGGTAGATTTAGGCAATAACATGGCGGAATAAAAACCTTACATGGGAGAATCTGATTAAACATGGGCATAATGGATCTGGTAGATGTACAATGTGCATGTAGGCTGTGGAAGACAATGCACACTTATTTTACCACTACACAATTTCAAGACATATTTGGAGGAATATATTTGATGAAGTGCACATTCAACACTGGTTCTTCATCTTTATGGAAGACTGTATAAACTGGTGGGCGGAGAAGGGATCACATTTTCGTGCCATTCCATTACTATTCCACTGGATGGTGTGGAACACCCGTAATAGGTAGATATTCCATGGTGATATTATATGTCCTGAATATATGGCTACACAGATTATACAAAGCTGGGGTGGCCTGCGTGCTAGTTTCCCTCCTCCTCGAGATTTATCTCACCGTATGTGGATACCCTGCTGGGTTCTTTGACGGTGAGACACAAAACAATTGTTGTGGATGTGGTGTTTGGCTGAAGATGGACCCAAATTGTCACTATAAGATTTTCTGGAATGGGGGAGAGGGCACAAACACCCGAGCGGAGATGGTGGCTTTATGGGGGCTACTGTGGTTTGCAAAACAACTATATATTGAAACTCTGTCAGTATATGGAGACATAAAGGTGATTATTGACCATATGAAGCAATATAGTGCTTTCTCCTCGCCACAACTTCTCATTGGATGGGCATAGTATATGAACTATGGGGAACATTCAACCGTATCACCTTTCACCATGTATATCGAGAAAAGAATTGGGAAGCAGATTGAATTTCCAAAAGGGGCTGCATGGTATATATGGACAGATGCACTATGAGCTATATGATGCTGATAGTGCATCTGCAAAAGGCACGGTCCCAATTCACTGAACCTATGGTACATGTTTTGGCTCTTTTTATAGTGGGAGGTTGCTCGGGATATAACTTCACACACACTGTTTTTGTCTTATGATTTCCTAGATGATAGAATTCTATTATCAAGATGTTGTTCATGACACGTGATGTTTCATGTTTTGCGACAACAATGATGTAAATTTTGTTTATCCATTTTGGAATTTTGGATGTTTTTGCCGAGGGAGGGATGCAAGAAATCATGATGAACGTAATATGTATGTATTTTATTTTAAAAATGGTTAAATGACATATGCGATGGTACATTATATATACTAAACAATTTTTTTCTTCGCAAAAAAAAATAAAAAATTCTAGCTTTTAAGCCCAAAGATTTTCCACTTCTTTTTTTTGCAATATTTTTTAATAAAATTTACTATCAAAATTACTAAAATATAATTATAGAGATAGTAAATTTGAAAATTAATTTAATAATTTAAAAAATGAATAAAATGGTAAATATAATTAACAATTTTAAAAATAAGTAAATTAATAAATAGATTTAACATTTTTTAGAAAGTTAATTAGTAAATAATTTAATAAATGAATTCAAAATTTTAAATATTTTTAATTAAAAAAAAATTAGTTAATTAAAATTTTAATTTATTTTTATTATTATATATATATATATATATAACTTTTTGTCATTCCCAACAAAAAAATCAACTATTTACTTAATTTTTAATTTATTATAACTTCTTAATATTAATTTTTGTACACAAATAGAATATATAAGAAAATTAAATAACTTTTTAATATTAATTTATAAACTAACTAAAATTAATTAATTTTATATATATATATATATATATATATATATATATATATATAAAAGTAGATAATCCATTTGCTTTGTTATTCATAATTTACAATTTCAAATCACCCAAAATATTAGTTCATAGAGAGATTTACCAGATTTAAAAGGATTGAAACTTTTAGACTTAGGGAGTTGGTAGTTTTGGCTTGCCTGCCAAGTTACCCATTAATTGAAAACAATTCATTTTTTCTTAATTAGGTAGTTAAATTGGCTTGCATTCAACTAATTTGTTGTTAGGTGGTCTCAATATTGCAATTAATTTTTGCAACCAAAGTTTTGATTTTGCTAAGAATGACTTATGCTCTTAGATCTTTAGCCTTTGTTTTATATTGCACTTGTCTCAAAATGACAAATGAGTCTCATAGAACAAGAAAACACCTTGGATGAAATGCTTGGAATGTATGAAATATGATAATGCCATTCAAAAGAGCATATACCTCTACTAAATTATTGGGAATAACTCCTAGTTGCCATACATACTATCTTTCAATTATTTCTCTAGAGTGAAAAACTACCCCTTACACTTGCTTCCCCTCATAATTCTATAATTGATAATAATATATATCCCATTAAATATAACCCCCACACATATATAAAATTCATATATATATATATATATATATATATATATATATAATACCTCTGCTAAATTATTGAGAATAACTCAGTTGACATACATATTTTCTTTCCATTATTTCTCTAGAGTGAAAAACTACCCCCTCACACTTGCCTCCCCTCATAATACTATAATTGATAATAATATATGGGATATATATAAACCCCCCACACATATAAAATTCATTAAACGTTATATATAATATTTAATTTTATAATATAATATTATGATAAAATATTTTAAGAAGTCATGTCATATTTTACCATTATGTACATTTTTCATTATCTCATTTATTTTAAGTTACCCATGGTATGATTTTGGTATGGTATAATTTTTTATTTAAAATTTTATAAAATATAAAAAATATATTCACATTGTAATTTAAAGTTTTATTTTTTGTTTTTCATTAATTTGGTTTAATATTTTAGAATAATTGTTAAAATGACAAAATTATAAAACTGCCTGTGAATGGGCAGTATTTGAAACATTATTTCCAGCACTAGAAGCAGTCATTTCATCATTGTACATATCCGGTTTCCTATTGTTAGCCTCCTATGAATTTTTTGATAAGCAAACAGGGGGCTAAAATGTTATTTGAGTCTTCAAGGCATGCATTTCCCTTGAAAACACATCACCCTTGAAGCCTCCTTGTGCATTTTCCCTTTGAAAGATCCTCACTACTGTTTCCAAGTCAATAAGCCTCTCTGTTTGTGAAAAATGCCCAAGGGGTTTCCGTTTCCCTCTTATTTCATCCCCTCTAAGCCTCTGTTTTCACCATTCTTTCTCCCCTTCTAAATTTCCCATTGATGCTATAAAATCATCCCAAAATCCCCTCTAAACCCAACACACACCCCTTGTTTGGTTTAATAACCCTTTCTCTCCTCTACCGTTATCCCTTTTTGGCCTTAAATTTCATTAAAAACGGGCCAAAAACCCATATTCCTCACATTTCAGGGTTAGCCTCCTTCAGGCCAGCCACCTTAGCTTTGTCCCCACATGACCCAGCGCTAGAACCAGGCGCTAGCCCGAAAAGCGCTTAGCGCGGTTGGATATCGGGAGCGCTATTAACCGTCAATTTCCCGGCATCCGACGGCCGTCGCAAGCACCTTTCATTTCACCTTCGCCCCTCCGATCATATCGCAACTGTCGATCTGATCCGTAGATCGACGGTCCATATTTCATCCGCCCCGGTGGTCCCCGTGCCAGAGCACCGTGCAGAAACCGACGGTTTCTATCGCACCACCTTTGAGAGGAGGGTGGTATTTTTTGTTTGGCAGCGATTCCACTCACCGTCCGACCCGTGGCTGCATGCACTATTGGGAAACCACCCTCATCGCGAGTTATAGTTAGACTGTGGACCCAGCATGATATGTGCGTACACCATCCGATATGAAGCCGTCCATCCAACGGTGATCGCGCCACGAAGATGCTCGGGAGTTAGCCTGAGGCAAACAGGACCCCTGGCCCACCATCCATCGCCCTCCGATGCATTTTCCACCGTCGATTTCCTTCTGAGATCGGATGGTCCAGATTTAATTTACACCCCGCCATTAATTCGTTCCCACCACGTCACCTTTCCACGTGTTTTCATCGCATTTTCATCTGTCCCCTATATATTTCATTCGAAGGTCAAATGTTAATGTTTTACCTGAAAACTCCCTCTCCCGCCGTCTTCCAAATACATCTCCACAGTTCCGCCACCTATCCTCTAGTCCTCCATTACGTCTGCCCACCCCATGCATGGATTTCTTAACGTGTTTTCGTGTTTTGCAGGGTTTCAGGTGGCGAAAGCCTCCTCTGTTCACAGTCACTGTTACAGTGGCACGAAACGCAAGAAAATACCATCTTCAGGGACTGAAATTATGGAGAAAAATCCCGGGAAGGTGTTATGACATGATGCTCATTAAAGGAATAGAGTTAAACTCTGTAAAACCTGTCCAGAGCCATTAAAGCGCAGATTTCGCAGGCAGAGGCCTGTAATTGAAGAATTTGAGCCTTAATCAAATAATTCAAAGGAAAAATATCAAACTAAAGACCTCATGAATCACACAAAAGGCCTAGGACACACAAAACGATATATATCAGTGTCACCATCAGCAGAATGTTCCTACCCGTGAAAGGACGAAGTGCCCATACTGTTTCCATTCCATACCGTGTTCCTGAGGAAATCTCAGCCCTGACAACAGTCCTATGCTATCAGAAGAATTTTTTACACAATATGGCAAACCCAAATTAATTGATCTATTTTTGTTCAATTCACCAAAGTATTGCAGAGGTATTACAGCAAGTATGTCAAAGACATACCTAGAGTAAATTGCATCCTCGCGAAGACCACTCTTTCATCCAAAGAGTACTGAAGATAAATGCCCAGAATTTAAAACAAAATGGGGCCTCGGCCCTCTTCCTCTTCTGAGTTTTAACGCTACATTTATTTTTCCATCTACCTCCTCAGCGTCTTTTTCAGCTATAAAATTCATGAAGAAACTCATTGTAAAGGTTGTTGATCGGCTATCTGTGAATTGCAAGTTGTTTCTCTTGAGACATGTTCTCTGTGTAAAGTTGTAAGATAGGCTGAGGAAGATGTTTTCAGACTGAATATCAAGCTATTGGTAATGTTGTACTTGACTAGTGTTGCTCTTTAATATGACAAGCACATTTCTATGGATCCTGATTTAAAGCAGCGGTGATGTTTTTCTGTCTTTGTATATGTTTTCCTTTTTAGTTCATTACATTTCATTTCTTCTGGCACGCATCGGAAATCTGGCATAGGATTTACCCTTGTTAGGTACCCTATGTTTCTGCTCTCCCTGCCTTCAATGTTTTCTGCTGTATGTGTTATCTGAGGATTGATTTCAAGCTAATTTAACCAGTGTAGTGGTCAAATATACTGCTAGCTGATGTGTGAATTAATGAATCTGTTCTTAGATGTTATTGTTAGGCTTTAATTGAATGAATTGGGATACTGGGAGTCTAGAACTCTGTCTCTGTCTCACTAGGATCCTTTTCAAATAATTTAACCTTCCTAAGTTCCCTTAAGCTGGATGCCAAAGCATTGAGAGTTCAAAGTCTCTCTCTGATCTCAGGTTTTCAACTTTGTGTTCTAAATCTTTAATGTTTCCTTGTCTGAAGAGTTCACCTTTTACGTCTTGGATCACAGGTTGTCCAATGGCATGTTCTGTCCCTGGATCCGATTCCTGAAAGGTCACCTTGGAGGTTTTCTTGCTTTCACCTTCTCTCTTACCATTTCATGCCACACTATCATCTTTAAGATCCAATTCTTTAGATGACTAGCCCAACTGAAAAGCCTGCATATTGAATAGCAAGTAAACCCTTTCCTGACTCCATTGCCTAATGGTATTGAATTTTCTTTTAATCATCCCTCCTTTGCCTAAAATCCTCTTTGCTCATACTTGTCTTATATTGAACCCTTATTTCCTGATTCCCAACAACCAAACAAAAATCAAACAAACAAACCCTGTGCCTATAACTAGCCTAATATCTTAACTTTGAGCTTCAAAGACATAAAACCTTTTCTTATATAGAGAGATCCCTCTCTAGACCCAGGAGGGCTAGATCCTAGGGTCTGAAAGTGGTTCTGATGTTGTCTCATCTTTTGGTCTTGCCAATCTGGCCAAAACATGGGAACCCCAACATAATGGCGACTCCGCTGGGGAATCTGAGAGTCTATAACTGATAACATTTGTCTGTCTCCCATTGTCATCACCAAAATAATGGTGAATCTGTTGGATAAATTTTTGAGCATTTTCCATCTTACCACATCACAACAGCCTCAGAAACCTACAATCTTTGGTTATGTTGGCAGTTAAACACTCCTATTCGCAAATCAACTTCTATACCACTTGTTTTGTTTTCTCCCACACTCTTAGACAGAGTCTAGAAAGGGCGAGACAGCCTCCGGATCTCATCCTCTTTCAGAGGTGAACTATTTGGTAAATGCCCTCCCAGTCCATCTCTGGTTAGAGTTTGCTTTGTTTTAAGGGTTTCCCGAAAAAGGACATTACAGAAACACTGCGGTGGACAGTATACCCTCTTGAAACATCCTAAACCTTCCACCCAACGACTCCATAGTTCCTAAATGATTAAAAGACTCCACTGGTGATCAGTAGGCCTGTTGATTATCTTGGTTCACATAAGACTCCAATGGGAGAGCCAGAATCAGAAAACAGAGATACGAGCAAAGGGGTTGAGACCATGGATTTTAACATAATGGCCACTCTGGAGTTAGAGGAAAACGAAGAAAACTTTGGACACTACACTGAAACAGAAATTCAGCGTAAACAAGAAATATAATGCAACCAACTGACTAGTCACCTCTCTGGATTCCATACACATCAAGAAGAGAAAAAATATCAACAGACCAGTGAAACCCACATTGGGGAAGGAAAGGATGATAAACATAAACACGACCCCTTGTGGGAAATGAATTTTGATGGATCCTATACTAGGAAGACTGCAGGAGCAGGAGTGTGGATACATAACTCAGAGAGTGACTATGCAGAGAGCCATGCCTTTAATCTGAACTTCAAATGCACAAATAATATCGCAGAGTATGAGGCTCTTATCCTAGGCTTGAATCTGTTGAAAAAATTAGGAGCTCGTAGGATAAATGTACATGGAGACTCTGAGTTGGTCATAAAAAAAGTGAATGGTGAGTATACAGCTAAAAACCCTAGGTTGAGAGCATATAGGAATGATGCCATGGATTTATTGAAGAATTTCGTGGAATATGAATTAGTGTTTGTCCCTAGGAGTCAGAACGTAATTGCAAACAGATTAGCTTGTATATCTAGTTCATATCACAAGCCTCCCAGTGACCAAAAAATCATCATTCAGACCAAATTCAGACCTGCAGTACCTGATAACGAAAAATATTGGCAGGTCTTTGAGGGCGATAAGTAGATTGAAGATTTCCTAACAGGCAGGAACGAGTTTGAATTTTCCGATTTAGACTCTAAGTCCGAAGATAACTGACTAAGTGAAGAACCCTCAGAAGAGGAAGAAACACCTTGTAACATAGGAATAAACACTTTAAACGAACAGATTGGAAATCCAAACGAAGAATGTGAAAACACAAATAATGAGGAAATAGAGGTGTTGCAGGCCAAAGATAGGAACATACCCCGAGGTCTGGTACCTTTAGAAGAACTTTTCGACTTTGATGATGTAGCAAAAAAGCCCACTATAGAACACTCAGACTTTGATGTCGAGGAATGCAACATAGGCACTGAAGATAAGCCCAAGATGACCAAATTGGCTAAGTCCCTGCCTGCAAACATGAAAAGGAAATATATTGACTTGTTCAAATAATTCATTGATGTGTTTTCTTGGAGCTATGAAGACTTAAAGGCCTATGACACAAACATCATACAGCACAAAATACCTTTGAAATAGAACCAGAAACCTTTCAGACGGAAACTTCGCAGAATAAACCCAAAACAATTTCCTACAATGGAAAGGGAAATAAAGAAGATGTATGAGGTAGGCATAATAGTTCCTGTGAGGTTCTCTGATTGGGTCTCAAACCTTGTAGCTGTGAGAAAGAAAACAGGCGAGATCAGATTGTGCATAGATTTCAGGAACCTTAACAGAGCATCACTCAAAGACAATTACCCTTTGCCAAAAATGGAACACATTCTTTAGAGGGTAGTAGGCTCAAAAAGGATCTCCTTGTTAGATGGTGTTTCAGGTTACAACCAAGTTTTAGTACTCCCAGAAGACCAACTCAAGAAAACTTTTACCACTCCATGGGGCACTTTTATGTATGTAAAAATTCCCTTTGGATTGATGAACGCTGGTGCCACCTTTCAACGAGAAATGGACATAGCCTTTTTAGATGAAATAGGGCACTTCATTTTCATCTATCTGGATGACATAACAGTCTATTCCATACTGATGAAGAGCACCTAAAACATCTGAGGAGAGTTTTTGAAAAATGTAGAAGGTTTGGTCTGTCATTGAATCCTAAAAAGACTGTATTTGGGCTGCAAGAGGGTAAGTTTCTTGGCCACATTATATTTGAGAAGGGGATTAGGATAGACCCACAGAGAGTTGAGGGAATACTACAAATCACACACCCGAGAAACATCAAAGAGTTACAGTCCTTCATTGTGAAAATCAACTTCCTAAGGAGGTTTATTCCCAACTTAGCTGAACACCTTAGGAATATGACCAACATGCTGAAGAAAGGTGTAGGAATTAAGTGGACTGTTGAGGCTAAAAAATATTTTGAATTAGTTAAATATTCTCTCACCCAAGCTCCTGTCCTAATCAACCCTGATTTCTCAAAATATTTCCTGATATTTTCATTCACCTCTGAGCATACAGTGGCTGCAGTTCTACTGCAGAAAAATCCAAAGGGAATTGAACAGCCTATTGCTTTCTTCAACAAAGCTCTGAGGGATGCACCCTTGAAATATAACATAATGGAGAAACATGCCTATGCCTTGGTGAAGGCCTTGAAAGGCTTCAGGGTGTACATACTGCATTCCCACAACATAGTCTACGTGCCAAACATAATGGTTAAAGACATTTTTTCCCAAGACCCGGATGGGAAGAGGGGCAAATGGATCGTTGTAATCTTAGAATATGACCTTGAGATAAAACCCACAAAGATGATCAAGGGTCAAGGCTTAGCTCAACTAATGGATGAATCAAATTTACAAGCCCTTGACATAACCATGGTCGATGCCTTGGATGACCAGGAAGGATTTCTTGATCCCACTGTTGAGGAGAAGTTTCAGAATTATCCTTGGTATTCTGACATTTTGTATGTGCTCACAAATCTCAATGCTCCTCCTGAACTATCAAAGACCAAGGCCAGATTCCTAAAGATAAAAGCCAAAAACTATTGCATTCTAAATGAATGTTTATACTGGAAAAATACAAATGGCCTATTGCTTAAATGTTTTCCTGAAACTGAAGCTGAAAGGATTAAACAGGAGTTCCATGCAGGAGAGTGTGGAGGCCACCTGAACTGGAAAGCCACTTCTAACAAAATACTCAGGGCTGGCTATTATTGGCCTACACTTTTCAATGACATCCATAAGATGATAATTGCCTGCCATAAATGCCAGATTTTTGAAGGCAAAAGAAAACTCCTCCCTCTGCCTTTACAACTCATCACTGTTGAAGGTCCCTTCATGCAATGGGGCCTAGATTTCATAGGAGAAATACACCCTGCTTCTTCTGCACAACACAAATGGATCCTTACAGCCACAGATTACTTCACAAAGTGGATAGAGGCCATACCTATTAGGAATGTCACAAATTCCGTCATCATTAGGTTCCTAGAAGACCACATCCTTTCTCGGTTTGGTTGCCCAAGAAAAATAATCACTGACAATGCTGCCGCTTTTGGATCCAAGAAAATGATTGATTTTTTTCATAGGTATCAAATAGAACTCGTTCATTCAACTGCTTACTATCCACAAGGTAATGGGTTAGCTAAATCATCAAAAAAGAGCTTGGTGACCATTATCAAAAAGCTGCTGGAAGAGAACAAAAAATCATGGCATAACAATTTAGTGCATGCTTTGTGGGCTGACAGGGTTACAACAAAGAAATTCATTGGCATGTCATCATATCAGCTTGTCTATGGAACAGAAGCAGTGTTTCCTACCAGCCTTGGGGTACTAGTGATTAAACTTTTCCAAGAGATTCAGACGGAAGAGGACAATATGGTGAGGAGGATAAATCAAACAATTCATCTCCAGCAAACAAGGGAAGAGGTGTATAACAGAGCCATGAAAGTTCAAGGAAACATAAATAAGTTGTTCGACAAGAGAACCAAAGCTTCTGACTTCAAAATTGGAGATAAAGTTTTGAAGTGGGACTCAAGGAGAGAAGACAAAGGAAAGCATGGCAAGTTTGACAGTTTGTGGCAGGGTCCATACATCATCCAGGCCACTGTGGGTCCAAATGCCTTTTTTCTACAAGAACTAGATGATACAGAGCTGTTTGGGGGTCCTGTCAATGGCAGGATGCTCAAACACTACTTCTACTGATTTCCAATTTCCAGTTTCCATTTCCATTGTAAATACCATTGTTGTGTTATGCTTTCAAGAAAAAGAGAAAAATGTTCAAAAATAGAGAGAAAGGAGAGGTTCAGACATGCTCAAAACAAGAACCTCTGAAGTACAAATATTGGCTCTAACATGATCAAAACCTGAGCTGAAATGGAAAAGAGAAAGTGACTCTAACAAGCTCAAAACTTGAGTCACAAAGCAAGGAAGGATGCTTCAAAGTTTCAGTTTTCAAACCTTCAAGTTTTTGTTTTTAGTTTTCTGCAAATTTTTGTCCATGTGCAACTTTCTTTATGCCTTGGATCCACAGCAAACTAGACTGTCTAATCCTAGTTTGACTGTTTTTTAAATTTTTGTTGTAGAATGTAGAGAAGAAATCTGCTGGACAGTTTAATCCCAACATATGTTAGACTAGGTAGAGAAACATATGAGACCAATAGTTTAATCTGGTCTCATGGAGTAATAAGGGTAGGAATAGAATAGGTTTATTTTTCTGTTTGTAAAAATAAATGATGTAAAGGGTCTGCAAGTCCAAATGCACCCTGGAAGAAAAAAAGCTAGGATTGTAGGACGGGTAGGTAGATTGTTGGGGGAATGTTTTCTGCTGATTAGTGTATCCATCATGTTTTTGGCAGATGATCCAAGAAAGGAAAGAATGGGTCAAGTACCAGGCATCTGGCCTACTCCAAAGATCATTTTCTGAATTCTTGACTCCTTCAAGAAGAAGGCACCCCCATGTGGAGCCACTGTTAGACCCCTATGAATTTTTTGACAAGAAAACAGGGGGCTAAAATGTTTTTGAGTCTTCAAGGCATGTATTTCCCTTGAAAACACATCACCCTTGAAGCCTCCTTGTGCATTTTCCCTTTGAAAGATCCTCACTATTGTTTCCAAGTCAATAAGCCTCTCTGTTTGTGAAAAATGCCCAAGGGGTTTCCGTTTCCCTCTTATTTCATCCCCTCTAAGCCTCTACTTTCACCATTCTTTCTCCCCTTCTAAATTTTCCAGTGATCCTCTAAAATCATCCCAAAATCCCCTCTAAACCCAACACACACCCCTTGTTTGGTTTAATAACCCTTTCTCTCCTCTACCGTTATCCCTTTTTGGCCTTAAATTTTATTAAAAACAGGCCAAAAACCCATATTCCTCACATTTTAGGGTTAGCCCCCTTTAGGCTAGCCCCCTTAGTTTTGTCCCCACATGACCTAGCGCTAGAACCAGGCACTAGCCTGAAAAGCGCTTAGCGCAGTTGGATATCGGGAGCGCTATTAACCGTCGATTTCCCATCATCCGACGGCCATCGCAAGCACCTTTCATTTCACATTTTCCCCTCCGATCATATCGCAACCGTCGATCTGATCCGTAGATCAACGGTCCATATTTCATCTGCCCCGGTGGTCCCCACGCCAGAGCACCGTGCAGAAACCGGCGGTTTCTATCGCACTGCCCTTGAGAGGAGGGTGGTATTTTTTGTTTGGCAGCGATTCCACTCACCGGCCGACCCGTGGCTACATGCACTGTTGGGAAACCGCCCTCATCATGCGTTATAGTTCGACTGTGGACCCGGCGCGATATGCGTGTACACCGTCCGATCTGAAGCCGTCCTTCCAATGGTCATCATGCCACGAAGATGCTTGGGAGTTAGCCCGAGGCAAATAGGACCCCTGGCCCACCATCCGTCGCCCTCCGATGCATTTTCCACCGTTGATTTCCTCCTGAGATCAGACGGTTTAGATTTAATTTACACCCCGCCATTGACCCGGTCCTGCCACATCACCTTTCCACGTGTTTTCATCACATTTTAATCTGTCCCCTATATATTTCATTCGAAAGTCAAATGTTTATGTTTTACCTTAAAACTCCCTCTCCCGCCGTCTTCCAAATACATCTCCACTGTTCTGCCACCTATCCTCCAGTCCTCCATTACGTCCGCCCACCCCATGCATGGATTTCTTAACGTGTTTTCGTGTTTTGCAGGGTTTCAGGTGGCGAAAGCCTCCTCTGTTCACAGTCACTGTTACAGTGGCACGAAACGCAGGAAAAGACCATATTCAGGGACTGAAATTATGGAGAAAAAGCCCGAGAAGGTGTTATGACATGATGCTCATTAAAGGAATAGAGTTAAGCTCTGTAAAACCTGTCCAGAGCCATTAAAGTGCAGATTTCGCAGGCAGAGGCAATCGTGGAGCGGCAAAGATTATCAGTGAGAAAGCAGAGGACTTAAGGCCCGTAATTGAATATTTTGAGCCTTAATCCAATAATTCAAAGGAAAAATATCAAACTAAAGACCTCATGAATCACACAGAAGGCCTAGGGCACACAAAATGATATATATCAGTGTCACCATTAGCAGAATGTTCCTATTCGTGAAAGGACAAAGTGCCCATACTGTTTCCATTCCATATCGTGTTCCTGAGGAAATCTCAACCCTGACAACAGTCCTATGCTATCAGAAGCATTTGTTACACAGTATGGCAGACCCAAAGTCATTGATCTATTTTTGTTCAGTTCACGAGAGTATTGCAGAGGTATTACAGCAAGTACATCAAAGACATACCTAGAGTAAATTGCAGCCTGGCGAAGACCACTCTTTAATCCAAAGAGTACTGAAGATAAATGTACAGAAATTAAAACAAAGTGGGGCCTCGGCCCTCTTCCTCTTTTGAGTTTTAATGCTCCATTTAGTTTTCCATCTACCTCCTCAACCTCTTTTTCAGCTATAAAATTCATGAAGAAACTCATTGTAAAGGTTGTTGATCGGTTATCTGTGAATTGCAAGCTGTTTCTCTTGAGACATGTTCTCTGTGTAAAGTTGTAAGATAGGCTGAGGAAGATGTTTTTAGACTGAATATCAAGCTATTGGTAATGTTTTACTTGACTAGTGTTGCTCTTTAATATGACAAGAACATTTCTTTGGATCCTGATTTAAAGCAGCGGTGATGCTTTTCTGTCTTTGTCTATGTTTTCTTTTTTAGTTCATTACATTTCATTTCTTCTGGCACGCATCAAAAATCTGGCATAGGATTTACCCTTGTTAGGTACCCTATTTTTCTGCTCTCCCTGCCTTCAATGTTTTCTGTTGTATGTGTTATATGAGGATTGATTTCAAGCTAATTTAACCAGTGTAGTGGTCAAATATACTGCTAGCTTATGTGTGAATTAATGAATCTGTTCTTAGATGTTCTTGTTAGGCTTTAATTGAATGAATTGGGATACTGGGAGTCTAGAACTCTGTCTCTGTCTCACTAGGATCCTTTTCTATTAATTGAACCTTCCTAAGTTCCCTTAAGCTAGATGCCAAAGAATTGAGAGTTCAAAGTCTCTCTCTGATCTCAGGTTTTCAACTTTGTGTTCTAAATCTTTAATGTTTCCTTGTCTGAAGAGTTCACCTTTTAGGTCTTGGATCACAGGTTGTCCAATGGCATGTCCTATCCCTAGATCTGATTCCTGAAAGGTCGCCTTGGAGGTTTCCTTGCTTTCACCTTCTCTCTTACCATTTCATGCCAGAGTATCATCTTTAAGATCCAATGCTTTAGATGACTAGCCCAACTGAAAAGCCTGCATATTGAATAGCAAGTAAACCCTTTCCTGACTCCATTTCCCAATGGTATTGAATTTTCTCTGAATCATCCCTCCTTTGCCTAAAATCCTCTTTGCTCATCCTCGTCTTATATTGAACCCTTCTTTCCTGATTCCCAACAACCAAACAAAAATCAAACAAACAAACCGTGTGCCTATAACTAGCCTAATATCTTAACTTTGAGCTTCAAATACATAAAACCTTTGCTTATATAGAGAGATCCCTCTCTATACCCAGGAGGGCTAGATCCTAGGGTCTGAAAGTGGTTCTGATGTTGTCTCATCTTTTGGTCTTGCCAATCTGGCCAAAACATGGGAACCCCAACATAATGGCGACTCCGCTTGGGAATCTGAGAGTCTATAACTGATAACATTTGTATGTCTCTCATTGTTGTCACCAACATAATGGTGACTCCATTGGGGAACTTCTGATAATTTTCCATCTTACCACATCACAATAGCCTCAGAAACCTACAATCTCTGGTTAGGTTGGCAGTTAAACACTCCTATTCGCAAATCAACTTCTATACCACTTGTTGTGTTTTCTCGCACACTCTTAGACAGAGTCTGGAAAGGGCTAGACAACCTCCAGATCTCATCCTCTTTCAGAGGTGAAATATCTGGTAAATGCCCTCCCAGTCCATCTCTGGTTAGAGTTTGTTGTGTTTTAAGGGTTTCCCGAAAAAGGACATTACAGAAACACTGCGGTGGACAGTATACCCTCTTGAAACTTCCTAAACCTTCCACCTGGCGACTCCATAGTTCCTAAACGATTAAAAGACTCCACTGGTGATCAGTAGGCCTACTGATTATCTTGGTTCACATAAGACTCCACTGGGAGAGCCAGAATCAGAAAACAGAGATACGAACAAAGGGGTTGAGACCATGGATTTTAACATAGTGGCCACTTTGGACTTAGAGGAAAACGAAGAAGAAAAATTTGGATAGTACACTGAAACAGAAATTCAGCGTAAACAAGAAATAGAATGCAACCAACTGAATAGTCACCTCTCTGGATTCCATACACATCAAGAAGAGAAAAACTATCAACAGACCAGTGAAACCCACATTGGGGAAGAAAAGGATGATAAACATAAACATGACCCCTTGTGGGAAATTAATTTTGATGGATCCTGTACTAGGAAGACTGCAGGAGCAGAGTGTGGATACATAACTCAAAGAGTGACTATGCAGAGAGCCATGCCTTTTATCTGAACTTCAAATGCACAAATAATATCGCAGAGTATGAGGCTCTTATCCTAGGCTTGAATCTGTTGAAAAAATTAGGAGCTCGTAGGATAACTGTACATGGAGACTCTAAGTTGGTCATAAAAAAAGTGAACGGTGAGTATACAGCTAAACACCCTAGGTTGAGAGCATATAGAAATGATGCCATGGATTTATTGAAGAATTTCGTGGAATATGAATTAGTGTTTGTCCATAGGAGTCGGAACGTAATTGAAAACGGATTAGCTTGTATAGCTAGTTCATATCACAAGCCTCCCAGTGACCAAAAAATCATCATTCAGACCAAATTCAGACCTGCAGTACCTGATAACGAAAAATATTGGTAGGTCTTTGAGGGCGATAAGCAGATTGAAAATTTCCTAACAGGCAGGAACGAGTTTGATTTTTCCGATTCAGACTCTAAGTTCGAAGATAACTGCCTAAGGGAAGAACACTCAGAAGAGGAAGAAACACCTTGTAACATAGGAATAAACACTTTAAACGAACAGATTGGAAATCCAAACGAAGAATGTGAAAACGCAGATAATGAGGAAATAGAGGTGTTGCAGGCCAAAGATAAGAACATACCCCGAGGTCTGGCACCTTTAGAAGAACTTTTCGACTTTGATGATGTAGCAAAAAAGCCCACTATAGAACACTCAGACTCTGATGTCGAGGAATGCAACATAGGCACTGAAAATAAGCCCAAGATGATCAAATTGGCTAAGTCCCTGCCTGCAAACATGAAAAGGAAATATATTGACTTGTTCAAAGAATTCATTGATGTGTTTGCTTGGAGCTATGAAGACTTAAAGGCCTATGACACAAACATCATACATCACAAAATACCTTTGAAAGAGAACCAGAAACCTTTCAGACATAAACTTCGTAGAATAAACCCAAAACAATTGCCTGCAGTGGAAAGGGAAATAAAGAAGATGTATGAGGCAGGCATAATAGTTCCTGTGATGTTCTCTGATTGGGTCTCAAACCTTGTAGATGTGAGAAAGAAAACAGGTGAGATCAGATTGTGCATAGATTTCAGGAACCTTAACAGAGCCTCACTCAAAGACAATTACCCTTTGCCAAAAATGGAACAAATTCTTCAGAGGGTAGTAGGCTCAAAAAGGATCTCCCCGTTAGATGTTTTTTCAGGTTCCAACCAAGTTTTAGTACTCCCAGAAGACCAACTCAAGACAACTTTACCACTCCATGGGGCACTTTTATGTATGTAAAAATTCCCTTTGGACTAATGAACGCTGGTGCCACCTTTCAACGAGAAATGGACATAGACTTTTCAGATGAAATAGGGCACTTCATTGTCATCTATTTGGATGACATAACAGTATATTCCAAGACTGATGAAGAGCACCTAAAACATCTGAGGAGAGTTTTTGAATCCTAAAAAGACTGTATTTGGGCTGCAAGAGGGTAAGTTTCTTGGCCACATTATATCTGAGAAGGGGATTAGGATAGACCCACAGAGATTTGAGGGAATACTACAAATCACACACCCAAGAAACATCAAAGAGTTACAGTCCTTCATTGGGAAAATCAACTTCCTAAGGAGGTTTATTCCCAACTTAGCTGAACACCTTAGGAATATGACCAACATGCCGAAGAAAGGTGTAGGAATTAAGTGGACTGTTGAGGCTAAAAAATATTTTGAATCAGTTAAATTTGCTCTCACTCAAGCTCCTGTCCTAATCAGCCCTGATTTCTCAAAATATTTCCTGATATTTTCTTCTCCTCTGAGCATACAGTGGCTGCAGTTGTACTGTAGAAAAATCCAGAGGGAATTGAACAGCCTATTTCTTTCTTCAGCAAAGCTCTGAGGGATGCACCCTTGAAATATAACATAATGGAGAAACATGCCTATGCCTTGGTGAAGGCCTTGAAAGACTTCAGGGTGTACATACTACATTCCCACACCATAGCCTACGTGCCAAACATAGTGGTTAAAGACATTTTGTCCCAAGACCGGGATGGGAAGAGGGGCAAATGGATCATCGTAATCTTAAATATGATCTTGAGATAAAACCTACAAAGTTGATCAAGGGTCAGGGCTTAGCTCAACTAATGGCTGAATCAAATTTACAAGCCCTTGACATAAACATGGTCGATGCCTTGGATGAGCAGGAAGGATTGCCTAATCCCACTGTTGAGGAGAAGTTTCCGAAATCTCCTTGGTATTCTGACATTTTGTATGTGCTCACAAATCTCAATGCTCCTCCTGAAATATTAAATACCAAGGCCAGATTCCTAAAGCTAAAAGCCAAAAAATATTGCAATTTGAATGAATGTTTATACTAGAAAAATACAAATGGCCTATTGCTTAAATGTTTGCCTGAAACTGAAGCTGAAAGGATTAAACAGGAGTTCCATGCAGGAGAGTGTGGAGGCCACCTGAACTGGAAAGTCGCTGCTAACAAAATACTTAGGGCTGGCTATTATTGGCCTACACTTTTCAATGACATCCATAAGATGATAATTGCCTGCCATAAATGCCAGATTTTTGAAGGTAAAAGAAAAATCCTCCCTCTGCCTTTACAACCCATCACTATTGAAGGTCCCTTCATGCAATGGGGCCTAGATTTCATAGGAGAAATACACCCTGCTTCTTCTGCACAACACAAATGGATCCTTACAGCCACAAATTACTTCAAAAAGTGGATAGAGGTCATACCTATTAGGAATGCCACAGATTCTGTCATCATTAGGTTCCTAGAAGACCACATCCTTTCTCGTTTTGGTTGCCCAAGAAAAATAATCACTGACAATGCTACCGCTTTTGGATCCAAGAAAATGATTGATTTTTGTCACAGGTATCAAATAACACTCAGTCATTCAACTGCTTACTATCCACAAGGTAATGGGTTAGCTAAATCATCAAAAAAGAGCTTGGTGACCATTATCAAAAAGCTGTTGGAAGAGAACGAAAAATCATGGCATAACAAGCTAGTGCATGCTTTGTGGGCTGATAGGATTACAACAAAGAAATCCATTGGCATGTCACCATATCAGCTTGTCTATGGAATAGAAGCAGTGTTTCCTACCAGCCTTGGGGTACCAGTGTTTAAACTTGTCCAAGAGATTCAGACGGAAGAGGACAATATGGTGAGGAGGATAAATCAAACAATTCATCTCCAGCAAACAAGGGAAGAGGCCTATAACAGAGCCATGAAAGTTCAGGAAAATATAAAGAAGTTGATCGACAAGAGAACCAAAGCTTCTGACTTCAAAATTGGAGATAAAGTTCTGAAGTGGGACTCAAGGAGAGAAGACAAAGGAAAGCATGGCAAGTTTGACAGTTTGTGGCAGGGTCCATACATCATCCAGGCCACTGTGGGTCCAAATGCATTTTTTCTACAAGAAATAGATGGTACATAGCTGTTTGGGGGTCCTGTCAATGGCAGAATGCTCAAACACTACTTCTACTATTTCTAATTTCCAGTTTCCATTTCCATTGTAAATACCATTGTTGTGTTATGCTTTCAAGAAAAAGAGAAAAATGTTCAAAAACAGAGAGAAAGGAGAGGTTCATACATGCTCAAAACATGAACCTCTGAAGTACAAATATTGGCTCTAACATGATCAAAACCTGAGCTGAAATGGAAAAGATAAAGTGACTCTAACAAGCTCAAAACTTGAGTCACAAAGCAAGGAAGGATGCTTCAAAGTTTCATTTTAAAACCTTCAAGTTTTTTTTTTTTTTTTTGTCCATGTGCAACTGTCTTTATGCCTTGGATCCACAACAAACTAGACTGTCTAATCCTAGTTTGACTGTTTTTTAAATTTCTGTTGTAGAATGTAGAGAAGAAATCTGCTGGACAGTTTAATCACAACAGATGTTAGACTAGGTAGAGAAAAATATGAGACCAACAGTTTAATCTGGTTTCATGGAGTAATAAGGGTAGGAATAGAATAGGTTTATTTTTCTGTTTGTAAAAATAAATGATGTAAAGGGTCTGCAAGTCCAAATGCACCCTGGAAGAAAAAATGCTAGGATTGTAGGACGGGTAGGTAGATTGTTGGGGGAATGTTTTTTGTTGATTAGTGTATCCATCATGTTTTTGACAGATGATCCAAGAAAGGAAAGAATGGGTCAAGTACCAGGCATCTGGCCTACTCCAATGATCATTTTCTGAATTCTTGACTCCTTCAAGAAGAAGGCATCCCCATGTGGAGCCACTGTTAGACCCCTATGAATTTTTTGACAAGCAAACAAGGGGGCTAAAATTTTTTTTGAGTCTTCAAGGCATGCATTTCCATTGAAAACACATCACCCTTGAAGCCTCCTTGTGCATTTTCCCTTTGAAAGATCCTCACTATTGTTTCTAAGTCAATAAGCCTCTCTGTTTGTGAAAAATGCCCAAGGGGTTTCCGTTTCCCTCTTATTTCATCCCCTCTAAGCCTCTGTTTTCACCATTCTTTCTCCCCTTCTAAATTTCCCACTAATCCTCTAAAATCATCCCAAAATCCCCTCTAAACCCAACACACTCCCCTTGTTTGGTTTAATAACCCTTTCTCTCCTCTACCGTTATCCCTTTTTGGCCTTAAATTTCATTAAAAACGGGCCAAAAACCCATATTCCTCACATTTCAGGGTTAGCCCCCTTCAGGCCGGCCCCCTTAGGTTTGTCCCCACATGACCCAGCGCTAGAACCAGGCGCTATCCTGAAAAGTGCTTAGTGCGGTTGGATATCGGGAGCGCTATTAACCGTCGATTCTCGGCATTCGATGGTCGTCGCAAGCACCTTTCATTTCACATTTTCCCCTCCGATCATATCGCAACCGTCTGTTAGCCACCTACATTTTGCAATTATATCAGCTGGTGGCTAAATATTCTTTGCAGCCTTTAAGAAACAAATTCAGTCCTGAAGTTGTTGGTGCTTAAAGTCTGTTGGTAAGATCATGAACTGCTGGTTGGTTCTGCATACTTTTCCTTCTCTCAGCCTCTGATATTCCATGAAAATCCTAGTCAAGTACTGCTGCATCCCTTTTTCTTTTCCCTCCCTTGCTTCCATTTTACCTCCACTCTTTCATTTCCTTTTATTCATGAAAACCCCACTAAACCATGTCTTATTCCTTATCCCTCCATTATTTTCTTTCCCCAAGGTTAAAAACCCATGTTTTAACCTTATCGGAATCATATTTATTTTTGGAATTCTTTGGAAAAACCATAGAAAACGTATGTTTTTATGCGTTAAGCTTAAAGCCCCTCAGGCTAAGCCCCTTGCCGTCTCTCCCTCCACATGCTCGAGCGCCACGACCGACCGCTCAAGTCTAGAGGCGCTAAACCGAAGCGTGGTCCCCACTCCGCCCTTTTCCTTTGAAACCTTCAAAAAAAAAACCCATCTTTTATAAGGTTTGGGTGTGAAATATGAAACCACGTATTTTATTGCCCCGAGCCTTCCTAGTCGTCGATCTGCTCCCCAGATCCGACGGAGCGGAGTACCTCACACCTGGTGAACCCCCTTCCCCCGCGCTCGTTTCCAAAAACCATGGTATATATCCCGCACCACCTTTCGTCGAACGACAGTTTTATCCCGTCGGCCAGCGATTCCACACGCTGGCCGACGCGTGTCCTCCACCTCATTCCCAAAACCACCATCCTTCCACCTCGCCCGCGCGTTATCTATCGTCCCATCACCCCGCAGCGGGATTCACCTCTGCCATCGGATCTGGGCCTTCCCATCCGACGGTTGCTAATCGCCTTTTCTGCTCGGCTTTTAACGGATTTCCCCGCCTGTTGAATTTTCCCCCGGCACGTCCAAAAGTCGATCTCTGCCGTCGATCTCCGCGGATCGACGGTTCTCATTCGTCCTCCCGATTCCATTGTACAAAATCCCTTTTTCTTCGCTGACTTTTCAAAGCGCCCCCGACCGTTGATCGCAGTACGATCAACGGCTCCGATTGCTCCATTTTTCCGCACGCCCTCCGATGCAGATCGTCCATATAACGCAGGATTTTCTCATTTTCATTGTATTTTGCAGGTTTTAAGGTTCTTTCGTCGTGTTTTAGTGACAATCTGAAGGTTGAGGGTGACGACTCCCGTCCTTCTGATTAATCCAGAGAATCGACCGCAGGGTGAAGAACAATGATATCAACAAGGTTTCATGAGCCTTGGTTGCTACACGTCCCTGTAAAGCCTGAATAATGCCGTCAACATCAATGCAGAGAAGAGTATCGGATTTTGAAGATAGAGTGAACCAGAGCAGCAGTTTTATGGATGGATCGGCGGGGATTACGGCTAAGACGGTTATCAAAAGCCTAATCCTCGGCTCAGAATACAGATTAAAGCAAAACCTAAAAGTGTTCATCAGACGTATTGCCTCCACCACCATACTTTGAGGCAAATTGATTCCTCAACCACGGCAGTGCCACCTATTGCCTCAGAATTCTCAATCAGAGGATGAATTTATTGAACAGGATCAGATATTATGCCTCGGAACAACCAAAGAAGTTATTTTTGCACCATATTTAATGACAGAATTTTTGCAGAGTAACCCTAATAGTACGCGGAGCCTCGAAGGTCAAAAAAAGCTCCCTTCGAGCTTACTTCATAAGTGTAAACACATTAATGCAGTGCAAACACCTGTATAATTTCTTCATCGAGCCTCCCAGGGCCAGGAAGACATTTATTCTGCATTAATTGTATTTTGAGATCTTTTCATCAGTTCTCACCTCCTCATCCTTCTATAAATACTCCAGAAGAAGATGAGTGAGGGGTTGGATTAGTTGGTTGTCAATATAATTGCTGAAGCGTTGTAGCTGTTTCTGAGTGGAAAACTCTTGACTGTAAATAGTGGTTTCATAGGCTCTTGGAGCTCTTCTTGTAACAGATAGGTTAGATTGTGAAAAGAGATGGATTAAAACATTGGATTTGAAGATTGTAACCGGTTTGAAGCAATCAATACAAGCTAATTTATGGGATCCTGGTCTATGTTGATGGTGATGTTATTCTCACTGTAACTTGTGTTTTGTTTTTGTTTTCAATTTGTTTCATTTTCCACTGTAAAGAACAGTTTAAACAGTGTTAGGGCCTTCTGTATATCAGTAACCTTCTCTGGCTGAGAAATCTTTATTTAAATGTTTTCTTTCTGCTGTGTTATTTGAGAATGATTTAATTCAGTCTAAGTACAGAGATGCTGGCGTTCCCTCATCTTTTCATCACTGCTGAATGTTATTTTTAAATGTTACTTTCATGTATGTTGTGTAAGGAATGAATTGAGGAAATCAAAGGTTAGCCCTGAGTCCCTTTCTTGTTTGCTCAACTATTTGACTGTTTCCCTTAGGATGTGTCAAAAGCTGACTAGTTTCAAAGCACTTATCAGATCTTAGGCCATTCCGTGTTATCTTTGTGATTGTCTTGGAAGTAACTAAGTAAAGAAGAACTAGGAGAGGATCAGGGTGAGTCCCAGCCCACTAGTTTCTGCTCCAAAGGTTGCCTTCAAGTTTCCCTTTGTTTTTAATCTGTGTCTTCATTTATTAGCGGTATCATACGGATAGTCGTTACTCTCACGCATCCTAGTTTGCTTCTATGTTTTCCTTGCGGCCTAGGCCTACAATGCTAGTTTCAGCATTTTACCATGACCTGGCCGCTCTTTGTTCTCGCATTTGTTATTTCCCTTTCTGTTGTATCATAATTTCATTCAGATAAATCAAACTTTAAAGAGATCCTTAGGGGTATAGATGATCGGTTCCATAGATTACTCTTCTTTTTTGAACCTCATTGTTTCAATTAAATTCTCTTATGACTCCATAGCCCAATGGATTGAAAACTTGCCATCATCTTTCTTTAGAATCAAAGCTTATTTTGTTCACTTGCAACTTCTCACCTTTGAACCTATTTGCATATATATCTTTCCGTCTTAGACAGCAACTATGTTCAACCATCTGAGAAAACCAAACAAAACCCTTGGCCTTCATAACTAGCCTAATATCATCACCCTAAACTTCAAAGACAATATCCATCTTTGTACATATTGGAGAGATCCCTCTCCGGATTCAGGAGGGCTAGATCCTAGAATCCCAAAAGTTGGTTGAAATGATGTTAACTCTGTGATCGGACTTTTCCACCCTAAGCTTGTTGGAGACCTAACACCATCGATCTGATCCACATTGACTTCCGTCCATACTTCATCCGCCCCGTGGGTCCCCTGCGCCGCAGCACCGGTGAATTGCTTCTTACCGACGCTTTGGAGAGGAGGAAGGAGATGAGCCATAAATACAATTCCACTAACTGTTCCACCCGTTGTCGCATGCATTTGCTGTGTCCGCCCTCATCATGCGTTATATTTCGTCGGACCTCGCAGGAGGTGATGAGCACTGTCTGAGTCAAGTCATTCATCCAACGATGATTAGCACGAAGATGCCTTAGAGTTATCCCGAGGAAAGAGATCCTGCCCCACTATCCGTCGCCTCCGATGTTTTTCTACCGATTTCATTATAGATTCCATCGTATGGTCCAGATTTAATTTACACCCCGCATTTGACCCGGTCCCGCCACGTCACCTTTCCACGTGTTTTCATCACATTTTCATCTGTCCCCTATATATTTCATTCGAAGGTCAAATGTTAATGCTTTACCTTAAAAATCCCTCTCCCGCCATCTTTCAAATGCATCTCCACAGTTCCGCCACCTGTCCTCCAGTCCTCCATTACGTCCGCCCACCCCATGCATGGATTTCTTAACGTGTTTTCGTGTTTTGCAGGGTTTCAGGTGGCGAAGGCCTCCTTTTTTCATAGTCACTGTTACAGTGGCACAAAATGTAGGAAAAGACCATCTTCAGGGATTGAAATTATGGAGAAAAATCCTGGGAAGGTGTTATGACATGATGCTCATTAAAGGAACAGAGTTAAACTCTATAAAACCTGTCGAGAGCCATTAAAGTGCAGATTTCGTAGACAGAGGCAATCATGGAGTGGCAAAGAGTATCAGTGAGAAAGCAGAGAGTTTAAGGCCTGTAATTGAAGATCGTAAGCCTTAATCCAATAATTCAAAGGCAAAATATCAAACTGAAGATCTCATGAATCACACAGAAGGCCTAGGGCACTCAAAACAATATATATTAGTGTCACCATCAGCAGAATGTTCCTACCCATGAAAGGACGGAGTGCCCATACTGTTTTCATCCTATACTGTGTTCCTGAGGAAATCTCAGCTCTGACAATAGTTCGATGCTATCAGAAGCATTTGTTTCACGGTATGGCAGACCCTTGCATCATGATTCTACCTTTTTGTTCAGTTCACCAGAAGTATTGCAGTGGTACTCCAGCAAGTACATCAAAGACATACCTGGAGTAAATTGCAGCCTGACGAAGACCACTCTTTCATCCAAAGAGTACCAGAGATAAATGCCCAGAATTTAAAAAAGAATGGGGCCTCAGCCCTCTTCCTCTTATGAGTTTTAATGCTACATTTAGTTTTCATCTACCCCCTCTGTCTCTCATTTAGCTATAAAATTCATGAAGGAACTCATTGTAAGGTTGTTGATCGGATATCCGTGAACTGCAAGCTGTTTCTCTTGACACATGTTCTCTGTGTAAAGTTGTAAGATAGGCCAAGGAAGATGTTTTCAGACTAAATATCAAGATATTGGTAATGTTGTACTTGATTGGTGTTGCTCTTTAATATGACAAGCACATTTCTTTGGATCCTGATTTAAAGAAGCGATGATGTTTTTTTGTCTTTGTCCATGTTTTCCTTTTTAGTTCATTACATTTCATTTCTTCTGGCACACATCAGAAATCTGGCATAGGATTTACCCTTGTTAGGTACCCTATGTTTCTTCTCTCCCTGCCTTTAATGTTTTCTACTGTATGTGTTATTTAAGGATTGATTTCAAGCTAATTTAACCAGTGTAGTGGTCAAATATACTGCTAGCTGATGTGTGAATTAATGAATATGTTCTTAGATGTTCTTGTTAGGCTTTAATTGAATGAATTGGGATACTGGGAATCTAGAAATCTGTCTCTGTCTCACTAGGATCCTTTTCAATTAATTGAACCTTCCTAAGTTCCCTTAAGATGGATGCCAAAGCATTGAGAGTTCAAAGACTCTCTCTCATCTCAGGTTTTCACCTTTGTGTTTAAATCTTTAATGTTTCCTTGTCTGAAGATTTAGCCTTCTAGGTTTTGGATCACAGGTTGTCCAATGGCATGTCCTGTCCCTGGATTTGATTCCTGAAAGGTCACCTTGGACGTTTCCTTGCTTTCACCTTCTCTCTTACCATTTCATGCCACACTATCATCTTTAATATCCAATGCTTTAGACACTAGCCCAACCGAAAAGCCTCGCATATCAATGTTAGTAAACCCTTTCCCGACTCCATTGCCCAATGGTATCGAATGTTCTCTCGAATTCTCCCTCCTTTTCCTAAAATCCTCTTTGCTCATCCTTGTCTTATATCAACCCCTTCTTTCCCCGATTCCCAACAACTAAACAAAAATCAAACAAACAAACCCCGTGCCTATAACTAGCCGAACCCAAATACCTGAGCTTCTGTACATTACAATACCTTTGCTTATACAGAGATCCTCCTAGACCCAGGAGGGCTTGCTAGATCCTAGGTCTCGAAAACGGTTCCGATGTTGTCTCATCTCTCGGTCTTGCTAATCTAGCCAAAACATGGGAACCCCAACACCTATCATTGTATATTTCTCATCAAGAAATTTTTGACTCCACGCCCGAAGTGAAGGCACTGATCTGCAGGTTCTTAGAGTTTCGTGGAAAAAAAAAACACTATCCCCAGGTGGAGCCAGATGTTGTGGATCATCTGCATATCCTTTTAATTTTATATTAAAAATACAAAAAAAAAATCTGAAATTGAAAGAAAAGAAAATATGTTAAAGTATTATATTTTTATACTTTGGCATAAAAAGAAAATGTTTTTAGTTTGATGTATTAAAGTTTAATTGTTTCAAACTTTGTACAAGTGGGTTTTATATCCAAAGATTAAAGGCCGATCAATTCAATAGGCAGAGAGTGCTGATATTAAAATTCTAAACCAGATGACCCAACCCGCAGGCACTACCAGCAAGAGAGTTAACAAAACGGGTGCCTCCACAGTTGACTGGGTTGACTGCGGAGGCAATAGAGATTGACGGTGGATATCGACTATGGGGGCACCAACTAGAGTTCTCAGCCGTATCCCAAGACCCCCCACAGTGATGTCATATGCCAAATGCAAAACAACTATTATTCATGTGAAATCAATCCAACGGTTAAGTGACACGTTGCGTAGGCATTTAATACGAAAGTCGTGCCACCTATTTGGGGGTATTTTTCATTTTTTTTTTCAAAATAATTTGCAGTTTGTTGCATTTTGACCTGTTGCATTCTCCCGTCACCTTTCTGTTTTCAGGCACCTTGCAAGAGTATTCCTTCAACTCCTTTTCTAATCATGGCTAAAAGGTCTTCTTTTTTTGGTTCATCGAGCCACATTCTTCTCATGGATAATGAGAGAGACATTCAAGATACTGTGTCTTCAGTAATGCATCGTCCATTCTATCAACAAGTTGTCTTGAATAATGATAATTCCCTTGTCTATTCCACCATGATAAAAGTTGAATCCTTTCTGCATGCATCCCAAGGACCCATTTATTCCCAGAGTTTATCTATTGGTTGGTTTCCTCAATGTATCCCAGAAAATGTTTCGTAATGAATTCCCAAGGAGAAAATGTTCTGCAGGTGTCTACCCAATTAATCCACCAAGCCCTGTGTTCTCCTAAGGTTGAATCATCAATTCAATTTTCAGAAGATTCACTGATTAATTACGATGAAAGCCTTGCAGGAGAAGAATTCAATCAGTTTATGTTTCATTTGAAGCCTAATATGAAGCAGTTTCAGCCAGAGTGTGGAGAATTTACTATGGGAGTTTTCGACAAAGAGACACGGCCTTTATTGAGTAGTATTGCTAAAATCTTGAGCAAAGAAGACGACGTCACAGTGGACAAGTCAGTCCTGGGAATGTTCGCCATGATGATGAAGCCAGGAATGGTCCTGGATATTCCATCCTTTTGGTAAGAAGTAGTGAAATCACAGTTGATGAGTCTTTCACTAACAAGTTCTTTTAAAATTCCCTCATTGATTGTCTACTTATTTTTATATCATAATGTTGAGGAATTCATGCAGTTAGGTCTAAATATAATGGATTTAAACAAGCATAGATAGTCAGTTATATTCTAGATAGATATAATCAGAAGGGAACAAAATGAAGTGGGGTTATTTTATTTTTCTAGTCAATATATGCCCATTGCATATAAAATATTGAATGGAGTTCATCCTCCTTGTTTCTTACCTAAAGCATATGCATACAGGGAAATTGATTGTTAACGACCTCACAAAGACAAATGAAATGGCAGTTAAATCTGAAAACATGTTAGGGAAAGTTATCAAACATTTGAAGTTAGAAAAATCCAACTCAAGGTCCTTAACGGTCCAAAATGAAGAATTGAAGAAAGTCATTATGAAGATTGGAGTAGATCCCAGTAATAAAGCTGTTGTACAAAAGTTCATGCAAACTGCTGAGATAGAGATATCTACCTTGAGAAAGAAACTAAAACTGCCTGCTGCAGAACATTCAATGGCTGCAGAGGTTGCAGAGGTAGAGAAAGAAAAAGAAAAACTTCTGCAGCAACTAGTGCAAAAGGATGAAGAACTATCCAAAACAAAGCAGACTGTAATTTCATTACAAAATCATATTGAAAGTCATACTTGCACTTTTGTTTTTCCTACAGGTGATGCAGACCCTCAGGCACATATTGCTCAATTAAGCACTGAATTGAAGATGGCTGAAAGGGATTGAAAGCAAGATCGAGCAGAGTTGGAGACTACCACAAAGATGATCAGAACATTAGAGAATGAAGCTGACCAGAACAAGTAAAAATTCCAAAATGTTGAAGCTAAGATTAAAAATCTCAAAGAAAGATTGAAGGGAATTCTCTCACTCATAAAAGCCAAGGATATCATTTGGGCTGATATCATTTCAGAGATGAAATCAAATTGGAATTTTATGATTATAGTCGCAAAGGATAAAAGTCTCATTTTGGAATATGAAGAAGAAATCATGTCTGATAAGCAAAGGTCAATGAAGAGAGCTAATTGGGCTAAGAAGTTTATTAATTTTATTAATTCCAATTCAGATGAAGAACTAGAAGAGATTGAGATAAAAGAAAAACTCTTGTATGCAATGGAGGTTAATAAAAGGATTATAAAAAATGATCTCAGGAAGGCTACAGAAGAGAAACTATTAGAAATCAAAGAAACAGTAAGTCAATTTGATAAATCATTTGACAAATTGGCAAGAGTCGGTCTACCTTCATGTTGGGGAGCTGAAGGAAATATTTTACCTTGGAATTCTTATGAGAATTTGTTGATATTGAAAAAGAGTAAGGTGGAAAATAGGCATGAGAAGACTCAGGTATTAAAGGGATAAACAATGGTTAATTTCTTACAAAGGAATTTTCAACTACTGTGGATGGTAAAGAACGTAAAGACTAAATATTGTATGCTAATTATCGCATTCAGATTCATACATGTCTTCACCAATACGTAATCAACAAAATGCCTTCATAGGTTTCAAAGATTTCTTAGAAGTGATTATGAATATGCATGGATTATGGATACAAGCACAACTCAACACATGACTTTTCGACGAGATTTCTTTTGGAAATTCCAACAATGCCATCTGAATTCAATCTATCTTGCTGATAAAACAAAACATACTCCTTCAGGAAAAAGTGTAGTTAATGTTTTTTTACCAGGCATTGGAGAAAGAATGATTTCAAATGTATGGTATGTCCCAACATTTAAGAAAAATTTGTTATCTTTAGTCACGATTCGACAAGCAGGACATATGGTGATTATGGAAGATGGCTTAGTTAAAATTAACTCAGTCAAACAGAACATGAAAATAGAAATGAGAGGCTATGAAGATGGAAAATTGTTAAGGATGAAAGGGACATTTATTCCAAGAAATTATGACTTTGCAGGAGCAGCAAGTACAGACATTTCACCGATCATATTGTGGCATATAAGATATGGCCATCTCAACTTCGAAAGTCTCTCTCAGTTACAAAACAGGGAATGGTTAAGGGACTTCCAACATTCAAAAGGAGAAATGCATAGTTTGAATCTTGCATTTTTTGGAAAACAACATCGAGAGACTTTTCCTACAAGTTCATGGCGTGCAAACAAGAATTTGCAGTTGGTTCACAGTGATATTTGTGGACCCTTACCAACTTCGCTTGGAGGATGCAGATATTTCTTACTCTTTGTTGATGATTTTAGCAGGATGAATTAGGTATATTTTTTGAAGCAAAAGTCAGAAGCATTTGAAAAGTTCAAAACTTTTTGTCAGATTATTGAAAATGAAGTAAAGGAGAAGATTGGCACTCTTAGAAGTAATAATGGCAGAGAATTCACTTCAAATGAATTCAAAATGTATTGCATGGATAATGGCATAAAATGACATCTTACCAATGTCTACACTCTGTAGAAAAATGGAGTAGTAGAAAGAATGAATCATACCTTGTTAGGAATGGCGCGATCTATGTTAACATTCAAAAAGTTAAGTCCTTTATATTGGGCCGAAGCAATTCATACCGCTATCTACTTAAGAAACATATCTCCCACTGCTTCTTTAGATGGAATCACACCTTATGAAGCATGGTTTGGCTTCAAACCTTGGGTTAAACATCTCAGAGTTTTTGGATCAGTATGTTATGCCTTAGTTCTGAAGGAAAAACAAACTAAGCTTGACTCATGAAGCTTGAAGTGCACAATGATTGGGTATTCTGATGAGAATAAAGGGTATCAAATTTTGTCGAATGGGAAATTTATTGTAAGAAGAGATGTGATTTTTGATGAAAATGAGAGTAAGAGTGTTGAAGAAGTTGAAAGTCTTCTTCAAAAGTTAGAAACAAAAATTGATAAAAGAAAAAAAAATCTACAAAGTCAACCAAATTCACAAAATTGGTATGAACTTGAGTTTCCTTCATCTGATAATGATTCATCCAGTCCACCTTCTTCACTAGAGCCATCTGGGTCTTCTAGCAGTTCATCCAACTCTCCTAGCAGCAGCAGTTCTTCTGACAATGACTCTCCGCCCCCAGAACCTATGGTTGATCAACAAACCTCAGTTTACATCAACCCTCTTTACAATGATGGTGATTTTTCACAATCTCAAACTAGTGAACATCAATTTCCAAAATGGGCAGTTCAACTTTTGAAAGATGTAAGGCCTAATGAATAGAATAAAATAGGAACAAGGGGATCACAAAGAAATTAAGGAAATTCTTCCTTGATAACAAATGATTTTGCTGAACCTTTTACTTATCGAGAAGCAGTAAAACATAAAGAATGGCAACAGGCTATAATTAATGAATATCAGGAATTTCTCGACAACAACACTTGGAAACTTGTTGATTGTCCCCAGAATGTTAAACCCATCAGATGCAAATGGGTTTACCGAATTAAGTACAAGCAAAATGGCGATATCGACAAGTATAAAGCAAGACTTGTTGCTAAGGGTTTTGCGCAGCAGGAAGGAACAGATTATGAGGAAAAGTTTGCTCCTACAATTAAATGTTACTCCGTGATGTCGTTACACCTATGTTGTTATCAGATTACAGACTTCCTCCCACATCATTAATATGCCATCATCTTACTAACCATCACTCGTCCAGGTCAAAGTAGTACTCCTCCATGTGACTTTTACCGATTTAATTAAATATCCCATGTGAAGAATTTAATGTACAAGTAGACGGAAAAAAATTGGGTTGGGGGGGTGCCGTCATAGTCAAGGATGACGTAATAATTACCTCATAAACCATTATCACAGTTTGTGTGTGGTACAACTTACGATCCCCATCAACATTTCGTATAATCATTCAATATGTATTGGGATCCGTAATATGTCTCTTCCACTCCATGCGAAATAATAATTATTTTTTTATTCATTACACTTACCATATTCTTTTATGATTTTTCTCGGTTTCCAAGAATTACCATCCATATTTACCGTTACCACCTTTCATTTTCACCATGCTATTTTTCCGAATTTGGCATCCACCACTTCGCCCTACGGTCTGTTTTTACAAGAAGTGCTGCTACAAGTCTCCACAGTATGGGCAGAATGGCTGTGCGGCATGAGCCTGAAAACACAACTTCGGTCTGTAGCAACCCAGAGGTATGGAAAATCTTTGTCGATATAGGGTGGGATACCTAATTCGACAGATTGTAGGGGTTTGATAGGGGAATCACAATGGAGTTCGCACTCAATTTAGATGAGAATTACTCAGGGGCAGAGGACTGGAAGTTCCTGTCACAGAAGAGGTAGTTGCAGAGGTTAGCGGGCTGAGACAGTAGGGGCAGCAATGGTTTGCTCGGAGAGTTTCTCTCCCAGAGTTTCCCAAATTATTCTTACAGGCAGGGGAAAGTGTTTTTCAAATGGGCAGAGGATATGAGCATAAGACTGTGTCGTATCCTTGGAACGAAGTGGCAGGTTTTGTAATAAAATACATAACTTGTGAAGGCTGGGACACAACTCTGTTTAAGTATCATTTTAAAATTCTACGCACCTTCAATTTCCATAGGCTCAGGTGCATACCCTTCTTCCTATTGAAACAGCTGCATCACATGGCATAGTCTGCTCGGCGTTCACGCTGGATGTCGGTAGTGCTCTCCAACCACAGATTGGTGCGTTTATTTGTTGTGCATGCAATAAATAGGCTTCAGGTCTCATGGGCGAAACTCTGTGGATCTTCAGAAGAAGAGATAACAACCATTATTGCTGCTAGAGAAAAGGAACCGGTCTCTTTGGCTGGTTTAGTAGAAGAAGAACATTCAGAAGGAATTGATCAAGAGGAACCCGAAGAAATGGAAATGGAAGTTGATCAAAGGAACCCGAAGAAGTGGAAATGATGGTTGATCAGGAGGAACCTGAAGAAATCAGAATGGAGGAGGTAATTGGTGACATATCTGAGGCTGCCACACAAGAACCAGCCTCGCTTGAGGAGCCCACAGATGAAGAAATTATGGATATCGTGCAGGAAATCGAGACTGTCATTCATTCGTTGAATTTTGTCAATGAAGAACAGGGGAGTGAAATGGCGGACAAAGGAATCGAAAGTGATGCCATTTTGCAAGAAACAGCATCACCTACCCAAGCAGATATGGATGTTGATACAAGTGGGGGTGCTACACAAGAACCACCCCCAGTTAGGCTAGAACAGGAGGATTCAGCCTGCAAAATCGACGTTGTCCCTCAAGAACTGGTATCAACTGTGGAAAAAGAAGCAATTCATGAGGAACAAGAAGGTAGAGAATGAATAAACTGGGTGGTCGATACTATCCCACAAGAACCAGTATCGACCCTAGAAGAAGAAATGATGAACAAAGAGCGAGAGGACAAAAGGGAAACAAGCTATGGAATCGATGCTGCCCCACAAGAACTAGCATCGACCCCAGCTGAGGTAGTAATGCGTGAAGCTCCGGCTCAAGCCGGAAATGAGGATGACGAGTTTGTCCCCCATTCTCCATTCCAATCCATGATGCCTAGAGGGGCGAGGCGATTCCGCTTGCCCAAATGATTAATGAAGGAAGTAGTTGTTCCACCAGTGCTTAAATTTGTTGACACGGCCAAGATTGGCCCAGTCACTATTGAACCTCTGTTGGAGCACTTAGAGGCTCGCGAAGAAGATATAATTCCCGTGGAAACATCGGAACATAGAGTGGTCAATGAAAACGTCGACTAGACGGCAAGAGTCCCTAAAGGGAATATAGAGGAAGAGGCCCTTGAAGATAAGGAGCCCAGCCAGAAAGGCTTAACAAGAGATTCTGTTGAGAATACTGGCAGGATTCCGCCGCCCCTTGAGCCCGTCATAGGCCCAGAAACTGAATTTATTGTTAAACAAGAATGGATTGAACAGTGTGAGAAAAGAAGGTTACCTCTCAAGAAGAGGTATTAGCTGCAATTCAGTGAAACCATGAGACTGAAAAGGGAGGTTCGAGATTTGAAAAGGAAAGTTTCCCAGTTGAAAAAGAAGGTAAAAATCTACAAATGGAGGGCAGTAAAGCCAAAAATTGAGGTCTCCTCTACAGCCACCCAGATTGGCTCGATTGAAGAGTTGTTTGAAGGCTGATAATTTGTACTGGCCGCTAAGATCCATAAGTGGCAGTCTGATGCGAGTGACCATAAGAAGGAAACAGCTCAGGTTCGAGAACAGGCTGCCAGAATCATCACAAGGTACATGGATCAGTTATATAAGGCGTGACTGAAGCAAGCTAAACAGAAGGCCAGAATAGAAGAATTGGAAGAACAAGTGCAACTACTGCAAACAGATAAGGAGAAGATGTTCTCCCTGACACAACAGGTAATGGCCTGCAGACCTCCTCCACATAGCTATGCCTTATTCTTTCATGAGTAATTTATTTTCTTTTTTCTTGGAAGTATATATAAGGATATTTGGTACAAAATTGAGGACCCCATTCAATTTCTCCGTATTTTAAAAATTCATGATATCAGAGGACATCACTTAATGTGCGAGCTCTACATGCATGGGTATTTCTTAATGCATTATCAATATTTTAACCCCGTTCCATTCTTGGGGGACATTCATTTAAGAGCTTTCACCTCCTATACCATCAATCAGATAAGTGGATAAAGGCCTGGGATACATTTGAAGAAAACCAAGTCGAAAGGCCATTAATGATGAGGAAAGAGCATGGCCAATCCTCAAACATTTACAACAAGCATTATAAATTTCTACAGATTGAGGGCCATAAAGAACACATGTTGGTAACCCAGAAATGGTGTGCTGACCTATGTGTTGGTCAGATTACGATGTTCCATGAAGAAGCGCTGGACAGTTGTCAGAAAAAGTGGATGTTGTCATCCTCAGCCGTCAAAGAACGAGAACCATTTGGGGCACCTAACTTTGCACGGGCTCTAGAGAGAATGCCACGTTTCTTAGCATGCATTCATACTTGTGGGGTCAGATGGATGGGATTGAGGTTTCAATTTCCCCTTATCTGGTTGCCAGTTGAGCAATATACTCCTGCATACAATGTTGATCCATACTGGTGGAAAGATGTTGTTTTGAAAAAAGGATATAAACCACCAGGGATGAAATGGCTGAAGAGTATGATCTCACACAACTTCACGCCAGTCACAGTTAGTCCAATCCAGATATGAGGAGATGACGAGCTGCATGAGGGCATGCAGATAGACCAGTTGGGGGGAGATATTGGGTACCGGATTTGTATACTTTCCTCTCCCATTTTATCCTATATTTCTATCTCTTTGTACCATTATTGTTCTTAAACGCATGAGGTAAAACCTCTTTTCCTTATCTTTCATGGGATATTTGATTAATGAAGTAATTGTCATGGAGGTTTTACCTTTTTGCAATATTAACTCCGATATTTCTACAGATTCGGCCAAAGCAAGAATGTTATAGCCGTGAGTCGTGGAACAACCATAATTTCCAACGCTATCTTCATTTGTTGTTATAGCATAACAGACTTTGTTCATACTAGCATTATTTCAGGCCTTTTTATGGTTTCATTCTGGGCAACTAGGTTGTCGTTGTAACACAATATATTTTTGTAATTATTGAGTTGCTGAGGGGAATCGAGGATTCCAAACATTTGTATAAAGAGGGCTTGCAGGCTATGAATGGGGGTTAAGCCCACTTACATATAGATCTTGTAACAATTTTATTATGCCATTAATTGAATGCACAACATCTTGTTGTTTCACCTGTAACTCGTGAGTTTGCCGCAGCCTTGATCAGAGAGTTGGGCCCACTCTTCTGATCAGGTGCTGCATTTTCCTTTCTTTTCATTATTTTATGTTTTAGTGTGATTTCATTACTTTTGTTACAGTAGTCTATATGTTTATGGATTCAAACCTGTGATTTATAGCAGGTCATGTGCTTTCTCCTGCATATACTGTGCCATTAGTCTTGAAATAACTAATGCCCTCGGGTTGATAATTTATGTGAAAAAGGGTTGAATTTTTGTTCATATCCGGACACCAACAACCATCACAATTTTTTAAAGCTGGAAGAGGACTCAAACAGGGTTGTGCATTACCCCGCTATTGTTCATTCTAGTTATGGAAAACCTTAGCAATAAAATTAATGCTGTTGTGCGAGATGGTAACTTTAAGGGCATAAAGATCATGCACGGAAAGGAGGCATCACACATTTTTTTTGTTGATGACATTTTAATATTCGGTATGCTACACAGTACACAATGGATGTGTCTTAGACATCTCATAGAGTTGTTTGGACGTGCATCAGGTATGTATGCGAATGGGAGCAAGTCAGTTGTACTACACTCGGCAAGAGACCAACTTATCATCACACAGGTATGTGTCGCTTTCAATATAAAAAATAATAATTTAAAAGATGACTTTACATATCTGGGATTCCATCTGAAGCCAAATAGCTACCGGGTGGTGGATTGGATCTGGTTGATAGACAAATTTCAGAAAAAATTTAACATTTGGACATTATGGTGGTTGAGAAAGGGTGGGAGGTTTATATTGGCACAAGCTGTCATTCAACAGTTAGTTGTGTACTGGGCACACTTATATACTCTTCCAAAGGCTATCATTGCACGGATTTGGTCCATTATGGCAAACTTCATTTGGGTGGGTAGGGGGGATGGAGGGAAATACCACCTTACTTCTTGGGACAGTATTACAATGCCAAAGGATTTGGGCAGATGAGGTCTCTTGGATGTTGATATTTTTGGGAAGGAACTTCTACTTAAATCTCTTTGGAGGGGGTTGAACAAACCTGACACATGAATGGACATTATAAAATACAAATAATTAAAAGAAAAATATGTGGAGGAGTGGTACATTTAGGGCACCCCTAGAAGTACAAGGGGATCACAAATCTAGCAAATCTTTAGGAAAATATGGAAACTCTACCACAAGAGATTGTGCTGGTCTTTTGAAAATGGGGAGAAAATTATCATTGGTATGGGGGATATCTGCGGCATGGTAGATGCTGACAACATAAGAAAAAATCTCATATATGCTTTACATGCTCATGGTATCTTTTATGCATGTTAGACGATTAAAGAATGGTATGAGGGGTATCCAATATGGATGGAGCCAGTAGATTTGGACATAAGGGGAGAATGTGCAATGGAATGGGACATATATAGAAATAGTCTCAGAAGTTCTAGTCTGCATCACTCGGACATGGGTGATTACTTGACCTAGGGTGGCACTCTATTGAACAACTCGGTACAGATAGGGGAGACTTATAGACATATTTTCCAAACAATCCGGGGACCAACATAATAGAGCTGGTTTTACAAGATATGGCAGACAAATGCCCCTATAAAAATTATTATTTTCCTTTGGATTGTCTGGCAGAATAAAAACCTTACATGGGAGAATCTGATTAAACATGGGCACAATGGATCTGGTAGATGTACAATGTGCATGTAGGCTGTGGAAGACAATGCACACTTATTTTACCACTGCACAATTTCAAGACATATTTGGAGGAATATATTTGATGAAATGCACATTCAACACTGGTTCTTCATCTTTATGGAAGACTGTATAAACTGGTGGACGGAGAAGGGATCACATTTTCGTGCCATTCCATTACTATTCCACTGGATGGTGTGGAACACCCGTAATAGGCATATCTTCCATGGTGATATTATATGTCCTGAATATATGGCTACACCGATTATACAGAGCTGGGGTGGCCTGCGTGCTAGTTGCCCTCCTCCTCGAGATTTATCTCACCGTATGTGGATACCCTGCTGGGTTCTTTGATGGTGAGACACAAAACAATTGTTGTGGATGTGGTGTTTGGCTGAAGATGGACCCAAATTGTCACTATAAGATTTTCTGGAATGGGGTAGAGGGCACAAACACCCAAGCGGAGATGGTGGCTTTATGGGGGCTACTGTGGTTTGTAAAACAACTATATATTGAAACTCTGTCAGTATATGGAGACACAAAGGTGATTATTGACCATATGAAGCAAAACAATGCTTTCTCCCCGCCACAACTTCTCATTGGATGGGCATAGTATATGAACTCTGGGGAACATTCAACCATATCACCTTTCACCATGTATATCGAGAAAATAATTGGGAAGCGGATCGAATTTCCAAGAAGGGGTTGCATGGTATATATGGACAGATGCACTATGAGCTATATGATGCTAATAGTGCATCTGCAAAAGGCACGGTCCCAATTCACTGAACCTATGGTACATGTTTTGGCTCTTTGGATAGTGGGAGGTTGCTCGGGATATAACTTCACACACACTGTTTTTGTCTTATGATTTCCTAGATGATAGAATTCTGGTATCTAGATGTTGTTCATGACACGTGATGTTTCATGTTTTGCGACAACAATGATGTAAATTTTGTTTATCCATTTTGGAATTTTGGATGTTTTTGCCGAGGGAGGGATGCAAGAAAGCATGATGAACGTAATATGTATGTATTTTATTTTGAAAATGGTTAAATGACATATGCGATGGTACATTATATATACTGAACAATTTTTTTCTTCGCAAAAAAAATAAAAAATGCCCAAAGATTTGCCACTTCTATTTTTTTGTGCAATATTTTTTAATAAAATTTATTATCAAAATTACTAAAATATAATTATAGAGATAGTAAATTTGAAAATTAATTTAATAATTTAAAAAATGAATAAAATGGTAAATATAATTAACAATTTTAAAAATAAGTAAATTAATAAATAGATTTAACATTTTTTAGAAAGTTAATTAGTAAATAATTTAATAAATGAATTCAAAATTTTAAATATTTTTAATTAAAAAAAAATTAGTTAATTAAAATTTTAATTTATTTTTATTATTATATATATATATATATATAACTTTTTGTCATTCCCAACAAAAAAATCAACTATTTACTTAATTTTTAATTTATTATAACTTCTTAATATTAATTTTTGTACACAAATAGAATATATAAGAAAATTAAATAACTTTTTAATATTAATTTATAAACTAACTAAAATTAATTAATTTTATATATATATATATATATATATATATATATATATATATAAAAGTAGATAATCCATTTGCTTTGTTATTTATAATTTACAATTGCAAATCACCCAAAATATTAGTTCATAGAGATATTTACTAGATTTAAAAGGATTGAAACCTTTAGACTTAGGGAGTTGGCAATTTTGGCTTGCCTGCCAAGTTACCCATTAATTGAAAACAATTCATTTTTTCTTAATTAGGTAGTTAAATTGGCTTGCATTCAACTAATTTGTTGTTAGGTGGTCTCAATATTGCAATTAATTTTTGCAACCAAAGTTTTGATTTTGCTAAGAATGACTTATGCTCTTAGATCTTTAGCCTTTGTTTTATATTGCACTTGTCTCAAAATGACAAATGAGTCTCATAGAACAAGAAAACACCTTGGATGAAATGCTTGGAATGTATGAAATATGATAATGCCATTCAAAAGAGCATATACCTCTACTAAATTATTGGGAATAACTCCTAGTTGCCATACATACTATCTTTCAATTATTTCTCTAGAGTGAAAAACTACCCCTTACACTTGCTTCCCCTCATAATTCTATAATTGATAATAATATATATCCCATTAAATATAACCCCCACACATATATAAAATTCATATATATATATATATATATATATATATATATATAATACCTCTGCTAAATTATTGAGAATAACTCAGTTGACATACATATTTTCTTTCCATTATTTCTCTAGAGTGAAAAACTACCCCCTCACACTTGCCTCCCCTCATAATACTATAATTGATAATAATATATGGGATATATATAAACCCCCCACACATATAAAATTCATTAAACGTTATATATAATATTTAATTTTATAATATAATATTATGATAAAATATTTTAAGAAGTCATGTCATATTTTACCATTATGTACATTTTTCATTATCTCATTTATTTTAAGTTACCCATGGTATGATTTTGGTATGGTATAATTTTTTATTTAAAATTTTATAAAATATAAAAAATATATTCACATTGTAATTTAAAGTTTTATTTTTTGTTTTTCATTAATTTGGTTTAATATTTTAAAAACTCTTTAGTTTTAAGAAGTATACTCAAGTGTGTCTGGAAAAATCATCAATGAAAGTTAAGAAGTACTTGCAACTACAGAAAGAAACAACAGGAAGTGGACCACATAAATCACCGTGCACAAGCTGCAAAGGGGCTGAAGCGTGCTAAGAGGCACGTTTTTCAAAAATATCTCGATGATTTTTTCCAAGTACACATCTGAAGCAAACACCATCTGGGAAAGATACCATAGGAAGACCCGTCACCATATTGTCCTTACATAGATTTTGAAGAGAGTGATAGTTTAAGTGACCAAATCGCTCATGCCAAAGTTTGCTCACTTCATCATTATGAGCAACAAAAACGGAGGGAAGACATGATGACCCAAAGTTTTCAAACTTATACAACCTTTTGGAATCATCAGCAATGCCAGTAGCTAAAATATGTTTAGGATCTTTGAGGTCCTTGATTACAACATCATGAGGTGAGAATTCTACTATTTTCCCTTCACCTGAATGAGTTATCTGATAAACAGAGAGAAGGTTGCATGAAAAGGTAGGAACACATAGTAAATCATTAAACTTACCATTATTGAGATGAATGGTTCCAGATCCTACAACTCTAAGAGATCTATCATCAACAACATAAATATGTTTGGTGTTACAATCATTTAAAGAAGAAAACATGGCTTTATTTTTGGCCATGTGATAAGAAGCTCCAGAATCAATGAGCCACTCATGAGAATGAGAAGAGGAAGATATATTTAATGCATAACCAGATCTTGATGCTTGAAAACCACAAGAAAAAAGTGTCATTCCTAAAGATGAAGGTGAAGAGTGCTCCAAATTGATGTTGTGCTTCTTCATTGATGCTTCTAAGGCTTCCATCTTCTTAAAACATTTGGACTCTATATGGCCATCATGATTGCAAAATTTGCAATTTCTATCTATATTCTTTCCTTTGTTTTTATATACCTTATCATTTTGGTGAGTTGCTTCTTCAATTTGCGGCTGAAACTGCTGAAGACCCTTGTTTGGTTTTGGACCATACTTTTTAGGATACTGCTTCTTGGGATTATTTTGATATGATTGTTGTTGGGATGCTAAGGCTTTCTTAGAAGCATTTCCAAAAGTGATAAGACCAAGGTGTAAGAGTTTTTCTTTTTCTCTTATCTAAGAATCGCAAAAAGAATCAAAAGATGGGTTCTTATAGGTGGTTCCTAAAGAAATGATGGATTCTCTAGTGGAATGGAAAGTGGAAAAAAATACATAGTATGCAGGACCAAGCTTAGCAAGAATGTAATAGATGAGGCTACCATCTTCCTTTTTTACCTTACAACCTTCTAAAAGAAGTCTAAGGGTCTTGAATCTGGACAAAAAATCTTCAATAGAGGATAAATTATTGGGGTCCAAAGTAAGCAACTCATTTTCAAGATGATGGGCCCTGATTTTATTTTGAATTCCAAAGACAGTATTTAGCTTGTCCAAGGCTTCATGAGGGGTGTCAATGTTAAGGATATGAAATCGAAGATCTTGAGCAATGGACATTCCTATCAACCCTCGTGCTTGATCTTGTTTATTTTCCCATTTAGCGACTTTATCATCATTAGAAGGTTTAGTTTCCACTCCTGTGGCTATTCTATAAAGTCCTTTACTTCTAATTATATCTACCATGTGAGGTAGCCATTGGAAATAATTGGTTTTGTTAAGAATAATCAGAGATGCACTTTCCATTTTTTTTTTTTTAAATTGAAGCTACGAAAAGCTAAAACTAACTGCTCCAATGGAAAGATCTCGAAAAATTAGGCTGATTCAAAAAAAACGGCTGGAAAAACGACTTCCGGATGAAGAAGTAATGCCTTTTGGAAAATACGAGTTGAAGATGCCAAATAGTTATGGGAACGGTTTGAAATTTGGTGATGAAGTTCAACTTAAAAAAATAATAAATAAATAAAATCCCGCCCCTTTAACAAAAAATTTTTACGAAAAGAAGCTTAAGAAATTCCAAGTGATATGAGGCACACTTCTCATATCACTTTTGCAATCATGATATGAGAGAATCCCAACATGAACCTGCAGTAGAAATTTGCAAGACCCAGAAAGTTGCAAAGCTCTGTTAGAGTGGTTGGGGTTGGCCAATCCTGAATGACTTGGATCTTGGTTGGATCCACATGCACTCCCTCGCTTATTAATAATGTATCCCAGATACTAAACCTGGGTCATGCCAAAAGTGCACTTCTCCAAATTGGCACACAACTTGTGTTTCTGCAGTGTTTGGAGGACCTGTCAGACGTGGTGGAGGTGCTCTTCCCAGGTTTGGTTGAAGATCAAGATGTCATCCAAGTGCACTACTACAAATGAGTTGGTGAATGGCCACAAGATATCTTCCATCAGCCTCATGAAGGTTGTGGGAGCATTCATCAACCCGAAAGGCATGACCATCCATTCGAAAAGGCCCTCCTTTGCTTTGAAGGAAATCTTCCACACATCGGACGATTCAATTGGTACCTGGTCATACCCGAACTTCAAGTCGATCTTGCTGAAATATTTTTCCCCTTTGAATTTTTCTAAAAGTTCATCAATCTGTGGGATTGGGTACCTATTCTAGATAGTGATCTTGTTCAACACCTGATATTCAATACAGAGTCTCCAAGTCCCATCCTTCTTCTGCACCAACACAATCGGGCTCCCACATGGCGATAAAATTTTCCAGATGTGACCTTTCTACAGCATCTCCTGAATCTGCCTCTTGATTTCATCGTTCTCCATAAAAAAGCATCGATAGATCAGTCCATTGGGCAGCGACGCACCTAGGGTCGGATCGATGGAGTGCTTGACTTGACAGTACAGAGGCACCCCTGCGGATGAGGTGAAGATGTCCTGGTACTCCTCCACGACCTTGTCCATTTGTTGTTATCATCGTGCGAAGGAGCCCTATCTGGAGGTCATGGCCACGCTCTTCTTCTTGCCCTGAGGGCAGATCATCAAGAAAATAAATTTCCCGGTTTTGGAAATGAGCTTACTGCATTCTTTTGTAGTAACCAAAGAGATAGCGGCAGGCGGTGGTACCTCTGGTATCCTGTAAAAATTATTTCCCAAAGTAAAAATAACAGCGCAAGGTCGGGACTCATACACGGCATGTCACTTCCATAAGTATGGTTGGCCTAATAATACATCACAAACATCAAGAGGAGCAATGTCACATAATACCTCATCGGTGAAGGGCTTGATGATGTAGGGAAGGCAGCACCGTTGGGTGATGCGAAAATCCCATCGTTGGTGAAGCCACCCAATGTTGTACGGTTTTGGGTGTCCTGTGGTTGGAAATCCCAACCACTTCACGACCTCTGCTGAAATGAGGTTCTTTTGGCTCCCATTGTCAACAATTAACTATATCGGGGAACCCTTTGCCCACATCTAGGAGTGAAAGAGACGCTCCTCCTCCTATGGATCTTCGAGTTCTTCATTTTAGATATTCGTGGTGGAAACGGTGGCATTAGGCTCTGCATCGATAATATTCTTTCCTCTATCATTCCCCTTCTCGGGTTCTGATTCAGTGTCGGAGCATGCATCTAATTTAGAAGCCTTCATCTCAGCCACCAGTGACTGCTTGGCCCAACACTCACTTGTGTTTTGAGTGGAGATCTTATGAAACTCACACCACTTTCCCATGTCCTTCTTCAGCTTCGTAGTGTTGTTCTTTGCTTGCGGCTTTAGTAGGTTGTCTTGGGCCGCCATGCCTTGGCTTTGTCCTTTGTTCTACAGTTTGGGGGAACCTTTCGCTTGATTTTGATTCACAGATCCAAAGTCTCGCTTCTTCTATTTTAATTTATGCTCAATCTTGGCAACATACCGAGATGTTGTATCAAGCGAGGAGATGTCAAGGAACTCCATTTCCTCCTAAATATATCTGTGAGGACAACTGCGGTACTTCAACACCAAATGTTTCTCTGAATCTTTGATACCCTGATTTGTGCGCAGGGTATGGAACAAATTCGTCAGCTCATGCACATCTTGATCCCTTTGCTGCCACAGCGTAGTCCATTATATGTACTTGTCCTCGTAGCTCCCCACGGGATAATAATTGTGGTGTCTTGAAAATAATTCCAAGTGGGTACGGCCAAGAACAGTGTTGGGTATGTGTTATATTCTTTCCATGAATTTCCGGTGGGCGGTCTGCGCCCATGGTTTTGTGCATGGTTTTGCACATGGTTTTGGGGTACGATGGTTTTCAGCCCCTGGTATTTTGTAGATCCGGTCAAGGGAACTACGGTTATGTTCTAATCCAGGGTTAATGGATTAGGGTTTATGTATGCTTCGGAATGTATATATATGTGTTGTAATACTAAAAGGAATATAATGAAAAATCAAGCTGGTCGTCCCGATTTGGGATCCAGGGGAAAATCTCTGTGTTTATCTGTGTTATGTTTTATGTTCTCACTATTGTTTGTTTTCTGTTATAACATTCGTGTGTAGATCATTTTTGTTCAGGTTAAAACCTACATTTGGTATCAGAGTTGTTTCAGCTTCAAGGGGACGCCTTTGCTGCTGAGGTTTTTTTGCTTGGGCTTGAGGTAGACCCTGTTTAGTGGGAGATCTGCAGGATCGATTCTTGCTGTGAAAGAAGATGGCGAGCAGCGAAAAGATAGAGATCGAGAAATTTAATGGTCGGAGTTTTGAGTTGTGGAAGCTCAAGATGGAGGATTTGCTGGTGGATAAAGATCAGTGGATCTCGGTAGATCCAGGTACTAAACCAACAGCAATGTCAGATGAAGACTGGAAGAAACTAGATCAGAAGGCTAAGAGCACAATACGGTTGTGTGTCTCAGATTCCGCATTGTCATTTTTGAATGCATTCGGGATCGGGGGAAGCTATGGCGAAACGGCGAAGAATTTTGGGAAAACCCTGGGACTTTGTACCAATCTAATTCTCTCGTAATTAAATTGTCTTCGCTGGTATTGTATAACCTGAGGATGAAGGATGGAGACTCGGTGACAGAGCATCTGAACGCCTTCAATATTGTGGTAAGTCAGTTGTCATCTGTTGATATTAAAATCTCAGATGAAGATAAGTGCATCGGTTTTTTGTGTTCTCTACCAGACTCATGGGACAGTCTGGTTATTGCAATAGGTAGCAATACAAATACATTTAATTTTGATGACATTGTCTCAGCCTTGCTGTCGGAGGAAATGAGACGGAGAAATATGGAGGGCTAGAATGGAGATGCCTTATCTGTAAGAGGAAGGTCCCAAAACATAAAAAAGAATAAGGTTTCGAGTGGGAGATCTAAATCTCCTGGAAAGTTTGTAAAGGTATGCTGGAAATGTGGAAAGGAAGGGCATTACAAAAGGGACTGCAAATCTAAAGCTCCTGAGAAAGGAAATGGATCTGATGATTCTGCTTCTGCAGAGGCAAAAACCACCTCGAATGAAGGTGGGGATGTGTATTTGGCTTCTTATTCAAATACACATGTATATCATGAGTCATGGTTGATTGACTCAGGTGCATCCTTTCACTTCACTCCCCATAGGGAGTGGTTCTGCGAGTATGATAAATATGATGGTGGTGATGTCTTCCTAGGGGATGATAGGAAGGCCAGAATCGTCAGACGTGGAAAGGCCAAGCTGAAACTGCAAGGTGGAAGGATTAGAACACTTCCTGGTGTTCTGCATATTCCTGCATTGTCCAGAAATCTGATTTTTGTAAGAAAGACAGATGATGCAGATGTAAAAACAGTGTTCGAGAAAGATGCCTACAAGATGGTTCGGGGAGCACTGGTATTAATGCGGGGAGTTCGGACTGGAACTCTGTACAAGCTACAAGGTAGCATTGTTATTGATGGGTGTAATAGTTCTCATGGTTCCATTCCCGAAAGTGGAGCTAAAAGCTCAGCGCCTCTAGAGCAAAGACCATATCGCATCAAAGTTTTGGACATATTGGAGAGAAGGGCCTTCTTGACATCGCATATAAATGGTGGTAGAAGGCATGTCTAATTTCTCTCTGATTTATCAGAAAATGACATATGTGCGACCCGTGAGTTTTCCTTCTAGTGCTAAGAGGGTGAACAAGATATTAGAACTTGTGCATAGTGATGTGTTTGGACCTGTGTCGGTTCCATCACTGGGAAAGTCTGTGTACTATGTTTCATTCATAGATGACTTCTAAAGGAATACATGGATATATTTCTTGAGGAAGAAATCTAAAGTCTTTGACAAATTTAAAGAATTTAAGGCTCTGGTGGAAAACCAGACAGAGAAGAAGATAAAGGCGTTGAGGACAGATAATGGTGGGGAGTTCTACAAGAAGGAATTTGAAGAGTTCTGTAAGAAGTGTGGTATAGCACGGCAGAAGAATACTCCATACACACCTCATCAAAATGGAGTTGCAGAAAGAATGAACAGAACGCTGATGGAAAAGGCAAGAAGCATGCTTAGTGGTACCGGGTTAGGACAAGAATTTTGGGCAGAGGCAATGGAGACTACATGTTACTTAGTAAACAGATCACCTTCATCAGCGTTGGAGGATAAGACTCCACATGAGGTATGGACTGGTAAGAAACCCTCTCTTTCACATCTAAGGGTATTTGGATGTGATGCATATGTACATGTTCCAAAGGAGAAAAGGACCAAGTTGGATAATAAATCTCAAAGGTGCATCTTTATTGGGTATAAGGATGGTTTAAAGGGTTACAAGCTTTGGAACCCAGAAACAAGGAAGGTTGTGTACAGCCGAGATGTGGTGTTTAGAGAAGTGAAAGATGTTGTTAAACATGAAGTCATACCAAAGGAACCTAAGAAGATAGAGTTTTAGCTAAAGGAGGATGAATCAAACTCTACAACAGAAGAAGACTCAGAAGATGAAGAGCCACAAACTCCAGCTTTGAGAAGATCAGTTCGGGAAAGAAGGCAACAAGAAAGGTATAGTCCATCTGCTTTCTGTTCAGGTTTTGCCTTAACTATAACTGATGATGAACCCAGAACTGTCAGGGAGGCAGTAGATTCAGAGGATGGAAAACTCTGGAAGGAGGCCATGGCTGATGAAATGGCATCCTTGCACAAAAACGATGCATGGGATCTGGTGGAGTTGCCGACTGGAAGGAAGCCCATTGGGAGCAAATGGGTGTTTAAGAAGAAGATGAATGTAGAAGGCAAGGTGGAGAAATACAAAGTTCGGTTGGTAGCGAAAGGTTATTCCCAGGTGCCGGGAATTGATTTTGGTGATATTTTTTCTCCTGTTGCCAAAGTTACTTCTATTAGATTACTTTTATCTGTTGCTGCTGCATTTTATTTTGAGATAGAACAGATGGATGTGAAGACAACATTTCTTCACGGGGATCTAGAAGAGGAGATCTACATGAAGCAACCTGAAGGCTTTATGGTGAAGGGTAATAAATAACTGGTATGCAGGTTGAAGAAGTCTCTGTATGGGTTAAAACAGTCACCAAGGATGTGGTATCAGAAATTTGATACCTATATACGGGGACTTGGCTTCACGAGAAGCAAGGAGGATCACTGTGTTTATTTTAAATTAATTGGTGACCGTGTTATTTATTTGGTCTTGTATATGGATGATATGTTGTTGATTGGAAATGACAAAGAAATTATCCAAGATTTGAAGACCCAACTGTTCTCCAAATTCGACATGAAGGATCTTGGTGCTGCAAACTATATTTTAGGCATGGAAATTAAGAGAGATCAGGCAAAGAGGAAGCTCTGGTTAAACTAGAGGAAGTATGTCGAGACTATATTGCAAAGGTTCAATATGCGGGATAGTAAACCGGTGAATGTTCCTATTCCTATAGATGTAAAGCTGTCTGTTGAACAATGTCCCAAGACACAAGAAGAAGAGGAGGATATGTCTCGTGTTCCATATGCAAGTGCAGTGGGTAGCCTAATGTATGCAATGGTCTGTACTATACCAGACATTGCACATGCAGTAGGAGTATTGAGAAGGTTTATGTCAAACCTAGGGAAGGAGCATTGGACAATAATGAAGCAGGTTTTCAGATATTTGTGTGGCACTAGTGATTATGTCTTGTGCTACTAGGGAAGACCAGGATTGGAAAGAATTTTGGACATTCGTGAGATCTGGACCAAAGAAGATCTACAAGTGGGTATGTATTTAGCCTATTTTGAGGTGCAGTTATTTAGATGAGTAAAAGACAGTCTGTAGTGGCTCTTTCAACTACAGAGGCGGAATACATGGCAGCCACTCATGCAAGCAAAGAAGCAGTTCGGTTGCAGAGATTGTGTTCAAGTATGGGGTTGGTACATCAAGCTATAAGGATAGACTTTGATAGCCAAAGTGCAATTTTCTTGGCTAAGAACCCCGCTTATCATTCAAAGACAAAGCACATTGATGTTCAATATCACTTTGTTAGAGATATGGTCGAGGCTAAAAGGGTGTTGCTGGTAAAGGTGGACACTTTGAAGAATGTTGCAGATGCATTGACGAAGTCTGTGAGCACTTAGAAGTTCTCTTGGTGCAGAGAAACAATGGTTGTTGAAGAATTGGGCCAATGACTAAGCTCTCCTGTGACCCCCTATGGAAAGAAAACAACAAGTGGGAGAATGTTGGGTATGTGTTATATTCTTTCCACGACTAGTCACGCGCTCGATTTGTTGGTCCTTAATTTGAGGGGGGGGGGGGGGGGGATGGGCCATAAGAGATTCCACCTTCACACGGTTGGCCCTGTTTAGCAGAGAATAATTTATTGGAGCAATTTAATCTTGGAGCAAACCTCCCTCGATCCAACATAGCAAAGAAAAAGCCATTGTTGACTTAGTTGCTACTCTTTTAGATCGTGGGAGTCTTGTTCCAAGTTTAGGCGACTCCAATAAATTGTTCTTGAAATGAAGAGGAGCTTATTCAGGTATGTTTTTACATTGTCAACGTATGTTCTAACCTTATCATAAGAATGCATCTTAGATTAAAAAATACTACATCAATTACTTGTATTTATTGTATAGATAATTATGGATTTTGAATGACTTGGCAGCGCAGGTACAAATCCTCTTGCATCATGAGCACTACAACTTGTCAACCAGAGTCATGTCCAAGATCTTTTTGCTTGTGCGCTTGACCAGGTTTGTAGTGTCACATTTTGTAAGTTCCTTTACAGTTCATAGTTCAAGATGAAGCTTGTTCATAATTATCATCTTTTTTTTATGTGTTTTTTCCTCTATTTGATTGTAAGTTTGAACATGCTTTTAAACATTGAAACATTTTTTGTTTTTCTACTATTTCTATTCTTACTTTTTGTAGTTATGGTGATATAACCACCATTGTATCGTATCTATCTTATCGCATTCCCTTGGGTTGTATTTAGGTACAAATGAACTCCAACCAGTTCCCATTCCCTCACATTCTAGTTACAAGGACCATTGGAAAAATTGGCACATACCACGTTGGCTCAATTTTTTGGCCATCTTCATTCAAGTAGTCCAAGAGTACATCATTATATTTTGGGAACAAGAAGCGTGTTATTGGTGACATGCATGTGAAAAAAAATCGAGCGCTTGCATGATTTTTGGTCCTTAATTTCTGGTGGGCAGTCCGTGCCCACGGTTTTGTGCATGGTTTTGCACATGGTTTTGGGGTATGATGGTTTTTGGCCCCTGGTATTTTGTAGATCCGGTCAAGGGAACTACGGTTATGTTCGAATCCAGGGTTAATGGATTAGGGTTTATGTATGCTTCGGCATGTATATATATGTGTTGTAACACTAAAAGGAATATAATGAAATATCAAGCTGGTCGTCCCGATTTGGGATCCAGGCTAAAATCTCTGTGTTTATCTGTTTTATGCTCTCGCTATTGTTTATTTTCTATTATAAGATTCGTGTGTAGATAATTTTTTTTCAGGGTTAAAACCTACAAACAGAGAGGGTTCCCCCTCGTCCTTTTTCTCACAGTAGGTTTCCCACCAGTCCTTGACATGGGGGGCGGCTTTAAGCAGTGAAAAAATAATCTTCTCCCGGTTGGAAAATTCATGAACCAACAAATATCATTATAATAGATTCATCCATCTATCTACGACATCTACATCTATTTGACCATAAAATATGGGAATGTCAAAGTTTACTTGTACCTTAAAAGGGGTTGTACCTCCAGAGTGGCTTCTAGATACAGATGCGCCGCCAGTGGACAGTCGTTGAATTATTTGGGCGAAGTTATCCATCATCGTGTTCCTTTGTTTTTCAAGGGCCTCCTCAAGCAATATTTTGATAGGATCTCCTGCTCCCTCGTCTTTCTTTTCGTCCCCCATAGGCATCTGTCGGGGTTTGCGAGGCTGATCTTGCAAAGGTTCAACCAGATTGAGCCCTAAATCCTTATACCCCGACCTCATTGGGGACATGCAAAGAAAGATCGAGAAAGAATAGACCGCTCTGATTCCACTAATTTTAATTTATGAAGGAATGCAACAGAATACACATATAAACATAAATACAAATATGCAGCGGAAATAACACTTCATTTCATTAATATCAAATAACTGAAATTTGTTTACGGATAGAATGGAAATAAACTAGTTAGGGTGCTGATAGCTTATCTCTGAGAAGAGATGTGGCAGCTATAGGCCTCTGAAATTTGTGTTACAATGAGGCTCAAAGGCCTATATATTATTTAGAAACAATGGAAAACCCTAAACATCCAAAAACCTAACCCTAGGAGATGAAACACTGGAATATGGGCCCCGTCGGGGTAAATTGGTACATCAATTTCCTAGGGTCGTAATTTTGGCATACTATTTATGTTTGACGCACATGATACATCGTTAGAATGATCTATCCGATGAGTAAAAATTTTGACATTTAATATCAAGTCTAAAACAAACTCATATTTGTCAAAATTTTGATGCCCAAAAAATTTCGTTTAGGGCCTCAAAATGGCTTTAGAAGTTCAGGACCCGAAAAACTGCCAAAAATAGTAAAGTGTGCTACAATTAAGGAAACTGAAAAGTTGAAAGAAACAATGGTGGGAGTATAAGTGGAATAGGCGGGTGGCCACCAATATCCACCTAGATCAATGATCTTTGTATAACTCCTAAAATCACAGCTTGTATGGATGAAATTAGATTCAGGGTCTTCTATCTGGTTCACACGACCAACTAATGTACGATTATAACCAAGTGAATCAATGATTTGGAGTCGAATATGGTAGAAACCATATAATTACCGAAAATTATGTAATTCATTAATAGACAAGAGAGAAACCACCAATGATGTTAATGGATCTCAAGGTACTACAACACAACCTGTATGGTCAGAGTAAATGAGTTGATGTCGAACACCACACGTAATATTTTGGTCGAATGTCATTGATGTAAACATGTATCCGAGAGTGAGGACACTTTCCATTGATGTATGCAATCAAAAAGGTACCAAAGGGGTTTTCTAAGTCAACTTCATGGAGGATGTGTTCATGTCGACAGGAAGGGACCCGTCATAGGAGGGCCTTGATGTATCCCCCAAAAACGACATGAAACGGGTATCATGATTGAGACAGAATTATCAGAATGATGCAGATATGGAATTGGATCAAGAAAGGAAAACTTTAAATGAAGGCTTAAGAGTATTGTAGCAAATATCAACTCAAGGACTTCTCTTGAACACACTGGCGACACTGAATGGAGCTGGCATCATTAACCAAAAAAAAAAATGGAGGCTCTAAAAATGGTATGATAACCAAAATACAAGTAGATTACCCAACCCAATAGCCATGGAGATGAAGAAGAAAAGTTTTGTGTTCAAGAGCCACTCGCTTCCATTAGAAAAATGGAATCCCTTGTTTTCCCAATTTCCCCAACCATACTGGTGAGTACCTCTTTATTTTTTAACAAGCTTGAGGAGGATTAAATATGATTGATCTATAATTTCATTTTTTAATGAATCCCTCTAAGTATATTTAACGAACCTTGTGAATAAGTGGTTTTTCCTTGTCATTTTCGACAAATCCATCACTGTTTGATGTTTTAACAAGTCCAGTGAAGGTAACACTTGACATATTTTTCATGTTTAGAGAGTTTTAAAAATAGCGAAAAAGAAAACTCCAGATGTTCCTTTTCGTAAATAGTTTCTTAAGTCTCAAAAGGCAGAAAAAAATACTCAAGAGAAACTCTTACCCATGTTCGACTAAGGTATTCCTTATTCATAGCTAGTCTATCTCAGTCTCGAAAATGGTTAAAATTATACCGAGTATACGTATTTTCATTTACTTTTACAAGTGCTCAGAAATCTTTTCATATTTTAGGATTCTGAAAAGAGCTGAAATACAAGTGCTCAGAAATATTTTCATATTTTAGGATTCTGAAAAGAGCTGAAATGGGACTCTAGGGGGTTCCTTTTTTGTTGGTTTGTATAGTCTGAAAAAGAGTTAAAAGTATACTCTTTGGTTGAAAATAACCTATTTAAAGCGTAATAAAAACCTACTAACAGCTGTCGATATGCTCAAAATACCACAAGAAGGATTAAATATACCTGTTTCATAGTAAAAACGAAGCATATCCAAGCCAAAATACTAAAAATGAATAAAATAATGAGAAAGTGACCATAAATATTCAAAATGAACTTTCATTTTCACCATTCACATTCTACCTTCAATAGTTAGTATTTTGAGTCATTTTCCCCTTGATCTTCTGCAGCTGATTGCAGCCAATCCAGGGGACCATTTCAAGTGTCGTCGCTTCCAGATAGGAATTAAAACCCTTCTCCATCTTTCCAAGGTTAATTTTTGTGTTATCATGCAAATTTTCAAGGTTTTGAGACCCCTCGGATTCATAAAAAATGCTCTGGGACCAACTCACCCCCCTGTGTTGAAAAGGGCATTGCACCTAGGAAAAGAAACATTATAGACAGAGGTACAATGTTATCTCAGACACTTTTGGAGTGCGTTGGGTGCAAATATCCCTGTTTTTTTTTAGTTTTGCCTCAAATTTTGTGATAACTTTTGCATGGTAAATAGCCTAATGAATCCCTTCTTGATGTTTCAGTTACCCATTAGCACAAAATGGAATTAATTTGCTAATAAAGAGAACATGAAGCACAATATTTAAATGTGTAAAATTGTGGGTTGTTTAAATTAAGCTACCATCCAGGCACTCAAAAATTGTGGGTTGTTGAAATTAATTTGGCTTCCTGGTATGAGGTAGAAAATGGAGTTGTTGAAATACCTTGTCCGTTCATGGGATGTTCAGGCAAAAGCACTCAAGTTTGGGAAAATTTTACTCGAGATACAGGTAGAGGATATATACTTTCTAACAGGTTTGTCAAAGCAAGGTTCCCCCATCTCTCTTCTAGGTGGAAGAAGTGGTGGTGATATGGTGAAAGACTATATCACCACCTATTGCAGACCTCAAACCTTTCCTCCTAGGGATGGGAAGATTAACATAAAGGATGTGACCTAATTACCTTTGAGAATGATCTTGTTCGTTATTGCAATATTTGCAAGCAGCTCAACACTACATGTAGTGAGTAGATAATACATGCAGTATGGGGAAGAATTTCTAGAGCCGACAGTATTCAACTGGAGAGATGGTGTCTTAGACAACTTGAAGGAAAAACTTAAGAAAAGGAGGGGAAGTTGAAGAACTTTGGCTATGGTTCCATTTTGGTCTATTTTTCTCGAGAGAGGGTACCATTACTATAGCCTCATCTTATTGTACTCAAGCCCATCGATCTGAGGTTCCCACGGATGAGGAGGTGGGTAGACCACATGGCCAGATATGCAGGTCCATCAACGACCAGATTTTCACTGGGCTTCTTTCAGTGGTTGCGTAGACAGTTCATCATGATTGTTGATTATCCTTATGCAAGGATGGATTTCTCTAATGATCCCTAGCTCGATCCGCATGAGAGTGAGCAATGGGATGCTTCAGGTAAGATACTTTGACCATTAAGTTTGTGTAAGTTTTACAATTTTTTGTGTTTTTCATGTTTTCGAGACTAAACTATTTGATTTTTTCATGCAGATATTGGACTTTTTCAACCAGTGGGTGCTACAAATCTTCGTCGTATAGAGAGACACCCACAAGGGGAGTCATTGGAACCAGTTCAAAATTTTGTAGTAGGACTGGATGCGTTATGGGATCTTGAGGTAGCTGAGATCCTATCAGAGGTGGAGTGCCACATGGAAGGAGTGACACACGCGATTAATGAGACTATGTTCGATCATCTTCCATTGTGACTTAATGTTGGCTTGATGGGGCCCAAACCCAGGCTCAGATATGGTTGTGCGAACCAAAAATACCCACTATTACCAGCCCTTTCAGCAACAATCTGTTGCACAGACTGAACTCTCACCCGAGGAAATATAGAGGGATGCTAGAACTAGGTTTCTGCATCCATAGGGAAAATTGAGTGTGACTTTAGCGTTTTTATTTATTTCTATACTTGACATGGCTTCACATAGCAGAGATATGAAGTATACATCTGTGGTTCAACACTTCTATTGAACTAGCTTGTAGAATGTGTGATTATATTTTAACAATCATAAAACAACATAAATAACCATCAGCAGGACTTCGCGGTGAAATTATAGATTAGAACCCTTACTTAGCATAGATAACATAAAACATATGTAAATCAAACACATAAACTTAAAACTTAGATATGTCTTCAAAATTATTTATTTAATGCTCAAATCTTCCCAATACAATCAATTCCACCCTGGAACTCAGCTGCAGGAGTTCGCACACTCAGTTTCATACTTCCTAAGGTCTCTACGCACTCAGCTGCAGGAACCTTTTCTCTAAACCAGACCACTGAACACTGACTCAAAATAACGTTACATCCAAGTTAATTCTATGATCAATCAATCCATTATATTAGATATCTTTAAGATCTATCCTAGACCCTTTATATATTATTTTCTTTTACAATACCATGATCTGAAAACCATGGTAGGAGCTCAAGGTATACAAAACAGTCCCATCCCTTTACAAAATAAAGGACTTTGACCCACCCCAAAGCCCCTAAGACTCAAACATATCTCTACACTGCATGCTCTGCTCCTCGATCTGAGGATTTTTTCTCAAAATATTTCCTCGAGGGGTACCTTGTCCAATATTTCCTATTTTTAGAATATTGGGCGAAGTCTATTTATAGATCACTAATCTAAAAATAGATGCATGTCGATTATTATTAGCTCTTAATAATAATCAGACTCTAAACAACAACTTATTCTCTTGGAGCACTTCAGTTCAGTGCACAGATGTGGCACAACAATTGACAGAAGGAGTTACACTATTCCTAAGGGTTTACGGGTAATGCATGGAGGACATGATTATAACAGTGGCAGTATGACACGGTTGGAAAAGTAGTTTATGAAATTTGTATTCGATCAAAACTCGATTGAACTCAGTTAACTGTTTTATCATCTAGAATGGAGATGACACTAGTGAGGTGGGTGAAGGGTGAATTAATTAGTTGATGAATTCACAAATTAATTCACAAATGATTACTCATTAATCGGCCCGAACAATGCATGGGTTAACCTAGGTGCATGGCAGTTTCAGTGGAGACCAGTGGAGAGATAGGTGAAAGGGCAAGATAGACTATCTGTTGTGACTATTAGTGATGCATGAATTGCATCTACATATACATTGGAGTTTCCAATTATGATCACGCAGTCAATGAGAGTGGGATTACATTGAATTGGTCCTTGTAATCAGCTTGGATTGCGCAGTGGAGGCAGGCTAGCAGGTGATAGAGATCGGTGCATGGATTTGTAAGATTGGTCCTGATTTAGTGTATGACGATTGTACTGTACTGAGAGCTTGTCATAAGATTTTTATGCTTGTATGATATTGTCATATGATCTCCATGTTACATAATATATAGTTGGGGTTTTCAGCGTCAGGCTTTCCCGGATAAAAACTGTGTTATGTGCGATTGATAATTTTTGTTTATGCTTCACATGTGTGTGCAATTAAATTATCTGCAAAATATCAACAAGTGGAATCGACTCAGTATTTTGCATAAAGCTAAAATAGTGTGAGATCAGGTGGATCAAGGACATATGCATGCTTAGTGCATATAATTTCTACATGGTATCGGAGCTGAGTTATATATTTTCTACATGGAATGAGAGCATGAAATTTTGGGTGCACGAGTTTGCGGAGAATATCTGAAATTTTTGGTGAAATATTCTCATAAACAAATAGCATATTTGGATTCCTTGTGAAAAAATACCCAAATTGAAAAAACAAATTGGTCAAATCGGAGCTCGGATGAGGGAGATATCATCGATTTAAAATCAGCTCTTTTTGTTAGAAAATTTTGCGACGGTGGGACAATTACAATGCGTGCAAGCCAAGAATCTATATGCACTGAGGTACAAGATGCATGCAAAGCTTTGAGGAGCAAAGCAGAGGTTAGTGACTTAGTGGTTGAGAGGCAGCCTCTCAACATGCAGCCTAAGAAGCAGTCTCATAAGGTTGTGGAGTAGCCACAACTGGAGATGCTGAAGAATCTTTATAGATTTGATGTAGATGTGATTTCTACAGAGCTTCCTACTGTTGGGAAGTGTGAGAAAGCCATGCAATTGAAGCTTGAGAGGGAGCAAGATTTGCATGCAAGTAAGAGTGAACCTCGGGATGTGGAGTAGCCACAAGATGAGGATCATGGAGTGGGAGCAACCACTCATGCATATAAATTTTGTGCCAGATGGGCAGAGGGAGTGCATGCAGCTATACCACCAGGTAAGAGGTAGGGCGACATGCATGGATAATCCAAGAAGAGATTTCTGGGAAGGATTCATTGAGATGGTGTGGATCTCATGAATTGAACCTGGCTACAAGGTGTCCATAGAGCAGCAGTAGCATGATCAGTTGGATTGATGCAGTGAGATCAAAGTGACAGTGTCGGATACTAGAGCGTGGTTCAAAGTTGACAGCAAGTGCAGAGTGCATGGGTGCAGAGTTCAACAGCGCATTGGTTCCTGAAGACATGTGCAATTGGTACTAGCAGAAGTCAAAGACTTTTACGATAGATGCATTATACTAATTCAGTTGTTTGGAGGCTATTCAGTTTCAGAAATGTTGCAGCAAGAGTTGCAGAGCGGATACATGGAGTTGCAGGGTGCTTGCAAAGGTTGCAGGGCGAATGCATGGAGTTGCATGTCGCATGCAAAGATATTCCTTTCTTGTTGAGAGGGAGTGTTGAAGTTTGCAACAAGAAACAGTGAAGGAGGCATCCTGAAACATCATCCTTGATCCTAGTTGGAAAATAATCACCTAAACTAGGTGGGGCCCACACAAGCTATTTTTAGGTGTATGTCTATTTTTAGACATGGTGAGCATATTCTATATGTAGCAGGAGGCTATTTGTAGATGGTTGGTCAATTGTGAAAAATAAATGAGATTCTATTTTTAGAATATTGGGCGAAGTCTATATATAGATCGCTAATCTAAAAATAGATGCATGTCGATTATTATTAGCTCTTAATAATAATCAGACTATAAACAGCAACTTATTCTCTTGGAGCACTTCAGTTCAGTGCACAGATGTGGCACATCAGCTGAAAAAAGGAATTACACTATTCCTAAGGGTTTACTGGAGCTAATGCATGGAGGACTCAGTTAGAACTCAAGTGGCAGAGTTATGACACAGTTGGAAGAGTAGTTTATGGAGTTGTATTCATTTTAACTCAGTTAGAATCAGTTGAGCTAGTTGTATCTAATCTAACTGAATGATACACTAGTGAGAGTGGAGTGAATTAATTAGTTAATTAATTCACAAATAATTACTCATTAATCAACTGAACAATACATCAGTTAACTACAGTGCATGGCAATTTCAATGGAGACCAGTGGAGAGATAGGTGAAAGGGCAAGATAGACTATCTGTTGTGACTATTAGTGATGCATGAATTGCATCTACATATACATTAGAGTTTCCAATGATAATCATGCAGTCAATGAGAATGGGATTACATTGAATTGGTCCTTGTAATCAGCTTGTATTGCGCAGTGGAGGCAGGCTAGCAGGTGATAGAGATCGGTGCATGGATTTGCAAGATTGGTCCTGATTTAGTGTATGACTATTGTACTGTACTGAGAGCTTGTGATAAGCTTTGTATGCTTGTATGAGATTGTCATATGATCTCCATGTTACATAATATATAGTTTGGGTTTTCAGCTTCAGGCTTTCCCGGATAAAAACTGTGTTATGTGCGATTGATAATTTTTGTTTATGCTTCACATGTGTGTGTAATTAAATTATCCGCAAAAGATCAACAAGTGGAATTGATTCAGTATTTTGCATAAAGTCAAATAGTGTGATATCAGGTGGATCAAGGACATATGCATGCTTAGTGCATATAATTTCTACACACAAATTCGTTTTGGTTTTGTAATATTCTCTTTTCTGCACAGCTCATTGATTTTTTCCTGCAACAATTTACCCTCTTAGAGACCGGTATACCTTTGTATCAGTGTTAAGGTCTTTTTTGTGATCTTAATGTGGTCCATCTATTCTAACTTCTTGTGAACTTTCACTTTAATCTTTTTCACTTGAGGGTCCTCCTGCAGTGAGGCCCATACATCCATAACATCTCCAAATACTTTTGCGCACTCCTGAACGATGGATTCAATCTGTTCAGTGGTAGGCTTGAGCTCTACTACACGCTGCTCTCGGATCTCTAGTGGATTGGGGGGATGAAATTGAATTTTCATCTTAATTATCTTCATCTTCATCTCGAATCACACTTTTTCGACTTCAGCTTTGGAATCCTTGACCGATGTCACAATTTTGGACACTTTTTCCTATGGCATTGCTGCAGCCTGAATCTGGAACTCAAGTAGGTCATTTCAAGCCTTGGAGATCACTTCCTTCAACTTTTTTCTATGCGCAGTCTCTACATCGCGCTCTTGTACAGCCAGTTGTTTTTCCTCGTCCATCCTTTGTATTTCCTACTTAACATCTTGGATAACCAATAGGGCGTGTTTCTCTCTAATCTAAAATTCTTCAGTAATGCTGATGCAGATATTCTACAAACATCAAACACTTGCGCATACAACAGATTGCATTTTCCCTTTTACATGAAACCCTCAATTTATTTCCTCATTATAATCTTTATAAAAATTACTTAGAATCAACTCAAAACCATATATGAAGAGAGAGTCGAATAATAACTAAAATACTTGCATAAAATACATTATAAATTTATAAATGCAAACCCTTCTTTGGCCGAATATAACAATTGTTGGCCTCTCGGCTCTCGCCCCCTTTACATAAGTTCTCAAACCATTCCTCTCTATCTCTTTATTTCTCTCTCCGTCCTCCATCCTCACACAAGCTTCATATTTATACATAATTATGGATTAATTTGAATCCATGATTTCCTTCACACAAATCTCAACCAAATCCTAAAATATCTTTATCCCTTCTTTGACTCAACTAAGTTCCATTTAAGGAATTTCTAATTCCTAAAATATCTACCCAACAAAATTCCACTCATATCCTCAATTTATTAAGAGAATATTTACAATAAACCTCACACTCAGTTATTTCTCTCAATTTATTAAAAATGAGCATAATAATTTATAAAATAATAAAAAAAACATCACCCCCTAATTTAAAATAATCAAATTTCTTCCCCTTCCCTATCCTTTATTTGGCAGCCAAAGCGCAATTCTCTTCATCTTCATTCTTTGATGAAGAGCCATCCCTGGTACCTCGCCTTATCTCCTCCTGCACAAGATCCGACCAAAGTCGCTCCCATCCCGACAGTTTCTCTCGTCCATTTACAGAGTCTTATTAGCTATGCCAACTCTTTGGAAACCCAAGGTGAGCCAAGCTCACCAAGTCTTCATCATCAACAATAATCCCCACACTTCCCAGATCATCCGTAGAGTGGAAAAACTTCGTGAGATATTTTGGAATACTGTCACCCTTCTCCATTTTTATTTTTCTAAGCTTGTCTTTCAGCGCCAACTTCCTCTGGTCGCTGCTGCTTTGGTACAAATCTATCAAAGCCTTCCACATTAATAATGGAGTGGCTTTCCCATGAAGGATGGACACAATATGGTCCTTCACACCTTCCAACAGAATTATTCTTGTCTTTGCTATCTTATTTTTCCATGCGTCAAGTAATGCAACACCGCTAGATCCCGGCTTAGGAACATCGCTATCGATGAACTCCTTCAGTCCATTATCCTCTAGCACCACCTCCATCCTATCCTTCCAGGCTATCTAATTCGAGCTCCCATCAAGGGCATACTCCAATCTCAACCCATTGAAAGACATTTCAATGTATACTAAACTTCTGCACCAAGAATTTTTTTTTTTGTAGCAAATTCGAATTGTCCACCAGCACAAACTCAGCAATTCTTCATAATTGTAATATTCAAGAATTAACACTGCTCCGATACCATGTAGAAATTAGTATACACTAAGCATGCATGCATCCAGATTCCCATGACCTCACAATATTTAGCTTCTTGCAAAATACAGAATCATTCCACTGTTAATCTTTTACGGAAAATTAATTGCAAACACATGTGAAGCATAAATAAAAACAATCGCACATAACACAGTTGTTTAATGGGAAATCCTAAAGCTGAAAACCCCAAATATCATATATTATGTATCATGGAGATCATGTAACAATATCATACAAAGCTTAGTACATCAAGCTCTCAGTACAATCAATCGTCACACACTAACATAGAAGAAATCTTCAAATCCATGCACCGATCTCTGCCCTCCTACTAGCCTGCCTCCACTACACAATCCCTGCTGAACAATAGCTCTAAATGAATTCGAATTACCTTGCCTTGACTGGGCAATCCTCATTGGAAACTCCAATGTGTGTGTGGTGCAATCAATGCATCACTATAGTCACAACAGATAGTCCATCTTACCCTTTCACCTATCTCTCCACTGAGTCTCCACTGGAACTGACATGCACTGTAGTTAACTGCTATATTGTTCAGTTTATTAATGAGTTATTAATTGTGAATTAATTAACTAATTAATTCACTCCACTCATACTAGTGTATCATTCAGTTAGACTAGATACAACTAGCTCAACTGAGTCTAACTGAGTTAAATTGAATACAACTCCATGAACTACTCTTCCAACTCTGTCATAACTTTTCCACTTCAGTTCTAACTAAATCCTCCATGCATGAACCATCAGTAAACCCTAGGAATTGCATAATTCCTTCAGCCCACTGAATTGATAAATCTGTGCACTGAAATTAAGTGCTCCAAGAGAATAAGTTGATGTTTATTGTCGGATTATTATTAAGAGCTAATAATAATCGACACTTCTATTTTTAGATCGGCGATCTATAAATAGACTTCGCCCAATATTCTAAAAATAGAATTTCATCTATTTTTCCAACTTGATCAACCATCCACAAATAGCATACTGCAACTTCTGAAATATGATCACCATGTCTAAAAATAGACACTGGTCTAAAAACTAGACACACCAAAATAGCCCTGCGAGCCCCACTTAAGTGAAGGTGCTTAATTTCCACGAGCTCGTCATCTTGTTGAATCTCAACACTCCCTCTCAACAAGATAGGGATTATCCTTCACCCCAATCCTACCTCTATGGTATTCGAATTTGCTCTTGGTGAGCGCCTTCGTCAGAATATCTGCATCCTGATCCTCCGTAGGAATGTACTGAAGCAACATGATCTTCCGCTACACACAATCTCTGATATGATGATATCGGATATCAATATGTTTAGATCTATCATGAAACACGAGATTAATAGAGAGTTTAATGCAACTCTGATTATCACAATGTATCATTGTGGGATCTAAATGTGAACCAAACAAACCAACCAGGATCTTCCTCATCCAGATAGCCTCACATGCAACTTGACTTGCTGCCATGTATTCTGCTTCTGCCGAACTAAGTGCCACGGACCTTTGTTTCCTGTTGTACTAGGAAACTGTTGTAGATCCGATACTAAAAATCCCTCCTGATGTGCTCTTTCTGTGGTTGCCTGCCCAATGTGCATCCATGAAGCCATGCAACTTCACCTCATTCGTTTATCTGTACCATAAGCCATACTCAGATGTGCCTCTGAGATACCTCAGGACATGCTTGCCTGCCTTCCAAAAGAGCTTGGTAGGCTTAACCATTGCTTGTGAAAGCTGGTTCACCGCATAGCATATGTCTGGTCTTGTATTAACTAAATACATGAGCGAACCCACCAACTATCGATAAACAGTGGCATCCACTACCTCTGCCGATGTAGCATCCTCTTTCCTCCAATTTCTTGGAAGAGGAGTGTCGATAGGCTTGCAGCCTTGCATGTGAAACTTCTCCAGTATCTCCCGGGCATACTTGCCTTGAGACACAAACAATTCACCTTCCCACTGCCATATTTCCAATCCAAGAAAATAATGAAGGAGGCCCAAATCCTTCATCTCAAACTCCTTTGCAATATCTTCCTTGCATGAGTGTATCAACCGCTCATCACCTGTTAGTATTAAATCATCAACGTAGAGAACAATGATTAAAATCTTACCCTCCACCATAATTTGGTACAAGTTTTCATCCGCCTCACTCTTAGTGAAGCCAAGTCTAGTGAAATAGCTATCGATCCAAGTGTACCAAGAACGAGGTGCTTGCTTCAGCCCATACAACTCTCTTTTGAGCCTGCACACATGTGACTCGCTGCTGAAGATCTCAAATCCTTCAGGCTGCTCAATGTACACCTCTTCCTCAATGATCCCATTAAGGAGCGTAGTCTTCACATCCATCTGATGAATGTGCCAACCCATCTATGCTGAGAGACGAAGGATGGTCCTTACGGAATAATACCGTGCGACAGGTGCAAAGGTTTCTTCATAATCAATCCCCTCAATCTGTGAGAAGCCCCGAGAAAAAAAAAAATGCCTTATACTTCTCGATGCTCCCATCAACAGCTTTCTTTACCATGTAGATCCATCTTGATCCTACAACTAATTTTCCCACCAGCCTTGGAAAAATCTCCCAAGCATTGTTTCTGACAATGGATTCATACTCCTCCACCATGGCATCTACCCATGTGGGCTCCTGCACTGCTTCTTCAAAAGAAGATGGCTTTGTCACGATACACTTGCTCATAAGAGCCATGTATCTAGTAAATCAGTCAGGTGACTATCTCTGTTTGTGTTGTGGTGTAGGGACTCCTACATTCTGTGCCGCATCAAGCTTCAGTCTCTCAGCGTCTGTGGTACTCTTTCTGCCTTGTCTGATGTTTGGTTTTGCATGAGTGGACTCCTCCACTCCATGAATCTCCTCCTATGGCTGATCCACATCTAGAGGCTAATCTTTTGGAACCAGAAGTTCCTCCTCTGCATGCAAGTGTAGCTCCCTCTCAAGCGACAACTTCATGGTTTTCACCTCATTGAATTTTATATCTCGTCGCACCACAGTCATCCGACTGTCTGGAAAATAAACACGATAATTATGGGGTGTTTCTCTGTACCCCACAAATATCCCAACTTCTACAGTTAGCTCCAGCTTCTTCCTGGCATCCTTTGTCACATGAATGTAAACAAATGATCCAAAAATATTCGAATGAGAAATATCAGGCTTCTTACTAGTAAAAGCTTCTTCAGGTACACTCATGCCAAGTACTCTATGAGGACAACGGTTTTGCACATAAACCGCAGTGTTGCATGCTTCCACCCACAAGTGCATCGGTAGGCCTTGGTCATGCAACATTACTCATGAAGCACCCATGATCGTTCTATTCTTCCTCTCTGCGAACCCATTCTGCTGTGGGTTATGAGGTGCTATGAGTTCTCTTTGAATTCCTTCTTTGCTACAGAAGTCTTTGAATTCGCCCGAGATTTATTCACCACCATTATTGCTCCGTAGAGCTTTCACTTGCTTCCCTGACTCCTTCTCCACCAATGCTTTGAACTCACATAACTTTGAGAAAATTTCGCTCTTCTTCTACATGAATAAGATCCAGCATCTATGAGAATATTCATCAAAAAATATAACATAATACCTGTGTTTTGTTGTTGAAGCAACCGAGAAAGGTCCACACACGTCTGTGTGAATTCTCTCCAGGATCACTGAAGCACGGTTCTCCTTCTCATGAAAGGTGGTCTTCACAAACTTACCCATAGTACATCCCTTGCACTGATATAACTACACAAGATTACCTTTGGGAAGTCCAATAGAAATCTGCTGCAAAATCTTCAAGGCGGCATGGTGAAGATGGCCAAATCTCCTGTGCCATAATTCGCCCTCATCCCGACTCACCACTTCTTCTTCTTTGCCCACCATTGCAGCGCATCCATCTACCTCTAGCTTGTAGATATTATTAATTTGAACCCCTATATTCTTGGTTTGACCCGTTGTTTTATGTCGAAGGAAGGCATTTCCCTCACTGAAAACAACATCATAACCTTTGTCTTCCAACGTTGCGACCGAGAACAAGTTCTTCTTCAGACCTAGAACATGCATAACATCCTTCAACGAGAATTGATTACCAGACTCCCTCTCAAAGGTAATGGTCCCAATTCTGATCTATCGACCATCGTCGCCCATATCTATATGCATATGGAGGTCCTTCTCCTCCAAGTCACTAAACAACTCCTTATCTCCCGTCATACGGAAAGACACACCACTATCAAGATACCACACCGATCCCATATAGTTTAAAACCAAGCATGAGATCAAAGAGAAATCAAGTTGAAATTGCAAGGCTAAGGCCTCTCCAGTTGCAAATCCAACAGCCTTCTTGTTATTATTCTTTTGTTGGAAGTTAGTGGCGAAATGCCCATGGTCGTGACAGTGAAAACACTTCACCTTGGACAAATCTTGGTTCTTGCCTTTAGCTTCGGATTTTGAAGGAAATTTAATCCCCTTCCCTTTCCTTGCTTTGGCATCCAAAGCGAAATTCTCTTCATCTTCATTCTTCGATGAAGAGCTATCCCTGGTACCTCGCCTTATCTCCTCCTGCACAAGACCCGACCAAAGTCACTCCCATCCCGGAAGTTTCTCCCATCCATTGACAAAGTCTTCGTAGCTATGCCAACTCTTAGAAAGCCCAAGGAGAGCCAAGCTCACCAAGTCTTCATCATCAAAATTAATCCCCACACTTCCCAGTTCATCCCTACAATGGAAAAACTTCATGAGATATTTTGGAATACTGTCACCCTTCTCCATTTTTATTTTTCTAAGCTTTTCTTTCAGCGCCAACTTCCTCTGGTCGCTGTTGCTTTGGAAAAAATCTGTCAAAGCCTTCCACATTAAGAATGGAGTGGATTTCCCGTGAATTCTGGACACAATATGGTCCTTCAAACCTTCCAACATAATTATTCTTGTCTTTGCTATCTTCTTTTGCCATGCGTCAAGTAATGCAACATCGCTAGATCCTGGCTTAGGAACATCGCTATCAATGAAATCCTTCAGTCCATTATCCTTCAGCACCGCCTCCATCCTATCCTTCCAGGCTATGTAATTCAAGATCCCATCAAGGAAATACTCCAATCGCAACCCATTGAAAGATATTTCAATGTATACTCAACTTCTGCACCAAGAGTTTTTTTTTTTGTAGAAAATTTGAATTGTCCACCAGCACAAACTCAACAATTCTTCACAATTGCAATCTTCAAGAATTAACACTGCTCCGATACCATGTAGAAATTAGTATACACTAAGCATGTATACATCCATATTTCCCTGATCTCACAACATTTGTCTTCTTGCAAAATATAGAATCATTCCACTGCTAATATTTCGCGGAAAATTAATTGCAAACACATGTGAAGCATAAATAAAAACAATCACACATAACACAGTTGTTTAAGGGAGAAAGCCTAAATATGAAAACCCCAACTATCATATATTATGTATCATGGAGATCATGTAACAATCTCATACAAATCTTAGTACATCAAGCTCTCAGTACAATCAATCGTCACACACTAGCATAGAGGAAATCTGCAAATCCATGCACCGATCTCTGCCCTCCTGCTAGCCTGCCTCCACTGCGCAATCCCTACTGAAGAATAAATCTTAATGAATTCCAATTACCCTTCCCTTGACTACGCAATCCTCATTGGCAACTCCAATGTGTGTGTGGTGAAATCAATGCATCACTATAGTCACAAATGATAGTCCATCTTTCCCTTTCACTTATCTCTCCACTGGAACTGACATGCACTGTAGTTAACTGTTGTATTTTTCAGTTGATTAATGAGTTATTATTTGTGAATTAATTGACTAATTAATTCACTCCACTCTCACTAGTGTATCATTCAGTTAGACTAGATACAACTAGCTCAACTATGTCTAACTGAGTTAAACTGAATACAACTCCATGAACTACTCTTCCAACTCTGTCATAACTTTTCCACTTCAGTTCTAACTGAGTCCTCCATGCATGAACCACCATTAAGCCATAGGAATTGCGTAATTCCTTCAACCCACTGATTTGACAAATCTGTGCACTGAAATTAATTGCTCCAAGAGAATAATTTGATGTTTATTGTCGGATTATTATTAAGAGCTAATAATAATCGACACTTCTATTTTTAGATCGACGATCTATCAATAGACTTTGCCCAATATTCTAAAAATAAAATTTCATCTATTTTTCCAACTTGATCAACCATCCACAAATAGAAACCTACAACTTATGAAATATGATCACCGTGTCTAAAAATAGACTTGCACCAAAAATAGCCTGTCAGCCCACTTAGTGAAGGAGACTCTTTTCACTAAGCTCGTCATCTTGTTGAATCTTGACACTCAATTGCACACTCATCATCTACTCGAGCTTCCTCATCTCTTCTGTCAACTATATATTTACCTATTGTTCCCTCTTTGCGTGTAGTCTCTGCCATTTCACTTTCTTCCTCATGGTCCAACCATGTCTCTAGTCTTTCTTGTTTCTCTGCAACAATTCCATCAATAACTCGAGGTGAACTATTATCTCAACTTTCTCCCTCTCATACTCTTCATCAGTAAACTTCTTCCATATGCCATTTTCCTTGGCATCTTCCTTCTTCTTTCTTATGTTGCGGTCTTTCTCAGAACCTCTGAAATGACTATCACCAATCATCTTCTCCTCCTTTGTGAACTTCATCTGTTCACGTGTGGATTTATTTCAATCCACTTTTCAGAAAGCCTTCCTAATTTCCATCAAAAAATACAAGCTCTCTTCCTGCGCTTGACCTCTTGTGATTCTCTGTCTTGGAATCATTTCTGGCAACTCTCTTGCTCCTCTTTGCTGCAAACAACAACTTCAGTAATTCTTGTGTTACAATGACCAACTCTTTGGGTGTCGAGCTTCGTCGATCATGCACCCAGTTACATTCAAACCTTTCACTTGTTTTAAGACTCTTTGACTCCAGATTTGACATCAACTCTTCATCTTGGATGAAAAATACACACTCTTGTACAATAACTCAATGGTTTAACTTGACTCAAGCTATCCAAATTTTCATTTGACCTTAACATCTGATTTGACTTAAAGGCTTGACCCAATAATTACAATAGTGGATATTTTTACTCTAATTCAAGTTATACAATATACCAATGAGCATCCACCCTTAATACATTCTCATGATGTAAAATATTCCTCTTACCAATTCTCTCTCATACTATTCTTATGATAATATCATAAGTCACTAATTACATCATCTCCCTTTATCACTTCACATGACACTTAAGCCTCTAAATCGAAATGCACTCCACTTTTCCAAAGATTTATTTTATGATGAAAATAAAATAATCCATTTAATTTTCAACATTTAAAATATCTCTTTGAAATGAATTTTCATACCTTATGCTCCCTTCAATAAACCTTTTCTTTGCAATTTCAATTCTCCGGATTTCATTCTTATATGTCGTTCTTATCACTATGAATATTTGCATTCCCTTCAAACCATAACCTTTTCAACACGCTCATCCTCTTAACATAGACATTTTTCCTGTACTTCCATGCATCTCCTTCTTGCAGTGATGGTTCTCATGCAACACCGTCTCTCTTCAGTGTACAAACCAATTCCTTCATAGGAATTTTCCAAAACTTCCTTTTAACATGGTGGCATCAACATATTTCTCCGAAGGCAATAAACACAACCGTGCTCGAACCATATTTGCACATCAATTTCTGAGATGTATTTCAATTCCAAAACTTTTGGATTTATTTCACTCTTTCATAAAATTTACAAAAAACTTAACTTCCCAAATATGGCAAGGGAAATTTAATCATCCAAATTTTAAAAGTACTGATAAGGCTACCCGCAAACGTTGTTTTCTTCCATATCAATCAATAAACAAGGTTTTATAAACCGCGCACCAACATCCCACAGAATCTGTGCTTGTATTGGTATTACACTTGTTTCAACGTTCCATGTTGGTCCATTACCAACTACCAGCATTTGCAGCCACAACACTTGCTCTCGAATGTTGCCAACAGATCTCAATCAGCAAGGTCAAAACACTTCTTCAACAGTTCATTTTTCTTCATAATTTGCAGGTATTGTGAGCATGTCACTTTAAAATTCTCACAGAAAGCATAACATAATTCACAGGCAACAATACCGTTTTTGCTTGTTTGATTTAGCCCTCAACCTCAACAATCGATTACAACTTCACACCCAATGAAACTATGCATACCTTGGTAAATGGATAAATGTGTGCAACAGATATACTACATTTATTTCATTCTTAATCTGATTTCTCATACCATCGTGCTCAAAACAAATTATGCAAACAATGTATTTGCCTTACCACTTAAAAGCTACATGAAAATCAATTCTGGTTTTGTAACTCTTTTCTACCATTTCACTGGATAACAAGTACCAGTCTTAGAAAATTCCATGTTTAGACTTATGCTGCACACAATTCCAGTACACATTCTCCACAAAGCCTCTCTTACATGCTTCCATGGATCTTCACACAACACTTACCCAATGTCGTGAACTCAACAATACTTCACAAATCTCGAGTCTTCAATAGGGGTCTTCCACGCTTTCTGAAAAAAATATTTCAATGCAAATCTGTAAAAAATACTTCAACGCCTTAAAAGAGCCAAGTCGACTTGAAAGAGGGAGCCACAAACATATGGCTTTTTTAATGTTCATCATGTATTACTGGATGCTCTTTTTCTTGGTTCAGTCAACTAATGTGCGCGTTAATATCCAATGGAGTAAAACATTATATCAATCGTAGAACCAAAGTTTAAACTCTCCACATGTTATGGATTCCATCATTCCTTCGTTTGTCTCACAAATATCTCACACAGATATTATAATACAAGACTACAATTTAAATTGGCCGAAATCTGAATCACAACTTTGGCTCTTTTGATGCGCAACTCTGATTTTTTTTTTTTAAACCACATAAAACATCAAGACTGCGACCTATACCGACCAAGATCTATATCTCTAATATCTAATTTACATCTTAATCTTCACACTCTATCAATGTAATGGAATTCTGAGGAAATTCACAACATGAGAATGAATGCAATTATTTCCACACAAGAAATGGTTTCTAAGGAACGTTACACCATACTTATAAAATTTCTAATGCAATTATTAATTCCAAAGAAACATCTAGCTTGTTGGGCTGCTAACACAGTTACGAACTTGGAATGGGCATCATATTTATATGACTACTAACGTAGTTATGAATTCCATGTCACACTATCCACATACTACAACTCCACGGTGCCATCATCATGGATTTAACGCAATTTCATAGTCAGGCCTGCACGTCGACCCGGTTTGCAACCTTCAATTCTCATTTTTCCAAGGCCTGTACGTCGACCTGGTTTCCTATTTTCCTTTACAACATCTTCTCTGCATTCCACAATGCCGCATTCAATGTTCGACTGCCTCTGCATTCAGTCTACAGCATTGGATTGTCTCCTTCGTTGGTTGGTCGCTTCCTACACTGAATTTAGTTTTTATCCAGACTTCACCATTGACGCGGTTCTCGTTGCTCATACTTTCCTGCAATTAACACACTCGTCTAGGCATATATGTATGATATAATGCAGATTCAAAATAAAACGTACAACAGGCAGCTTTTTGGCTCTGATACCAAATGATGCAGAGATTCTGCAAACATCAGACATTGCGCATACAACAGATTGCATTGTCCCTTTTACATGAAACCCTCAACCAATTTCCTCATTATAATATTTATAAAAATTACTTAGAATCAACTCAAAACCATATATGAAGAGAGAAGCCAAATAATAACTAAAATACTTGCATAAAATACATTAGAAATTTATAAATGCAAACCCTTCTTTGGCCGAATATAACAATTGTTGGCCTCTCAGCTCTCGCCCCCTTTACATAATTTCTCAAACCATTCCTCTCTATCTCCATGTGTCTCTCTCCATCCTCCATCCTCACACAAGCTTCATATTTATACATAATTATGGATTAATTTGAATCCATGATTTCCTCCACACAAATATCAACCAAATCCTAAAATATCTTTATCCCTTCTTTGACTCAACTCAGTTCCATTTAAGGAATTTACAATCCCTAAAATATCTACCCAAACAAATTCCACTCATATCCTGAATTTATTAAGAGAATATTTACAATAAACCTCACACTTAGATATTTATCTCAATTTATTAAAAATGAGCATAATAATTTATAAAATAATTAAAAACACATCACCCCCTAATTACACAATATTTTAATGAAAATCAAGCAGGATGCTCCTGCATCAAATGCCCTGGTGGAACTCATGCAATGTATGTACAGACAGTGCAACAAGGTTAAGCCTTGTGTTTTGTCAATGCACCACCTACTTAGGTGCTCCGTGATATCAAAACATAATGTGTCTGCAGGTATCGACACCACGTTGGTATTAGTTGTAATGGCTATTTCGTGCTCTGTCGGTCTTACACGTGCTAGTTCCCTGCTCGCTTGATCCGCGGTCGCTTGAAGCCCACCCGCTTGACTCATGCTCACATCTATTCCACTCGTCTAGCCCTGTAAACCCTTTAGGCCCTTATGTACCTTTTCCAATACCTTATTGTACCAGTCTTCAATGTTGTCCCATAGATGCTTGGTGACTTACCGAACAATGTCTCCTGTCTCATCGAGGTCCCCCTCAGTGAGTACCAGTGCTTCCGAGCCGATGGAACTACTGGACTTCATTTTCTTCCACGTTTCGTCACTATGTGGCTATCATCTTTTAGTAACAAAAGGGGAGGGGGGGTCGAACGGATCCATAATTATACCATTGTCGTGATCATCACCCCCTCCTATTTTTGGAACCTTCGTCTTTGTCTCAACCTCTACTTCGGTCTTTGTATTAGTCATGAATGTGAATTTCTTTTGTAGCCTCCTAGTATCCTTCTTTCCTGTATGTGTAGTGGATTTCACGCCACTTTTCCCTACTTTCACCGTCTCCGCACCTTCAGTGGGTGGATTTAGAAAATCACTCGGCCATTCACTGACTATGGCTACCACATCTTCCCCTGTCACCAGGTAGGACAGCTCATACCAGACCCCAACAAGGTCCTTCTTCACCCAAATGTGTACATGGTGGAAATATTCTTTGAATTCTATGACCTACTGATATTATTTCAAAATAATTAGTGATAGTAAGGGCTTTTGGATGATCACTGTGTGTAGACTCATCTTGCACCCGACCCAAAATATTTTTTTTGCCATCACCTGGGTCATCTCTTTTTAATGCCACAGAGAGGCATACCATGCAGCCTCACAGATATCTGGGTTCGCATAGGAGAACTGTGACTCATCGAGTTCCTTCCATGCCATTAATACTATTAAGATAAAGAGCCACGCATAGTGTAATTGCTTGCCTTCCTCTTGAGCTTCACTATAGTCAACTAATAATTCGTTGCATAGGTATCATGCCCGATTATATACAACACATTTGTTTGCACTCTGAAGACACCATCGGTCTGGAAACATCCTTTGTGCGGCACTTCCGCATGATTTTTCATTCCAAAATATGCGTGGAAAAGTGTATCGGTCTATCCGTGATGGATTTAATCGAGTAATCCCTACTTCCTTTCGTCATATCGTAATCTTGCTTCATTTAGTCTGCCAACTTGTTGTCCTGATCCTTGCCCACAAATGCATCTGTGGGGTCCAAGCCGAGACAAGGAAGTGTCGTGATATTCCTTATCAACATTGCATCAATAGGGATCTTCTTCCCCAATCTCTAATATTCCAAAATTAGCATACAGCTAATTGGAATATTGATTTTTGTTTTTATCACCTAGCAGTTGAATAAATGGGTAAGGAGGCCCATGCATAATAAAAATATGAATAAAATCCCTCATAATGTGAAAATGGATCATCATAGGAGCTGGATTTCACACCCTCATGTGTGAAAAGGAGCATTTGCATGTGGACAAGGTCAAGTTTGACCAAGTCAACAGTGCTGGGATAGGAGGTGGAGATCACCTTTAGAGACAACGCAAAGATAGTGGGAGGAATATTCCTTGGTGGAGGAAACCCTAATGAGTGGGACCCAAGGTGAGAGGGATTCCATTTGTATAAAAGGAGGGCAAGGTGGACATATGAGGACATAAAATGGATTATTGAATTTGTGGTCTATATGACTTTGTGCTTTCTTCCACTGTTTAGTTGAGATTGTTGTGTTGCTTAGCACAAGGAATTCCTATTTAGGAATTCCTTCTCCTTTCAAGAGAGGCCTCTTGAGGTATCTTGTACTTCATTTATCCACATCCAGGCTCAAGGCCAAGTCACCTCCTTCAGCTTCATCGTTATTTATGCAGTAGTATAACGTTGTGTTGCAGGGTGTTGCAGTGGAGGTTTCACAATACCACTTCTGGAGCTTATTTTTTAGAGGAAGAAGAATTATTTCCCTTGGGAGATCAATAAGGAAACCTTTGGAGAAGATTTCATATCTTGGCACTTGGCCAACTCAGTTTCTATCTCCTACAGCGCAGTTCCTCTCCTTGACTGTGTTATTTTCGGTGAGTATTTGCAGTGAGGGTTTGCAGTGTTTGTTGGAGGGTGAGATCTTCAATTTTAGGATCATCATTTCACTTGGAAGATCCATTGGAGGAGGTATATTTATCTGGTGCAACATCTTCAGCCATCTCCATCCAATTCTTAAGTTGCAGCTGCTATTCAGTCCTAGGACTTCAACTCCGGCATTTTTTCCATTTTGCATATTTCAGGAAATCCTTCTAGGATTCTCTTGGAATTGTGTTTGGGAGATTAGATCTACACTCCCAACATTGTATCAGTTGTATATTTCCATATCTATGTATTGGCATATTCCAGTAGCAATTGCCTCTAATAAAACTACGTTGTCACAGCCTTGGACACTTTTTTGTGTAGTAGTGATCTTATATTTTATGTACATGTTTCTTGAGGTTGATTTTTCCTATCTCGAGTAACTCTTTCCTGAAGATCTTTTATCTATTTGTTGCTATAATAATAATAATATGGATATATTTTCTTCTCACATTTCATGAGTTGATTTATCACTGCTATTTCCATTATTGTGTTCATGTATTTCTACATCCCCTTTTTGGAATATTACAGTGGTATCAGAGCATAATCTTGGCTCAGCCTGTGGAATCTCAGCCATTATGCTATCAAGAAGATAGAATAAGAAGTGAAAGATCAGAGTGATGGAAATAATGATCTTTCTCTCATCTCTTTTCAGAAGCAGGAAGGACCTCGATAAGGAGGTCAAGCAAAGAAGAGAAGAAAGAAGAAGTGGGACTATTCCCTCTCCTTTTGAAAAATAGGACAAATTGCATAGAGATGGAGGACACTTGGATCATGAGATTCTAAGTGAATACCTTGCTGAGTACAAATCTAAACCTAGAGCCTTCAAGGAAACTCTAGCTTTACCACAGTACATTCAGTTGGAGGAAGAAATGAAACCTTGCAGCACAAGGAGAATCAAGGGCAATAGGTTTTGATTGTCTACTTTTGATGGATCATCTACAGCAAGGGCTTGGGCAAGAAAACTTGATGCATTCTTCCTACTACATCCAATGGTATAAATAGAGGTTGTGGAGATTTCAGCACTACACCTTGAGGGTGAAGCAAACACTTGGTGGTTCAGCCATTTGAGCCATGAAGGAGTGACTACTCTTGCTGAGTTTACTCAAAGGTTGATAAGGAAATTTGGCAAAGAGAAATCAGAGGAGGAGAAGCCCTCACCACCATTGGGAGGGGCATGTACCAGTGCTGCTACAACTATGGAGGATCAGCCTTCATCTTCAGCAATTGGGGGAGCCAACACATTGCAGGAAGGAAATCTTGTATCCCTACAAGATGTTCCCAAATTTCACCAAGGTATGCCTAAGTTTCCACTTCCTATTATTTCAGAAAATCTTATGGAGTTATGTATACCATTGCATACTGCTAATGTAGAGCAACAAAATTGCACTGCGTTGTGCAACCTTGACTTGTTCAAGGAAGGGATGAACCACCATCCTCATGAGCCTTTGTTGAGTTTCACACAACACTTGAGGAGGGGGTGTGAACTTTTGGAGGATAAGATGAACCTTGTCCAAAACACTCCTATACAAAACCATATGTTCATCTTTGAGTTGGATTATGAGACAGCCACTACATCATTGGAGAGATTAACAACGCTGTCAATAAGCAGTAGTGACGAGGTTTTTATTCCAACACACTTTGATACCTATGGGTTCAAGAGGGTCATTGGTGTGAGATCTTCTCTAGGAGATCTCCAAGGAGTTGCATTTCAACAGCCCATGAAATGAAAAAGGAGAAATCTGATTTGGGAGGATCGTAGTCTTCATTGGGAGAGTACCAAGGAAGAGCAGGATGGAAGGAACCTAAATGTGGATGGATGGGTAAGGATGGTGAGCAAGAAGCTGGAAAGCTACTTGAAAATCTATGATACTGGGCAGCAAGAGGCTTGGTTGCGTTGGCTACTCTTGAAAGAGTTTGGCCATCATGTGACATATCCTCTTTCAAAGGGTATGTGGGTCGAGGAAGTTTGGCAAGATACTTGCATCAGAGGGTAGCAAGGAGTATGGATGCATTGTGTTGATATGACATTCTTCATATCACTCATTATGTTTTCATCACATGATTTATATGATGGAGGTATGAGGATGCAGCAAAAACTTTTGTTTCTTTGGTTGTTCTTGGGAGAGCAGGGGCATATTTTCTCTCAAACCTTGCATGATGTTGTAGGAGTAGAATATGGCACTATCATGGTGCAAAGAGGCTACTCCTTAGCCTTGGATGATCAGGAGTTACTTCCACTTTGGAAGGAACCTCTTATATATAGCAGCATTGTGGGAGACATCTTTGACAAGGAGCATGTCAAAGAACAGAGCTATGAGTTGGCAGGAGCCTATTTGCGTAGGCCAACAGCGCTATCACTTTGGAGCTTTGGCTTATTGATGGAGTGTTCCCAGGATCACTTCATATTTGATGCACTTGGTGGACAAGGAGGAGGTGAGAGTGATGGAGTAGTGGATGGAGACATATATTACTATGATATGTTCTTCTTGACTTGGATTTCCAAGCATAAGGAGAAGGATCCTCATGCAGCATATGATTCATTTCTCTTCATGAGAGTATGTCATACCACCATGGAGGGCTTATTCATGGATCCTATCATCATCTTACTTTTATTACATCGTGATAACTTTGCTTTTGCATCTATTGATTACCTAACACAATATTTGCATGCTCTTACCATTTCTATGCAGTGCATTGCTCCACAAGAGGGCAAGCTTCTCTTTGGGCTCCATGGTCAATTCTGGGCCAAATTATATGATGGAGACAGCCATCTTTTGTCTGGCCTTGGGCAAGTGCTTCTTTATTTCTTTTATGCTCAGTTGGTACAATTATCCATTTACTATTCACTAGTATATGTGATGACACATACAACTAGCAATTTGTTAAGAAACAACTTGCCATGTTATTTTCTGAAACAGCAAATAGGAAAATTGTGTTGTGACCACTTGGGAAATTTTTGGTACCTTCCAGCACCACATGAAACCTTCAATACTTCCCTCATTAATATTCTAATCATGATTTCATTTGAGAATGTTTTTCTTATTTTTATTTGGAGCATGATTGGGGGAGAGACACATTGGTTGGATGTGTCCTTGGGGGAAGAGATTTCCCACACTTTTTTCATTACATGTTCCAAAGGGAGCATGAGAGATGATATGGCCACTACAGTAAGACACTTGTTTTTCCATGATGTGGGTCATAGGATTGATTGGATGCCATATGGTGATGATTTTCTATCCATCACATATGGGATAGTTTGGGCCAGCTTCATTCACAACGTTGGAGAGGAGATCTTTGGAGATCTAGTCTTCTTCTTGCCACTTGAGGGAAACCTTATTGCAGCAAAAATTCAGCAGACACTCTACACTTATCATAAATGGAAAGGAGGATGGTGTGGGGTAGGCTATTTTGTCTAACATGATCAAATTTTCATCCCACCTACATTGCAGGAGCACAAGGTGGAGGAGGATTTGCATGAGTTTCCATGTTGGGAGGTCACTCATTTTGTATGGATGATAGCTTGGGGATGGAGGATCCACATGGTAATGATGATTCCCAATACATTTAAAATCCCATACCTCAAAGGGGCCTCTGGACAGCACCTTATTTCCTCCTTGAGTACTCTACTTGTTCATGATCATAGATGTTCAGCTAGCTTGCATGCTTGGGAGGGGAAATATGGAGATTTATTGATGAGATAGCATCTCATTACTTGGATTATTATATCATATGTGGATGCTACAGTAGGAGGAGGGGAGACTTCTGAGTTCTATCCTTGCATTTGCTTGAGGTCAAGCAACATTTGGGAGGGGAGGACTGTAATATTCCAAAATTAGCATACAACTAATTGGAATATTGATTTTTGTTTTTATCACCTAGTAGTTGAATAAATGGGTAAGGAGTTCGATGCATAATAAAAATATAAATAAAATCCCCCATAATGTGAAAAGGGATCATCATAGGAGCATTTTCATGTGGACAAGTTCAAGTTTGACCAAATCAACAGCGCTGGGATAGGAGGTGGAGATAATCTTTAGAGATAGTGCAAATATAGTGGGAGGAATATTCCTTGGTGGAGGAAACCCTAATGAGTGGGACCCAAGGTGAGAGGGCTTCCATTTGTATAAAAGGAGGGCAAGGCATACATATGAGGACATGAAATGGATTATTGAATTTGTGGTCTATATGACTTTGTGCTTTCTTCAACTGTATAGTTGAGATTGTTGTGTTGCTTAGCACAAGGCATTCATGTTTATGAAATCCTTCTCCTTTCAACAGAGGCCTATTGAGGGATCTTGTACTTCATTTCTCCACATCTAGGCTCAAGGCCAAGCCACCTCCTTCAGCGACAACATTATTTCTGCAGTAGTATAACGTTGTGTTGTAGGGTGTTGCAGTGGAGGTTTCACAACACCACTTCCGGAGCTTATTTTTCAGGGGAGGAAGCTTTATTTCCTTTAGGAGATCAATAAGGAAGCCTTTGGAGGATATTTAATATCTTGGCACCTGGCCAACTTAGTTTATATCTCCTACAGTGCATTCCCTCTCCTTGACTACGTTATTTTCAGTGAGGGTTTGTAGTGTTTGTTGGAGGGTGATATCTTCAGTGTTAGGATTAGCCTTTCACTTGGAAGATCCATTGGAGGAGGTCTATTTATCTGGTGCAGCATCTTCAGCCATCTCCATCTATTCCTTGAGTTGTAGCTGCTATTCAGTCCTAGGACTGCATCTCCGGCATTTTTTCCATTTTGCATATTTCAGGAAATCCTTCCAGGATTGGCTTGGAATTGTGTTTGGGAGCTTATATCTACACTCCCAACATTGTATGAGTTGTATATTTCCATATCTATGTATTGTGTATCTATTTTCTGCTATAATACTAATAATATGGCTATATGTTCTTCTCACATTTCATGAGTTGATTTATCACTGTTATTTCCATTATTATGTTCCTGTATTATTGCATCCCCATTTTTGGATATTACACAATCTTAAGTAGTCATCGTCCACCAGGGCCAGTAGTTGGCACACAAAAATTGTATTGATGATGCTCCTCCCAAAGTGAGAAAGATATAACATGTTCAGTAGCCCTACATTCTAGATATAGCCATCGACTTCATTGGTTCTAATCTTGTTACTTCGGTAGCTTCATAGTAGGTGGAGCGCAGATACCATCTTGGCTCAAACTTCAGGTATTTTTTGTGTTCTTTAAAATCCCAATCCTCCATGCCTAGTTGGGCTCTTTTTCCCAAAAAATCCCCCTCAACTAGCACTTCATCTGGCAGGAATGGTGTTAAAATATTGTATTTGGTTGCGTCCATATCCTTGGTAGGCTTCACAGTTGTCGATTTTCATGGAAGAATATATGGGGACAACCTAGAGATAGGTTCTACCTCCTATGCATCAATGTTTTTTATTTCTTCTGGCGTGATTTATTCTTAGTCTGAATCTTCTACCTCAACATCCTGCTTTTTTCGATATTGGGTCGACTCATTCCTCTACTGCTTTGGAATGTTCTTCCGGGGTGACATTCTCATCACCGACTTCGGAGTCGCGCCCACAGTGGCCTACTTCCTTGGTGACCTCGGTTGTGTGACAATCATTGGGGGTGTAGTCATCATTGCATTTGCTAGACCTAGCTGGATTGTGTACCCTAGCCCTACTCTGATCAATTCCTCTTTAAAAGCTTCAAATTCATATTTCAACATGCAGTGGATCGCTCAACACTCTTGTAGGAAAAAAATCTCAATTCTAATACTTAGAGCACAAAGTGCCTGAATTTGGAGCGGAATGTATGATTTATAGAAAAAATCAAATTCAAACAGCATGATCTCCTTCGAATATGCTTCATAAATGAAAATTTCATGGCAGATCCACCCAGATATGCTCATTAAATGTATCTCGCCCACTCCGTATAATGGCCAATTCCTTGTCAAATCAATTGTTCATGTTCCAACGACCACTTTTTGGATGAACTTCGTCTGACTCATCCCTTTGGAAAATTCCTACCTCCCTCAGCGAAATTTCCTCCTATTGCACCAACGTCCTACATACCACTCAATGCTTCTACTTCGATGAAGTGCTCCTCGACATAGCAGTTCATAGTCCGATACTCTCTTTCAACTTTGTGGTGCATTGAGACTGTTGTCCAACCATATAGTCATTTCGAACCCCTAAGGGCAGAGTTGTCCCTGTATAACTTCAATCGGCTACCATTAATACGTCCAGGGAACAACTCTCCATTCATCTTCTCGAGCTAAACTGTGCCCCCCTCCTAGACATTCCTGAGAATGTAAGGTCCCAACTAGTACATTTGCAGCTTTCCTGGAAACTTTGCGAACTTGTTGTCATACAAAATAACTAGGTCCCTATTCTTGAATGTCTTATCCTTAATATGTTGGTCATGCCAGGCATTTTCCCTCTCCCTCCGTACTTGTTGGTGAAATCCAATGATGAAACTATCCTCCTCCAGCGTGAGCAGTTTCTCCAATCTCTGCTCCATAATTTCGTTGTTTTCCATATTCATAACTGCTGCGATGCGAAGACTAGGCATAATGTATTACACCAGCATCATTGCTTCCTATTTGTACACTAATCTGAATGAAGCCTGACTCGTCAACTTCTTACAAGTGGGCCTGAATGCTAGAAATGAACGAAGTGATCTGTTTGTTATTCTGGATGAGCATTTGAACCTTTTCCTCCTCCATCTCTACCTCATACTTTGGTTTTATTTCCTAGTTCACGGGATGCCCCATTGTATTCAATTAACTAATCATGCATGGAAGTAATGGATGATTGTACAACCCTAATAGTTTTGACATAATATTTAAATTTCTACTGCAAGTTGTGCAAGTGGAAAAATTCCTTATGCACGATACAAATCTCCTCATAAATATTCTGCATGGTCTCCCCCAGTGTCGATACTTCATCGTGTATCATTTCCTTTAATTCTTCCAAATGGACTGTCATCCCTGTTGACGTTGCACACATTCGTCAAAGCATTCTCCAGAATTTTGTTAAAGGATTCCACCGTCCCATTCACCTGAGGGTAATATGGCATACTCTTTTGGTGATGCATTCAGAACTCCGCAATTAACTCTTCAATAGTTATTTTCAAGAAATGTGTACCCTTGTCACTCATCAAGATCCTTGGGAAACCAAACCTCAACAAAATATGTTCAAAAATAAACTTCGTCGTTATATTTGCACTACAATTTTTCACCGGTTGTATCTCAACCCATATAGTGAGGTAATATGTCGTATTAATAATGTAACGCACACATGTTTTCCTCCCAAGTGGATCAATCGATCCCACAAAGTCAATCACCCATGCCAGAAAAGTAACTTTAGGGTGGAGAGTCATTTCATCCCTTGGCGAAGGTCTACAAGTCCTCTAACAAACATCGCAAGTGCTGCAATACTCCTTCGAATCTTTATGCACCATGGGCCACCAAATTCCATCTCGTAGAATCTTCTGTATAGTGGCCTTTCCTACGTATTGACCTTTAGCAACTCCACCATGTGCTTCAACCAAAATATTGTGTGGTTCATGCTCAGGAACATATCTTCGCAAGATCTCGTCAACCCCCATATTATATAGATGTCATGTGATCAAAGTAAATTCTATTGCCTTTACTACCAGCTCTTTCTTCTGCTGCGTAGTGTACTTTGCATGTGCGACTCCTATACTCAAAAAATGAATGATATCAAAAAAATGCTCATCTGCAACCCGAATAGCGGACAATTGTGCATCGGTTAATCCTTCCTCAATATTCACTGTCTCTTCGCCTGTATCAATCCTAGAAAAATGATTTGGTCTTGCATTCAACCGACCTGGCTTGACTATCACTTCAAATTCATACTCTTGGAACAGCAATATCCATTGACAAATATCCCCCCCCCCCAACACAAGCTTGTTGACCAAGTATTTTAAAGTAGAGTGATCCATGAAAATTTTTAAGTGTGCACCTAATAGATAGTGTCTGAATTTATGTAGCGCATATACCATTTCCAGTCCTTCGCACTCTGTGGTGGATTAGTTCCTCTCCACCTTAGACAACCTCCTGCTTGCAAAGGCTATAGGGTGTTCAATATATCCATCTCCAGGTTGCGCTAACACAACTCCCAAAGCTATACAGGATGCATCGACATGTTCTTCCAGTCGAGAAACACTAGAATTGGTGCAGTCACCATATTTTCCTTTAGCACATCGAGACTCTTTTGAAAATCATCATCTCAACATAACTTGACATATTCCTTCAATAGTTTCTCCATCGAAGCAGTGATCTACATGTCGGCATTGATGAATTTCCTATAATAGCATGTATGTCCAAGCATCATGTGTAGTTTCTTCACATTTGTCGGAGGCTCCAAATTGATAATGACATCGATATTTGTAGGGTATACCATCAATCCCTATTTGCAGACAATGTGTCCCAAGTACCATATGGCATGAATAAAATACACTTCTTCAGGTTCAAGGATATTTGGTACTTCCTGCAGGTGTACAACATTAGACGGAGACTATAAACGTATTTCTTGAGCAATCTAAAGACTGTCCAGTCATTAAAACACACCTCCAGAAATTTGTGGATATATTCTTTAAATGTTGCGACGACGAATCTGGAAAATATGGTTGGAGCGTTCTTTAATCCAAATGACATGACTATGTACTAAAATGATCCCCATTCAGTAACGAAGGTTGTCTTGCTCCTATCTTTCGGCGCTATCCTGTTCTGATGGTACCCTGAGAATCCGTCAGTAAATGAGTGGGCTTCCTGCCCTCCAACATTCTTCAAAATGTTTGCAGTGAACAAAGTCGGAAAGGGATCATGGACACATGCATCATTCAACTTTTTGAGAAAAACACACATCCTTATTTCTCCCTTAGTTTTCTTTTCCTAGACCACCATAGGGCTAACCCACTCGGCTTCCTCAACTGGTTCAATGATGCCAGTGCTAAGAATCTTCTCTAATTCTTCCTATACCTTTTCTTAGTATTTTGGGTTTACTTGATATGGGCACTGCTTGACCAGCTTCGCATCAGGCTTCAAAGGGATTTGCATAACTCCTAAATCTCTTATAGCTTCGCATCAGGCTTCAAAGTGATTTGCATAACTCTTAAATCTCTTATAATGCCTTTCAACTCTAATAACTTCGTTGGGAGAAAATCATGGTATTCATGCAGCAATTCAGTGACCTTGTTCATCTTTTCATCGTCCCAATAGTCCTTGATATTCATGAACTTGGGCTTCCCTTCTGAGCCTATGTTGACTTGTTGAGTCTTGACAAGTTGTGCTATGTCTGGAATCTCTACTTCAAGACCTGCAACCTCACATTTCCCTTTTGACTTGGGAATATTAACATTACGCGGATCCTTCTCACCTTCTTTTGTAGTCAGATTGTAACATTCTCGAGCTTGTTCCAACTGCGCAACCTAGTCAAGCTATTCTGAAACCCTTCGCTCAGTGTTAATTCTGAATATCCCCATTCTGACTTCTTGCAGAGCATCATTAATACAATCCCAATCATCATCGAAGTTATAATTCAATAAGAAACCTTCTGTCGTCTCATACCAATATGTGGTGCCATGGTGCAACTCTGTTTCAAGGTACCACTGTTTAGGTATCGTATCCATCATATAAGGGCAAGTCACATACCTATGATTTGATGCGGTGAAGTGACTTGGTAACTTTGTTACACCACTTAGTAGATACTTCATGCAAGCAGTTCTACCAATGGTCCAATTCTTCATTAGAGTCTGAAACACATCAACTATCGCGCTCCCAAATTATTCTACCATCAGCGGTAGCATTAATCCTGTCCTCATCCTGCACAGTAATCTTATATATCTAATCAATATCACCATATTCATGTTGGATTGGTTTTGTGTATCATGCTCCTTCAGATGGGTCTAAATGTACAACAACCCTTGTTCCATTCTTTTCAAACACCATCTGTTTATTTTTCAGATTGATTATAGCATCCATGTCATAAGCCCAATAAAACCTAAGCAACATAGAATACAGATTTATATCATCAAAAATCTCAATAAATTCGAAATCGTACAATAAGGCTTGCACCATCAATATTTATGCTAATGCCACGCAATCGACCCATAGGAATGATTTTATGTTGGTTTTCCATTCTTAGCTGAATCAGTGACCATTGCAGCTTAGGTCTCCCCATTCATTCCCATGTCTGTTTTGGAAAAAAATTGGCATCAGATCCAAGATCAAGGATGACTTGGTCCATTTCTATCCCCGATATGCATAGTTAACCCCATTTCTCTGCCATTTCTCCTCTTATTTTTGTAGATCTTATTTACTGTGCTTTGTTCAAGTCGTGTCTCCTCTTTTCCAGCGCAGTTTTCTATCAGTTCCTGCAACCCTTCCATAGCTTTATGATCCCTTATAAACTTCATACATGTCTGTAAGAAGTACTTTAGAATAGATGGATCAACTTCCTTTGTTTCAATAATCTCCTCAGGTTTATTCATCGGCGGAATCAACTGTCTCTTCACGGATGATGTCGAGGCTCTAGGATTCATAAAATTCTTCTTTTCTTCCATGAATTTTTCTTTCTCGTGTTGTATATTGAACCCAAAATTCTTGTCTTCATCTTTCTGGACCCATGTATCATCCATCGCCCTCTTTCCTTCCACGCGGTCTTCCCTAGTATTTATAATATTTCGTGTTACTATCTTAACACTTGGATCTTCCTCACGCGGTTCATCTCTCATCATATGTGTGTTTTAAGCCGGCTGTTGGTTGTGCTTTTCCTACATTTTAGCCAATAATGTGGGACAATATTCAATTTCATGATCAAATGTACGACAATACTTACAAAAAATTGCAGCAGGATTCTGACAATCCCTAGAAAAACACCTAGGATTACCGCAATTGTAACATATGATCTAGCCTCATCCACGTCCAACGCCTCCTCCTCGGCCTTGGAAAACTCTGCACGTTTTTGGTGAACCCAAATATTTGCAACCCTCTACTTGCATTATGTATGCACCAGAACTCATTTGCATTATTAGATCATAGTTTCGACTATGCTTTTCATCATGTCCCACCGAACTGTAGTAATTACAGAACAATTTCTTTGGTGATCGGATATACTTTTGTAGTAGATGACAGTAATTTTTGGAGTGATGGCTTGCAACTTCGCATATTCTACACCATAAATTTGGCCCCATACTTGGTCCAGTACTTGGTCTAGGTTTCAATGGACTCGGCATCCTAGCACCCAAGTAATCTCGATAAACAGGGAATTGATCTCTATAGTGACCCTCCACTTTTCACTTGATACACCAAACTTCTGACCGCATATCACCATACCTCCTTTCCCTTCTTCAAATATTGGAGCTCCATATGCAAGCTTGGATCTATTGAACCCATGTGTTGGTATCATCTACTGGAAAGGCCTCTAGTTTCATCGCAATTTTCGGCACTTCAGCTTGGGTTGCGATCTTCTGTTGAGATAATGGAAATCAGAGATGAGGAAACAACGCAGCAATAAACCATTCCTTATGCTAATCATCAAGGATATAAAATTTGATTTGGATTATTAGTGTCTTAAATATTTGATCAACCTCCCACACAGCTTCAGTGGCCAATTGCTTGATCTCTTTGATCTTCGTAATACATTGGGACTATGACTTGGGTTTCTTAAACTTAGCATTCAATGCAGCCTTTTTCTGGGCCAACATGGCATTTTGGTTCATCGAGGAGTACTGCATATACCAAGACAATGCTCTGTCCTACAACAATGTGACCAACTATGCTTTCTTCATATTCTCATCAGTGATATTCTATGATCTCCATATCGCTTCTGCAACAAAACAGAATTTTTCGAGATCATCTGATCCTTTGAAAACAGGAATATTGGGTGCTTGATCCATGGTAAATGGGGCAGGTGGAGGTGGATGTGGAGGAACAGTATGGGGATGGGTTATGATGGGAGTAGATGGTTGTGGAATTCCAACAACGCTCCGATGATCTCCAAACTTTATCGACACACTTTTAGGTGTAACGGGGTTTCTTTCTCCTTCTTCGCTTTTAGACCCAAACAGTGGACTATACTGAGATTCAACATAGTTATCCCGATCTACCCTAAATATTTTACCTCGTCGCGTAGTTTCAGTTTCTCTTCCACCAAAAATCAATTTGATTTCATCTGTAGTACATCCTTTTTCACACAATAGCATCTTAATTAAAATCGTTAATGAGTTCAAGTACTTACCTCACGGGCCTTTGAAAATTTTGCGCTCTGCTTCGCTATAGGATACAGATGTGTTGATCACAAACTCAATAATAAATCTTCCAAGGATATTATCAATCCAATAATCAACAGCCCTCGCAATATTGTTATTAGTTTCCCTTAGTTTCTTGATCACCTCAGGAGTCCACACAGTAGGGTTATCGTTCTTGAAAGAGGTCTTTTTCTCAAATAATCTTGATAACCACTCGTACAACTCACTATAAAATGAGGAGAAAAATATCTTGTGTTGATCTATAAATATGTATGTCTGCAAACATTTTTCAATAGATAGGTGCAAATTATTTTTTCTTAAGCTGCAAATTCACGTTCATTTAGATCTACCCTATCTTGAATCTCTTTCCTAGATGGATGCCACATCCACATATCCCTCAATCATATCCTAGTCCCAGAAACAGAACCATTTTTTGGCTTGATGGGGCCTAGACCCAGGTTTAGATATGCTTACACGAACCAACAAAACCCACTATTATCAGCCCGTTTGGCAACGATTTGTTGCACAGACCGAAGTCTCACCCGAGGCAATACAGGGGGATGCTAGAACCAGGTTTTTGCATCTAGAGGGACAAGGGAGTGTGGCTTTAGGGATTATCTTTATTTTTGTACTTGACAGAGCTCTGCATAGAAAATATATGAATTACACGGTCGCGGTTCAACACTTCTATTGAACTAGCTTGTAGACTGTGCGATTATACTTTAAAATCATAAAAAAAGCATAAATAACCATTAGCATGACGTCGCGATGCAATTATATATTAGAACCCTTACTTAGCACAGATAACAGAAAACATAAGTAAAGCAAACACATAAACTCAAAACACAAATTTTTCTTCACAAGTCTTTCATTAATTCTCAGATCTTCCCAATACAATCAGTTCCACCCTGCGCACTCAGTTGTAGGGGTCTTCCCACTCAGCTGCAGACTTTCTAAGGTCTCTGCGCACTCAACTGCAGAAGCATTTTCTCTAACCCATACCATATAACATTGACTCAAAATAGCATTACATCCAAGTTCATTCTATGATCAATCAATCTAGTATATTACATATCTTCAAGATCTATCCTAGACTCCTTATATAGTCTTTTATTTTACAATACCCTGATCTGAAAGCCATGGGTGGAGCTCAAGGTATAAAAAACATTCCCATCCCTTTTGAAAATAAGGGTCTTTGACCCACCCCAAATCCCCTAAGACTCAAACACAGCTTCGTGATGTGCACTCCACTCATCAATCTGTAGAGTCTTTCTCAAAATATTTCCTCGAGGGGTACCTTGTCCAACACTTCGGCGACACACTATCAAAGTGCCTAGCCATATTGGTCAATTATTGTGCAAAATAGATTGTGAAATGTTGTTTTATCATGAGCACCATTGATTTGTCTACTTAGATATTTGCATGTAGTTTTTGTATGGACGATGTAGAAATATGTGTCTCGAGACACAATTTTGTAAAACTAATATTAATATATATTCAGTGTTTCCTAGTTCCTATTATGCTTTCAATATAATGTGATGTAAATTGAAAGTTATTTACATTCGTTGCAAATGTCTATCTAAAACAAAATTATCTAGGGCATCTGCTAATGTGTTTAGATTCCTAGAAATGTGTTCATATCATATGAAATCCAAATGTCTTTCCAGAAGATGCACTCTCAAAACCATTTGAAGGATGGTGGGATTTATCTCTGAATATATATTAGCAATTTGTAGTACTATGAGTTGTGAGTCAAAAATGATGACTATACAGCGGATACCATGTGAAATAGCATCAAATGGAATATCAACCACTTGCTTATACTCAGATATGTTGTTAGTAGAGAGGAAAATTCAAATCCCTTGCATGCTCACTAGCTCGCCATTTGGAGAAAAGATGGCCCATGCTGCTGGGGACAAGTTCTGAGTACAACAACTAGCATCATTGGCATAACCAATATATGGTTAAAGAGAGATTGACATATATAAACTAAAAGTAAAAAGAATCAATAGAAACCATGGGAAGCTTTGAAAAACACACTCAACATACCTATAAACAGTATGTACACAATGTAATATGCATGGGATCAATCATAGTATTTTTTGAGGTACATCCCATTTCTAGGCTGCGCTAGTGGAATTCCATCGATATCTACTAACTCGTAAATCCCTTTTGCAAGGACATGCTTGAAAATGTATGGGCCTAGCCACATAGGCTATAAATTTCCTAGACCTAACTTATCGGCCTCCTAGTCATATAAGAGAACCAGATATCCTTCCAAGAAGAATCTAGGCTTGAAACTTTTGACATATTTTGCTTTGATGTGTCTTTTATGAGTTGCGTTGGCTAAAGAGGCATCGCATTGAATTTCATCCAACCGATTCATATGCAAAAGACACTCCTCCTCTGTGGAAATATCAGGAATAAGTTCGATAGTTATTTTGAACGATGGAATTTTGCATTCAATGGGAAGGATCACTTCCATACCATAAACCAACAGGTCTAAAGGAGTGAATCCGGTAGCAGTCCTTGCTGAGGTTCGGTATGCCCACAAGGCAACATATAGAAACAAATTCTAGTCTGATTTGTGGAGCCCTATCATGCATTGAAGCATGGTCTTAAGAAATTTGTTGATAGCTTCAACTTGTCCATTAGCCTCGAGATAGTAAGGAGTGGAATTTTCATGTGAAAGTCCCAATTTGGAAGTTAATTCGGTCATAATATGATTTTGAAAATGCTTCCCATGATCCGTAAATATTTCTTGTTAAACACCAAACCTCCCAATCACGTTGTTAAAGAAAAAGTATGCAGTCGTTTCTCCAGTGTTGTTAAATGTAGGCATCGCTTCGTCCTACTTAGTAAAGTAGTCAACAGCAACAATGATATAACTATGCCCCCCAGTCAACTGAGTTTTACATGTCATAAATTCGATACCCCATTTCGCAAAGGGACCAATAGTGATAATAAGATGCAATGGAGTAGGTGGAGCACGAACTTTACGATCGTAGTTTCGGCATGCATGACACTTCTTGACTGCAAAGATACATTCGCATAAAATGGTGGGCCAAAAGTTAACACCACGTAAGATATTTTGCGCAGTAGCGTAACTAGATAAATGTCTACCACATGCCCCCGATTGGTATTCATTAAGAACTTTCTCGGCCTCCTCAAGAGTGAGGCACCTCTGTAAAATAGCAACGATACCACGACAATAAAGGGTGTCGTCGATAATTACATAATAACAGGATTGATACCGGATACGTCATTGCTCAGAGAGAGAGGTATTAGGTAGGAAATTTTGGGTCTGGAGATAGATCAGAAAATATCCATACCATGAGTCAAATCACAAAATCATAAATAATGACTCGTCGTGTATAGAATCTTCAAATGTAGATTTTGCATCAAAGGAAGGAAGGTTGCACATCAGTTCGGTGAAAATTAGGGATTTATTTGACTTGGATTTTATGAATTCCAGATCAAAATCTTGGAGAATAACAATCCGCTTGGATTATCCCCCCCCCAAGCAATTGACATGACAATATATATGTCATAGGGTTACAATATGAAACAACCATAGTTTTCCAAATCAATACGTAATGGAGAAATATCTAGACGAATTAAACACTCGCTAAAGCCAACTTTTCTACATGAGTATACCATATCTTGGTATCGTTAATATTCTGACTCAGATAATAAATGGGATGTTCAGTCCCCATATCGTCTTCTTCAACCAACACCATGGCTATAGTAGAGATCTAGGTAGCAAGATACAAGAAATAGTCACGCTGGTCGTCAAGGGGATATAAGAGAGATGCCTGAACCATTACATCTTTCAAGGCATCAAACACTTTTTGTGCAGCATCATCCCAATGAAATGGAATCCCTTTCTTCATTAAGCGATTAAATCCTTTGGTCAGCTAAGCATAATTAGGTATGAACCACCTGAGGAAGTTATCTTTCCCTTGGAGTCTTTGTAACTGAACGAGAGAAGAAGGCACAGGAAAATCGACGATTGACTGGATTTTTAAAGGATCAATATGAATTCCGTGTTTTTAAATGAAAAAACCAAGGAGTCGACCAGAAGTGATGGAGAACACACATTTTTTTGGGTTAAGTCAAATGTTATAATGTCTACAATGGAGAAAAATGGCACGTAAGTGCATCGGGTGATTAGCCCGACGCTTAGAATGAGCAGGGAGATTTTCCAAATAGGGTTGCATGATATGCTTGATGTCGTGAAAAGCGTAATCCATCACACATTGAAATGTGGCCCCTGTGTTCTTTAGACTGAAAGGGATCTTTTTATAAGCAAAAGGAGCCCAGGGACAAATAAATGAAGTCTTAGGTTGGTCTACTAGGAGAATGTCTATTTGATTATAGCTTAAGAATCCATCCATAAAAGAGTAAATCTCACAGTCAATGCATTCATCAAAAATCTGGTCAATGAATGGGATTAGGTAGTTGTCTTTTGGACAAGCATGATTAACATCCTAATAATAGAAACATACTCGTATCATGCCCTGTTTCTTTGTGACAGGGAAAATGTTCGATACCCAATCAGTTAAAGGAATGGGGTATATGAAACCATCCCGAAGGATCTTTTCAATTTCAGCGTTTATCTCGGCATCTTTCTTGGGATGGACCGGATAGTTTTGGCATTAAGATACATCTTAATTTCATGCACCAATGTGTTTGGGTCAATACCTGGCATTTATTCATATGTCCAAGCAATGACATCTCTAAACTCACGAAAAAGGGCTTGGTAAATCTCAAATTCAGATGAAGAACAAGATTCTCCAATGTAAATATTTTTGGCTATTCCTGATTTAACCAAATTATCGAGAGGAATTGTTTCTTCAATATTCGAGAGGTTATTTTCAAAGTCGAGCTCATGAATGGAAACAGAATTCATAAAGGATTTGACAAAATTAGGTACGTACACATCACTGATATTATCCTCAATCGAATCGGGTAAGGAGGAATGATGGTGATGCTCATCTAATGGCGCGTCATCTGACATCATGATCTTCATGATGCTTTCATAATTTTAGGATATGCACGAGAAAGGATCAGAGGGCATGCCATAATCCAGTGATAGATCTACCCAATTGATTGAAGAAAATTTATGGGTCGCACAAGCTGAATAGATGGCTTCATAATCTTTCTCAACAGGGCTAAGCAACATCCGGTCACCAAAATTTTGGATGTCAGTTTCACTAGGTACAATCCATGGATTGGCTAGGATTGTAGAGGATGATATCATATTGATATAAGCAACCGAATTGGAGGAGTTGGAAAGGGGAGGAGGAGGGAGTGAAAAATTCCCCATAAGTGATGAATCCTTCAACAATCCAACTTCGACATGCTGATAGGAATGTAGGGCTTCCCCTACAAGAGGGAAACTTCTAGTAACATTGGAATCATAGGCAAAATATTTGAGTTTATTTATGGCTACGATCTCACCTTTATGAGGAAAGGTGATGGTTCATAAGTAAGTCGAAACAACAACATCCATAGTATAAACCCGTGTATGTCCTAGTAGAATATTATAATAAAGAGGTTCATGAATAACTTATACTTCAACAGAGACGGTTTTTCCTCCCAGTTCCACTTGGAGGGAATTAAAAATCCCACAAGATTTATATGTACTTCCATCAAAATATTTTAATGTGGTGGTTGATTGTCTCAGTTGGGGTGAACGAATCTCCTTTCAGCAAGACATGGACATGATGCAGGTTGAGGCTCCCTCTTCCATAATATAACAATGAATGTTTTTACAATGAACAATGAATTTAATCATAAAATCTAACTGAGCTGGAAGCCGAGGAGTATAGTTTTCATGGAAGAAAACTACTACATTGGAATCTAATGGATCTACGCCTTTGATAGCTAATAACAAGGCCTTCTTATGGTTGGGTTAGTTTTACAACACCTCAGGAGTTGACATAGCTAATGGAGACTGAGCCAAGTCTTCAACTACGTTATAATTTTGGGCAACTCTTGAATGAGGGTTGAAATCAAACTTTTTAATAACACCCTTCGGAGGATTGATAGTCAATTCCATAGGAACCAGACTTGGAACATAATAAGATGAGTTCAGTGCCAAAATGGCAGGTTGATCAATAGCATGACCATTCAGTGGATTCGCATTACCATATTCCTTATTCCTAGTGGCCACCATAACATTAGATCTCATCATTGAGGAGGAAAGAATCAAGACCATGTTAGAGGATAAGGGTCTCGAGAAACCATATGAGTCTCCTAATTAGGAAATGGGTTTGTCAACATAGCGGGAGAAGTGGATGATTTAAGAAAATTATTCACTTCAGCACGGTGTGGACAATCATTTGTAAAGTGATCCTCGTTTCAAATCAAGCATGGGTATCAAGGATTTTGTTTCTCAACCGAAGAAAAAAAATTTTGTTTACCCTGCAGTGAGGAATCCTTGTTTTTATTACCTTTCCCTTCTTCTTGCTTTAAGGTTTTTGTTGAGATTTTACTTTATCATATGAAATGGAATTCATCTCAGAAGTAGAAGATGTCAGAGGATGGGATTGAGCGTTTTACGCAAGAGCGGTGAGAGTAATACCAGATGGTTTACTCGTCGAATGTGAACTCACAGAACCAATAATTCCATCAGCAGCATGAGATTCTTTACCAGGTGGAGGAGGAACAGTGTTTAAATATGTCGAAGTGTTTCGTATCTTGTCATAGAGCATGCCCGATTGGGTATAAACCAAATCTAAATATTGAGTAGGAGAAATAATTTCTCTTCGGTCATGATTCCGCCTTTAGCCACATATTTTGGTATGGGATCTAACAAATATTTAACAAACCATTTCGTTAACAACTGGTCAAGAACATAAGTCTTGACCAACCAGCGACGATGCCTCCACTCATGAATGTGATATGAAATGTGAGTGGAATTTGATTGTTTGAAGTTAGTCAATAGTTTCATTTCAGTTTCGTATCTGATGGGAAACTGGAAATGTGTGAGGAAGGTGGTGGCTAAAGTGTTGAAATCATGAAACGATTCTCTAGGTAACTCAATATACCATTTAGTTGTGGTACCCGTAAGCGACCGTTGGAAAAGACAAAGTCGAATGGAATCATCATTAAGGGAGTTGGATAAACACCATACATGATACATCATAACGTGTGTCGATGGGTCTTCTCTGGGATTCCCATTGAATTTTGGGATATCAGAAGGAAACTTGGTGGGAATAATTGACTACCATGGAAAATGAGCAATGGGGTCATTAGTTAGCCGAGTTAATTCTGGTAATTCAAGAGTAGTCACAAAATGAAATTGTTGATTAAATTATGGAGGAGGATTACCTGGATATGAAGGAATAGCCTAATCAATAGGTACCTTCATGCCTGGATAAGGAGGGTTATGGTAATAGGGAACCTGGTTACCGGGATATGGAGGGTTTTGATATCCAACATACAAGTGAGTTTGTTGCCCGGCCCCAGGATGACGATAAAGTTGTTGGAATGGTTGGGTTTGGATTTTTTGGCCTTGAAAAGACACTTGATGTGTTCAATATTGTTGCACGATAGGGGTATGTTTCTGGTCCAGGTGGATATTGGTGGCCACCCCCCTATTCCACCAGAGTTTCATCATTTTTCTTATTTACTATTTTTAGCATTTTTTTGGGCCATGAACTTCCGAAGCCATTTTGAGGCCCAAAAAAACGTATTTTGGGAATGATTCCTTGGGTGATTTCATGCATCAATAACTGTAGTCCTCAGTTATATATTTCCAACGAGGTATCATACACGTCAAATAGAGATAATATGACCAAGTTACAACCCCAGGAATTTGGCTGCCCAACTAACCCCAACGGAGCCCATAAACTTTTAGTGTTACATCTCCTTGGGTTAGGGTTTTGGTTGTTTAGCATTTTCTATTATTGTTTAATAATAAAAATTCCATTTAGCCTCAATATAACATAGTTTAGATGCATGTAGCTGCCACATCTCTTCTTAGAGATAACCTACCATTGCTCAAGCCACAGTGGAGGAACTTGTAGGTGGTCGCACCCCGGTAGGCATACAAGTAATGTTGGTCTTAAAACTGACTCAGATGATGTAGTTTAGGGATGAAATTATGGGGGATGAAAGGAGCATGCTTAGGGATTTGTGCAAGATGTTGAAAAGGGGGAATAAGATGTTGAATATTCCCATTAGGAGGCTCACTAAAGATATGTGACAAAATTTCCTATAAAAAAGTCGACTCCCTCTCATATATGTCGGCCCGCCTCTCCTACAAGTCGGCTTCAAGAGAGCCACGATGAAAATAAAAGAAAAACGACATTCAATGATTATGAAAAGAGTTCAATTTGTAATTCAAAAGGATGCAAAGTTCAAGAAATAAAACATGGCAAGTAAGAAGTCAAGAAAGAAAGCTTCAGTTAACGTGTAAAGGAATATAAGCTAATTGCAGGGGTTGAATTTACAAGGAAAGTTTCAGAAATTTCAGTGAAGGAGGCGAAATACAAGAAGACTTGATATAAAGAAATTTGTGCTAACAACTAACTTGGTGGAGAGTGAACTATTTATTCAGTCAAATATCGAGGTTGTCTCAACTTGATTTAATTATATTAGTAAAAGAATTTGAATGGGTTTTCCCCTTCATAGAGATGTCTCCTTGATTATGTGTCTATATCTGGTGTCTCTATTGTTTTCATTGTGATTTTCTTGTTTGGAATTTGTTTTTACGATATATAAAACATAATAATGATGATGAACTAATGTAATAACAATCACAAGCATATTTCAAAGTATAAGAGAAATCATTAATAAAACCCTATTCATGCACTACCCTACATTTCTCAACATGGTTTCAGAGCTTGGTTTCAAAGCACTAAAGAATATATCATGGGCTTCAAGTCTAGAAAACAAGGTAGTCATCTAGGACTGAACTCCTAAATGGAAGAGAATATGATTTCTGGCCACATCAAGTAGCCCTAATCATAGTGACTAGGTTGCAGGACTATGCAAGGAATAGATGGGGTTTTGAAGAGTCTAGATACTATGTTTCAGAAGTACAAAAACCTAGTTCAATATCACATTCAAGGTTGAGAACTTTCATAAGGAGATAAAATCATTGTATTCAGCCTACAAGGTCTGAAATCACCATCTGGACTTTTGATGTCACCTCGAAAATGAATACCCTTCTCAAGAAAATAAACCAAAGTTGAAGCTTTCTAGGCCTATCTGGAAGGTTTACTATGAAGCATCAATCACCATCAGTGATCAAATAGTTGACCTTAAAAATAGAAGAAAAAATCTACTTTATCAAGTATATTAAGTTTTATTAACGTGAATTTTATATGAGGCATGTAGTAACCCCATAACACTAATCATAATTCCACTTTTAAAATAAGGATTAGATTTGCTTTGTAGAAGCCTTAATTTAAGGGTCAAATAAGAGAAATATAAAGGATTCTCAAGAATTAGATAAGCAATAAAAAAGGAATTTTGTAGAAACTCTTGCCAGAAGTAATATTGTAATCTTACCTCCTAGGAAGCTACAATAAATGATAAAATCATCTTGCACCAGCCTGTGAGAAAATCCTTTCTGGGATATTGTAGCAGTTTAAGATCGGTTTACTATAGCAGCTGATGAAGTCCTAAAAGTCATAAAATTCATTATCATAAATTACATCACATCTTGAAGACCTGGACCCATAGTAGCTCATTGTATCCTAGCCAAGTGTTGAAGAAGACCAGTGGAATTATCTTTCGAAAGAAACACTTGAAAGATGCAGTTTACATAAATAAGAATAACTTACCATAACAGCCATTAAACTAGGAATTGTTGGGATAATCATGAAGAAACCTTTGTAGTAGACCTATGAAGAATTGAGGTAAGTAATTCTTGAGGTAAGTATAATTTTTTTTATTCTAAACCAAATATTTTTTATCTCATTTTCAAATCTAGGGTTTGTGGAATTTATAAAGTTATTGGCATCTAAAACCTTGTTAAGAAACCCTAACTCTTTTATAATTGTTATTTATCTTATTAGACTTTGGGGTTTATAGATATTCTAGGGAGACATTCGAAACCCTATCAAAATATAACATTGAATTCAAAACTCTAGAATTGATATATTAAAAGATTACTTAAGGTTTGAAGTTTGTTATCATACACTTGTACACGTATACTTTTGGTACTTGTCAAGTAAATTTTATAGGTACATGTTGGCTTGAGGAGTCCTGACCTAGGTTCAGAGTTAGTGGGTAACCAACAAAACCCTGTTACTATTGGCCCTTTCGACAATGACCTACTTGCGCAGGCCAAAGTCTCACCCGAAGCAGTATGAGGGGGTGTTGGAACCAAGTTTCCACACCCTGAGAGAGGATTAAATGAAGTGGGTGACCTCAAATCTACCAATTAATAGTTTTTCTTGCACACTAGAAACCCTAGCTTAACTCACACAAGCTAACCCTGCGCGCGCACAGAAAGTAGATCCACAATCCCTTTAAATAATGTGATATTTAGTAATTCAGGAGGATCTCCATACACGCAGAAGTTTGCTTTGTACAGCAAGAATAAATTTTCTTATAGGTGACAAACCATGGAATAAGGGATTAAAGGGTATTGATGTGATATCTGTGCTAGTCAGCAATGTGATAGTATGGTCACATGTTGTGACTAGCAAGGGGCTGAAAGAAAAAAATTTAATTAAATTATTTGTTTAAATATGTGAGAATGTTTATTTATTGAGGAAAGGGTATAGGTGGCTGAGTGATCCTCCTTGTATGGAGATCAGGCCAAATAGTTGGATTTATTTGGCTAGAATAGAGTATGAGAGATTTTAAAAGCTTTATTTAGTGTTAGTTTAGAAAAGAGTGGGATTGAAGAGATTTTTTAGGAGAGGTTGAGAGATTTCTGGTTCAGAATCAGAATTGATTCATGAAACCATGTATTTGCATCAATTGTGTTTTCCTTATATAATTCGAGAGAGTGAGGATAGAGTGGGAAGAGTGTGTGAAGTCAGTTTTTAGAAGTTGAAGGGCCATCAAATGAAGATCTGGCCAAGGCGAGAGGAAGTTTGTAAGTAGTTTGCGTAATTAATGAAGAATTGATTTTGTGTTAATTTCCATTGTGTGATTATGAGACTGTTGTTTCTGAATTGTATGAGATTAAATGAGTCGAATTTTGTGAGGGATTGTGGGATCGATCTAAATAAACCGATGATTGACATGGTTAAAACTATATTGAAAACTTGTGGAATATTGAAGACGCTGAAATAGGTATAAATATTATAAGTGGTTATACTCAAATGCACTAAGTCTGCAATTTTGGTTGAATCAGTATATAATGTTCTGCTCTTTTGGATTTCCTAAATCTATGTCAGAATCGTTGTATTTGAATGCTGCAAAGATTCCAATTAATGAAGTTCGATCAGCAATAAGGAATGTGCTCTGTTGAATTCAATTTATTGGGTTTACATCGATCTGTGGGTAAATCGATATCATAATGATTAGTTGAATGCAGATTTGGAAATCGAATGATGGAAAATTTGATGTGGAATGTGTTTTACATCTGGTTGATAAGTTAAATTCTGGCACGTAGAATAGAGTAATGGAGCAGCGCTGGCGTAGCTGGATGTGCCATTGAATGAGGCGTTCAATCAAACAAGCTGACAAGCCGTAATGTGATAACGCAGTGTTTAAACCCATGAGAGAACTGAATTGATGTCAATTGCGTCTATGGACAGAGAGAAGGCATAGGGTGTTGTTTTTAAACATCGTTATTTATTTGGAATTCAATTAACATGATTTTAATTGTTGGGTTCCTTATTAGAAATCGATTGATTGATGGTGGCATTGAGTAAGCACAAAACTTGGATCTGGAATGTGAAAGATCCAAGGTCTCACGCAGGCAAGATGACACAGGTATGTTCTAATTCGAAGGATGCAAATTCATATATCACAACAGAGCTATTGCTGGAGAAGGGACAATGTTTTTTCTGCTGAGATCAGATTTAAATTGTGGTCTGAATATCTCATAAGTTCTGGATTAATTGAATTGGGGTGTTTGGATTTTAATTTCTGTTTTGAAGCTTCCGCATGTATCTCTGTTGAAATTGCCCAGTGAATGGAATCACTTGGAATGAATTTGGAATGACATTTTTATATGCATAGCTCAATAGAGATTCTGGGTATGGCATTTTGACCGTCATCATTTTGAAGGAATCGATTGGTGAAATGCCAGAGAGCAGTTGAATGAACTGAATGTGTTGGAATTGGAAAAAGTCACAGAATTAGTGCGTGGAAACAATCGATGGAAGGCTTCCATATATTTGCTCTGCATATAAGTGTTGGACGTATTTAAAGTTTGCAAGAAGCTTCTGCGTTTTAAATTTCAATATAGAGGTCAGAGGCACCATGCTTGTTAGTTTTACATTCTCAAAATACTGTTTGGGATCTTCTGGTCTTTAAGAGAATGCCTCTTAATTTTCAAGTGAGTTATTCAATGGATCTTTCTAAAAATCAGTGTGTCATATGTTTTATGGTAATTTGATCAACGAGAAACACTCTGAATTGCAAGTTCAATTTCCAAAGGAGCTTTCTATTGTAGTTGAAACAGGAAATAACAATGTAAATGTCGACAAGAAAGATATTTATGCAGAAAGTGCCAGCCAGTGAATGGTGAGTAAGAAATGCGTGATTATTTGATTGTAATTAAACCAGTTCATGTGTTTAATGACAGAACAAATGGTCAGGATATGTGAATTGTTGAGCGCGTAATGAATTCTCATGGATACAATTATCTGATAAAATTCTGGGTGAACTACTATATAGACTCTGCAGGCATTAGATGTGGTCGAATTGCAGATTTCATTGAGGGTTAATGCATGAGTTAGAAAAATTCTGGGTGTGCAGGGGTAACCCTGCATCAATTTTTGGTATCAGAGCTAGCTTAACGCTCTGAAAAGATTGTTTTTGGAAACTGAATTTTAAATTTAGCAGATGTATAATTTCCAGGAAGTGTGTTGATGAAGATAAGGATCAGAATGGAGAAGCAGAGAATGTCGGGAAGGTCTGGTAAGCATGTTTAAGCTGATAATTTTGCAGAGATGTATTTGAAAGTCTAAATGAAATAGTGAACAGGTGAGTCCTTTGACTGATGGAATGGGAGTAGTTTAAAGACATTTTTGAAGGAAGTATTGCAGGTTTGAAAGATACTTTGATGTGTCTTGAGATCAAATTGTGCAGGTCAGTGGAAGCAGTGGATTTGCTGAAGGGAGGAATGAGTTGTACCAGCATCATAGCATATGAGCTATGTGAAAAAGATAGAGCAAGAAGAATTTCCAGATGCGTAAAAGTGACAATACCCGACAGTAAACAAATTTACTGAATGAAGAAGGTAGTGAGCAATTGAAGATGCGGAGCCTACAGCAAGAAGTATTCAAGAGAAGATGAGAACAACTTCCAATTGAGGTTGGGTAGAAGTTGATGAGACAGCTCCACAATTGTGATTGTGGATAGGAGATAACAATTCCAGCAAGAAGAGTGCTGGGTAGAATTGTTAGTCAGTGAAAGGTTCGAGGAAAGAACCAATAGGTGCCAAAAGACTAAACTCAGGAAAGTTTGGTGAGGCATGAAGGAGACTTGTTACAGGCGAAATGGAAAAAGTTAGTTGCAGCTCACTAGTGAACAAGGAAAGTTCACCAGAGGAAAGAAAGGAATTGACTATTGATGGTCATGACAGGGGTACAAAGGAAAGTCACAGACATAGGGAAAAGAATGTTGAAGCAGTTGGAATCAAAGGAATGAGTAAAGAAGAAAGGGACATAGAGTTGGCTGAGATGAAGGCAGAACTCAGTCATTTGGAGAAGCTGCTATTGAAAGGAATTAGAGAAAAATGGAAACAAGGATTTTATGTGGGAAGAAGAGTTAAATGGCCTGTCAGAGAATTTTTTGCTGAGAAATTATTACTTCGAACAACTGAGAATGAAGAAATAGGATACATCTGTGAACCAGAGAAAGGATCTCTCCTTGGGGACGAAGACAGTGATGACAGTAGAGAAGAACTGATCTATGCAGATCAGAATGAGAGGAATGTGTTGACATCATCTGCACAGACAAGAGGATCTCATATTTTTGGGATTAATTATTTCTGTGAATGTAGATTTGCAGGTATGCAGCCTAAAGAATTTGAACCTATGTATGAAAAAGTGAAAGGAGCAAAGGCAAGACAAGCAAGAAAGGAGATGCATAAGGACTTTCAAGACTTCAATTGGTGGAGGAAATTAAAAGGTATGGCTGAATGGTTATGTCTTCTTTTAGTGGAAACTTATTGGATTATATTTGAAGGAATTTTAGCATGGAAAGAAGACCAATGGGAAATGGAAATAGGAAAGGAAACAAATGCAATGCAGATTTATGAAGTGAAGAGAAGGAAAGCTGACACCGAGAACTTAGTTGAAGAAGGTAAGCCAAGGAAATCTTTGAAAGATCAAAGTCTTATCAGAGAAGAGGAAGAGGCATTATTGTCTTATTTGGACAAACTGAGTATTGGAGGAAGTTGTGTAGAACAGGAGGGTATTCTACAAACTTATGATGAAGTTGCCAAGTATAATCAAGAAATTGCAGTTCCAGAAGTTTTCTTTGATGAGGAAGAAATCAAAGATGTTGAGGAAGAATTTCTCAATAATTTAGTGAACTATCAGAATAGTTCAGAGGAGCATGAGAAGCTGATCACTGAGGCTTCGAATGAAGAGCCTTGCATTTTTGAAACTGACATGTTGTGTATGCTTTCAGGTTTGACAGGTGAGGAACAACGATTGGACAATGTGCTTATGCATGTTGATGAAGAACTGAGATTGCTGGAAGAAATGGCTGAAACAGAAAGATATTTTGAGCATGTATTTAATAATTTTGAGAATGATGGTATTGACAGGGAAATTTTCATGATTAAAGGAGCTGAAGATAAACAAATGAAAGAGGAAAGTATGGAAAAGGAGAATGTACAGCAGACAGATGTCAGTGGAGTTCAGTTAAAGACAAATGGTAAGAAGGAAATTGAGAAATTGTGGAAGATGAAATTAGATGAGAAGAGGGACAGCAAGAAGGAGAAATTGACCACAGGAATTTGTATCAGCAAGAACAGAGGACAACAACAAATTAAGATTTGGAAATCTGGAGGAATAGAAGTGACAGTGGCAGAAGAATTAAATCAGCAGCATAATGAAAGTGATGACCAGTTACAAAGTAAAGTTTGGGATACTGGATGGACAGCAGAAGAAACACATGACCAGGAGGTCATGGAAACTTTCAACTTTGAGAGTCTGATGCAGGAGCATTCAGGCTAGTCAGCAATGTGATAATATGGTCACATGTTGTGACCAGCAAGGGGCTGAAATAAAATAATTTAATTAAATTATTTGTTTAAATATGTGAGAGTGTTTATTTATTGTTAAATATGAGGATAGGGTGTAGGTGGCTGAGTGATCCTCCTTGTATGGAGATCAGGCCAAATAGTTGGATTTATTTGGCTAGAATAGAGTATGAGAGATTTTAAAAGCTTTATTTAGTGTTAGTTTAGAAAAGAGTGGGATTGAAGAGATTTTTTAGGAGATGTTGAGAGATTTCTGGTTCAGAATCAGAATTGATTCATGAAACCATGTATTTGTATCAATTGTGTTTTCCTTATATAATTGGAGAGAGTGAGGATAGAGGGGTAAGAGTGTGTGAAGTCAGTTTTTAGAAGTTGAAGGGCCATCAAATGAAGATCTGGCCAAGGCGAAAGGAGAGTTGTAAGTAATTTGCGTAATTAATGAAATTGATTTTGCATGTGTTAATTTCCATTGTGTGATTATGAGACTGTTGTTTCTGAATTGTATGAGATTAAATGAGTCGAGTTTTGTGAGGGATTGTGGGATCGATCTGAATAAACCGATGATTGACATGGTTAAAACTATATTGAAAACTTGTGGAATATTGAAGGCGTTGAAATAGGTATAAATATTATAAGTGGTTATACTCAAATGCACTGAGTCTGCAATTTTGGTCGAATCAGTATATAATGTTCTGCTCTTTTGGAATTCCTAAATCTATGTCAGAATCGTTGTATTTGAATGTTGCAAAGATTCCAATTAATGAAGTTCGATCAGCAATAAGGAATGTGCTCTGTTGAATTCAATTTATTGGGTTTATCGATCTGTGGGTAAACTCGATATCATAATGATTATTTGAATGTTGATTTAGGCCAAGATGATGGAAAATTTGATGTGGAATGTGTTTTACATCACGTTTGATAAGTTAAATTGGCACGTAGAAGCGAGATTAATGGGCTTGTTATTTAAGCGTGAAGCTGGATGTACCATTGAATGAGGTGTTCAATCAAACAAGTTGACAAACCATAATGTGATAATGCAGTGTTTAAATCCATGAGAGAACTGAATTGATGTTAATTGCGTCTATGGACAGAGAGAAGGCGTAGGGTGTTGTTTTATTTATTTATGTGGAATTCAATTAACATGATTTTAATTGTTTGGTTCCTTATTAGAAATTGATTGATTGATGGTAGCATTGAGTAAAAAAAAAAACTTGGATCTGGAATGCGAAAGAACCAAGGTCTCACGTGACGAGATGACACAGGTATGTTCTAATTCGAAGGATGCAAATTCATATATCACAACAGAGCTATTGCTGGAGAAGGGACAGTGTTTTTTCTGCTGAGAACAGATTTAAATTGTGGTCCGAATATCTCATAAGTTCTGGATTAATTGAATTGGGGTGTTTGGATTTTAATTTCTGTTTTGAAGCTTCCACATGTATCTCTGTTGAAATTGCCCAGTAAATGGGATCACTTGGAATGACATTTTTATATGCATATCTCAATAGAGATTCTGGGTATGGCAGTTTGACCGTCATCATTTTAAAGGAATCGATTTGTGAAATGCCAGAGAGCAGTTGAATGAACTGAATGTGTTGGAATTGGAAAAAGTCACAGAATTAGTGCGTGGCAACAATCGATGGAAGGCTTCCATATATTTGCTTTGCATATAAGTGTTGGACGTATTTAAAGTTTGCAAGCAGCTTCTGCGTTTTAAATTGCAATATAGAGGTCAGAGGCACCATGCTTGTTAGTTTTACATTCTCAAAATACTGTTTGGGATCTTCTGGTCTTTAAGAGAATGCCTCTTAATTTTCAAGTGAGTTATTCAATGGATCTTTCTAAAAATCAGTGTGTCATATGTTTTATGGTAATTTGATCAACGAGAAACACTCTGAATTGCAAGTTCAATTTCCAAAGGAGCTTTCTATTGTAGTTGAAACAGGAAATAACAATGTAAATGTCGACAAGAAAGATATTTATGCAGAAAGTGCCAGCCAGTGAATGGTGAGTAAGAAATGCGTGATTATTTGATTGTAATTAAACCAGTTCATGTGTTTAATGATAGAACAAATGGTCAGAATATGTGAATTGTTGAGCGCGTAATGAATTCTCATGGATACAATTATCTGATAAAATTCTGGGTGAACTATTATATAGACTATGCAGGCATTAGATGTGGTCGAATTGCAGATTTCATTGAGGGTTAATGCATGAGTTAGAAAAATTCTGGGTGTGCAGGGGTAACCCTGCACTCAGGTATTAATAATTTTATGCCTTATTTCACTTAAATATATAAAGTGGATAATGTGTAAATGAGTAGAAAATGACTGACAAAATATTCACTTATTTTCCATTTGAGAAATTAGTTTTATGTGAGAATTGAACTCACAACTAATTTGATGTTTCTCAATGAGAGGTTAAGGTCTCTTGGCATGGTTGAGATCCTTGAAGTTGTATTTTTCCATTTTTTCCTTGAGTAAGTTTTAGACCCTAGAATCATGGAGCTTGTCTTTCCTTAAATGCCTTGCGATCCTACTATTGTGGATTGAGGAGTTATTGGGAAAAAATATATAAACTCATGATGTGAGATTTTGAAGGGGGGGTCTTTAGGAGATTTTTTTTTTGGTGTGAATTTTTGGGGGAGTTTTGTAAGAGATTGTAGACTTTTTCTGAGAGAAAATGTAGCCCTTCTGGTGATAAGGAAACGTCTCTTATCTGAGTGCCTTTGGCCCATTTCTAAGAAGGAAACTCTTTAAGAAGCGTGATTCACATATTTGTGAGATGTTTCAACCCATTGTAAGAAGGAGAATGTCTCAGAATTAATAAAGAAATTTGTAGTTCTGAATGAATCTAGAGATGTAGCCCTTTCCCCCTGAGGGTGAACTCCACTATCGTATCGGTGTTATGAGTAGTCATGGTTGTTTGTGTTGCTTGTTACTTAGTTGTTTGGATTTCTTTGAATAATGTTTGAGGGGATGGTAAATCATTATTTAAAGTATGTGGCATTCATGTTTGAAAAATCATCTCAGTAAAAGGTCCTGTAATGAGTATTTTTGTTTAAGTGTTAGCAAAAATTCTCAGATCAAGTGGTATCAGAGCGGCCAGACTATTTTTCCAAGATTGTGAATATCATTATTGGTAGAGCCTTGAAGAAAGAAATAATTGAAGAGTTGGAGGAGAACAACCATTGTAGTCAATCCGAGAATGCAAAGCTTCGAAGGCTTCTCCAAGATGCAGAAGAAGAAAACCAAAAGTTGAGGCTTATGCTAGAGCAGACTGTGGAGGAAAAAATGGGAAGTTGTTCCACCAACAAAGGAGAGTTGGTCAAAGCCTATGGTCTAGCATCACCGATGGGATTGAAAGTAGTAGAAGCTTCAAATCCATTGAGAAAACCATCCAATAAAATATCTATGACGTATGAGCCACATAGGTATCCCAGGGTTCCTTTCAATTACAAGAAAACTAAAAATGAAAAGGAGAATTTATGGTATAAGAAACCTTGTACATTTTGTGGGTTAAATAATCATTGTACTGCAAGATGTTGGAAAATATTATCTCTGGACAGACAGATCTGATCAATAAAGGGATGTGGATTTATCTGAAGTGTCAACAGTGAAGAAGTGTGAACTCTAATGAAGTGTGGAATTCATCAATAATGATATGCGGATGTAAGAAGTGATCAAGTATGGATGAAAGAGGTACAGAAGAAGGTTCACATTTTGAAAGGGTGATATGCAATCAAAGGATAAGAGGGAAGATCTAGAGATAAACCTAGAGACCGAGTTCTCTAAATCAAAAGGAGGTCAGTATAGATTGAAGAACCAAGAAAAATTTAACCTACTAAAACTTGAGGAGTACCTTACGCAAGTGATTGAGACTATGAGGCACCTTGTATACTTTGACAAAGCGGGGCCTGGGGAGAACCAGATACCATTAGAATAGGTTGTAAAGGTTGGCTCACATGTATTTGAGCTTGTTGAGATACCAATAGATAGATATAATTTACGATGAGGCTAGTGCAATTTGAGGATTCAGGAATTGATCCCAAAATGAACCAAGTTGAATGGGAAAGGTAAGTTTCCAAACACTAGCAACCATTCCAGGATTAGGATTATTGTAATTACACAGGTTACCATATTAATTATACGAAAAACAAGTTTCCCCCCTTTCAAAGGACGAGGGGATGATGGAGGCAACTGTGATCCAGATGGAAGGTACCCAACATAAGGAGAGTTAGGATGTTGAGGGTAGCTTTTCCCATTGATATTGTAATATTCCGAAATGGGGAATGCAGCAATACAATGCAGAATGATAGGAAAATAACGTATATCATCATTAAACAAGTAAGAGACCAATATGGAGACCTTTCATTTGTTATTAGAGCATCAAAATATGTTTAAGAAGTGGCCCATAAGATGCATAACAAGAAAAGAAAGTCTATAATGAAGAAAACCCCTCAATATGAGGTGCTGCAACCATATATAAATACTAGAAAACCCTTACAGCATTATTTTATTGGCTCTGCAACAGTTTTAGATTACACATCAGATCTAGAGAAAATAAGTTCATAAAAAGTTAGATCTATATCAAATCCATGCACTATAAAAGCTCTTATATAGAACCCCTTTGGGGTTTTCAACAAAACACCAAGTATAAGTTGTAGATATGAGATCTAAGACTGCAGATCTACTGAAAATTACAGATCTGGAAAGTGTGGTTGAACTCATATGAGCAATAGAATATCATCCTCCAATAGATCTCCAAAGTGAAAGGCAGATCCCCAACGCTTAGAAAATCAGCTCTCCAAATGGTGTGTTGAACCACCCTGCAACTGAACCACCCTGAAACTGCACCTACATGAGTACGCAGATCTAGATCTAAAATGCATTGTAGGGATCAAAACATGGTTGGCTTGGTGCCAAGATCTAAAATTATGGTCAATTCCTTCAATATTGTCCTCCCAATGAAGTAGAAACCTCCTCCACTGAAAAGGAGCACTGAAATAGCCTAGATCTAAAAGATCTAGTCTCCACTTGCTACAGCTTCGAAAAACAACCAAACCCTCAACAAGATTTGTGCTGTAGTTGAAATAAGAAGCATGGCCCTGAGCCAGATAGTGGATAATGCAATACAAACTCTCCAAAGAGCTACTCAATTGGAAGAGGTGTGATTCCCGATCAAGAACACCCAATGATAAACAACATTCAATCTCAGCTAAACAACAAGAGAAATATATATGTCTAAATAGACCATATATTCAGAAAAATATCATATACATCAAATACCTTATAATGTTTCCATACCCTTCCTTTTATAAGACAAGAGCTTGCAAAACCCTAAACCACTTCCAATGAGATTTCTTCTTTCACACAAGGCACCTCCATCTAAAATTGCATTGTCCCTCATTGATGGCCACTCCTCCATGATAGCGTTGTAGATTTGGTCAAGGTTGACCTAGTCAAAATGTCTAGCCCCTTTCACACCTAAAGGTGCTTGATTGTATAGCCAATATTTATCCTTTTCATATTTGGAATTGATTTATTCATTATTAAGGAGTTTTATGGACCTCCTTTTCTCTTTTATTCTTTAAACACAGTAATAAATCAAAAATGAATATTCCAATTAGCTCGACTAATTGGGAATATTACAGTCCTCCCTTCCCAAATGTTGCTTGTCCTCAAGCAACTGATAAGGTGAGTGCTGCAACTCTTCTCCTCCTCTATTGGTGACACCAATATGTGATAAGATTCCTCCATAAGCTAAGTGTTCACCAATCCATCCCTCCATGAATTGCTCCTCCAAAGTTCTCATGAGATGCAAATAGTCCATCTCATAAGGAGACAATAGTTCAAATGAAACAAACATGTTTTTCCCAATGTTCTCCCTGAAACATGTAGTATAAGGCACATGGAGAATCTTCATCCCATAGGGCACATACATACCTTCCATCCTCCCTCCATACATTCCCACAAAAATTACAAGTACATCATTAATGTAGGGGATCAAAATTACATACATACAAGCAGAAATATGTGCATATGGACGTGGGTCATAGACCCACATGTGGAACCAGCACAGTGCATCTCCTGACTGCATCAGATCATGATGTGGTAAGTGGTTTCCCCACCACTTAATTGTTGTCCAAGTCATCTCACTATGGGTGAAATTGTGAGATATATTTGGTGCCTTAGGAATGCACCCATCATGAAACAAAATCTCCCTTTGATCTCCAAGGGAGTGGCCATGTTTAGAAATTTTTGTGGCCCAAAGTTCGCCATGAAGTTTATAAGGTACAATACTCCTTCTTGGATTTATGGCCTACATATACATGGTGAAAGAATGCAAACAATAATCAAATGAAACATTATTTACATGAGCATATTCTCCACCAAAATTCCTCCTTAAACAAATGGAGTGGTGCATAGATCTATCTCCTTTCTCACAAGAAGAAAGAGATGGTTGAGTTAACTCTTTCATAGAGTCATGTTGTTGTCCCAACTCCACATGGTTCATGCATCTTTGAAAATTCTGATGTAATTCTCCTTCAAAGCCTTCCCAAGTATAGCTCCCCATGATGATGTTGTAGAATCTCTGGAATATGTGTGGCTGAAACAAAACTCTTCATAGGCTCTTTGTAGTAGCTTCTCCTTGAGCTTGGAGGCTCTAGAAAAGAAGATCCTACCATGATAATAGATGACCCCTTCTTGGACTGAATTTCCCTGTTGCTGTAGCTGGTCATCAAGTATCGTGCATGTGTGAAAATCCTTGGAATAATCCACCAACAATTGGGATTTCCAATATGGATCAATCTCAAATAGTGACAACGTTGATGATCTATCAAAAGGACTATCTTTCATATGGCTGATCTCCTCCTTGACATCTCCTATGCCAAATGTATATGTTGGAGGGTCATTCCTCTCATACTTCTCCTCCCACAGCGCGGAATCTGAAATGAGAGTGGGTAATGATGATGTTGGGAGAATATCTCCCTCCTCCTTGAGCCTACCAAGACTCCCAGCGCTGCATCATGGTCATATAATTCTCCCATCCCTCCTATATCTATGCTTGGAGCATCATGTTGTGAGATATATCCCACAAAATCTGAATCAGGTGGCCTCCCAGGCGGTTTTACACTAGTTAAAAGTGTCCCATGCAACAATCTCATAATCATAATAGATGGGACTGTAAGGTCCTTGCTTCCACTGCAAAAATCCATCTATGATTTCTATGTGGAAGTTGTATGTGAGGGATATGTATGCATGCCTTTGATCATTTGAGTCTTACCACTCTCCTTATCCACCCATTCCATCTGCAAAGCCTCCCAATCAGTGGTGACTTTCCCCAAAGTGATCAACCATTAAACACCCAATATCACATTGGTGTTAGGTATGTCAACCACAAAGAAGTGATCAATCAATGTATATGTCCCCATTGTGACTGATAAGGATGGAACATAGTGCATGAATTGCATTTTTCTATCTCCTGGGACCAAAAGAGAGAATCCCTCAAAAGCATCAGTGGGTATTTCCCTCCTTTGCACTAGTTGGGCATCAATAAAATTGTGGATAGCCCCACTATCAACCAAGACAGAAACCCTCTGATTCAAGATGGAACCTTGAACTCTTAAGTTCAAGTACTTCGGTACTCCTATCAAAGATGCAAGAGCCCCTCCAATAGGAGAAACTACTCCATTCCCATCTCCTGATGGTGTTGCCTCTCCTCCTGTAGTGTCAGCATTGTGACCTCTCCTTGTTTCATCTTCTTCTTCCTCCTCATCATCTGAGAAAACCTCTATGCAATGTGCTTTTCCAACTGCACATATATGTCCTGGTGCCCATGACTCTTGGCAAGTGAAGCAAAGCTTCCTTCTCCTTAGATCTCTCTGGACATCATCATCAAGAGGTTTTGTATGTGCTCTCCTTTGAAGGAGCATCCTTTTCTTCTTTTCCCTTGGATGGGAAAGAGCTTAGAGGGCTTATGCTGAAAAGTTTCCTTTGCTTTTGGCAAGGCATATTTAAGGTCTCAAGCCCTTTCAATGGCATCTTGTAGGGTACTGGGCTTGGTAGACTTGACCAACCCATGAAGACGTTCATCTAACCCATCAATGAACATGTACACCCTTCTTGCTACAGATAAATCATGAACCATAACATAATGTTTTAAAAACTCAAAAATGTAAGTTTTTGGATTATCTTATTGTTTCAACTTTGCAAGCTTCATGAATGGTGCTTCGGGATCTCTTCTACCAAACCTTTCCACCAGCCTTCTAGTGAACTCTGAATAAGCAGTTACATTAGCATGACCCAATGTAGACAACCATGGAAACACCAGTCATGTGCTTCACCTTCAAGGTGCAGAGCTGCAATCTTAATGGCCTCCATCTCTGGAACTCTGTTCAACTGAAATTATATGTCAAGTTTTTCTACCCAAGATTTGGCAAAACACTTGGATGACCCATCAAAATTGCGTAAAAACAATATGCCCATAGTGTGATGTCGATCATGAGTCTAAATGAATCCACCACATCTATGATGATTCCTTGGTCTTATATTGTCATTTATTTGAAAAAACTCCTGAAAACTCAAGTGATATTTGAATCTCTGATTTTGAGACTCATATTCTTCAAAATAGTCTTCAAGGGATTCATTCTCTTGAAACCCTTCATTTCCCACACCCAAAAATGTGGGCATTGTAGAGTGTTGGGAAACTTGTGGCTGATGCACTGGTTGATCATTCCAGTCGTGAGACATGCCAAAGCCTTCTCCATGATGAAATCCTTTAGGGGATTCCTTGAATATTTCCATTCTCATCTCCTTGATCTCTCTAACAATGTCTTGCATGGCTCTAAGAAGGATCTTAGGGAACTCCTTCTCTTCGTCTTCTCCTACAGATAAAGGGACTTTACCCTTGTCTTCATTATCATTTTTGTAATCAAAATTTCTATGCCTTTTCTTTTGATACCTCTTTTCTCCGTCAGTAAGAGGCTCTCCTTCTTCAAAAGACATATTGGCTTTTAGAATGCACAGGTTGTGCCAAGATGATGCTCCAATACCACTGTAATATTCCCAAATAGGGAATGCAGAATGATAGGAAAATAATGCAGATCATCATTAAAATAGTAAGAGGCCATTATGGAGACCTTTCATTTGTTATTACAACAAAAAAATATGTTTAAAAAGTGGCCCAAAAGATGCATAACAGGAAAAGTAAGTCTCCAATGAAGAAAATCCCTCAATATGAGGTGTTGCAACCATATATAAATACTGGAAAACCCTTACAGCATTATTTCATTAGTTCTGCAATAGATGTGTATTACACATCAAATCTAGAGCAAATAAGTGCATAAAAAGTTAGATCTATATCAGATCCATGCAATATACAAGCTCTTCTATAGAACCCCCTTGGAGTTTTCAGCAAACCACCATGTACAAGTTGTAGCTCTGAGATCTAAGACTGCAGATCTACTAAAAATTACAGGTCTGGAAGGTGTGGATGAACTGATATAAGAAATGTAATAGCCTCCTCTAATATATCTCCAAAGTGAAGGGTAGATCCCAAACACTTAGAAAATCAGCTCTGCAAATGGTGCGTTGAACCACCCTGCAACTGCACCTACATGAATAACACATATCTGGATCTAAACTGCACTGTAGGGATCAAAACATGGTTGGCCTAATGCCAAGATCTGAAAATGATTCTCAATTCCTTCAATATTGTCCTCCCAATTAAGTAGAAACCTCCTCCACTGAAAAGGAGCACTGAAATAGCCTAGATCTGAAAGATCTAGTCTCCACTTGCTGCAGCTTGTGAAAAAATCCAAACCCTCAATAGAATCTATGTTGTAGTTGAAAGAAGAAGCTTGGCCCTGAGCCAGATAGTGGACAATGCAATACAAACTCTCCCAAGAGCTACTCAATTGGAAGAGGTGGGATTCTCGATCAGGAACACCCAATGCTAAACAACATTCAATCTCAGTTAAACATCAAGAGAAAGATATATGTCTAAACAGACCATATATTAAGAAAAATATCATATACATCAACAACCTTCTAATGTTTCCATCCCCTTCCTTTTATAAGACAAGATATTTCAAAACCCTAAACCACTTCCAATGAGATTGCTTCTTTCACACAAGGCACCTCCATCTAAAACTGTGTTGTCCTTCATTGATGGCCACTCCTCCATGACAGCGTTGTAGATTTGGTCAAGTTTGACCCAATCAAAATTGATCCTCATTAATAATAGAAGTAGTGGACATTATTACTGAATTGGATGACATGGGAGAGGTCCAAGGACTGGAAGTCGCACTAGAAAAAGTACCAGATAATAACCGATAACCGGGCGGGACAGACGGGCCACCATAAAAATGAGTTTTTGGTGATGTAGCGAACATAGATGAGGAAGTGACACTTGATGTCTCAACCATAGTGGTGGACACAGGTTGGGAGTTCGAATCAGTTCCAGTCATGGTTAACAATCCCAATGAATGTTTTCGTGAGAGATCTGTGGATAGGCGCAAAGAATCAGGTAAAGGAGGAGTATTGAAGGCATTAACCCTGGATTAGAACAAATTGTAGTTCCCTTGACCGAATCTACAAAATACCATGCACAGAAAACCATCATTCCCAAAACAATGTGCAAAACCCATGCAGAAAATCATAGGTAGGTCCGCCCACCTAATATAGGGTCCAAAAAAAAATTCACAGGGTGCTGCCCCAAACGGCTACCACCCCCCAACAAGGGGTGTTGCGACCAGCGCAACAAAGCGACAGGCTCATAAATCAAGAAAAAATTTGTACAAAAAAAAGGGACAACGATGGTGCAAAGGAGGCACTAATACTTTGCAAAATTGGTATAAACTAGGCCTGAGTGAGGTGCAATGCTCTATCAGAAGCACTGGGGGAACGTTGGGCTTGGGAAAGAGGATTCGGCACAAGAATTGAAAAAAAATGTTGAATGAAACCACTTCCTATGTATTTTTTTCATTGGATGATACAGCAAAGATCTATCAAAGAGTTAATCAAACACAATGGACAAGGAAACCACTAAGGGAATACTTCGTTCCCCAGTGGATTCGCCAATTTTTAATATGGGATTTACGATTGCAGAAAAAAATATCTCCCCTAGGTCGATGGCTAACCTAGAATAACAGAGAGACAAGGAACCCGATGGTTTTCCTTAAATTAAATAGATGGTGGAGTGAGGGCAACCTAGAATCCTTCGCACGCTTCACTCGTTTTTTAGCTTGGAATCTCCAATTCCAGCTCGGATTGCCAAGATTAGAACCTGAACAATCAAATAACACAATCCAAGAAACTACGAGATCTATGAAGTATCATTTAAATACTTTATTCAATAGATCATTATTGTATTTAAATATATGAAATAACAACATCATATATAGGAAATCAGGTAATTTTTTTCATTAATATAAATGGAAGGAGATTAAACCATAAGTAGCATTTTATCTTATAGAATATATCCTCCAAGTTGTTGACTTTTCATTTCCTTGTCACAATATGTGCCTCCAATCACCATAAATGCATGAGATAATAACCACTCACTACAGCAACAAAAGGGCATAATTAGTCTCCAAAATCCAACCCACAACCACATAGAAGGTTGTAAATATATAGAGAATTAGGGTAAGTTGGGAGTTCTTATCCAATTAAGATTATAACGTTTGAGATCAACCTTTGATGGAGGGATAGGATCAAAGGATAAGTGGTGAAAAATCCAAATTAGGATAGGATAGGATCTGAATGTTTTATCTAAGGTAAGTGGTTGAAACAACTTCCGAGGAAACTCATAAAAGGGAAGCTTACGAAATCCGATAATTCTCTTCCTTTACACAACCGGCGCGGGAGAAAAGGAGGAAAACTTGTTGGTGATCAACGATGGCCCGCAGGTGGAGGGAACTTTGTAGGTGGTCTTCTTGATGGGCATCTGGTCTTGGTCTTAAGGTGGCTCGGATGATGCGATTTAGGGATGAAATTATGGGGGATGAAGGAACATGCTTTGGGTTTTGTGCAAGTTGTTGAAAAGGGAGAATATGATGTTGACTGATCCCATTAGGAGGCTCACTTATGATATGTGACAAAATTTTCATATAAAAAAATCGACTCCCTCTCATATATGTCGGCCCGCCTCTCCTACAAGTCGGCTTCAAGAGAACCACGATGAAAATAAAATCAAAACGACATTCAATGATTATGAAAAGAGTTTAATTTGCAATTCAAAAGGATTCAAAGTTCAAGAAATAAAACATGGCAAGTAAGAAGTCAAGAATGAAAACTTCAGTTAACGTGTAAAGGAATATAAGCTAATTGCAAGGGTCGAAGTTACAAGGAAAGTTTTAGAAATTTCAGTGAAGGAGGTGAAATACAAGAAGACTTGATATAAAGAAATTTGTGCTAACAACTAACTTGGTGGAGAGTGAACTATTTATTCAGTCAAAGACCAAGGTTGTCTCAACTTGATTTAATTCTATTAGTGAAAGAATTTGAATGGGTTTTCCCCTTCATAGAGATGTTTTTTGATAATTTGTGTGTCTATATCTGGTGTCTCTATTGTTTTCATTGTGATTTTCTTGTTTGGAATTTGTTTTGATGATATAAAAAACATAATAATGATGATGAACTAACGTAATAACAATCACAAGCATATTTCAAAGTATAAGAGAAATAATTAATAAAACCCTATTCATGCACTACCCTACATTTCTCAACATGGTTTCAGAGCTTGGTTTCAGAGCACTAAAGAATATCTCATGGCTTCAAGTCTAGAAAACAAGGTAGTCATCTAGGGCTGAGCTCCTAAATGGAAGAGAATATGATTTCTGGCCACATCAAGTAGCCCTAATCATAGTGACTAGGTTGCAGGACTATGCAAGGAATAGATGGGGTTTTGAAGAGTCTAGATACTATGTTTCCGAAGTCCAAAAACCTAGTTCAATATCACATTCAAGGTTGAGAACTTTCAAAAGGAGATAAAATCATTGTATTCAGCCTACAAGGTCTGAAATCACCATCTAGAATTTTGATGTCACCTTGAACATGAATACCCTTCTCAAGAAAATAAACCAAAGTTGAAGCTTTCTAGGCCTATCTAGAAGGTTTACTATGAAGCATCAGTCACCATCAGTGATCAAATAGTTGACCTTAAAAATAGAAGAAAACATCTACTTTATCAAGTATATTGGGTTTGATTAACGTGAATTTTATATGAGGCATGTAGCAACCCCATAACACTAGTCATAATTCAACTTTTAAAATAAGGATTATATTTTCTTTGTAGAAGACTTAATTTAAGGGTCAAATAAGAGAAAGATACAGGATTCTCAAGAATTTGATAAGCAATAAAAAAGGAATTTTGTAGCAACTCCTGCCAGAAGTAATATTGTAATCTTACCTCCTAGGAAGCTTCAATAAATGATAAAATCATCTTGCACCAGCCTGTGAGAAAATCCTTTCTGGGATATTGTAGCAGTTTAAGATCGGTTTACTATAGCAGCTAATGAACTCCTAAAAGTCATAAAATATTATCATAAATTACATCATATCTTGAAGACCTGGACCCATAGCAGCTCATTGTATCCTAACCAAGTGTTGAAGAAGTCCAGTGGAATTATCTTTTGAAAGAAACACTTGAAAGATGCAGTCTACATAAATAAGAAGAACTTACCATAATAGCCATTAAACTAGGAATTTTTGGGATAATCATGAAGAAACCTTTGTAGTAGACCTATGAATAATTGAGGTAAGTATAATTTTTTTTATTCTAAACCAAATATCTTTTAACTCATTTTCAAATCTAGGGTTTGTGGCATTTATAAAGTTATTGGCATCTAAAACCTAGTTAAGAAACCCCAACTCTTTTATAAATGTTATTTATCTTATTAGACTTTGGGGTTTATAGATATTCTAGGGAGAAATTCAAAACCCTATCAAAGTATAACATTGAATTCAAAACTCTATAATTGATATATTAAAATATTACTTAAGGTTTTAAGTTTGTTATCATACTCTTGTACACGTATACTTTTGGTACTTGTCAATTAAACATTGTAGGTACATATTTTCTTGAGGGGTCCTGACCTAGGTTCAGAGTTAGTGTGTAACCAACAAAACCCTGTTACTATTGGCCCTTTCGTCAATGACCTACTTGCGCAGGCCAAAGTCTCAACCGAAGCAGTATTGGGGGGTGTTGGAACCAGGTTTCCACACCCTGAGAAAGGAATAAATGAAGTGGGTGGCCTCAGATCTACTTATTAACAGTTTTTCTTGCGCACTAGAAACCCTAGGTTAACTCACACAGGCTAACCCTGCGCATGCACAGACATTAGATCCACAATCCCTTTAAATAATGTGATATTCAGTGATCTAGGAGGATCTCCATACATGCAGAAGTTTGCTTTGTACAACAAGAATAAATTTTCTCATAGGTGACAAAGCATGGAATAAGGGAGTAAAGTGAATTAATAATTTTATGCCTTATTTCATTTAAAATTATAAAGTAGATAATGTGTAAATGAGTAGAAAATGACTGACAAAATACTCACTTATTTTCCATTTGAGAAATTAGTTTCATGTGAGAATTCAACTCACAACAATTTGATGTTTCTCAATGAGAGGTTAAGGTCTCTTGGCATGGTTGAGATCCTTGAAGTTGTATTTTTCCATTTTTTCCTTGAGTAAGTTTTAGACCCTAGAATCATGGAGCTTGCCTTTCCTTAAATGCCTTGTGATCCTACTATTGTGGATTGAGGAGTGATTGGGAAAAAATATATAAACTCATGATGTGAGCTTTTGAAGGGGGGTCTTTAGGAGATTTTTTTTGGTGTGAATGTTTCGGGGAGTTTTGTTGGAGATTGTAGCCTTGTTTTGAGAGAAAATGTAGCCCTTCTAGTGATAAGGAAATGTCTCTTATCTGAGTTCCTTTGGCCCATTTCTAAGAAGGAAACTCTTTAAGGAACGTGATTCACATATTTGTGAGATGTTTCAACCCATTGTAAGAAGGAGAATGTCTCAGAATTAATAAAGAAATTTGTAGTTCCAAACGAATCTAGAGATGTAGCCCTTTCCCCTCGATGGAGAACTCCACTATCGTATCGATGTTATGAGTATTCATGGTTGTTTGTGTTGCTAGCTTCTTAGTTGTTTGGATTTCTTTGAATAATGTTTCAGGGGATGGTAAATAATTATGTAAAGTATGTGGCATTCATGTTTGAAAAATCATGTCAGTAAAACGTCTTGTAATGAGTATTTTAGTTTAAGTGTTAGCAAAAATTCTCAGAACAAGTAGTATCAGAGCGGTCAGACTATTTTTCCAAGATTGCGAATATCATCATGTGTAGAGCCTTGAGGAAAGAAATAATTGAAGAGTTGGAGGAGATCAACCATTGCATTCAATCCAATAATACAAAGCTTCGAATGCTTCTCCAATATGAAGAAGAAGAAAAGCGAAAGTTGAGGTTTATGATACAGTAGACTGTGGAGGAAAAACTAGGAATTTGTTCCACCAACAAAGGAGAGTTGGCCAAAGCCTGTGGTCTGGCATCACTGATGGGATCGAAAGCAATAGAAGCTTCAAATCCATTGAGAAAACCATCCAATAAAATATCTATGACGTATGAGCCACACAGGTATCCCAGGGTTCCTTTCAATTACAAGAAAACTAAAAATGAAAAGGAGAATTTATGGTATAAGAAACCTTGTACATTTTGTGGGTTAAATAATCATTGTACTGCAAGATGTTGGAAAATATTATCTCTGGACAAACAGATCTGATCAACAAAGGGATGTGGATTTATTTGAAGTGTCAGAAGTGAAGAAGTGTGAACTCTAATGAAGTGTGGAATTCATCAAGAATGATATGCGGATGTAAGAAGTGATCAAGTATGGATGAAAGAGGTACAGAAGAAGGTTCACATTCTGAAAGGGTGATATTCAAGCAAAGGATAAGAGGGAAGATCTAGAGATAAACCTAGAGACCGAGTTCTCTAAATCAAATGGAGGTCAGTATAGATTGAAGAACCAAGAAGAATTTAACCTACTGAAACTTGAGGAGTACCTTACGCAAGTGATTAAGACTATGAGGCACCTTGTATAGTTTGACAAAGCGGGGCCCAGGGAGAACCAGATACCGTTAGAATAGGTTGTAAAGGTTGGCTCACATGTATTTGAGCTTGTTGAGATGCCAATAGATAGATATAATTTACGATGAGGATGGTGCAATTTGAGGATTCAGGAATTGATCCCAAAATGAACCAGGTTGAATGGGAAAGGTAAGTTTCCAAACACTTGCAACCATTCCAGGATAAGTATTATTGTAATTACACAGGTTACCATATTAATTTATACCAACAACAGGTTTCCTCCCTTTCAAAGGAGGAGGGGATAATGGAGGCAATTTTGATCCAGATGGAAGGTACCCAACATAAGGGGAGTTAGGATGTTGAGGGTAGCTTTTCCCATTGATATTGTAATATTCCAAAATGGGGAATGCAGCAATACAATGTAGAATGATAGGAAAATAACGTAGATCATCATTAAAATAGTAAGAGGCCAATATTGAGACCTTTCATTTGTTATTAGAGCATCAAAATATGTTTAAGAAGTGGCCCATAAGATGCATAACAAGAAAAGCAAGTCTATAATGAAGAAAATCCCTCAATATGAGGTGTTGCAACCATATATAAATACTGGAAAACCCTTACAGCATTATTTTATTGGCTCTGCAACAGTTGTAGATTACACATCAGATATAGAGAAAATAAGTTCATAAAAAGTTAGATCTATATCAAATCCATGCACTATACAAGCTCTTCTATAGAACCCCTTTGGGGTTTTCAACAAAACACCAAGTATAAGTTGTAGATATGAGATCTAAGACTGCAGATCTACTGAAAATTACAGATCTGGAAAGTGTGGTTGAACTGATATGAGCAATAGAATAGCCTCCTCCAATAGATCTCCAAATTGAAGGGCAGATCCCCAACGCTTAGAAAATCATCTCTCCAAATGGTGTGTTGAACCACCCTGCAACTGCACCGACATGAATAACGCAAATCTGGATCTAAACTGCGTTTTAGGGATCAAAACATGGTTGACCTGGTGTCAAGATCTGAAATGATGCTCAATGCGTTCAATATTTTCCTCCCAATGAAGTAGAAACCTCCTCCACTGAAAAGGAGCACTGAAATAGCCTAGAAATGAAAGATCTAGTCTCCACCTGTTGCAGCTTGCAAAAATAAAAACCCTCAACATGATCTGCGCTGTATTTGAAATAAGAAGCTTGTCCCTGAGCCAGATAGTGTACAATGCAATAAAACCTCTCCCAAGAGCTACTCAATTAGAAGAGGTGTGATTCCCGATCAGGAACACCCAATGATAAACAACATTCAAAATTAGCTAAACAGCAAGAGAAAGATATATGTCTAAACAGACCATATATTCAGAAAAATAACATATACATCAACAACCTTCTAATGTTTCCATACCCTTCCTTTTATAAGACAAGAGCTTGCAAAGCCTAAACCACTTCCAATGAGATTTCTTCTTTCACACAAGGCACCTCCATCTAAAACTACGTTTTCCCTCATTGAAGGCCAGTCCTCCATGACAGCGTTGTAGATTTGGTCAAGGCTGACCTAGTCAAAATGTCCAACCCCTTTCACACGCAAGGGTGCTTGATTGTATAGCCAAGATTTAGCCTTTTCATATTTGCCATTGATTTATTCATTATTAAGGAGTTTTATGGACCTCCTTTTCTCTTTTATTCTTTAAACAAAGTAATTAAAAAAAAATTAATATTCCAATTATCTCATGACTAATTGGGAATACTACATTCCTCCCTTCCCAAATGTTGTTTGTCCTCAAGAAACGGATAAGGTGAGTGTTGCAACTCTTCTCCTCCTCTATTGGTGACACCAACATGTGATAAGCTTCCTCCATAAGCTAAGTGTTCACCAATCCATCCCTCCATGAATTGCTCCTCCAAAGTTCTCATGAGATGCAAATAGTCCATCCCATAAGGAGACAATAGTTCAAATGAAACAAACATGGTTTTCCCAATTTTCTCCCTGAAACATGTAGTATAAGGCACATGGAGAATCTCCATCCCAAAGGGCACATACATACCTTCCATCCACCCTCCATACATTCCCATAAAAAGTACAAGTACATCATCAATGTAGGGGATCAAAATTACATACATAAAAACAGAAATCTGTGCATATGGATGTGGGTCATAGTCCCACATATGGAACCAGCGCAGTGCATCTCCTGACTACATCAGATCATGATGTGGTAAGTGGTTTCCCCACCACTTACTTGTTGTCCAAGTCATCTCACTGTGGCTGAAAGTGTGAGATATATTTGGTGCCTTAGGAATGTACCCATCATGAAACAAAATCTCCCTTTGATATCCAAGGGAGTGGCCATGTTTAGAAATTTTTGTGGCCCAAAGTTTTCCATGAAGTTTATAAGGTACAATAATCCTTCTTGGAGTTATGGCCTGCATATACATGTTTAAATAATGCAAACAATAATCAAATGAAACATTATTTACATGAGCATGTTCTCCACCAAAATTCCTCCTTAAAAAAATGGAGTGGTGCATAGATCTATCTCCTTTCTCACAAGAAGAAAGAGATGGTTGATTTAACTCTTTCATAGAGTCATGTTGCTGTCCCAAATCCACATGGTTCATGTATCTTTGAAAATTATGATATATTTCTCCTTCAAAGCCTTCCCAAGTATAGCTCCCCATGATGATGTTGTATAATCTCATGGAATATGTGTGGCTGAAACAGAACTCTTCATAGGCCCTTTGTAGTAGCTTCTCCTTGAGCTTGGAGGCTCTAGAAAAGAATATCCTAACATGATAATAAATGACTCCTTCTTGGACTGAATAACCCTGTTCATGTAGCTGGTCATCAAGCATCATGCATGTGTGAAGATCCTTGGAATGATCCACCAACAATTGGGATTTCCAATATGGATAAATCTCAAATAGTGACAGTGTTGATGATCTATCAAAAGGACTGTCTGTCATATGCCTGATCTCCTCCTTGACATCTCCTATACCAAAGGTATATTTTGGAGGGTCATTCCTGCCATACTTCTCCCACAACGCGGAATCTGAAATGAGAGTGGGTAATGATGATGTTAGGAGAATATCTCCCTTATCCTTGAGCCTACCCAAGACTCCCAGCGCTGCATCATGGTCTTATAATTCTCCCATCCCTCCTAGATCTATGATTGGAGCATCATGTTGTGATATATATCCCACAAAATCTGAGTCAGGTGGCCTCCCGGGTGGTTTTCCACTAGTTAAAAGTGTCACATGCAACAATCTCATAAGCATAATAGATGGGACTGTAAGGTCCTTGCTTCCACTGCGCAAATCCATCTCCGATTTTTATGTGGAAGTTGTATGTGAGGTATATGTATACATGCCTATGATCATTTGAGTCTTACCACTCTCCTTATCCACCCATTCCATCTGCAAATCCTCTCAATCAGTGGTGACTTTCCCCAAAGTGATCAACCATTGAACACCCAATATCACATTAGTGTTAGGTATTTCAACCACAAAGAAGTGATCAATCAATGTATATGTCCCCATTGTGACTGATAAGGATGGAACCTAGTGCATGAATTGCATTTTTATATCTCCTGGGACCCAAAGAGAGAATCCCTCAAAAGCATCAGTGGGTATTTCCCTCCTTTGCACTAGTTGGGCATCAATAAAATTGTGGATAGCCCCATTATCAGCCAAGACAGAAACCCTTTGATTCAAGATGGAACCTTTAAATCTTAAGGTCAAGTACTTAGGTACTCCTCTCAAAGATGCAGGAGACCCTCCAATAGGAGAAAATGCTCCATTCCCATCTCTTGATGGTGTTGGCTCTCCTACTGCAGTGTCAGCGTTGTGACCTATCCTTGTTTCATCTTCTGCTTCCTCCTCATCATCTGAGAAGACCTCTATGTAATGTGATTTTCTAGCTGCACATCTATGTCCCAGTGCCCATGACTCTTGGCAAGTGAAGAAAATCTTCCTTCTCCTTAGATCTCTCTGGACATCATCATCAAGAGGTTTTGTATGTGCTCTCCTTTGAAGGAGAAGCCTTTTCTTCTTTTCCCTTGGATGGGAAAGAGGGCTTATGATGAAAATTTTCCTTTGCTTTTGGCAAGGCATCTTGAAGGTCTCTAGCCCTTTCAATGGCATCTTGTAGGGTGGTGGGCTTGGTAGACTTGACCAACCCATGAAGAGGTTCATCTAACCCATCAATAAACATGTACACCCTTCTTTCTATGGATAAATCACGAACCATAACAGAATGTTTTAAAAACTCAGAAATGTAAGTTTTTAGATTATCTTATTATTTCAACTTTGCAAGCTTCATGAATGGTGCTTCAGGATCTCTTCTATCAAACCTTTCCATCAGCCTTCTAGTGAACTCTGAATAAGAAGTTACATTGGAATGACCCAATGTAGACAACCATGGAAACACCAGTCATGTGCTTCACCTTCAAGGTGCAGCACTGCAATATTAATGGCCTCCATCTCTGGAACTCTGTTCAACTAAAATTATATGTCAAGTTTTTCTACCCAAGATTTGGCAGAACACTTGGATGACCCATCAAAATTGCGTAAAAAAAATATGCCCATAGTGTGTTGTCGATCATGATTCTGAATGAATCCACCACATCTATGATGATGCCTTGGTCTTCAATTGTCCTTTATTTGAAAAAACTTCTGAAAACTCAAGTGATCTTTGAATCTCTAATTTTGAGACTCATATTCTTCAAAATAGTCTTCAAGGGATTCATGCTCTTGAAACCTTTCATTTACCACAGCCAAAAATGTAGGCATGGTAGAGTGTTGGGAAACTTGTGGCTGATGCACTGGTTGATCATTCCAGTCATGAGACATGCCAAAGCCTTCTCCATGATGAAATCCTTTAGGGGATTCCTCGAATCTGTCCATTTTCATCTCCTTGATCTCTCTAGCAATGTCTTACATGGCTCTAAGAAGGATCTTAGGGAACTCCTTCTCTTCGTCTTCTCCTCCAAATAAAGGGGCTTTACCCTTGTCTCCATTATCATTTCTGTAATCAAACTTTCTGTGCCTCCTCTTTTGATACCTCTTTTCTCTGTCAGTAAGAGTCTCTCCTTCTTCAGAAGACATATTGGCTTTTAGAATGCACAGGTTGTGCCAAGACGATGCTCCAATACCGCTATAATATTCCCAAATAGGGAATGCATAATGATAGGAAAATAATGCAGATCATCATTAAAATAGTAAGATGCCAGTATGGAGACCTTTCATTTGTTATTAAAATAGAAAAATATGTTTAATAAGTGGCCCATAAGATGCATAACAGGAAAATCAAGTCTCCAATGAAGAAAATCCCTCAATATGAGGTGTTGCAACCATATATAAATACTAGAAAACCCTTACAGCGTTATTTTATTGGTTCTGCAACAGATGTGTATTACACATCAAATCTAGAGAAAATAAGTGCATAAAAATTTAGATCTATATTAGATCCATGTGATTTATAAGCTCTTCTATAGAATCCCTTTGGAGTTTTCAGCTAAACACCATGTACAAGTTGTAGATATGAGATCTAAGACTGTAGATCTATTGAAAATTATAGGTCTGGAAAGTCTAGCTAAACTGATATGAGAAATATAATAGCCTCCTCCAATAGATCTCCAAAGTGAAGGGCAGATCCCCAACACTTAAAAAATCATCTCTCCAAATGGTGCGTTGAACCACCCTGCAACTGCACCTACATGAATAATGCATATCTGGATCTAAATTGCACTGTAGGAATCAAAACATGGTTAGCCTGATGCCAAGATCTGAAAATTATGCTCAATTCCTTCAATATTGTCCTCCCAATGAAGTAGAAACCTCCTCCACTAAAAAGGAGCACTGAAATAGCCTAGATCTGAAAGATCAAGTCTCCACTTGCTGCAGCTTGCAAAAAAAACCAAACCCTCAACAAGATCTGCACTGTAGTTGAAAGAAGAAGCTTGGCCTTGAGCCAGATAGTGTACAATGCAATACAAACTCTTACAAGAGCTACTCAATGGGAAGAGGTGGGATTCTCGATCAGGAACACCCAATGCTAAACAACATTCAATCTCAGCTAAACAGCAACAGAAAGATATATGTCTAAATAGACCATATATTCAGAAAAATATCATATACATCAACAACCTTCTAATGTTTCCATCCCCTTCCTTTTATAAGACAAGAGCTTGCAAAACCCTAAACCACTTCCAATGAGATTTCTTCTTTCACACAAGGCACCTCCATCTAAAACTGCGTTTTCCATCATTAATGGCCACTCCTCCATGACAGCGTTGTAGATTTGGTCAAGGTTGAATCAGTCAAAATTGATCCTCATTAATAACATAAGCACTGGACATTATTACTGAATTAGATGATATGGGAGAGGTCCAAGGACTGGAAGTCACACCAGAAAAAGTACCAGATAATGACCGATAACCAGGCGGGATGGACGAGCCACCATAAAAATGAGTTTCTGGTGATGTAGATAACATAGATGAGGAAGTGACACTTGATGTCTCAACCATAGTGGTGGACACGGGCTGGGAGTTCGAATCAGTTCCAGTCATGGTTAACAGTCCCAATGAATGTTTTCGCGAGAGATCCATGGATAGGCCCAAAGAATCAGGTAAAGGAGGAGTATTGAAGGCATTAACCCTAGATTAGAACAAATTATAGTTCTCTTGACCGAATCTACAAAATACCATGCACAGAAAACCATCATGCCCAAAACAATGTGCAAAACCCATGCAGAAAAGCATAGGTAGGTTTGCACACCTAATATAGGGTCCAAAAAAAAATTCACGGGGTGCTTCCCTGAATGGATACCACCCCCCAACAAGGGGTGTTGCACCCAACGCAACAAAGCGGGGGTTTTCGCCCCCCTTCTTACCCCCTGCTTCACGCATGGTGCTAGTCATGGAAATAATATAAGACACACCCAACATTCTCCCACTTGTTTTTTTCTTTCCACAGGAGAGATTATTCATTGGTCCAACCCTGCAATTCCCATTGTTTCTCTATGCCAAGATAACTTCTCAGTGCTCACAGACTTCTTCAATTCATCTGCAACATTCTTCAAAATGTCCACCTTTACTAGAAACACCTTTTTGTCCTCAACCATATCTCTCACAAAGTGATATTGAACATCACTGTGCTTTGTATTTGAATGATAAGCAAGGTTCTTAGCCAATAAAATTACACTTTGACTATCATAGTCTATCCTTATACCTCGTTGTACCAACCCCATACCTGAACACAATCTCTTCAACCAAATTTCTTCCTTACTTACATGAGTGGTTTCCATGTATTCTTCCTTTGTAGTTGAAAGGGACACTACAGACTGTCTTTTTCCCATCCAACTGATTGCACCTCCAAATAGGTTAAAAACATACCCACTTGTAGATATTTTTTGATCCAGATCTCCATCCCAATCTGCATCAACAAATCCAAGGTTGTTGAAAAATCTCTCCAATATTGGTCTTCCTTGGTAGCACAAACGATAATCACTAGTTCCACACAAATATCTGAAAGCCCACTTCATTGTTTTCCAATTATCCTTCCCTGGTTCGGGCATAAAACTGCTCAATACTCCCACTGCATGTGAAATGTATGGTCTAGTACAGACCATTTCATACATCAGACTATTGATTTCACTTACATATGGAACACATGACATGTCATATTCCTCTTCTTTTGTCTTGGGACATTGTTCAACAGATAAATTTACACATATAGGAATAGGAACCTTCACCGATTTACTATCTTGCATATTAAATCTCTGCAATATTTTGTCGACATACTTCCTCTGGTTTAACCAAAGCTTCCTCTTTGCTCAATCGTTATTAATTTCCATGCCCAAAATATAGTTTTCAGTGCCAATATCCTTCATGTCGAATTTGGAGGACAATTGGGTCTTCAAATCATGAATAATTTCTTTCTCATTTACAATCAACAACATATCATCCACATATATACAAAGATACAATTTCCTTTTCGATGCAATTATTCCTATGCTATTTCACATGCAAAAACCTAAGTGTTAATGCAAAAAAAAACTTTTCACGACACTTAATTTTTGAAAATGAAGAAAGCTAAGATGAAAATATTCAACTATTGATTCAATTACATTTTTCAGAACAAGGACTAAAACCAAAATTCATCCAAGCAATCAAAAATCAAACAAAATCAGTTTGCAAACAACCAAATGATAAGAAAAAGGTTAAATCAAAACCAATTCTTACCAAAGGCAAAAAAACACAAATGCATACCAAATGGAGGCTTTAGAGATACCACAAGACACTCAAGACTCAGGGAAGTTACAGTTGGAATTAGGCTAATCAAAGAGAGGCTTATAAATTAAGGAAAAATTTGTACAAAAACAAGGGAAAACGATGGTGCAAAGGAGGCACTAGTACCTTGCAACATTGGTACAAACTGGGCCTGAGTGAGGTGCAATCCTCTATCAAAAGCACTAGGGGAACGTTGGGCTTGGGAAAGAGGATTCGGCACAAGAATTGAAAAAAATGTTGAATGAAACCACTTCCTATGTATTTTTTTCATTGGATGATACAACAAAGATCTATCAAAGAGTTAATCAAACACAATGGACAAGGAAACCACTAAGGGAATACTTCGTTCCCCAGTGGATTCGCCAATTTTTAATATGGGATTTACGATTGCGGAAAAAAGTATCTCCCCTAGGTCGATGGCTAACCTAGAATAATAGAGAGACAAGGAACCCGATGGTTTTCCTTAAATTAAATAGATGGTGGAGTGAGAGCAACCTAGAATCCTTCGCACGCTTCACTCGTTTTTTAGCTTGGAATCTCCAATTCCAGCTCGGATTGCCAAGATTAGAACCTGAACAATCAAATAACACAAGCCAAGAAACTACGAGATCTATGAAGTATCATTTAAATACTTTATTCAATAGATCATTATTGTATTTAAATATATGAAATAACAACATCACATATAGGAAATCAGATAATTTTTTTCATTAATATAAATGGAAGGAGATTAAACCATAAGTAGCATTTGATCTTATAGAATATATCCTCCAAGTTGTTGACTTTTCATTTCCTTGTCACAATATGTGCCTCCAATCACCATAAATACATGAGATAATAACCACTCACTACAGCAGCAAAAGGGCATAATTAGTCTCCAAAATCCAACCCACAACCACATAGAATGTTGAGAATATATAGAGAATTAGGGTAGTTGGGAGTTCTTATCCAATTAAGATTATAATGTTTGAGATCAACCTTTGATGGAGGGATAGGATCAAAGGATAAGTGGTGAAAAATCCAAATTAGGATAGGATAGGATCTTAATGTTTTATCTAAGGTAAGTGGTTGAAACAACTTCCAGAAACTCCTAAAAGGGGAAGCTTCTGAAATCCCGATAATTCTCTTCCTTTCTACAACCAACGCAGGAGAAAAGGAGAGAAACTTGTTGGTGATCAACGATGGCCACAGTGGAGGAACCTGTAGGTGGTCGCACCCCAGTAGGCATACAAGGAGTGTTGGTCTTAAAATTGGCTCAGATGATGCAGTTTAGGGATGAAATTATGGGGGATGAAAGGAACATGCTTAGGGATTTGTGCAAGATGTTGAAAAGGGGGAATATGATGTTGATTGATCCCATTAGGAGGCTCACTAATGATATGTGACAAAATTTCCTATAAAAAAGTCGACTCCATCTCATATATGTCAGCCCGCCTCTCCTACAAGTCGGCTTCAAGAGAACCACAATGAAAATAAAAGCAAAACTACATTCAATGATTATGAAAAGAGTTTAATTTACAATTCAAAAGGATTCAAAGTTCAAGAAATAAAACATGGCAAGTAAGAATTCAATAATGAAAGCTTCAGTTAACGTGTAAAGGAATATAAGCTAATTGCAGGGGTCGAAGTTACAAGGAAAGTTTCAGAAATTTCAGTGAAGGAGGCGAAATACAAGAAGACTTGATATAAAGAAATTTGTGCTAACAAATAAATTGGTGGAGAGTGAACTATTTATTCAATCAAAGATCGAGGTTGTCTCAACTTGATTTAATTCTATTAGTGAAAGAATTTGAAGGGGTTTTCCGCTTCATAGAGATGTTTTCTTGATTGTGTGTCTATATCTGGTGTCTCTATTGTTTTCATTGTGATTTTCTTGTTTGGAATTTGTTTTGATGATATAAAAAACATATAATGATGATGAACTAATGTAATAACAATCACAAGAATATTTCAAAGTATAAGAGAAATAATTAATAAAACCTTATTCATGCACTACCCTACATTTCTCAACATGGTTTCAGAGCTTGGTTTCAGAGCACTAAAGAATATCTCAGGGCTTCAAGTCTAGAAAACAAGGTAGTCATCTAGGGTTGAGCTCCTAAATGGAAGAGAATATGATTTCTAGCCACATCAAGTAGCCCTAATCATAGTGACTAGGTTGCAGGACTATGCAAGGAATAGATGGGGTTTTGAAGAGTCTAGATACTATGTTTCAGAAGTCCAAAAACCTAGTTCAATATCACATTCAAGGTTGAGAACTTTCAAAAGGAGATAAAATCATTGTATTCAGCCTATAAGGTCTGAAATCACCATCTGGAATTTTGATGTCACCTCGAAAATGAATACCCTTCTCAAGAAAATAAACCAAAGTTGAAGCTTTCTAGGCCTATCTGGAAGGTTTACTACGAAGCATCAGTCACCATCAGTGATCAAATAGTTGACCTTAAAAATAGAAGAAAACATCTACTTTATCAAGTATATTGGGTTTGATTAACGTGAATTTTATATGAGGCCTGTAGTAATCCCATAACACTAGTCATAATTCAACTTTTAAAATAAGGATTATATTTGCTTTGTAGAAGCCTTAATTTAAGGGTCAAATAAGAGAAAGATACAGGATTCTCAAGAATTAGATAAGCAATAAAAAAGGAATTTTGTAGCAACTCCTGCCAGAATTAATATTGTAATCTTACCTCCTAGGAAGCTACAATAAATGATAAAATCATCTTGCACCAGCCTGTGAGAAAATCCTTTCTGGGATATTGTAGCAGTTTAAGATCGGTTTACTATAGCAGCTAATGAACTCCTAAAAGTCATAAAATTCATTATCATAAATTAAATCATATCTTGAAGACCTGGACCCATAGCAGCTCATTGTATCCTAACCAAGTGTTGAAGAAGTCCATTGGAATTATCTTTTGAAAGAAACACTTGAAAGATGCAGTCTACATAAATAAGAAGAACTTACCATAATAGCCATTAAACTAGGAATTTTTGAGATAATCATGAAGAAACCTTTGTAGTAGACCTATGAAGAACTGAGGTAAGTAATTCTTGAGGTAAGTATAATTGTTTTTATTCTAAACCAAATATTTTTTATCTCATTTTCAAATCTAGGGTTTGTGGCATTTATAAAGTTAATTGCATCTAAAACCTAGTTAAGAAACCCTAACTTTTTATAATTGTTATTTATCTTATTAGACTTTGGGGTTTATAGATATTCTAGGGAGACATTTGAAACCCTATCAAAGTATAACATTGAATTCAAAACTCTAGAATTGATATATTAAAAGATTACTTAAGGTTTGAAGTTTGTTATCATACTCTTGTACACGTATACTTTTGGTACTTGTCAAGTAAATGTTGTAGGTACATGTTGGCTTGAGGGGTCCTAACCTAGGTTCAGAGTTAGTGCGTAACCAAAAAAACCCTGTTACTATTGGCCCTTTCGGAAATGACCTACTTGCGCAGGCCAAAGTCTCACCCGAAGCAGTATGGGGGGGTGTTGGAACCAGATTTCCACACCGTGAGAGAGGATTAAATGAAGTGGGTGGCCTCAGATATACTTATTAACAGTTTGTCTTGTGCACTAGAAACCCTAGGTTAACTCACACAGGCTAACCCTGCGCGCGCATAGACAGTAGATCCACAATCCCTTTAAATAATGTGATATTCAGTGATCCAGGAAGATCTCCATACACGCAGAAGTTTGCTTTGTACAGCAAGAATAAATTTTCTCATAGGTGACAAACCATGGAATAAGAGAGTAAAGGGTATTAATAATTGTATGCCTTATTTCATTTAAAATTATAATGGGGATAATGTGTAAATGAGTAGAAAATGACTAACAAAATATTCACTTATTTTCCATTTGAGAAATTAGTGTTATGTGGGAATTGAAGTCACAAACGTAATTTGATGTTTCTCAATGAAAGGTTAAGGTCTCTTGGCATGGTTGAGATCCTTGAAGTTTTATTTTTCCATTTTTGCCTTGAGTAAGTTTTAGACCCTAGAATCATGGAGCTTGTATTTCCTTAAATGCCTTGCGACCCTACTATTGTGGATTGAGGATTTATTGAGAAAAACTATATAAACTCATGATGTGAGCTTTTGAAGGGGGGTGTCTTTAGGATATTTTTTTTTGGTGTGAATTTTTGGGGGAGTTTTGTAAGAGATTGTAGCCTTGTTTTGAGAGAAAATGTAGCCCTTCTAGTGATAAGGAAATGTCTCTTATGTGAGTACCTTTGGCCCATTTCTAAGAAGGAAACTCTTTAAGGAGCGTGATTCACATATTTGTGGGATGTTTCAACCCATTGTAAGAAGGAAAATGTCTCAGAATTAATAAATAAATTTTTAGTTCCAAACGAATATAGAGATGTAGCCCTTTCCCCCCGAGGGTGAACTCCACTATCGTATCGGTGTTATGAGTATTCATGGTTGTTTGTGTTGCTTATTTCTTAGTTGTTTGGATTTCTTTGAATAATGTTTGAGGGGATGGTAAACTATTATTTAAATTATGTGGCATTCATGTTTGAAAAATCATGTCAGTAAAAGGTCCTGTAATGAGTATTTTTGTTTAAGTGAGTGTTAGCAAAAATTCTCGGATCAAGTGGTATCAAAGCGACCTGACTATTTTTCCAAGATTACGAATATCATCATGTGTAGAGCCTTGAAGAAAGAAATAATTTAAGAGTTGGAGGAGATCAACCATTTCATTCAATCCAAGAATGCAAAGCTTCGAAGGCTTCTCCAACATGTAAAAGAAGAAAAGTGAAAGTTGAGGCTTATGCTAGAGCAAACTGTGGAGAAAAAAATGGGAAGTTGTTCCACCAACAAAGGAGAGTTGGACAAAGCTTATGGTCTGGCATCATTGGTGGGATCGAAAGCAGTAGAAGCTTCAAATCCATTGATAAAACCATCCAATAAAATATCTATGACGTATGAGCCACACAGGTACCCCAGGGTTCCTTTCAATTACAAGAAAACTAAAAATGAAAAGGAGAATTTATGGTATAAGAAACCTTGTACATTTTGTGGGTTAAATAATCATTGTACTGCAGGATGTTGGAAAATATTATCTCTGGACAGACATATCTGATCATAAAAGGGATGTGGATTTATCTGAAGTGTCAACAGTGAAGAAGTGTGAACTCTAATGAAGTGTGGAATTCATCAAGAATGATATGTGGATGTAAGAAGCGATCAAGTATGGATAAAAGAGGTACAGAAGAAGGTTCACATTCTGAAAGGTTGATATGCAAGCAAAGGATAAGAGGGAATATCTAGAGATAAACCTAGAGACCGAGTTCTCTAAATCAAATGGAGGTCAGTATAGATTGAAGAACCAAGAAGAAGTAACAAGGTCTTGAAAGCATACCTAGGTCAAGGGTCTGAGTCATGGTCATGGTACTTTTCATTTGAATATCTATAAGAATAATTCTTAGTAGGTTTTCCTCTCCAAGAGGGAGAGGTTTTTCCCTGGCTCTAGTAGCCTAATTTTATGTCTTATGTATTTTGATAATTAACTTGATGAAAGACTAAATAAGACAATGAATAGAATACATAAGTAATTCAATTAAGCTCACAAGTAATTATCAAGAAGAGAATTTGTATTAAGCTCCAACCCTCCAAATTCTCAACATCGTATCAGAGCTAAGGTGTTGAACACAAGGGTTTCTTGTCAACAAAGACACTCAAAGAAGCATAGACCATATTTTGGATTAGAAATTAAAATCATTTTGCAAGGAATACTATCTAGTTACTTCAAGTGAGATATCCTATCTCATTCAAAAGATCAACTCAGTCAAGAAAATAATCTTTGCCATCAAATATTTGCACTCAAGACATTGTTTGAAGAGAACCTCAACTTCTGAAGTTATTCTTTATAATCAAGGGTTCAAGTACACCAACATTGAAGAAAGGAAACCCTTGACTTCATTCTCAATCATCATCAAGGAAGTTGCAAGCCAATCCACTCAAGTAAGTATTCATGACCCTATCTGTCAAGACGCCTTATTGTAAAGAAAGAAATAAGTTGGTTGGGTCATTAAACTTTAGTGCATGGAAGAAAAGGGCAGACTTGAATTTAATTGAAGACAAAGTAATGGAATATATCGAAGGATATATTGTTCAACCTCCAAAAGAAGATGCTCCAGCCCATGGCAAGTACATGAAAGGACAAATCAAAGCCTAGAAGATTCTCATAGAATTCATCAAAGACTCTCTCATTCCCTATGTATCAAAGATAAAGACTGCAAAACAAATATATGAGAAATTGATGGAGCTATTATTTGTGAGTACTACAGGGGAAGCAATCTCTCTAAGACAAGAACTATACAAAATGAAAATATAAATGGAAGAAGGAATCACTCCATAATTTCTAAGGATTTCTGAAATAAGAGATCAACTGCAGGAACTAGGAGAAGTGATGTCTGACACTGAGATGACTACATTGGTGTTGAATGCTCTACCAAAGGATTGGGGAAACTTCACTTCTAGTATATACGGGAAGAAAGAATCCACCCCATTCCATGATTTATGGTCTATATTTAAAATAGATGAAAACAAGACTAAAAGCCAAAGTTGATACAAGACCAAGTGAAGAAAATCATGCCGTTGCAGCCTCATACAGGAAGAAAGTAATATTCGAAAAAATTGGCCCTCGAAATAAAAGAAGAAATATGGAAAATGTACAATGCTTTGGATGTAATGAAATTGGGCATTATAAAAGATATTTTCATAATTCTGGAAAGGACAAGATGAAAAATGAAAAAGCTCATGTCACTAATGAAAGAGAAGAACATGATGCTCAAATATCTAAGAAGGAGGAAGTGAGAGATCTCTATTATGATTGAGATCATCTTTCTCTTTAAGTGATCTCTGATTGGTTGTAAATTAGTATGATAGGAAGCAATGTACGTTAAGAAGCATCTCGATAGAAGCATGGGAGGAGATCTCGATGAAACAACTTCTGGAAAACCTCTCTGATAACATAACTAAAGTAAAACAGTCATCAAGATCAAAGGTCATCATGGAAACAATATTCTGGAGGTCATGACATATTGATGAAGCAGGCCAAAGGAATGAAGCTCTTCATTCTAGAGAAATTGCTACAGGATGACTCAGGGAAATAGATATGAGGTATGCAGACATATATGTTGATATTGGATGTTTTGAAGTCATGTCATATGGTTGCAGGTAATAAACTTCCATATTTAGAAGTATGATCTATGAAGGAGGATCTCTCAGTGCACTAACAGATGAAATCAACATAATATGTCCTCACGGAATATGAGGTGGTTTTACATAAACAGGAAATTGGAAAATTTGTAATATCCTGGGAATGAAGAATGCGCAAAGAGGAAGAGATCATGAAATGCATCCATGTCAAGAGGCAGTTATCATCCGGAGGCCAAGAAGATGTGACTAGGAGATCTCCTGGGAAGATATGTAGACTCTGACGGAAGTCTGGTAAAGAAGAAGACCCTTGGAAAAACATAGCATTAGGAGATGTGTCAATATGTATGAAGGATTTGGATGCCTACAGGAAGATTTCATGATGAAATATCATCACTAAGGTAACTTTTTTTCTAAAATTTTATATGTATATGTTTATCTGGATGAATTTGTGTAGGGCAGCTAGTCATAAGAAAGAATGTATGATCCTTGGGGATGATTCGAAGGAAAGCAGCATGGCATAACAGTGGACCAAATGAGGAAGATTGATGAATCACTTTCTGACAGTGGACATGAATCGTGACTAAAAGTGATGGATGATATGTGCCCTATGAAGCCAAAATTCGAAGATTCCTCAATATCAAAAACCATGACATCGAGGGGAGGAACTCTTCCTGAGTGGCTGGATTGCTACTGCAGGACCCTGATTGAGAGGGAGCCTGGTGGTAAGTTTATTACTTGGAAGAAACTTGAAGTATGTATGTAATTCTCTATTACATGTGTCATGCACTAGACCAAGACTAACAACTGTAAATATTAGTGAGGGCCATGTGAAGATAATGGATAGACACATCATTATGGTCTTCACCTGGAAGACAGAATGGAGGATTGGGTAATCATCTGGAATTCGATACTCTTTGAGAATGAGATAGGGAATTCAAGATAAGATTAGTTGTGTACCGATATTCTTTGAGGGTTGGCTGCCCAAGAGAAGAATAGTCCAAGAAGGTCATACTCTGGCAACACCTAGGTGGGGTATGTACCTTAGAGAGACAATGACTATGGTGTCTATTAGTCATATGTCTCGTCAGCATTGTAGCCCATTTTCTCATTGAGAGATGCGGTTGTTAGTCAAGGCCTTGCACTAGGACAATGCTGGTTGATAAGATGTTATACAGATGCGATTACCAATCTGATTCTTCTTATGAGATTCTTCAGTTTGAAAGTGACCATGTACCTATATGAATACCTCCCTATTTAAGAGGGAGTGTTGAAAAGTGTAACTAGGTCGGTCTTCATGTTGACTATCTAATTATGTAATTATGTAAAAGAAGAATTCAAATTAATATATATATTTTTTTTGTATGTGATTCATGGGTTTCATGAGCATGATTTATTATGTAGAAGGACTTCTTCTTGATGTCCATTAGGTTTAAATTTAAGTGCTCGATCTAGTCTTTTTCATATGCTCCAAGACCTTATATATCAAGCTCCATGATATAGTGAAGACAACCTTCAAAACACTGCTGAAGAAACACCCCTTGAAATGTTGAAGAAATTACAATCCTAGTCAGCCTACTTGTTGTCTCATAGTCGGCCTATAGTCATTGGGAAATTCGGACTACATGTTGGCCTAAAAGCTAAGTGGAACACTATATATAACCCAGTATTCTGTGGCTCATTTACATACAACACACTGTGGTTGTCTCTGAGATTTTACTGTGATAAGTTTGTGGATATCATAAAGAAGAAATTGTGGTATACAATAGTGAACCTAATGCAGATTCCTCTAATAAAGATTGCGGGAAAATCTGAGGAGCTTGCGAACTGTTTTGTGAAAAGAAATATGTGGATTTCCTAAGACTGCTTCAGAGAATGAAATGTGGATTGTTGAAGATCAAGTACAGGGTTTTCAGTGCAATGGTTACAAGTGTTAAACTACAGCAGATTTACCAGTAACTAAATGCGGATCTGAGGTGCAGATTCTAAAGTGAAGAACAGTGTTAAGTTTGAGAAAATGATGTGGATTCACATGTTGATCACAATGGTAAATAGTCCGAGTTTGTAAGGAAATAATAGTGAAGTAAGGGATGTGGATTTATCTGAAGTTTCAACAGTGAATAATTGTGAACTCTAATGAAGTGCAAAATTCATCAAGAATGATATGCGGATGTAAGAAGTGATCAAGTATGGATCACAGAGGTACGGAAGAAAGTTCACATTTTGAAATGATGATATGCAAGCAAAGGATAAGAGGGAAGATCTAGAGATAAACCTAGACCGAGTTCTCTAAAGCCAATGGACATCAGTATAGATTGAAGAATGAAGAAGAAGTAACAAGGTCTTGAAAGCATAACTAGGTCAAGGGTCTGAGTCATGGTCATGGTACTTGTCATTTGAAGATATATAAGAAGAATTATTTGTTGGTTTTCCTCTCCAAGAGGGAGAGGTTTTTCCCTGGTTCTAGGAGCCTAATTTTGTGTCTTGTGTATTTTGATAATTGACTTGATGAAAGACTAAATAATACAACGAAGAGAAGACATAAGTAATTCAAGTAAGCTCATCAAGAAGAGAATTTGTATTAAGCTCCATCCCTCCAAATTTTCAACAATCGGTGCACAGATTCTATTCCATATTTACATGAAGGTCGTTGAGATCATCTGCGAATTTTGTGGGATCGTCTCGCCCAAATTTATGTTGCATCCAGATCTGTGTTGATTGATGATTATGATGCTCCATCAAATGCATGATATAGAATGTAATTTTTGGAGGACATGGCTCTGTTCCTTATGTAGGAGAATGAATTAATGCTCAGGTTGTTTATGGCCACGCTTTTGTTCCAGTATGATACATTTGCCCCGTCATCGGGAATTATAACATTTAGTGTGGAGGCGTGGGCACCCTGGGTATCGCCAGTCCTTCGACCGTTGCGACCATCGCCACCGAAGGGGGCCTGTAGTCAGTCAATTCTGTGCTCCTTGAATGGTTGAACACATATTTCTCTCAATCTTTTAGATGGCTTGACGAAGTACGAGCTTGAAAATGTCAAATTTTGACGTTCTCAGATGCGACGAGGTGTAATTGTACACGTCACAGCTTTTTGATATTATATTTCATGGTTACAGTATCAGTAGATCGGTCAGGATACGGACTTCATACCGTTTCGTCTGTCCCGGGGTGTCGGGTTCTGATCACGGGCTTTACAGGGGTTGGTAAAGATGGGGGTTATGTTAAGAAAAGTGTTGCCAATCTGTGGCAATTTGTGTTTATTTTTCTCTGGTTTCAGGGCGCGTTCTAGACAGCCTGTTAAAAGATACAAGAAGCTTTTGGAAGACAGTTTTCCTAGATCGCAAGATGAGGAACCAAATGATCGAAAGATTTCTAAGTTGTATGAAAACGTATCAATCTGATTTTCCACTAATGGAATAAAGCATGGTGTTCATTAAATTTTCTTCTCATTTTGAAGTTTTTTTTATGTAATGTTATGCTCAAAAGCCAGAATTGGATTTGGATCGTGTTGAAGAGTCTTCGACTTCAAAGGGAATTTGCACCTTGATATCGCAACTTATGTTAGAGCGATGCAAATTAAAAGAAGTATATAGAGACCTACGGGTTCAGATTGCTACTTTTGGAGGAGCAAAAGTTTTTCTATTCGAAGGATTGATCCAAGAGGATCTCCATACATGCAGAAGTTTACTTTGTACACCATGAAGAAATTTTCTCATAGGTGACAAAGCATGGAATAAGAGAGTCAATGGTATTAATAATTTTATGCCTTATTTCATTTAAAGTTATAAAGTGGATAATGTGTAAGTGAGTAGAAAATGACTCACAAAATATTCACTTATTTTCCATTTGAGAAATTATTTTTATGGGAGAATTGAACTCACAACTAATTTTCTATTTCTCAATGAGAGGTTAAGGTCTCTTGGCATTGTTTAGATCCATGAAGTTGTATTTTACCATTTTTTCCTTGAGTAAGTTTTAGACCCTAGAATCATGGAGCTTGTCTTTCCTTAAAATGCCTTGAGATCCTACTATTTTGGATTAAGGAGTTATGGGGTAAAAATATATAAACTCATGATGTGAGCTTTTGAAGGGGGGAGTCTTTAGGAGAGTTTTTTTGTGTGAATTTTTGGAGGAATTTTGTAAGAGCCTACAACGTTGTTCTGAAAGAAAATGTAGCCCTTCTGGTGATGAGGAAATGTCTCTTATGTGAGTGCCTTTGGCCCATTTGTGAGAAGGCAGCTCTTTAAGGAGCGTGATCCACATATTTGTCAGATGTTTCAACCCATTGTAAGAATGAGAATGTCTCAGATTTAATAAAGTGATTCGTAGTTCCAAACGAATCCGGAGATGTAACCCTTTCCCCCCAAGGGTGAACTTCGTTATCATATCGGTATTATGAGTATTCATGGTTGTTTGTGTTGCTTGTTTCTTAGTTGTTTTTCTTTCTTTGAATAATGTTCTAGGGGATGGTAAATAATTATTTAAAGTATGTGGCATTCATGTTTGCAAAATCAGGTTAGTAAAAGGTCCTATAATGAGTATTTTTGTTTAAGTGTTAGAGAAAATTCTCGAATCATTCAACCCTTACAGCAATATATATATGCACTTAACATTAATGTAGTTGTAAAACTGGTACGAAACTGATCCAACCATAGGTAATATAAATCATAAGCATGAAACAGAAATCATACACAGAAACATACCACAGATTACGGATGCATTTAGTACTCAAAGTTACCCAAAACAGATATTTATTCATTAGATGTTCTCAGAAACCCTTTTCAGTGCACAGAAACCCTAACACTTCTTCAGATCTGCCCGCGCACACATCCAGCAAGGTCCGCACACAGCTGGACTAAGGTCTCCGCGCACACAGCCAGCGGGAGCCTTTTAGACAAGTAAACTTACACAAATTCTCTTCAGAGCTCAATCACTCATCAAAACTTATGTTAAAACTTCCTTATCCAACTCGATCTAGACTTCTAATTATACCTTCCGCTTGCGCTGACACTATGGTCCTCAAGATGTGGTTTGAGACCTCTATTTTACCCATTTTCTTGATTACAACTCATGAAGGCGCTTTGACCCACCCCAAAGCCCCTTGGCTCTTCATAGCACAGTGCGCACGACTCAAAACTACAAAAATTACTGCTATTTAGCCGCTGCTCTAACAGTACATAAAGAAATCAAACCTGCTCTAACAGTACATAAAGAAATCAAAATACTTCAAGATAAGAGACAGCCCTTAAAAATGAATCCCTACAAGTTTTGTAAAAGGATAATTTCAAGGTATGTATAAAGTTTCATAGCTAAATGTAATATTCCTTTTTCAGGAAATTGCTACAACAATGAGAATATCTCAAGATATTATAAAGTTGGAGCTCCAGCAATAGGCAAGCACAATAATGGTGTAGCAGCAACACTCAAATCATAAAAACATGAGAGAAATCCATAGCTATTTTATTAAATAATAGCAGCTACAAATGAATACAAGATCTTGAGGAGAAAGGCTACTCAAGATAGACAATGCTCAACCTTAAATAACAAGTACATAAACCATGATAAAACCACTGCTACATATGAATGCTCAATCTATGACTGCGCAGTCAATGAAGGGAAATTGCTGCATAATAGTGTCAATACACAAATGTGTCAATATGTGGCTCAAATACAATAGGGGAAGCAAGATCTCAACCCCTGGAAACAATAATGCACAATCCCTAAAAGGATTGGCTGCAAAAAATACAAAATGGCAATTCCTCAAAAATGTCGGAGTTGTTGGGTAGCTACAGCAACTCAGAAATAGAACTAGATGGAGATGGATGAATCTGATGCTCAAACTGAATATGCCTCCTCCAATGGATCTTTCAGGTGAAAGTTTGGTCCCTTCACTAAAGATCTTCCCCTCCAAATGTATCTGCAAAGCCCTACTACAGATGCTCCTCTAGAATAATGCAGTCACTGGATGAAACTGCGTTGTAGGTCAATGTAATGAGTTGGCCTTGATGCCAAAATGTACAATGAGCTCCGTAATGCCTCCAAACTGATATCTCAAAGAGAAGAGAGACTCTTCCTCTGAAAAAGAGCTGAAGAAGATGGTGTAGTGAACCCTCCCTGCAACACCCAACAACATAGTATTATTCTGCTACAGAAATAACGTTGTCTTGATGGAGGAAGCTTGGCCACAAGCCTGGATGTGAGGAAAATGAAGAACAATTCCTCAAGAGACCTCTCAAGAAGGAGAAGGAATCCTAAACAAGAATTTCTCCGGCAATTCTTACTAAGCAGCAAAGAATGCTCCAATTGTCTGACTAGACAATGAGATGAATAATGCAAACATGAGAAACAATGGTTGCCTTGTCCTCCTTTTAAACAAATGAAAGCCCCTCTTCATGGATCCCACTCCTTTTATGGTTTCCTCCACCAAATAACCCTTTCCTCATTCATACTGCGCTGCTTCTCTAAGTGTGCTCCACCTCTTGGCCCTGCACTGATGACTTGGTCAAAATTGACCTTGTCCACTTGCAAATAACCCTGTTCACACATGAGGGTGTGAAAATGAGCTCCAATGATGATCCCCTTTCATACTTAGAGGGATTTTTTTGAGGCTTTTATTATGAAATGGGTCTCCTTAGCCATTTATTCTTCTCCTAGGTGAAATTAGCAAAAATTAATGTTCCAAATTATTGTCGGAAAATTTGGGAACATTACAATCCTCCCCTCCCAAATGTTTCTTTTCCCCAAGAAACTGCAAGGACAGAACTGGATAGCCTCTACTCAAGGCATGGAATCTATAGTGTGTTGAGGAACATCTTCCTCATGTGGATCATCCATCCCCCAAGCAATCATCCATGCAAAATGAGTTACCTCCCAACTAGGCAACTCCTGAAAGTCATCTTCCACCTCTAGCTCCGGAAATGTGGGTGGGCTGAAAATATGATCTTGGTAAAAAAAATAGCCTACCCCACGTTGTCCTCCTCTCCACTTAGGATAAGGGTAGAGTGTATTTTGGTCCTGGGCTGCAAAATAATTTCCCTCAAGTGGCAAGATGAAGACTAGATCCCCAAGGATCTCTCCTCCAACGTTGTAAATCATGTTGGCCCAAGTATCTCCATATATGATGAGTTGGAGGTCATCAACATATGGCATCTCCTCCATCATATGGCTCACCTCGTAATGAAACAAATGAGCTGTTGTAGTGGCCATACAATCTCCCATGCTCCCTGTAGAACAGGTAGTGAAAAGGTGTGGGAGTTTTCTCCCTCCAAGGACACATTCACCCAATGTGTCTCCCCTCCAATCATGCTCCCAAGAGAAGCTCTAGCAATATCAGCCAAGGGAACCATAAGGATAATCATGTTGGCTGCCATGTGAAGTAAAGCAGAAGGAAAATTGTCCCTCAAGTGTACTAACGTATTTTTACTCTCCACTGCCATAGAAAAGAAAATGATGGGTGGCCTCCCCACCATCCTCTTGCTGCCCCAATCTCTTCCCAAGCTTGGAGAAGGTGAATGATGTAGTGTGCAATGTAAGTGTGTTATTTATGAGAAGTATCCTCCCCACATCCTCTTAGGGATTTATCATCCATAATGGCCTTATGCAGACCATCAAATCTAGAAGGAAGAGTAATCCTTCTTTGAGCAAATCCCTGCACATATATGGTTAAGAGATGCATATATATAGACAAATCATCATGCAAATCAACAATACTCTCACCATATGTTTTTCTCATATAAGTGGAGTGGCTCATAGATGAGTCTCCCCTCATTCTCAAAGGGAAAAGAGTTGACTGTGCTAACTCCTCCAACTCCTTATGATCCATGGAGTGCCTCCTCAAAGTCTTCAAGTGGTTTTTCCCACAAGAAGGGAAGAAATGTAATGTGGCACTCATGGTTGGCCCATGGTTTCTCCTGAAATGTACAACATGTATGGTAAGGAGAATCATGCTCCCAATGGGCATTCTCAATCCTAAGCCCACTCTCCAAGTAAAGCTCCCCATAACTATAAACATATCATAAATACATGGAAGCATAGTACAATAAGAACATGTTTCCAAATGACAACCGGAAAGTGGATCAAGGCCCCATACAAGGAACCAACGCAGTGCATGCCCTGCCTGCATCAAATCAAACAAAAACAAGTGCTCTTCCAGCAAATTTTTTGCTGCCACAATCATGTTACAAGATATAAACATGGAAGTACAAAAAGGTGTCAATGGTGCACACCAAAACTCATGTGGCTTTCCCCACAAACAACCAATGAGATAACCAATCTCAATGCTACAAATGGCTTCAAGTACATCATAATACAAAATTTAAGAAGGAACAGTCCTCCTTGGTACAATATGTTGCTCATAAAAGGACAAGAAGTACAAATCATAAGGTGGAATTGTACATCCTCCATTGGGTACTTGAAGACTTGAGCTGAAATGGCTCAACTGAAAAGGCTCCCTCACTCCCAATGAGTAGGAAGGTGGCTGTGACATCCTCACCATCATCATCTAAGCTCTGCATCTCTCCATATGTTGATGTATGTCCTGCTGGATGCCCTCCCAAATGAACTCCTCTGCCAAGGTAAGATATGCATCAAAGTGCGTGGAAAATAAGCCCTCCTGTGCTGCATGCAACAAATTCTCCTTGAGACTAGAATCTCTAGTCAATAAGACTCTGCCATGGGAATAGATGACCATATCATCCATCATATACTCATCATATCTATCCGAGTTACCTAGAATCATGCATGCATCAAGATCCTCAGAGTACTCAACTAAGAGCTGAGATCTCCAGTAAGGATCAATCCTCCTCTGAGGCAGCGCTGGTGATCTAGCATGTGTAGCTCTCCTTAAGCTGTTTTCTGCTACTTTGACATTCCTCATGCCAAAGTTCTCCTCCAAACCCTTCACCTCTCCAAAATATAAGAGCAGTGAATCCAAAGACAAAATGTCTCTCATCAATGATAGATCAGGTGACCTCCCTGGTGGAATGCCTCTATGCAGTGAGACATCTATGTCAAGAGTGGACTGCACATATAGTTGGGCAATCTTGCCCTTGCTCTCACAGCGCAATACAGTCTTCCTCCTCTTTGCACTGGCTCCCTGAAATAGAGAAGGGTGTGTGCCTCTCATCACATGATGTTCCTCTTCCTCCCTTCTTCCTCCTTCCAGCTGCAATGCTGCACAATCATGCTGCTCACTGATTGTGCTTGGACCTCCATGAATGAGATCCTGGGAACTCCCTTGCAAATCTGCAAGAATCCCTGTAGTTGGAGCAAGAGCTCATCCTTCCTCTGCATGAGGTACTAGATCAACTCTAGAAATGACAACGTTATTGCCCTCAGCTTCCTCAACATGAGTGGGCAACCCTCCAATGGTTGGATCCTCTTTTGGAAAAGGGGTCTCTTTGCCTCTTTGTGCCAAGAATGAAGATCTTGCCTCTACTAAAGCATCATGCAAGACATCAGACTCCTTCTTAGCTTTCTGCATTGATTCTGAGTCTATGGTTTTCTTTATCACATGCAAGGGTTTTGTTTGTTTGAATGTGTTTGTTTCCTCCACATGTGTTTCAGAGTTTCTCCTACCAAATATCCTTATCAAAGTTCGAATGAACATTTCATAAGAAGAGGTATTTGCATTTTTCAAAGTAAAAGACTCAAATAACCACCATGCATAGACCTTACCTCCCAAGTGCAACGCTGCTACTCTGATGGCTTCATCTTCGGAAATCTGATGCTGCTACAAAAAGGTGTCTAGCTCTTCTATCCAAGCCCTGGCTGAACAAGTAGGGGAACCATCAAATATAGATAGAAGAAATATATCCTCATGTTGCTTTCTCCTCCTCACCATGATCTTGCAAAACTCCGACAAATTAATATGATCTCTAAACCTCTGGGTTTGAGATTCATACTCATGCAAGAAACCTCTAAGAGTTCCTCTCTTCGGCATTTCTTCTTCTTCTTCTCTTCTCATGGCAAAGCTGGCCATGTGACTGCGCTGTGTATCATAGGGTGTAGCTACATGCTCACATCCCCTACAAGAAAATCTAGAGTTTGACTCAGTTTCAAACCCTCTTGGAGATCCTGTACAAATCTCCCTCCTTATCTTCTCAAATTCTTCATGAATGCTCAGTATAGATCTTGGAAGAAGCTTTGCAAGCTTATCTCCCTCTTTCTCTCCATAAAATGGAGTCTTCATCTTCTCTCTCTCTCTTATACCGCTGTAAAGTTCCCTTTTCATGAATATCAAAATTCTATTCCAGAGATTGACTACAGGGGCATTTACTGGATATGTCACCTTTGAAAAAAGGATGAGATCCAGAGGCTACTTGGCCATCTGCAGACTCTGTCTATAGAGCTTGAAATATCCCTCCTTCAAGGATTCAATGCTTTGGCTTGAAGCCACAGGCTGAGCCAAAGATCATGCTCTGATACCACTGTAACATTCCTTTTTCAGGAAATTGCTACAACAATGAGAATATCTCAAGATATTCTAAAGTTGGAGCTCCAGCAATAGGCAAGCACAATAATGGTGCAGCAGCAACACTCAACTCATAAAAACATGAGAGAAATCCACAGCTATTTTATTAAATAATAGTAGCTACAAATGAATACAAGATCTTGAGGAGAAAGGATGCTCAAGATAGACAATGCTCAACCTCAAAGAACAAGTACATAAACCATGATAAAACCACTGCTACATATGTATGCTCAAGCTATGACTGCGCAGTCAATGAAGGGAAACTGCTGCATAATAGTGTCAATACACAAATGTGTCAATATGTGGCTCAAATACAATAGGGGAAGCAAGATCTCAACCCCTGGAAACAATAATGCACAATCCCTAAAAGGATTGGCTGCAAAACATACAAAATGGCAATCCTCAGAAATTCTGGAGTTGTTGGGTAGCTGCAGCAACTCAGAAATAGAACTGGATGGAGATGGCTGAATCTGATGCTCAAACTTAATATGCCTCCTCCAATGGATCTTTCAAGTGAAAGGTTGGTCCCTTCACTAAATATCTTCCCCTCCAAATGTATCTGCAAAGCCCTACTACAGATGCTCCTCTAGAATAACGCAGTCACTGGATGAAACTGCATTGTAGGGCAATGGAATGAGTTGGCCTTGATGCCAAAATGTACAATGAGCTCCGTAATTCCTCCAAACTTATATCTCAAAGAGAAGAGAGACTCTTCCTCTGAAAAATAGCTAAAGAAGATGGTGTAGTGAACCCTCCCTGTAACACCCAGCAACACAGTATTATTCTGCTGCAGAAATAACACTGTCTTGATGGAGTAAGCTTGGCCACAAGCCAGGATGTGAGGAAAATGAAGAACAATCCCTCAAGAGACCTCTCAATAAGGAGAAGGAATCCTAAACAGGAATTCCTCCGGCAATTATTTCTAAGCAGCAAAGAATGCTCCAATTGTCTGACTAGACAATGAGATGAATAATACAAGCATGAGAAACAATGGTTGCCTTGTCCTCCTTTTAAACAAATGAAAGCCCCTCTCCATGGGTCCCACTCCTTTTAGGGTTTCCTCCACCAAATAACCCTTTCCTCATTCATACTGCTCTGCTTCTCTAAGTGTGCTCCACCTCTTGCCCTAGCGCTGTGGACTTGGTCAAACTTGACCTTGTCCACTTGCAAATAACGTTGTTCACACATGAGGGTGTGAAAACCAGCTCCAATGATGATCCCCTTTCATAATTAGAGGGATTTTATTGAGGCTTTTATTATGCAATGGGTCTCCTTACCCGTTTATTCTCCTCCTAGGTGAAATTAGAAAAAATTAATGTTCCAAATTATTGTTGGAAAATTTGGGAACATTACACTAAACTTCATCATTAACAAGGTACAATTTTTTGAAATTTTCCTTGTATTACTAACTTTCTTATGTTTAGAGTTTTGAATCATGAATATTCTTGTTAGGGTGATTAATCACTAGATTAAATCTACCCTTGTCATATTATTTCTTACCACTTGTTCATTTTTGTGAAACCCTAACCTTTAGGGTTCACTGTAAAACCCTAACCTTTTGGTGCTTAGGGTGTGTTGAAAATAATGATGAAACCATAGTCTTCTTGGGGTTTGTTGATAAAGTCTAGAAAATATAATGATATCCTACTCGCTTAAGGATTAGGATTTTAGTAATATGAAGAAACCCTGGCATTTTAGGGTTTGTCGAGGATATATGATAAAACCCTAGATTTTTAGGATTTAATGAATTAGGGTTTGTGACAAAACCCTTGTAATAGTTAATGTGAAATCCTAAGAATGAAACCCTAGGTGTACATACTTTTGTTTGATTGAAACCCTAGCTTGGTCAAAAATAGTTGAATGTCTAACATTAAATTTTGTATTTTTTTATCTAGGGTTTATTACAAAAACCTTAGTAAATATTGATATGATATTTTAGGGTAATGAAACCCTAGATATAAAAATTTTTCACTATGATTGAAGCCTTGAATTATTTTAGTTGTTTATTATTAATGATGAAATCTAGGGTTTGTAACAAAACCCTAGTTAAGGTTGTTGTAAGAAAATTAATTCATGAAGAAACTTTGTAGATTGTAAACCTAACTAAATTTAGGTTTTGGATATCTAGAGTTTAATTGTTTTGATACTCCTATTATAACATGCTAACCTTATATTAATAAATTTTTACTTCATGCTCTTGTACATACATATTTTTGTTTGGCGATACTTGTTGTTGAAGGTTTGCAAGTACATAGCCTTCTAGTTGATGCAGATGCTTACCTCAAATTTGATGATGATGTTGATCATGATGGAAAGAGGGAGTTGTGAGAATCTCGATGACATAAAAGTTTATATTATAGTTTTATAGATGACCTTGTTTCCATGTGAATGAATTATGAATTTTTGCAAGGTATAAATTCTCTAATGAATTGTTGATGCAAAAGGAAGAGCTTATGTGACTGGAAGAAAAATATAGTTGATGGACATGTCCCCTAGGTACTTGGATAAAGGAAAGTGTATATCTCCCTAGTTTAGAGGGAGCTTGAAGAGAAGTGAATGACTTTATTGAAATTCCATGAGGATGTTTGAAATTGGAGAATAGTTGAAGCACTACTGATGGTTATTCATTATTGATAAAGTTGTAAATAAGACCTAGATGTTTTTGGAAGAAGTGTTATGGTTGAATTTAGTGTTGCTGAAAAATTTAAAGAAGGAAGATTCTGAAAAGAAGTGTCTGGATAATATGATGATGTCCTAAGCAGCATCATTATATTTGAGAACCTCATAAGTTTGAGTTAAATTATATATATATAATTAAAGTTATGATTGTGCACGATATCTCCATAAGATGCTTGGGAGGATATTTGGTCGGCTTGTGATGATGTATAGATCCCGAAGTAGGGAGGGTGGCGTGGGACTTAGAGCTCCGGACTTGGATACGCACCTAGATCCCTGGGTTGGTGCTAGAGTCAAAGCTTAACGATACCTAGAGTGGCCAAATCTTGGAACACGCCTTAGTCCCAATCAATTATATAAATTTTTCAAGTATCTAATATGTAGCACTGTGTGTGTTGGGACTCTTTGTAGAACATATCATTTCGATATATTCCATGTACCTTTGTATATATCTAATTATGAATACCTCCCTAGTTAAGAGGGAGTGTTGAAGAATGTAACCAGTGTAAGTCTTCATAATTGTATTTGAGTCATTATGTAATGCATTTATCAAAAGAATGAAAAATAATTTTTATTTTAAATTTAATTGACTTATTAAAACATGGGTTTCATGCTTGGTTCAATGGTCAATAGGTCAAAGCGGCCATTGAGTGCTATAGGATTTTTGTATTGTATCAGAGTCAAATTCATAATGTAAAATACCCTTCATGGGCACCTAAAGTCAAAGAAGGAGAATTATTTTATGTTAAAGAAACTCCTCCACCAAGTCATGTCCCTCTCTTATATGTTAGCCTACCTCTCTTATAAGTCAGCCTCAAAAGAGCCAAAATCACCTATATATATATATATATATATATATATATATATATATATATATATATATATATATATATATATATATATATATATATATATATATATATATATATATATATATATATATATCCAAGGCACTACGAGGTTCACCGATCCGGCTTAGTGAGTCACCTTGCGAAAATCAATCGGATTTTCTTCAGCATCCTAAGCCATTCACTGTGCCAAAAAACCCACAATTGTTTCTCCACGCTGCCAAAGCATTGATTTTCAATTGATCCAACCCCATTTTTCTCAATTATCCAAGCCAAAATTTTCATCAAGTCACTGTCTGTCAACCTATATCCACAACTCGTTCTAGAAAACGAAGCCATTGGTTCAAGCATCTAGTTGTCATACGAATTTCCTTGTGTTGGTTCAAGATATTTAGTTTTACAACATGAAAAATCATGCAGTAGCCAAGAATATACACTAAGTAAAGAGACATTTATCTAAGTACAATTATGGCCCCATGTAGTTCACGAGGAAAAATGTTAAATCTTTACTCAGTTAAAAGGTGTTATTAGTTGAAATCGAATGTTTATTACATTCATGGAAAGTTAGAGACATGTTACCCAAACAAACAACTCAATTTCCAACCCACCTTTCACACGAAAATCCAACCCCTCCCCCCCCCCAACCAAAAAGGGAGGAGGTGAACACTATAGTGAAGAGCTGATTTCAACAAAGCCAACAAGCGACCAGGGGGCACGAGAGCGACATAGCGAAGAGTCAATTTCAACAGAGCCAATGATCGATCAAGGGGAATGAGAGCGACATAGGCAAGCATCTAGTCATCTCCAGGACCCATACACAACAACCCCGTCCAAATCTGAGAACATAGAGCGGAAAGGGAACAAGGTTCACATATGCCTCTCAGGAAGAGCATGGCCAACATTACCACTCATGTGCTACCGAGTGGGGATGGAGAGAAGATGAAAGTCGGAAACCCTACAAATGACCCTAGGTCGAGTCCACGTATATATGTATATATATATATATATATATATATATATATATATATATATATACATGGACTCGACCTATTTAAAAGAGAAGACAACAAGTCATTCTAGATGAAGAAAAGGGTTCGATTTTCAATTCAAAAGGATGTGAATTTCAGGAAAGGAAACATGTGAAGTAAAAATTCAAGAACCAAAGTTTCAATTACACATGTAAAGGAATATAAGCTAATTGCGGGGGCCAAAGGTATAAGGACAGTTTCAAAAATTGCAGTGAAGGAGCCGAAATACAAGAAGACTTGATGTGAAGAAATATGTGCTAACAATTGACTTGGGGGAAGGAGGAACTCTTTGTTTCAATAAAAGGTCTAGGTTGTTTCAACTTGATTTAATTCTAATAGTGGAAGATTTTAACTGGGTTTTCCTCTTCATAAGGGTTTTTCCCTATGTGTGTGCTTATCTCTGGTGTCTCTATTGCTTGCATTGTGATCTTCTTGTTTGTAATGTGTCTTGATGATATAAAAAACATAATAATGATGATGAACTAATGTAATAAAAATCACAAGCACTTTTCAAAGTATAAGAGAAATCATTAATAAAACCCTAATCATGCACTGCCCTAGATTTCTCAACAGTTTCTACATTTAATAGCCTCATTCACATTGAGTCACATTTTCCCTCTGTGTAAGTTTCTTCAATGCTTTATGCAAGAATACTAAACCACTACCAAGCTAGTACTTGATAATCAAAACAAACATTAAAAGGAGAGAAACCAAAATAACACTAATAACATGAAGCCATGAATGCTAAACCCCAATAGAAAACCATACGAATGCTAAGAGCACAAAGCCGTGATGAAATTATAAATCCAACAAATTGGTAACAAGAATATAATGGAACCCTAACCAAGGATAATCAAGATGTTGAGTTAAGGATACAACAAACCATGCTCTATTATTCTACATGTGGAAATAAGGCTGCAACAAATCCTACACCTATTGTATATACTAGTTTAAATAGAGTTCATCAATATGCCTTGGAATATGTGATACAATTGTGAAAATGTTCTTATGAAAACACTATTGTCATTTTATTTTGAAATTGGCCATTGCATCTTATGGCCATAAAATTCCCATTTTTCTATGCTTTGAAGACGTGCGAAAGAATTGTTTTTGTGTCGTGTTGTTGATAGTTGAGATTTCCATTGGCTTGACTACCATAGCCTAACTGTGATCTTTTTCAATACTTGATATAGTGAAACTTGTTTCTAGTCCATGCATGGGTGAATATCTAGTTAGTGATGCATTGAATAAGATTATGTTATTGTTTCTTCAGTTATTTATCATCTTAGCTACTATAACCTAAGTCTATTATTTTTCTACGCAAGGTCAAATTATCTATGAAATTTTTTATATTCACATGAGAAAAATTTATATCTTAACCTAGTAATTACTAAACTTATGAACTACTTTTGCTTGAAATCATAATTTCCACTTTGAATAGCAGATTCCCACATATATATATATATATATATATATATATATATATATATATATATATATATATATATATATATATATATATATATATATATATATATATATAGATTCTAATACAATCAAATATATAACATTATTCAATCCTCAAAATTAAAGTTACACTAATTCACACATTTGATGTAAGCCTCATCACATACTAATTGTGTATCACACCAAGCTTGCTTTCTCTTTTTTTCTTTCTTTCTTTCTTTTTTCTTTTTGTTTTTTTCAAGGAAAATATAGACAGATCAACGAGAAGGGATCACATCTGATTGTCCAAACTACAAGAGCCTAACCTTAAGGATGTCAAGGAGAATTGACTCTGTGACCTCCCAATAGCGAGTTACCTAGCAACGAGAACTAGACCAACTGAACTAACCCTTGGGAATATCACACAAAGCTTGTTTATAATCCAAGCATGAACAAAATCTAATTGGTGATTGATTGGATAAACTTATGTTATTGTTGGTTGAGATTTTTAATAAACCAATTCTATCTTGTTTGATTAGTTGTCCAAAAAAAAAAAATGGTATCACTTTTATTTATATTTTTTATGATTTTTTTTTTTGCTCACATGACAAAGTTTTAATAAACAATTCATTAGTAAACTTATGATTTCTTTTTCTTTTTCTTTTTCTTTTTTCTTTTTTTTTTGTCTTATATTTGTATTTGCTTATTTGAATATTTTTTATAAGTTGATATATATACATATAAACAAATTGATATTTTGCAAATGTTCATCTAATGTGTATACTTTTAAGTAGTAGAAGGAGAAAGAGCTAAGAACACAGAGCATATAATGAAGCCATGTGAAAAACATAACTCCAATGGATTTAAGAAACGAGAAATTGAACTCTAAAAAAAGATGTTCAAGATGCAAGTTAAAGGTGCAATTAATCATTTATTGTTTTGCAATAAAATGAAATAGATATACTACTTTGAATAAAGTTTGTGGTCGTCTTTGAATAGGTGATACAAGTGTGAATGTGTTTGTAAAAATAATCTTGTCATTTGAGTGGGCCTAATGGTTAAGAGCATGTGTTTCCTCCTAAGAGGTCACGGGTTCAAAACCAAAGGGGGGTAGAGTTAGTATGCCTCCCTAGACTTAGCAGTCAAGGAGTAGAGTTAGTATTCCTTTGTAGACTTAGCAATCAAATTGTCAAATTGTTGTGTGGAGGTGGGTCCCTTGTCCCACAAACTTTGTACTTGGTAGTCAAATTGTTGCGCGGAGGTGGGTCCCTTGTCCCACAAACTTTGTATTTAGCAGTCCCTTGTCCCACTAACTTCGTATTTAGCAGTCAAATTGTTGCGCGGAGGTGGGTCCCTTGTCCCACAAACTACATAAACTTAGCAATCAAATCGCCAAATTGTTGCGCGAAAATGAGATAATTTGAAAGTAGTTATTTTATTTTTTGGTATTTAAAAAAATGTTAATTTTAATTAATTTTTTTATTAATTTCATTGTATTCCTATTTCAACATTTAAGATATTAAAAAATTAAAATTTAAACATAAATAAAACCTAAATATAACATTAAAATATATTTAATAAAGTTATCATTTTGTAACCTAATGAAAATATTTTGGTTCTCATACACCTATTTGGTGTCGGGCTTGGTACTGAATTTAAAATTAGATAATAATAATAACTATTTGAAAATAACTATTTTTTTTTCTGTTAAAAAAATGTTAATTTTAATTTCGAGTTGTCTAACGAGATGAAGGCCAAAAATGGCTGGAATCCCGGCCAAAAATATTTAAGAAATCTTACGGTGACAAGTCACAGTGTTTGAATAATGATTTTGATGGTGGAAATGGATTCAACACCATCAAAAACCTCTAAGCCACCCAAAATATTAAAGTTTGATAGTTATAACGTGGATTTACAAAAATTCCTCCAGAATTTTCTTAAAATATTATTGAAATTTCTATAATTTTCAGGGCCCAAAAACAGTGTAGTTAAACTACGGCATTTATCAAAATTTATTTTTAATTAAATTTTACATTAAATTCATTATATTTATTTTTTATTAATTAATTTTTTTATTGGTGTTTCGAATGTTTTTTAAACAGCACGTTTATGACCGTATTTTTCAATGTTACATTGCAAAATTTTAATTATAAATGTGAACAAAACAAGGCCTAAATCCAAAAGTCTGTTTTTTATGTTGCTATCGAATGAAAATGTTTAGTAATTACTAAACTTTCTGGAAGCATGGGTGACACGCTCTCAAACTATCGGCGACATCTGTTTAGTGCCTTACACGTGTGAATCTCAGGTTCTCCCCTGTGCTGAAGACTCCTTCTTTATAAACGATCCAACCCAGTCTGCGGTGAAGACTTCTCAGGGAATGGGTCAGTCTGCCATGGATGAAAACAGAGTGGCTCCTTCACACAGAATTTGGGATTGGGGGAGTTAGTGCAAAATTTGTGCAATTAAGCAATCGGGGATTTCATACATTGGCAAGATTTGCAGTGCATCAGAGGGCGCAGGAAGAAAATGCGCGGAGAATTCGATTCGTTAATGGATGAGGCAATCGGCCAGCACAGGGCTTTTGCTGTCAATTGCAACAGCAATTGTGACAGAGGAGCGACTCTTTAAACAGTCTGAAGTTGGCACGCTCAGTCGTCAGCTTCTCTGCCGATTCATGGTTGCCGATGGTGTTCTGCAAAGAGACCACCCTGGGCGGATAAGTTAAAGTTATCAGGTTCATAACTTATTCCGCGGATAAGTAGTTTTATTTCGGCAGGCCAAGAAATTATCACCATATAACTCATTCTGTGCACTGCCTTTTCGGCGTATAGGTTATTGAAATATAGCTTATCTGTGCATAAATTATCTACAGGAACTTATCAGCTGATAGCTTAAAAAGACTTATCTGGATATAACTTATCAGTAATCTTTCATAAGCTATCATATGATACGCTATAAATAGATAACTTATAATCGGATAAGCTATCATCAGATAATCTATAATAGATACGCTATCATCGATAAGATATCATTTGATACGCTATCATACGATAAGATATCATTTGATACGCTATCATACGATAAGCTATAATCCGATAAGCTATTGTTAGATACGCTATCTCCGATAAGTTATCATTTGATACGCCATCATCGATGAGCTATCATTGGATACGCTATCATACGATAAGCTATAATCCGATACGCTATCATCCGATAAGCTATTGTTAGATACGCTATTATCCGAGAAGTTATCATTTGATACGCCATCATCGATAAGCTATCATTGGATACGCTATCATCCGACAAGCTATAATCCAATAAGTTATCAGTTGATACGCCATCACCGATAAGATATCATTGGATACGCTATCATCCGATAAGCTATCATCCAATAAGATATCATTGATACGCTATAATCCGATAAACTATCATCATTTGATAAGCTATTATCCGATACGCTATCATACGATAAGCTATCATATTATACCCTATCATCAGATAACCTATCAGAGCATAAGCTATCATCATATACGCTATCATCAGATAACCTATCAGGGCATAAGCTATCATCAGAAAACCTATCAGACAATAACCTCTCAGACATATACTATCAGATAGTATAAGAACCTGGATACGTCATTGAACGATAAACCCAGGTTCAATTCCTGCGGGGGGTGAATTTCTAGAATCTCTACGCTATCCAATCCTGCGACGAGCCATCAACAATAACCACAGTGTTTGCACTTTTCAAACCGCTCCTGTCTGCCACCATTTAAATCCATTCATCACAGGGATCGCCAGAACTCAGCAAAATTGGAGGATCGGGCTCAATACATTCATAACAGGAGGTTTCCGGCCTGCTCAGAGGATTTAGGACCAGCAATTCCTGCAGTGGCCGCCCATTGTTGTCCCTCTCGGCCAGATTTTGGAGATGGGAAGTGCGTGCCAGTGGTTTGGTTGAGCGAGATGTCATATAAAAAAAATTGCAGGGTCGCAGAGAAATCGCCTGTGACGAACCATCATCTTTGGTGGTGGTTCTGTTGGTCGTAGGCTCTGGAGAATTGCAGGGATTTGATGATTTCATGAAACTTCATGATTACAGCTGGATCCATTTTTGAAACTTCAAAATTCTGATCTTATCTGACCCAAATGCAGCTTACAACGAAGTTAGTTGCAGCTTCCTTACCTCACCCAAAATGCAAAGTTATGTTTGACCAAGAGGCCTTTACACATACTTCTGCAATGGAAGGGTCCGCTTGAATTGGCAACATGATGCACTCACCAGTGCAACCCAGAGGCGAGTTTGATAATTGCTTCTCTTTTTTTTTTCAGAGGAAAAAAACGTTGTATATATTAGGTGATAATATAACAGTACATGATCAGGATAACATTCACAGCTGTCAAGACAGCATGAAAAAAACAGATACCCAAATACAAACAAGAACAAATACCCAAATACAAACAAGAACCTCCGTGGGAGGAGTCAATTGTTGTATAAGGCAAGCAACATTACGGGTGGAAAAGACCAACCCCAATCAAAATACTTCCGAGCATCCCTGATACATTAATATACAAGTCATTAAAAAGATAACATCATAGCATGGGATAAAAAAGGATGCAAGAAAAACCATCAAAAAAGGATGTAGAACAGTGGTCCATAAAAACATGATATAAAGACGCATATAAAGATCAATACAAGCACTCCTGTACATCAACACCCAGCTCAGATGAAGTGGATATATGGAAAAGAACGCCAGTAGATGTAGTATATAGCAGAGCAGGCTCGCCTGGTGAGGAAACAGCAGCATCAAAGTACGTGAGATAACCGAGAACGTGGCGAAAGTCAACAAATACCAGCTCCATACCAGCGCCAGCATCATATCCAGGTCCATATGAGGTATCCCAGCTCCGGCTCGCCTGAAAAGCCCGCACGTTCAATATAAAGTACCGCCTCGCCTGAAGTGGATAAATCATCGAAAGATGGAAAGATCCCATACAGAGCAAATGTTCGAAAGGTCAGCCTGTGTAAAGAGGAATACATGGATCAATCCAGTAGGCAACAGCGGTCCATATATCAACAGGAGCAGAGTGGACTGAGAAAAAGCAAAAAGGAGGATATATCCGATATGAAAAACATTGCACATAATCTGAAAGTAAAGGAAAAAACAAGAGGGGAAAAGAGAGTCATAATAGCATCATGGAATTGGTATCACAGAAGACCTACGTTGTACCCCATCAATATACTGAAGCAGATGCATCTGGCCAAAAACTGCAGAGATGCCTTTTTTTGATAGACTATCTGCCCTGGTATTATTCTCCCTGTAGATGTGAGTAATAGGAGGATTTTTCAATGTCTGCCACATGTGAAGAGTCATCTGCTTCCACCCCCTCAGATTAGGAATAGTAATATCACTTCTGCCATGTATCCAATCAATAACCAGCTTGGAGTCCCCATAGAAATTTGGATTCTGTAATTGATAAATTGTTGAAATGAGGAAATTGCCCCAAAGTGCCATGATTTCTGCCTTATTATTGGTACCAGTACCCCCGTTCTAGTATACATGTAATCTCTCATGCTGTGATATTTTGACCCAAACACCGCATCCCATGATTCCAGCCTTTGATGCCCCATCAAAAAAGATGGTCGGGAGTTGAATCTCGTGGGGTCTGTTCCTGATAGATCTATCAATCAATAATATTGTGGGGTCGTTCCAATCCACAATCCAGCTCTTGATTTTGGACATAATAATGTGTGGGAGAAAAGGCCTATTTTCAAAAATGAGATAGTTTCTGCCAATCCAAACTTCCCATATGAAATAGAAAGGGAGTGACTTGTATTTGCTTTTGAGCTTATCCCATTCCAATACCGCCGATATAAAATCAGTGGCAGACCAATTAGAATTGGATATGTGGGGCAGAAAGGATCTCCAAATATTTTTAATGACCGGGCAAGTAAAGAAGAGGTGTTGTATGCTTTCAGCCTGCATACAACATATAGGACAGCGATTCGGTCCCTGCATTCCCCTCTTGCAAAGATTATCCCACGTCATAATCTTATCTCTCCAGACTAACCATCCGAAAAGGATGATCTTAATGGGCACTTTGCGCTTCCAGTATGGATAGAAAATCTTGGAAGTGGTTCCTCTAGCAGCCGAGAAAACCATATACCTGTATGCGTCTTTTACAATAATGGCATCATTCTTCAGCGGTCCGTTCCATATGATTTTATCACCTCCCAGCAATTTACAGAAACCGGCAGATTTGAAAGAGGCAATAATCTCCTCCCATTTCGTTGCATCTTCACCCGCCAATTCCATCTGTTCAGCATTTTTGAAAACCGGCACTTCATTGGTCCATCCAGAAATGGTCTATGAGATCAGAAAGAAACCCCGTTGCATCAGAATGGATAAAAGTCGAGGAGAGAATGTGCATCCCGAGGAAAGACCAGATATCTCTTTAAAACCCAATGGTATCCTTTCACCATCACTAAAGCTCTAGGTGACGCGGTCACATATATAAGGAAGGATCTTTTTAAAGCCGCTCCATATAACCGATACATTGGATGGTGAGAAGAGTTCCCTGTGTAGTAACTGATGAAAGATGTCCCCAGAAATATACTTGCATCTAATAATGGCGCACCATATATTGTCACCATTTAGTGCACGCCAGAAAGATTTGATTAAAAGAGCAATGTTAAAAATCCTTGTATTAAGTACCCCGCAGCCATCAAAATCGGTTGGTCTACATATGATATCCATCTGACAGAGATGAAGCTTCTTTTCCATATTTGCACCTCCCCACAGAAATTGGGAGATGATCCCGTTTATGAGCTCCACAATCTTGGCCGGCAAGTAAAAGAGGTGGCCCCAATAGACCATCAGCTGTGACAAAACAGCCTGAATAAGAATGAGTCGGCCTCCCATAGAAAGCCATTTGTGAGTCCATCTGAATATCCGAGCTCTAAAACGGTCCACCAACCACATCCAGTCTTTGCATTTATATCCACAGGGTTTTAAAAAACATCCCAGATAAGTGAAGCCTTCAGAAATGTGATGGCAATGGACCCCCATAAGATCAGCTATATAGAGAATCTCCTTTTCTTCCCCCTTGTCAAAAAGGAGAAACGATTTTCCTTTGTTCATTCCCAATCCAGTGGCTGATTCAAACTTAATCAAAATCATTTGAATAAAACACCAGTGATTCCTATTAAGATACCCAAATAGCAACATGTCATCAACAAAAAGTGAATGATTGGTAGAGATAGATTCAGAGAAAGTGAAACCTTTGATATAACCTCGTTGTTCAGCATAGTGTAATCTCTTACTAAAACCATCAAGAACCAAAATAAAAATAAGAGGGGAGAGGGCACATCCCTGGTGAAGGCCTCTGGCAGCTTCAAAGAACCGAGTGGGAACTCCATTAACCAGTACAGCATATCTAACAGTAGATATACATGACATAATCCATCGAATGACTCTGATTGGCAAGCCAATCTTGAGAAGTAGAAGCCTAATGTAGGACCAGTCAACTGAGTCATATGCCTTGTGTAGATCAACTTTCATAATCACTGCTTCCTTGTTTCCAGTATGTGCCGAATGCAGTACTTCTTGTGCGATGGCAATCGCATCATGAATGGAGCGTCCCTGTAGGAAACTGTGTTGTTCAAGGCTGATGTGATCAGATAAAATAGCCCTGATGCAGTTAGAAATGATTTTAGACGTGATTTTATACATAATGTTGCACAATGCAATGGGTCTGAAATCATTAAAAGATTGTGGATCAGCCACCTTGGGTTTCAGAGCAATGAAAGTGGAATTTAAGTTTGCAGGCATATGACCTGTTTTCCTGATCATTTCAATCACCTCCGTTAGCTCGTCACCAATAATGTCAAAAAAGTAGGTGAAGAATTCCACTGGCCAGCCATCCGGCCCCGGGCACTTGTCATGAGCAAAAGACTTCAGGACCTTATGCACTTCATTCCCTTTGATTTCCTGTTCCAGAATCTCAATTGCCGCCGAGTCAAACATTCTCGGAACAATATCCAAAAACCACGATTGGTTTTCCGTATCAATATGCCTCTCTTTTTTATAAAATTCAGAGAAATGTGAGAAAGCCTCTTCTTGTATGTCCTCTGTTGATATTGAAAAAGTGCCATCTGACTTCTTAATCCTCCACATAGCATTCTTGTTCCTTCTTTCTGTTGCATATTTATGAAAGAATTTTGTATTAAGGTCACCCTCCTTCAGCTATTTTATCCTACTCTTGAGTTTCCAAGTGGTTTCTTCAATCTCAAGAATCTGTCTCTTTCTCTTCCCCAGTTGTTCAAGTATCATATAAGATGCCTCCTCTGGTGCCTTTGTAATAAAACCTTTATAAATATCCTCCATTTGGTGTTTAATATCCTCAAGCTCAGCCTTGAGGGCTGCTTTCTTCTGCACTTCCCACTTTTTTGAAGCCACTTTCATCCTTTGAAGCTTGGAATGAAAGCGTTCTATAGGGGCATACAATTCACAATCAAGATCCTCATTCCATGTCGCTTTCACGAGGTTGATATAATCCACATCAGCCAGCCATACTCGGTTAAACTTGTATGGATAACCTTTGTAAAAACTCCATTCATTCCATGATAATGAGATGGGCATGTGGTCAGATATATCAGATACCATAACCAGAGATCTGGGGGTCCCCCATTTATCAATCAAGTTGTCCTTTATCAATACTCTGTCCAGTCGCTTCTCTATATATTCTTCCCCTTTTCTTTTATTCGTCCATGTGGGAATGAGCGGGCAAGGTCTGACATCAACCAAATGTAAATCATAGAACATTGCATTTAAGAAACTTGAAAGTGGATCCAAACGAGCATGATTACCCCATAATTGCTTCTACTAGCCAGAAAACTTTTTTGGGGTTAAGAAGTCCAAGATTTGTACACCGAATAAATTAATTGTCTGTAACCAAAAAAACTTAACAAGTATTTTGCTATTTCGTTTTTATCATTTGTTTAGCATTTTTGGATTTCACTTCATAAAAATAAAATAAATTTATGTACTTTCTTATAGGTAAATGTTATGTTTTATCTCCTATTCTAATGACTGATGTTTCATCTCCTATTGTAATGACTGTAATGACTAATTTTGTTCTCTAATTTAACTATTTTAGATTCCATCCATTTTAATTTTAACATTCTAGTTGATGTTTTTATTTCTGGTTTTTATTTCCTTAATATTAAGGATCTCACTCTAATCACTCCAATCTTATTTTTCCTTCATAATCTTATTTAGGTTGGTTAATAATATTGATATAATGTGGCAAGGATTCCACTCTAATTTTATTTTTGTATTTTTAAGCTTCATAATCTTCTCAATCTTCTCATTAGGTTTCATCTCATTTTTTATACCAATTTTTCATTGCCAATCAATTTAATGTATTCAGATTATTTAATCAAATTTAATATATTCAGATTATTCACCACATAATTTAGAAGCTTTATATTCAGATTATTTACCACATAATTTAGAAGCTTGATTTCCATGTCAAATAAATAATTTAGAAGCTTTATATTCAGATTATTTACCACATAATTTAGAAGCTTTATATTCAGATTATTCACCACATAATTTAGAAGCTTGATATCCATATCAAAGGAATGATTTTTTTTTTCACAGCTTTATATTCAGATTATTCACCACATAATTTAGAAGCTTGATATCCATATCAAAAGAATGATTTTTTTTTTTCACAATTAGGTTATTTAATCAAATTTAATATATTCAGATTATTCACCCCATAATTTAGAAGTATTCAGATTATTCATTAGAAGCTTTATATTCAGATTATTCATCACATAATTTACAAGCTTGATATCCATGTCAAAGGAATGATTTTTTTATTTCATAATCAGGTTTAGATTAACTGTAAGTTTGAGTCAACATTCTAACTTTTTTTCACACTTAGGTTTAGAAAGTATAAGTATGAGTCAAAATTCTAACTACAACATTTCCACTAACCACAACATTTCCATCCTGCAAGTTGTCATTGTTCTTTATTAATTGGATAGGGATGTTAAAATTACTTAATTTATAACTACGTTGGTTTCATAATTATAGGTGGGTGACTTGAGCAATTAGGTTTTATAATTATAAGTGGGTGACTTGAGCAATCTGTAACTGGGTTGATTTTATAATTATAGGTGGGTGACTTGTATGCCCCTTCAAAATATAAGTAAATTGGGGATTTGAACCTTGAATGAGAAGTTGCTGTATGGGCACTTGAACCTAGAATCAAGGCCATTGCCTTATGGGATTTGAACCTAGAATCAAGGTGGGGATTCGAATCTAGAATCAAGGCCATTGCCATATGGGGATTTGAACCTCAAATTAATGGGATTAGGGATTTGAATCTAGAATCAAGGTCATTTCCATATGGGGATTTGAACCTCAAATTAATGGGATTGCAATATGATTTCATCAATCTCATTTTGTTTTAGTGGTCAATCATAATTAGCTTTAATAGAAATCCATTATTATCTTTCTCATTGTTCAATAAAAATAAAATGATATGTTATCAAGTTATTATCCTTCACATTAAAAAATAAAAGTAAAATAATTTGTTATTAAGTTTGAGTTTGATTATTATCCTTCACATTATTCAATAAAAATAAAATAATTTGTCATTAAGTTTGAGTTTGATGTTAAAAAATAAAATAATTTGTTATTAAGTTTGAGTTTGATGTTAATAAATTGATCAAATGTGATTTTATCCTTCACATTATTCAATAAAAATAAAATATTGTTTTATCCTTCACATTATTCAATAAAAATAAAATATTGATTGTTTTATCCTTCACATTATTCAATAAAAATAAAATATTGATTAAATGTGATTTTATCAACTTTGCTTATGGGTAATCATAATTGATTTTAATGGCAATCCAATACCATTCAAGTTGTTCAATAAAACAAACAAACAAACAAAAAATTGTTATCAAGTTTGTGTAATCATAATTGACTTTGATGGCAATCCTATATACCTATATCATTCATGTTCTTCAATAAAAAGAAAAATAATTTATTATCAAGTTTGTGTCCAAGGTTAATGATGTTAGCAAAATGTTATAATTGATATAGATGTTAGAAAAATGTTATAATTGATATAACATTCACGTTGTTCAATAAAAAGAAAAATAATTTGTTATCAAGTTAATGATGTTAGCAAAATGTTATAATTGATATATCATTCACGTTCTTCAATAAAAAGAAAAATAAAATAATTTGTTATCAAGTTAATTATGTTAGCAAAATGTTATAATTGATATATCATTCAAGTTCTTCAATAAAAAGAAAAATGATTTGTTATCAAGTTTGTGTCAAGTTAATGATGTTAGCAAAATGTTATAATTGATATATCATCCATGTTCTTCAATAAAAAGAAAAAGAATTTGTTATCAAGTTTGTGTGCAAGGTTAATGTTATCAAAATGTTACAATTGATATCAAACAACATTGTCATTAAAGTTAAAGGTGGTTAATGGTTGTTTAGACTTTGCTATTTGTTGGTGTTATTGGTGTTAAGTAAGTGTTATTTGTTGGTGTTATTGGTGTTAAGTAAGAGTGCTGAGCATGTTGATAGTTGCAGTTATGAAGCCTTGGTCAAAGCCAGAAGCGAAGTTCAAAGTGTCGACAAATGCAGTTAAGTGTGGAGTTTTGGTCAAAGCCAAAATCAAACGTCAAAGCATAAGTGTTCTGATTGTATTTATAGTTTCTATTGATTTAGCATTAGTACAAGTTGAAGTTACCAATAGAAAACTGCAAAAACAATCATGAAAAAATACAGTAATTCAAAGATATTGGACAAATATACTTCTTGACACAGTATGAGCTTACAACATCACCCACAAAACTATACTAAGTTGGAGTTACCAATAGAAAACATCAAAAAGAATCATGAAAAATACAGTAGTTTAAAGATATTGAGCAAGTATACTTCTTAAAGCAGTATGAGGTTACAACATCACCCACAAAACAACTACAAAGTATACTTCTTAAAGCAGTATGAGCTTACAGCATCACCCACAAAACAACTACAAAGTAAACTCTTAATGAACCACTAATGAATTGATCTTTGGAAATGAAATAATGTTAACCACAACAATTTTTTATTAAAAACATTATGGTATTTTTTCATTCAAATATATATATATATATATATAAACTAACAATTTTTTATTAAAAAAAATATAGTATTTTTCATTGAAATTATATATAGATTGAAAATTTTCAAAGCAAAAACAAAAAAAAAGTAATCATATTATATATAGAAGAAAAGAGAACAAAAAATAAAAAATAAAAAACCTACATTGAAAATTTTCAAAGCAAAAACAAAAAAAAGTAATCATATTATCAAAAAAAAAAAAAAAAACCCTAACGGGGAAGCCGAATTCATCCCAAAAAGTCGAAATCATCCTAAAATATTACTTTATTTTAATTGAAATATAAAAATAAAAAATCAACTGAATAAACAAATGTGACCAAGCAAACAGTCTCATGGTGGTCAACTGAAAGGCTAAAGATAAAAATTGCAATGATCATCTTAAACATGCCCCTCAATTATTACATGCCCAAATGTAACCCAAGCAAACAGTCTCATTGTCAACTGAAAGGCTAAAGATAAAAATTGCAATGATCATTCCCCTCAATTATTACTTTTAAGTCAACTAAAATATTTACAAAAAGCCAGAATTACATGCCCATATTACCATGCAATGACCATCTTACAGATATGCACCTCAATTATTACGTTTAAGACAACTGAAATAAATATGCAATTATGACCATCTTACAAACTGAAAAATTTACAAGCCAGAATTAAATGGATTTCAAGAAGCCAGACTAATATGCAATGATCATCTTACAAATATCCACCTCCATTATCATAATTATCATATTTTAAAAGTTTCAAGTAAACCGAAATATTTACATCAATCCAAAATTAAATGGCTCGGATTTTAATAGACATTAGTATGTTTGCAAGTAAATGCACAGGCAAAAGAAAACTTTTCCAGGCTTATTTTGGCCACAAAATATACAAGTAGTATACATTATGAAACAAGGAGGATGCAAGAAACTACTAAACGGTTCCAAAAACTCCATCAGAAAAGAAATAAAATTTGGCAAGAAGTACCAAGCCTCTGTCTTTGATTTAAACTTATAATTTTCCTTGAAGGAAAAGCATCTGGTAACAGCTTCTGAAGTATCAATAAACAATCACTCATATCTGAGACTTTGATATGGTATTCAGTCATGGCACTTTGCTCATGCCCGCTTTGAACTGCTCCAGTAGCCAAGACTCCTACAACCCTGATTTCTCTTTGAGTAACTAGTACATCTCAGTGATGTCTCTTTAAGTGCCTAATAAATCTCACTGATGCACAGAGCACTGCAGACAAAAAGCCTTTATGGTTCAAAGAACCCTTTCCTGCATTCACCACTGGAACTGACTCCTGCATTTCATTTCCTCTAGAGGTGAAATCTCTTCCATCTTTGAAAGTAGACTCCGGCATCATCCTCGAGGAGTTTTTGGGGAAGGCCAGTTTGATGCAAATGAAGATTTGATACCTCCTTGACAATTTCTAAATGTCCCATATGAAACAGGAGGAATTTTTAGATCATTTCTTTCAGAATTGGTTAAGCAAAAACAAGGAAAGAATTGTGGGACTCCACGGTACTCGGGCACATTTAGAAACTTGTTAAAACGATTTGCTCCCATGGAAGCCAGCCTGTTGTTAAAACTTCCACACGACTCCTTCACCCAACCACTGATAACAGAGTTCATGTAACTGAAAGTGGACTCCGGCATCATCCTCTAGGAGTTCTTGGGGAAGGCCAGTTTGATGCAAATGATGATCTGATTCCTCCTCGACAATTTCTGTGTCCCATATGAAACAGGAGGAATATGTAGATCATTTATTTCGGAATTGGTTAGGGAAAAACACGGGAAAATTTTTGAGACTACACTGTACTCAGGCACATTTAGAAACTCGTTAAAACGATTTGCTCCCATGGAAGCTAGCCTGTTGTTGAAACTACCACACGACTCCTTCACCCAACCACTGATAACAGAGTTCATGTAGCTGAAATCCCCAACATCTTCATAATCCTTATCAAAATGAAATTGTTCACGAAAATGTTCCTCTTCTGAAATAGGTTCCGAGGGAATATACTCTCCCTCGGATTTAACGACAGACATTTCTTGATCAATTTCCAACTTGCACATCACTTGACTAACAGCAATCAAGTAAATTGCTTCAAGCTCACTGGTTTCCTCCTCTACTCCATAAAACTCACGACTCATCATTGCACCGATTTCTGCAAAACAAAGACCAGCTTCGGCAACCCTTTTTTAAGGAAAATACTGCACAGCTTCAAAACCCTTCAACAAGCCTCTCCTGCCATGGTCAACTCCCGTCTCAGTATTTATGCATCCTTGATAGGATCAAACTTATAAATATATTCCAATTCATCCTCTGATAAATAGAAGCTTCAGGCCAATGGAGCCACTCAAAGTAAGGAACCTCTCGATTTTCTGGGAAGCAAAGACCATGACCTATAGGTGTAATATCAACGGATTCTTCTCCAACTTGGGGATATCTTCCTACATTTTCAATATTCTTCACAAGAAGATTGCCTGCATGTCTGTCAGAATTAAGTATCCTAATATCTGGTATTCCAATCCTATGTACAGCGGTCACTGGGAAACTAGATGTTCCATGGTCACTGGCATCACAATCATGTGGGACAAAGTGCTGAAATGAAGCAATCTTACTAACAGACTGTCTCTTGATTATTTTCTTCCTTGTAGTCACTTTACATAAAAAATTGAATGTGGTGTTTTGAAAGCACAGTAGGAAGATCATTTGCAAAATGGTTATGCTGGAACTTCTCTCATACCTGTTTCTACAACTCTAACCTATCTCTTTAAACCAGGTTGCCCCAGAACTTTCCCAACAAATCATTTTGGGTTGTTGGGAGCAAAGGGATCCTCATCTGTTGGTTTTACGATGGCAACGCTTCTACCTCCATAATTTCTGAAATAGTCAGACCCACCCAGCCCACCTCAAACAAGGATTGGATCTACACCACGGTCAACTGCCTTAGTCACGTCCTTGACCAACTTGTTAATTTTTTTGCAACACCTTTCTTCCAAAATCTCAACAGCCCTACCTCTATCTCTTTGCAGTTGACAATCAACAATGGGAGGGAAATAAGGTGTAGAAGAACAGTGTTGCAGTGAGCCTCTCGTAAGAGGAAGAGAAGCATCGTTTCGCACTGTACTCGGATCATTCTTCAACACTGTGCCTCCAAATGTGAGTGCACTTTCTTCAGTGGGTACATTCAAGTCCATCTGCATCTGCTTTTAAAGTGTGTGCATTGTCTTCTCTGTCCAGTGCAATTCTCAATGCACCACCCGCGTCTGTTTGGACGAATACATGCCTCCCCCCTGTCTGCTTTTGGTCCATGTTCTTAAAGCCATTATATTCACTGCTAAGGCATCCATCTAGAACAGCAACAGCCATTTGTGTTTGTACCAGACCATCCTTGTTGGAAGGCATAAATTATAATCTGCTTTCTTCGGAAAGTCAAAACTCTCTTCAGCAGTGGACAGGAAATTCCAACCTTGAGCATACAACTGAACAGGAAATTATCCAACGAGCAACTCTGAAAATCAATCAAACTTGATTTCATAGCCTCTCAAAATTGGTGACAATGGCTCCACAAATACATCCTAAACATGAATTTCCAGGAAGGTATTGAAGGGAGTATCCGAAGCCCCTACTCTCACATCGTAAATGTCAGCTGACTAACCTCCAAAGCATCCTCTACCTGGAAACAGAGAAAACAATCACATTTTGGCTTAAAAATGAAAAATAAAGTTAAACATATTTAAATATGATTTCTTTCTAATCAAATTCGATTCAATAACCCAAATGAGCAAAATGTTGTCATTTCTAATTCCCATAATTGATCTGACCGTAGCTTTTCTAAACATAAAATGTTGTAAATAAACCCTCTCTGAAATGGTTTTCAGAACCAGAATTGTTCTAAATTTCCAATAACTGGAATGGACCAATATATATAAAATTTAAGCGAATGAAAACCGGATATTGGCACCAAAAGTCGGCTATTGGCAAGCAAAAGTCGGCTCTTTGAATGCGAAAACATAAATACATGCCTATTTGAGGAGCTCCAAAAGAAGATAAACGTGAGTGTAAATGGTGAGATAAACTAGTGCAATCTTGTCCAACAGAATGAAAACGCCTCTGTATGCAAATTGATAAAAGCAAGGTATTTAACACTGCTAGTAATTGCCAAGTGAAAATGAGACTAATGTTTACCATACTAGAGCCCAGAATTAACATATAGATGCAAAATGATAAGAGCATAAAAGCTTCTGCGCAAGTTATTTAACATTGCTAGTAATTTCTTACAAATACCACAAGCTCAAATAACCATATTTCATATTCTAAAGAGAAAAAAAATGAATAACTACTTTTATAATAAATCTCAGCCTTTTGATATGTGATTATTATTAAAACTATCCCAAAATATCCCATTAATGTTATATCTCTACCATTTCCTAGCATGCCCTGTTACAAAATAGACATGTAAATTTGAAAATGGTATGCATGTAGATATTTTATACAATCCCCTTTAATAATGAAACAGCATTAAATAATCTCTAAAGCGTATGTTAGATTTGCTCATACATAGATCATTGACTGATGCACAAAATTGGCATTGCCACAGCCAGGTATGCTAGGAATCTCTGGTATTGGGTTTTTCATAAGATGAAGAACCTTTCAAGGTTACCTGAGGCAAAACGGTAAGGGATCGTGAAACTATCCCTAACATTCTTTCTGCTCCACCTTGCGATGATCATGGAAAGCAGTGGATAGAGATGGGCCGTGTGGCTTATCTTCAGCATTGCTCACCATCTGCATATTTTCAACGGAGATTGCCATAAATTAAAATGTAACCCATTTTTGCTTAGGATTGCTACAGCCAAAATATCTAAATATCAACAAATGACCAATTGGTTCTGCCAACCAAAAATGCGCATGGTGATTAGAAGAAATGACAATGGAGAGAATACGAAGGAAAATGTGTATATGCATACCTTGGATGTGCTGCCAATGAGAACTGAATCACATAGATGAAATTAGAGTTTGCTCTCTTAACAGAATTCAACGAGGAAGGTCGCCCTGGGAAGGACCTGGTTTGTTTGTTCTGGTACAAATTCATTTCAAATAAAGTCATCACAAGCAATGGATTTCTGTAAATGATGCAACCATCCATCATTTCTACCTGCTGCTTTGTTTTCACATGTTCTGTCCGAAACCATCAGATTCAGAGAACATTTCGTTCCCATCAGATTGTAATTGTTACTTCCGTGACAAATCAATTGGGAACAGCTTTTGTGCTGAGGTACTGGAAGCTGATTCTGGTGAATCTCTCCCTAGACCATAATATAAAATATGCGAACAATCAATGAAAGCGTGAACAATGCATCTTAAACCTAGATGCAACAGTGAAAAAAGATGAGGATGACAAACAACCCATTAAATTTTCTTTACCTGTACTGAAAACGCGGCCATACAGTTAGAAGAATCCACGATAATGGCCATACAGTTAGAAGAATCCACGATAATGCGATCACCTGAATATAGACAGACATGGCTACTAAGTAAGGAAACAACTAAGATGGAAATGCTCAATATTTTCCATCAAAAACAAAGCAATACAGTTTACCCTTAGTTGGAGAAGAACAGGTTTCACCCTTGAAGCTTTTGACAGTATCTTCTTCATTCAGACTCTGCAGTGTTGACTCAATGTATTGACGAGAATAATTACATCCTCCATTCCATCGTTATCCAACAATCCATCAACTCTGAAACCATTAACTGCCATTAAAACCCCTATTCCAAGACAATCTGTCATACAAAGATATGAAGATATATACAAGGAAAACGCACACCAAACTCGAACCAATTACTCAGTTGCACAATCTCTCGCTAAATGTCAGGTAATTGCTAGTTGGATGTTTGCCTGGTTTCTGAACAGCATACGACAGTATTTGAGTTTAAGATGAGGTCAGCAATTTCTAGCTAGTTGGCAGACTGGCATAATACATATTTAAAATATTATGCAGACTTTCAATTTCTGTCGCATTGGATTCTTGGAATAGGGCAAGGCTAGTCTGTGTGATAATGTTTTCTAGTAAAGTAAGCTGCGGTGTTTATTGAGTGAAAGAGATCAAATGGTTTCACTCATTAAAGCAGAGCATTTGCGCTTTTCATCGGAAAACAGCCACCTGTCAACGAGATCTCCCAGTCACTCTGTAATTACAAGTCAAAATTACGCATCATGTGTCTCGCCTCTGCGATAAATGTAAATAAATTTTATTTTTAATTAAAAAAATGAAATATCATCAAATCTGTAATTGGCACCAGATAATACCCTTACCGCCATTATAACTTTTAGGCAAATATGGTAGATGATTCATAAGGTGGACGTAGCACTCCAGAGCTGCATGATTTTTAGGCAAATACAGTAGATGATGATTTATAGAGTGCTAGATGATTCATAAGGTGGATGATGATTTATAGAGAGGTAGATGATTCATAAGGAACATTCCAGAGCTACATGATTTTAAGAAATTTTTGAAAAATAGAGGGTATGGTAAGTCAAGCTAAAAAATAGATTTACTCGAGAAAAATTAAATTTGCCGAATAAATAAAGACACAAAGAGGAGCATGCCAGCTAAAGAAGAAGTATAAGAAAATTGGAAAGAAAATAGATCAAAAAGGAGATATGTTTAGCTTTGCAGGGTTTAAAATTTATACCAACAAGCTCATCGTAAAACAATACGAACACTCCCATATGACAAAAGAAACAAGAAGCCCTTGGCCACACTATGAATATAGAGTAAAAATTACCTTTACAGTCCAGCATTTCCTTATGACACTGTATAGTCCATCATGAATTTCCATCAGCAATTGGCTGTTTCTTTCCAGATTGCTCTTTTTGAGGATTCCTTGATGTGTTGATTTTCTACAACTCTTCTAGTATTTCAACCACATCATTCATATTAGGCCTAAACTTTGTTCCTGTGCAAGGACAATGATAAGCAAGCATTGCTGCTTTTCAGACACTTTTTGGACACTCTTCATTGAATATTGAGCCTCCAATCCATAATATGAAACCATTTATTTTTATTCTTCAAGTAACGCTTAACTCATTCCACTAGATTCTGCTCACCAACAAAACAGTTCTAATATAAAGCATGGCAGCCTGATAGCATTTCTAGTAAAACAACTCCATACCTGTACAAGTTACTTTTGGTTGTCAGATGACCTATTAAAAGCTTTAACATTTGGAAATAACGTCACTAATAATTTATATAAACTTTATGTATATTTATGAAAACAGACTATGAAAGCATCTTCCTGAGACAAATTCAGTAGACTGTATAAATGCAAAAACTAACATAATGCCTAAAAACATGTGACCTGTAGCTACATACCCAGGAGCAGCATAACCATGAGTCCCATGATCCTTGTAGACACGTGTTTTATCACGTGTTGGTCCAATCCTTGGGAAGGCCAAAGTCAGAAAGTTTGGCATTGTCGTGTTGCAATGACCTTGTGGAAAAAATGAAACAATTGGATTAGCTTTCCAAAGGCAAGCCACTCCACAAACGGATAACACTTATCCTTCAGAATTAGCTTTTGACTGCTTTAACTGCCTCTGTTCCTTCCAACTTTGATCCTGCTATTACCTACCTATATCTTGCCCTTTAATTGGCAAGTACTCATTTGGCACGGGCATTTACGAGTAGGAAATCAGAAAATCGGACAATTGGAAGTGATACTTCAGTTGCAAAACAACAGTAACGACAGTTAACATACTGAATCAAAAAGGATATTTACGTCTTGAAATCACGATATATTATTACTTGTTTTTCTTTACTGTGTAGGGAAGCAAACTCTTTTGGCAGCTCCAATGGCTACGTTCATTCTTATGGCCCAAGAAAGGGATTGATAGATACAGTCAGACATACAGCTACAAAGGTACATTCGTCCATCTACATTGATGGGTAGAGTAGGGTGCTAACAGCTACAACAATGGGTGTACAATAGCAAAGTCTCTTTTTTCTCTTGGAAAGATGGCATTAAACTGTCGTGCGTGTGAATTTCCAGTGTGTATTGGCCCAAGAAAGGGGTTGATAGCTAGAACTCCCTGAGACACATAAAAAATGATAAAAACAGTAGATCCCCACAAAGAAAACCCAACAAAAACCATATCATAAAATATTAAATACAGAACATAAGATTTTATGAAAAAATCTAAAAACACCTAAAATCTCGTGAGAAAAATTAAACAAATATTGAAATATGTCATGAAAAATCCTAAACACTAGTGAAAACTCTTATGCAAAACTAGGTAAGCCTCATACAAAGGCCAAAAATAAAACCTTTAATAGCTAAGGGGGTAGGACAATCATTATAATTGAAATGAACATTTCATAGTAAAGCATACATGTGTTTTGCAATGAAAGAGAACTCACCATCTACATGTGCTTCTACTACACTAATCCCTCTCTTTCTCACATATTTCAGTAGCTTCATCAGCTTCATCAATAACGATCCAACTGTGATATATCACTCTAGGTCTACAATTGGGCTTTGTGTTCTCGACAGATAAAAAGAGGAAGATTTCGTTGATGCATCACCTCAATTGGGTGAGTTCTAGGTCATTTTGGAATTGGAACCTACAAAAGTAACATAAATTAATGAAAAAAAAACTAGAAGAGGGTTACAGTATCCTAGACATCAAGATCTTGAGATATGTCATAGTTGGCAGTGAAAGAACAGTGTTTTAAGCAACATTCAAGAATTCTAAAGATGTTACCTCCAAATCCTCCATCATCTCAAACCCAAAAAAAACAGGGCAAGAACAAAAGAAAACGTGCAAAATGGAAGCAAAATTCAACAAGACATTACTAAGAAAAAAAGAGAAAACTAATGGTTGATGAATTGAACCCACCTGTCCCAACAAAATGACTTCCATGAATTTATGTTGCCCAGACTTGTATTCATAATCTTGAAAGGTCAACCCTAATCTATTTTGAAGTTTCACTATAAATGAAACGATAATAAGGGTCTATGTGTGGTAAGCTTATGATGAGGGCTTTTGGAGTGTGGAAGCGCCCAGGCCTATTATAGTCACAACATAAAAGATTATCTCAAAACAATCTTCCTCTTGATATCAAACATATAAGGTCGCTACAAGACATAGAACTCTACAAAGAAATCCACATTTTTAGTGCTCTATAGTAGTATTATTTAGGATATGCTTAGCCCTTGAACTTATTTGTTTGTGATTCCAATTTCAAATTAATTTGTTCCAAACCAACCTTATATGTATAAAAATTGAAAGGGAGGTTACAAATCTTGTATGCAAGATGTAAAAATGTTTCATATCAAGCTACACCAATAGATCTAATCTACATCAAGCATTTGTAGCATTAGTTTAATCTACCAATAGAAACCAGCATAATAAGTGAGAGCCCTATTATCCTTCGAAAAGTGGGTAACCCATAGGAGAAATTTTTCTCCTACTTGGAAAGGAAGCCAGCTAACACTTGACATGATGCCATGGAACCTCCACATATATGCTCTAGTGAGATTTCTCTCTCCCAACTGTCATTTCTTCTTGAATCAAGGTGCCCATCCATCGGTAGGTACCTTTACCATTTTGTAATCATGTGTTTTTGCCTATTATTTTGAGGCATACTAATATGAATCAATGGGTGATCCAAATGATTGACCAATCTTGATTGTATTCTTGATCCCTCACTTTATCTGGGTGGTTAGTCTTTGATCCCAGTCCAACAGGATCTCCTCTGAGGCCTTAGGACTATAAGAAGGACAATACTAGGGAACCTATAATTGAAGTAGAATGTTTGTGATATTCCATACTTGCCTCTTTCCATCACTTCCTGTATTCCATATCCATTCTTATCCATTCTTTGGGTAAGTGATCATCGGTCATGGAGATTAAAACACTCATCCTCATCCTTGTGTTTGGGCTAGATAACATTTCCCTAGAGGTTGATGCAACTAAAATAACGATGAAAGCAAAGAAAGCCACAATAAAGGAAAAACTAAAAGTCCAAAAATGGTTGGGACAAAAATTAGCATGTGAGCAAAATCGTAGCATGAGCTCTACCCCATAGGCATCACCTAATTCCTGGAACACTTGATGATCCACACATAAAAAGGAACCTTGTATTGTTCCAACCCTAATGAGCAATAAATCGCCCCATCTTAAGGAATTATAAATGTTAAATATCTCAAATGCAAGCCAGGGCTCCTGAGTCATGCACACATATCAAAAAATTATGATAAAGAAGTAAAAGGCGCACTAGAGGAGTGGAAAAAGCAAGACAAGGAAAGGGATAACTCATGCCTCCACGATTGTGTGAAAATTCCAAGATCCCAGATCTAAGAATCCCTACTGCTACAATTGAACTACTTCTCCTACTTGTAAATTCAGATTTAACAAGTTATTAACAGGTTAGTTCTGGAAATACCGAAGCAGTTACTGAAGCAGCCTTCTCTCATTAAAATACATCTTTGAAAGGGAAACTGAGCAAGAAAGAATAATGCAAACACAAGACACTGTTATCTTTGGACAAACGTCCCCAGAAAAACCCAATGCGGGAAAACCAGTGCAGCAAATCTGAGGGTTTATATATTATACAATAAATTTCTGAATACAAATCTGGGATGCCTTTCTGGCAATCCCTGCAGAGAATATGACTGACAAAAAGTTCGTGAGAGAAATGTCACACTGACCTGGAAGCCTAACAACCAACAACCCCGAATCTGCAAACTCTCCACTATGTTGCACAGTATCTACATCACTCTACGTGGGGACTGCGTGTCTTCTGCATCATTGGTCTTCTCCTGGATGGATCTGCCCTTCTGGCCTCTTCCAGTCTCATGCCCTGGCTATCCGGCATTGGATCTAGCTGACCCTCAACTGAATCTCGAATTCCCTTGATGCTACAATGTTGCCTCTACGTGGGACTATGATGGCTCTGCGTAGTTTCTATGCTACCTCTGTTGATCTGCTCTCTGCCTTCTCTGTTGTGTATTCTCCAGCTCAGGGAAATCTTCAACCGGAATTATTGCCCCTCACTGCAATCAAGAATCACTTAGACTTGATTCTCTTATGAGCACTGCTCCGTCAGAAAAATTCAATCTCTAGATCCTCTCAGTGTGTCTTACAAATAACCCTCAAGCCTTCCTTTATAGTCTTCTCGTTGACAAATAAACGACTGAGATTACATCTCAAATCAACGACTAAGATTAAATTAGACTTGATATGCTTTTTCTGGAAGTTTCATCCACAGTTTACATTAATATTGATTAATTATTTTAATTTCCTAAGTTAGACTTAGGGTCCTCATTAAAAATAATTAAATTTTCTTATAAAACTATTTCTGGAAGGAATTTCCCAAAACGAATTCTAGGTTATTTATAATGCATGTGTCTAAGCCTCTCCACAAAATTTGGGGCTTAGAGCACATCTGATTCTACCAAAAATCTACATTCCCTCTTAGCGAGGAATGTGCTCTAACAGATATGCCATGTTGCACACTGCTCAGACTCTGAAGCATCTCCCTCTGCGCTGATGATGTCTAACACGCTGCCCATCTATCATTACACTGCTATTGACCCTACCACGATCAACACTGCATCTGTACTGCAACTCCCTCTCAAATGTTGCATCTGCTACTAGCACTGCCACTGCTAACACTGCACTGCAACTGAGCTGCTCAGAGAAGCAACTGAATAACATCCAAAAATCTAAACAAGTGTTCAGGATGCATCTTAATGTTGAAAACATTGACGGTTGATAGCTACTGCGTTGTCCCTCTAATGTATTGTGATGATGTTGCTCTGCACTATGTTGCACTATGCAACTCTACTCTGCGCTGCTCAGAATTTGGTGTTGCTATCCACTGCAACTATCGTCTCTGAACTCCTCTGCACCGACTAAAAAAACTCCTCTAGCCTGCTACTTCAAAATATGGGGACCTGTAGCAAGGTTGTGATCCAAGAGGTGGACTCCTCCAAGATCTTGCCCAACTGTAGTTTTGTTGAACTACAACTCAATGTCGCCCCATCTCCATCATGGAGATGTGTGAGAACTCATGGTGTACTCATCCTCATCGATCTTCATGGTTGCAACCTTTGGATCATGCTTCTTTTTCTTGTCCTCGTGCTTCAAAGGACACTGGGACGTCTTTCTTACGTCTTCATTGCTCCTACTGCCCTTTGGATGCAAGGGTGCCATCTTCCCCCTGCTACACCTTCAATCCATTGCCACTGTTGCCATCAAGTTTGCACTTGACCAAGTCTCTCCTTAGTTCTTCTTGTTGAAGAGTAGCCCACATCTCCACCCAGCCTGGCAAGGTTGCTTTGCCCAAGATTCTTTGGACAAATACTTGCTAATCATCAGTGATTACATTCAATGCCAGTCTCACCATCGTTGTAGGAGAAGGGGTAGACCCTACTGCTGCAAGTTGGTCATGAATCTCCTGAAGTCTCGACAAGAACGAATCAATGTGTTCCCCTTTCTGCGTCTACTCCATCCTCAGTTGCTGCTCAAGGTACATCTTCCGCTACTCAGAAGATCCCTCATACAACATGGCCAAGGTTTCCCACATCTGCATGGTAGTATCTTTGCCAACTATATGGGACACAATGTGATCCTTGACTCCATCAAGGATTAGCCTTTTTGCCTTCGCCATATTAGCCTTACACTGCTTCAACGGATCTGGATCTGCAAGGACAACTACCGCATTCTCCACGAAGAGCTTGCGATCGTATTCATCTAGAAGACAAGTAATCCTTGCCTTCCAGATCATGTAGTTGAAGGCTCCCTCCAACCGGTCCTAATCTCTAAAGCCCGTGAGTTGCCATGGCCGTCAAATCTATCGAATCTTCTCCTCTTCTTCCCCCTCTGCGCAGCACTAGACTGGCTTACTCACTCCTTGTGGAGCTCGTAGATCTGTTGCCCGGACTTGTTGCTCAGATCTTGAAGAACTAAAATTCCCCAGTTATGAATCTCCAGAGAGAGAAAATTCCCTCATTGTGCTGCTTCTTCTTCTAACACTTTCTGCCCAGCAAAATCAAGATCTACCTGCAGAAACTGCATTCCACCAGCTCTGCGTTGAGGCTCTGCGCTGCTCCCTCTAGTTGGACAGAATTTTGATCTGGAGATCTTACCTCTCTGTCGACTCGCTCAGAGAGAGATCTACCTAGAAACTGCAACCCTCCAGGCCTGGACTGCACAATCCCTCTATGGATTCGAACTGCTGCATACTATAGCTTGTCGGCCTTCGTCACGTGTTGGATCTGCTCTTCCTGTTTCACAATGCAAGCTCTGATACCATGTGAAAATTCCAAGATCCCAGATCCCCACTGCTACAACTAAACTACTTCTACTTGTAAATTCAGATTTAACAAGCTATTAACAAATTACTTCTGGAAAAACTAAAGCAACCTTCACTCATTAAAATACATTTGTGAAAAGGAAACCTAGCAAGAAGAATAATGCAAACATAGGACACCGTTATTTTTGGACAAACGTCCCCGGAAAAACCCAATGCAGGAAAACCAGTGCAGCAGATATCAGGGTTTATATATTATGCAACAAATTCCTGAATACAAATCTAGAATGCCTTTCTGGCAATCCCTGCAAACAATATGACGAAAAAAAAGTTCGTCAGAGAAATCTCACACTGATCTGGAAGCCAGACTAACCAACAACCTCGGATCTGCAAGCCCTCCACTGCGTTGTGCAGTCACCGCACAGTGTCTGCGTCACTCTACGTGGGGATTGCGTCATTGGTCTTTTGCTGACTGGATCTACCCTTCTGGCCTGTTCCGATCTCACACCCCGACTATAAGGCACTGGATCTGGCTGACGCTCAGTTGAATCTCGAATTCCCTTAAGGTTGCAGCGCTGCCTCTACATAACTACTACGTTGCCTCTGCCAATCTGCTCTCTGCCTTCTCTACTTTGTATTCTCTGGATCAAGAAAATCTCCAACCAGAATTACTGCCCCTCACTGTGGTCAAGAATCACTTAGATCTGATTTTCTTCCAAGCACTGCTCCGTCAGAAAGATTCGATCTCTAGATCCTCTCAGTGTGTCTTACAAATGACCCTCAAGCGTTCCTTTATAGTCTTCTCGTTGACAAATCAATGGTCGAGATTAGATCTCCAATCAACGGCTAAGATTAAATTAGCCTTATCTGTTTTTTCTAGAAGTTTCATCCACAGTTTACATTAATACTAATTAATTATTTTAATTTCCTAAGTTAGACTTAGGGTCCTCATTAAAAATAATTAATTTTCTGGAAGGAATTTCCCAAAACGATTTCTGGATTATTTGTAATGCATGTGTCTAAGCCTCTCCACAAAATTTGGGTCTTAGAGCACAACTGATGCTACCAAAAATCAACAGATTGCTACCCCCTTGCATCTATATACTTGAGATGTTGGACCACCATTAGTTGGTCACTTGCTATGACCATTGGCCCAAAAGTCTCTCCCACTCCATTACCACCATTTGCACATGCACCAATATTGATGAGTTGACTTGGAACATGTCACTTCCCCTTGGGGATTGAAAACACCTAATAGGATTATCCATCTATCTAGCCATCCCAAACATAAGAGAGGAAACACCTATATGGGACTTGGTCTAGGTCTAGTTAGATATTTGATGGTGATCTTTGTGTGAAGTATTGGTTGTGCCCCTAACTTTAAGTATGGGCCACTATGATGCATCTATTGTTTTAGTTACCTAATGATTAATTGATTTACACTTGACCTTGACGGGGTTTTGTAACGTGGTCCACATGACAACAGCAAAGCGGTATTGATATGTGATTGCTCACCTCTTCAACCCAGTAGTAGAAGTTGTATTATCCAATGCAAAGAGAGATTTAAACTTTGTTGGGGAAGCATTGCCTACCTAGGAAAGATTGTTAGGCGATTTGAGCACTTCACGTGATACTTGACCCTCGTAGGAACCCCCAAAAGTTGAAACGTTGAGCCCTTTATGCTTAGTTTTAGACATATTGATTATCTACGTAGTGGACGCAGGATGGCTCAAGCTGGCCATCACACTATTTGATGGGCATCACTTGATTCAGCTAGATGATGATGGTCATCATAGAGATGACAAGGGAAGGCTTGTATCTCACCTTGGATCCCAAATGCTTTGTGATATTTGGATGTCATGTCACTCCTTTTCCTCTTATGAGGCTGACATAGGGCACTTTTGGGCATGACATGTTGACAAGGAGAATTTTAATGGCTTGCACATGATCCGTGAGGCACTTCATGGAGTATGGAGCACTCCTTATCCCTTACCTCACTCTTGAGGGCTTATTGAGCTCATTTGGAGGGTGATGTCACAGTATTAGAGCATTTATTCCGACACTTGTGGGCTTTTATAGCACGTTTTTCTTTTTTTTAAGCTATGAGGTTGGCTTGTAACCTTTTTCTTGTAGAACACACAAAAGTGACCTTGTCAGTAGTAATTTTAGTGAGTGGAGGAAGGCTCATATAAATAAATCCTTCCCCTCACTTCTATTTTCATCACCACATATGTAAATTCAACCTCTCTAAAAAGAGCGCAACTAGTTTTAGTGAGTGGAAGAAAGCTCATATAAATAAAGCCGTCACCTCTCTTCTATTTTCATCATCAAATATGTAAATTCGACCTCTTTAAAAAGAGTGTGACTTGCTTTCTTATTTGCTATCTGGGCATTTTATGCATATCACTTGTTCTTGGATGTGATTTTTGCTTGGAGACACTAATGTTTTCTTATTCGCTACCTAGGTGTGATTTTCCCTTGGAGACACTATTATAAGATTGAAAGAAGAGCTATTGTGGAATATCTTGTAAGTTTATTATTTATTATTGATATTTTGCATACTTTATATGCTTTAAATAGGGTTTCTATTCCTCCATGTCTAAATGCTTATCATTGGTGAAACTTTGCTTCATTATTGCATGTAGAACTTAGGGTTTCTATTTTCTCCCTTCACAAGAATAGTAGATAGGGTTTTACAGGTGCACGCCTTAGGGCATCCCCCTTACTACATCAAGATCCTTCCTAGGAATTTAACTTCATTATGACTGCATTTGCCTTGCAAGTTAATGATCTAGTCTATAAGTATGTTAATGAACCTTAAAACTAGATTAAATTTCCCTATACTCTCTCTCTCCTAAATGGCTAGGGTAGTTGCTAGGGTTTTAAAATTATATTTGTGCATAAGGCGTTATTTTATTACATAGGGGTGGCTTTATATTATAGTATAATTTACATAAGCCATATAAAAGCAAATCTAGCATCATAAGTTGTCTTGCACAACTTATGAAGGAATGACATCATTTATATTTATTGTTGTTTGCACATATCTAAGAGCCCAAAAACACTTATACATTAGCCTTAGTCTTTAACGGAAACCCTTTTTTCCTTTCTTGTTGAATATCATTTTAAGGTCTTTTCTAAATTTGCCATATGCCATTGCATGCTCTAATATTGAACATCATTCTAACCCTAACTTATGGCAACCTTATCACTAGTCTAACCTTGGAGAGATTAATCCTGAACTTTGAATATTTTGGTCATATTAGGCCTTGTCAAGGCCTCTACCTATCTCGGGAACTCCAAAAAAAAAAAACATCTTAAGCCATAGTATTAATATACCTTGTAGGTGGCATAGCAAAGCCTCCCTTTGTCATTGAAATCCCACTAAACAATGGAGGAATGTTGTTGAGGTAATTGTTGCAACCTAGGAAAGTATTGCCATAGGGTTTTGGCCCTTTCCCGAAGATTCCATTCGCTTGACCTCCTAGACTTTACAACAAGAAACTTAGGCAGTACTTCTTCACACAAACAAGAAGATCAACCTATTTGAGGAGATTAACGGTGTCTAAAAGGAAAACAATCAACATACCATACCCACATAATTGAAAAATAGCAATTGGTTTGAGGAATATGGGTTCATGGTACATAGTTTATGCTAATTGTGGTTGCCTATTTTTTTGCATTTATCGTTGACACATTGTATTTAGTCCATCATTTACTGAATATTATTCACTAGAAAAAAATTATTTGCCCATAATTCCATGCATTCAATTGAAGATTGTCCACTTGAATGGGTGAAAGACTCACATATCCATGCATACTAAGGAGGTTTAACTTGCACTTCTTCTCATGCTATTGAGTTGTCCACATATCTTGTCTATCTTGATTGAATAACTTTTCTAGAAGGGCACATTTTAAGGTGGGGTTGTTACTACTATTTGGGATATTTGACATGGTTTAGGAGGCCATGCTCACAAATGCAAACAAATAAGAGCAATGGTAGTGGAAAAACAAAAACAAAATAAAGAAACTCACCCTCTATCCCAGAATATAACTTACCCTTTATGGCATGGTTGCTACCTTTGTTATAATGTCCCACATCTCTCTCACACAAAGATATTCAATGGCTTCATCAGTGCTTCTCCAACTTCCTTAACCTACATTGCATTTAAATTTGACACAAAGATATTCAATGGCTTCATCAGTCCTTCTCCACCTTCGTTAACCTATATTGCATTTAAATTTAAACAAATGATATAATTATGAAGCAACAAATGAGTTAAATTAAAACAAACATGGAACCATATAATTATGTACTAGAAAACAAGTAAATTCCTCAATACATACCTCCATCGTCTTTTCTCACTACACTTTTGGAAGTAGACCCGCACAATAAAGGTTGTAAAGACTTTTTTAATTTCCCCACCCACTGAACCCCCAAAAAAAAAAACGAAAGTAAAAAAATAGATAAAAGAGCACATAGGAACAATAAAATATCGAGTCACAAATTAGCATGGCCATGCTAAAAAAAAAACATAAAAGTTAAACAAACAAACAAAAACACAAAATAACAAAAGATGCAATCGATAATAGCAAAAACACAACAAAAATAACCAAAAAAGGAAACGATAGATTGGGACATTGTTTTGCAATCCTAGCATTCATCGATGACCAACCAAGAACAACCTGCACACCAAAAGAATATTATGAATAATATATTAAACATAAAATATTCTAAGAAACATGTAACAAACATCAAAATATCCTATGAGAAATCTTACTTAGAGACCAACAATATTACAAGAAATCTTATGCACTAGAAAGTACAAGTTATTCAAACACTAGAAGTGAAAATGATTAATTAACAAATCATATATGTATTTTTCACCAAGCAACAATGTGACTCACTTCTACCTTTGTATTCTT